>OY757310.1:9472800-10672800 GCA_963583905.1 Stenurella melanura
TACTAGTAGCTTTTACAGTTCCAGGAAGTTGCATTTGCATATAATTATATTGATAATTATCCCTTTACGGGGAATTTCCTATAATCTAATTTTAATTTTTAATATCCTGTTCTGGTAATCCTTTGATAGTTATAACACGAGTATTTGCTTACATATTTCAGTTGATTGTGAACTTTAGAAAAAGCCGCACCGAAGAGACATAGATGTCAAAACACGTGTCTGTGGATGTTCTAAAGTTTTGTGTTACTGCTATATCGGTAAGTGCTTTTGTTTTGATTGTCTTTAATAAAATACTAGTAGCTTTTACAGTTCCAGGAAGTTGCATTTGCATATAATTATATTAAATATGAATTATTCGCGGGAAGAAATGGTTGACATGATTTTTATTCTGGGGGAGTGCTCAAGGAACAGCCTCTTAGCATCCCGAGTCTATAAAACCAGATATCCTGAAAGGAGACACCCTTTAGAACCTGCATTTAGTAATCTTAGAGACAGATTTATCGAAACTGGTGAAGTGCAGTACAAACCTCATGAAGTTCCAGCAAGAAAAATGACTGATCCAGACAATTAACCTTAATATCTATGCAACTCCTAAAGATAAATACCTACTATGATATATCAATGGAAAGATAATTTAACACTTCATTAGATGACAGAACTGAAAATAGTACGTCCCATTTGAAAAAATTGAATTACGGCCTTTTTTATTAGCGAAACATTAAACTCAATTTTTTCAGCACTCTGTATAAGATTAATATTAATAATGTTTCTGCCCTACTAGCCCTTAATATGCTCAACATAACAGTATAAGCAGAATTTTGAAAACTCTCTTGTCTATGAAATCAGAGGTACTCAAAAACTTATCCGCAAACCTCACTTTTTGTCAAAAAATCTTTTTTATATCGTAAACGGTTCATTTTAAGTACCTACCACCCTAATAGAATTATGAATATAATTAGATGGGTAACTCGATAAAGGAAAAAAATATAGGGTGTTCCATTTAAAATAACGAAGTTGTTGCTCGGACAACGAAAACGGAGTACCCTGTATAATTGTACATATTTTCTGGTTATTCAGAATTGAAAATCAAGAAAATAATCTATAGACAATATATTTCCACCATTTCAAATACAGCCGTAATCGACCAAAATCAGAACTTTGGCGCACCCTGTATATAATTAACTTTAACCACCTATTATTTACTTTGGTTTAAATCGCGTTATTAGATTTCTGTAGGTACGGCTTTTAAAGCTTGAAATGTGTACTTTAAGATGTTATAAGAGGATTTACCTTAAATATTGAATTAACCTTCTTTTTACTAAAATTAGAGAAATATTTTTCTTTGCTCCAAAATTCGTGAACTGGGGTAAAATAACCGTTAATATCTTTTATTACAAACATTATTTGGCATACCTATCCATCAGATCTCTTTACACATTACCTCCAAAGCAGTATGTGAAAGTTCCAGATTAGTATCTTAAAAATTGTAGAAATGGTAGAGCTTTTACCGATTTCATTGGAAATCTCTTTATATTCCGACTTCATATATGTACTATTCCTACATACATTCATTTCTGTATTTAAAAATGTGATAATCTAATAGCCACATGTTTCTCGTTTGATTTAAGCTTTGTTGAGCTCAATTTCATTAATTAGTTCAAAAGCTAAACTTCAATGTAGCGCGTCCGTGACCGCGCACGCTTCGCGAGCCACAAGTATGGCTCGCGAATTGCTTAGCCTTTGAAACGTTTTTCGCCCTTGTTCTGGAGCTCATCAGACACAAAGCCACTCATAAAATTGTTTCATGCAAAACCAAGACAATTTCTATGAATAAGGGTGAAAAACGATTCATGAAAATGTAATCCATTAGAATGAAAAATTTGTAAGACAAGGTAGATAAATAAATTCATTTTAGGCCTTTGTTCTCACTTTTATCTGAATCTTCATAACTGTAGGGGGTTATGTAGATACTACGTTAATCTGCATGGCCGTGGGGACTGTGTGGATTCTAGTGTTAGAATGAAAATTTTCAAATAAGAAATTAGACAAATTCATTTTAGGATTTTAAGTTGCTATAATAACCAGAATTCAGGTTATCGAAAGAATGCAAAGATTTCACTAATATTTTTACACATAGTTTTTCTTTTATTTCTCATAGATAGTTATTATTTTCTGCTGTTTGCAAAATCCTATACAGAATATGTTTCAATACAGTTATAAGCAAACAAATAGTCTATTCTTATAGCCCGGGAGACAGCTACAGTTTTCATGAAATCATTTCTATAAAGCTAGATTGTTTCTAAAGAGAGTTTAGATAGTTAGAGTTTATATATAATGAAGGTGCATTTCTACCAAACTCTTAGTGGTGCATAAATGAGAAAAAAATTGAACATGTTAGATGGAGAAAATTTCGTTTTTCGAAATGTCACGAATTATCAAAAAATGACGATTCGCCTTCGCTCCCGACGGCCCCAATTTTCGATTTTCACCTCGCGATTCACGTTGTACGGTCATTGCCGACCTTCTCCTCGCCATCGAGACATAGAACAGGTCTCCGATCGATTTATGTGAAGTTAGCCACGCTTTTTCATCCACGCTTTTTCATCCATGCTTTTCCATCCACGCTTTTTTAAACCACACTTTCTGAATCCACGCTCTTCCAGTTTAATTAAAAAAATTCATAACAAAATAAACTGCACTTTAATTACGATTCCAAAAATTCAACTGATACGATCCAGTGGCGTGCTACAGGAGAAATTTAAAAACAATTTTCGTATTAGAAACGAAGAGTTTCATTGATGAAATGATAAGAACATCTTCTACGGCTGAATATACTTTAAGCATGTCCGGAGAAACTCAACTGAGAAAGCGTCAGGGGCGCGCTGTGCGAAAAAACATAGAAAATAAGAACAAAATAATAGAAATAATTAATTTTAATATTTCAAACGAAGAGTTTACTCGTAAAAATTGATGATGAAATATTCAAGAGAACATTCTGCTTCAATTATATGCAGAGAAACTCAAATGACAAAGCGTCGGGAGCGTCCCATATAAAGGAAACTTAAAAAATAAATAAAAACTAATAGATATGTTCGATTTACGTAAAAGGAACGTTGAGTTTACTCAACCAAATGATCATAATATATTAGATAATAGAATATACTATCCTCATTTTAAAAAAAATTCAACTGACAAAGCGTCAGGGGCGTGCTATATGAAGGAAACTTAAGAAATAAATAAAAACTAATAGATATGTTCGATTTACGTAAAAGGAACGTTGAGTTTACTCAACCAAATGATCATAATATATTAGATAATAGAATATACTATCCTCATTTTAAAAAAAATTCAACTGACAAAGCGTCAGGGGCGTGCTATATGAAGGAAACTTAAAAAATAAATAAAAACTAATAGATATGTTCGATTTACGTAAAAGGAACGTTGAGTTTACTCAACCAAATGAGCATAATATATTAGATAATAGAATATACTATCCTCATTTAAAAAAAAATTCAACTGACAAAGCGTCAGGGGCGTGCTATATGAAGGAAACTTAGGAAATAAATAAAAACTAATAGATATGTTCGATTTACGTAAAAGGAACGTTGAGTTTACTCAACCAAATGAGCATAATATATTAGATAATAGAATATACTATCCTCATTTAAAAAAAAATTCAACTGACAAAGCGTCAGGGGCGTGCTATATGAAGGAAACTTAGGAAATAAATAAAAACTAATAGATATGTTCGATTTACGTAAAAGGAACGTTGAGTTTACTCAACCAAATGATAATAATATATTAGATAATAGAATATACTATCCTCATATTTAAAAAAATTCAACTGACAAAGCGTCAGGGGCGTTGTATATGAAGGAAACTTAAAAAATAAATAAAAACTAATAGATATGTTCGATTTACGTAAAAGTAACGTTGAGTTTACTCAACCATATGATCATAATATATTAGATAATAGAATATACTATCCTCATATTTAAAAAAATTCAACTGACAAAGCGTCAGGGGCGTTCTATATGAAGGAAACTTAAAAAATAAATAAAAACTAATAGATATGTTCGATTTACGTAAAAGTAACGGTGTGTTTACTCAACCAAATGATCATAATATATTAGATAATAGAATATACTATCCTCATATTAGAAAAAATTCAACTGACAAAGCGTCAGGGGCGTGCTATATGAAGGAAACTTAAAAAATAAATAAAACCTAACAAATATGTTCGATTTACGTAAAAAGAACGTTGAGTTTACTCCCCATATGACTATAATATGTTAGATAATAGAATATACTCTTCTCATATTTGAAAAAATTTTACTGACAAAGCGTCAGGGGCGTTCTATATGAAGGAAACTTAAAAAATAAATAAAAATTAAGAGATATGTTCGATTTTCGTAAAAGGAACGTTGGGTTTACTCAACCAAATCAACATAATATAGTAGATAATAGAATATACTATCCTTATATTTAAAAAATGCAACTGACAAAGCGTCAGGGGCGTTCTATATGAAGGAAAATTAGAAAATAAATAAAAACTAATAGATATGTTCGATTTTCGTAGAAGGAACGTTGAGTTTACTCAACCAAATCATCATGACATATTAGATAATAGAATATACTATCCTTATATTTAAAAAAATTCAACTGACAAAGCGTCAGGGACGTTCTATATGAAGGAAACTTAAAAAATAAATAAAAACTAATAGATATGTTCGATTTTCGTTGAAGGAACGTTGAGTTTACTCAACCAAATCATCATAATATATTATATAATAGAATATACCTTCCTGATATTTAAAAAAATTCTACTGACAAAGCGTCAGGGGCGTGCTATATGAAGGATACTTAAAAAATAAATAAAAACTAATAGATATGTTCGATTTTCGTAAACAGAACGTTGAGTTTACTCAACCAAATGATCATAATATATTAGATAATAGAATATACTATCCTCATATTTAAAAAAATTCAACTGACAAAGCGTCAGGGGCGTGCTATATGAAGGAAACTTAAAAAATAAATAAAAACTAATAGATATGTTCGATTTACGTAAAAGGAACGTTGAGTTTACTCAACCATATGATTATAATATATTAGATAATAGAATATACTATCCTTATATGTAAAAAAATTCAACTGACAAAGCGTCAGGGGCGTTCTATATGAAGGAAACTTAAAAAATAAATAAAAACTAATAGATATGTTCGATTTACGTAAAAGTAACGTTGAGTTTACTCAACCATATGATCATAATATATTAGATAATAGAATATACTATCCTCATATTTAAAAAAATTCAACTGACAAAGCGTCAGGGGCGTGCTATATGAAGGAAACTTAAAAATTAAATAAAAACTAATATATATGTTCGATTTACGTAAAAGGAACGTTGAGTTTACTCAACCATATGACGAATATATATTAGATAATAGAATATATCTTCCTTATATTTAAAAAAATTCAACTGACAAAGCGTCAGGGGCGTTCTATATGAAGGAAACTTAACAAATAAATAAAAACTAATAGATATGTTCGATTTACGTAAAAGGAACGTTGAGTTTACTCAACCAACTGATCATAATATATTAGATAATAGAATATACTATCCTCATTTTAAAAAAAATTCAACTGACAAAGCGTCAGGGGCGTGTTATATGAAGGAAACTTAAGAAATAAATAAAAACTAATAGATATGTTCGATTTACGTAAAAGGAACGTTGAGTTTACTCAACCAAATGATCATAATACATTAGATAATAGAATATACTATCCTCATATTTAAAAAAATTCAACTGACAAAGCGTCAGGGGCGTTCTATATGAAGGAAACTTAAAAAATAAATAAAAACTAATAGATATGTTCGATTTACGTAAAAGTAACGTTGAGTTTACTCAACCATATGATCATAATATATTAGATAATAGAATATACTATCCTCATATTTAAAAAAATTCAACTGACAAAGCGTCAGGGGCGTGCTATATGAAGGAAACTTAAAAATTAAATAAAAACTAATATATATGTTCGATTTACGTAAAAGGAACGTTGAGTTTACTCAACCATATGACGAAAATATATTAGATAATAGAATATATCTTTCTTATATTTAAAAAAATTCAACTGACAAAGCGTCAGGGGCGTTCTATATGAAGGAAACTTAACAAATAAATAAAAACTAATAGATATGTTCGATTTACGTAAAAGGAACGTTGAGTTTACTCAACCAACTGATCATAATATATTAGATAATAGAATATACTATCCTCATTTTAAAAAAAATTCAACTGACAAAGCGTCAGGGGCGTGTTATATGAAGGAAACTTAAGAAATAAATAAAAACTAATAGATATGTTCGATTTACGTAAAAGGAACATTGAGTTTACTCAACCAAATGATCATAATACATTAGATAATAGAATGTACTATCCTCATATTTAAAAAAATTCAACTGACAAAGCGTCAGGGGCGTGTTATATGAAGGAAACTTAAGAAATAAATAAAAACTAATAGATATGTTCGATTTACGTAAAAGGAACGTTGAGTTTACTCAACCAAATGATCATAATACATTAGATAATAGAATATAATATCCTCATATTTAAAAAAATTCAACTGACAAAGCGTCAGGGGCGTTCTATATGAACGAAACTTAAAAAATAAATAAAAACTAATAGATATGTTCGATTTACGTAAAAGTAACGTTGAGTTTACTCAACCATATGATCATAATATATTAGATAATAGAATATACTATCCTCATATTTAAAAAAATTCAACTGACAAAGCGTCAGGGGCGTGCTATATGAAGGAAACTTAAAAATTAAATAAAAACTAATATATATGTTCGATTTACGTAAAAGGAACGTTGAGTTTACTCAACCATATGACGAAAATATATTAGATAATAGAATATATCTTTCTTATATTTAAAAAAATTCAACTGACAAAGCGTCAGGGGCGTTCTATATGAAGGAAACTTAACAAATAAATAAAAACTAATAGATATGTTCGATTTACGTAAAAGGAACGTTGAATTTACTCAACCACCTGATCATAATATATTAGATAATAGAATATACTATCCTCACTTTAAAAAAAATTCAACTGACAAAGCGTCAGGGGCGTGTTATATGAAGGAAACTTAAGAAATAAATAAAAACTAATAGATATGTTCGATTTACGTAAAAGGAACATTGAGTTTACTCAACCAAATGATCATAATACATTAGATAATAGAATATACTATCCTCATATTTAAAAAAATTCAACTGACAAAGCGTCAGGGGTGTTCTATATGAAGGAAACTTAAAAAATAAATAAAAACTAATAGATATGTTCGATTTACGTAAAAGTAACGTTGAGTTTACTCAACCATATGACGAAAATATATTAGATAATAGAATATATCTTCCTTAAATTTAAAAAAATTCTACAGACAAAGCGTCAGGGCGTTCTATATGAAGGAAACTTAAAAAATAAATAAAAACTAATAGATATGTTCGATTTACGTAAAAGGAACGCTGAGTTTACTCAACCAAATGATCATAATATATTAGATAATAGAATATACTATCATCATATTTAAAAAAATTCTACTGACAAAGCGTCGGGGGCGTTCAATATGAAGGAAACTTAAAAAATAAATACAAAATAATAGAAATGTTCGATTTACGTAAAAGGATCGTTGAGTTTACTGAACCATATGACGATAATACATTAGATAATAGAATATACCTTCCTCATATTTAAAAAAATTCTACTGACAAAGCGTCAGGGGCGTGCTATATGAAGGAGACTTAAAAAATAAATAAAGACTAATAGATATGTTCGATTTTCGTAATAGGAACGTTGAGTTTGCTCAACCAAATCATCATAATATATTATATAATAGAATATGCCTTCCTCGTAGTTAAAAAAATTCTACTGACAAAGCATCAGGGGCGTGCTATATGAAGGAAACTTAAAAATAAATAAAAACTAATATTCGATTTTCGTAGAAGGAACGTTGAGTTTACTCAACCAACTGATCATAGTATATTAGACAATAGAATATACTATCCTCATATTTAAAAAAATTCAACTGACAAAGTGTCAGGGGCGTGCTATATGAAGGAAACTTAAAATATAAAGAAAAAATAATAGATAAATCGAACATAAACATAAATCGAACATATCTATTAGTTTTTATTTATTTTTTAAGTTTCCTTCATATAGAACGCCCCTGACGCTTTGTCAGTTGATTTTTTTTAATATGAGGATAGTATATTCTATTATCTAATATATTATGATCATTTGGTTGAGTAAACTCAACGTTCCTTTTACGTAAATCGAACATATCTATTAGTTTCTATTTATTTTTTAAGTTTCCTTCATATAGCACGCCCCTGACGCTTTGTCAGTTGAATTTTTTCAAATATGAGGATAGTATATTCTATTATCTAATATATTATGATCATTTGGTTGAGTAAACTCAACGTTACTTTTACGTAAATCGAACATATCTATTAGTTTTTATTTATTTTTTAAGTTTCCTTCATATAGAACGCCCCTGACGCTTTGTCAGTTGAATTTTTTTAAATATGAGGATAGTATATTCTATTGTCTAATATATTATGATCATATGGTTGAGTAAACTCAACGTTACTTTTACGTAAATCGAACATATCTATTAGTTTTTATTTATTTTTTAAGTTTCCTTCATATAGCACGCCCCTGATGCTTTGTCAGTTGATTTTTTTTAAATATAAGGATAGTATATTCTATTATCTAATACATTATGATGATTTGGTTGAGTAAACTCAACGTTCCTTTTACGTAAATTGAACATATCTATTAGTTTTTATTTATTTTTTAAGTTTCCTTCATATAGCACGCCCCTGACGCTTTGTCAGTTGAATTTTTTTAAATAAGAGGATAGCATATTCTATTATCTAATATATTATGATGATTTGGTTGAGTAAACTCAACGTTCCTTTCACCTATTAGTTCTTATTTATTTTTTAAGTTTCCTTTATATAGCACGCCCCTGACGCTTTGTCAGTTGAATGTTTTTAAATATAAGGAAGAGATATTCTATTATCTAATATATTATCGTCATATAGTTGAGTAAACTCAACGTTCCTTCTACGAAAATCGAACATATCTATTAATTTTTATTTATTTTTTAACTTTCCTTCATATAGAACGCCCCTGACTCTTTGTCAGTTGCATTTTTTAAATATAAGGATAGTATTTTCTATTATCTAATATATTATGGTGATTTGGTTGAGTAAACTCAACGTTCCTTTTACGAAAATCGAACATATCTATTAATTTTTATTTATTTTTTAAGTTTCCTGCATATAGCACGCCCCTGACGCTTTGTCAGTAGAATTTTTTCAAATATAAGAAGAGTATATTCTATTATCTAACATATTATAGTCATATGGGGAGTAAACTCAACGTTCTTTTTACGTAAATCGAACATATCTGTTAGGTTTTATTTATTTTTTAAGTTTCCTTCATATAGCACGCCCCTGACGCTTTGTCAGTTGAATTTTTTCAAATATGAGGATAGTATATTCTATTATCTAATATATTATGATCATTTGGTTGAGTAAACTCACCGTTCCTTTTACGTAAATCGAACATATCTATTAGTTCTTATTTATTTTTTAAGTTTCCTTCATATAGCACGCCCCTGACGCATTGTCAGTTGAATTTTTTCAAATATGAGGATAGTATATTCTATTATCTAATATATTATGATCATTTGGTTGAGTAAACTCAACGTTACTTTTACGTAAATCGAACATATCTATTAGTTTTTATTTATTTTTTAAGTTTCCTTCATATAGCACGCCCCTGACGCTTTGTCAGTAGAATTTTTTTAAATATATGAAAAGTATATTCTATTATCTAATATATTATAATCATATGGTTGAGTAAACTCAACGTTCCTTTTACGTAAATCGAACATATCTATTAGTTTTTATTTATTTTTTAAGTTTCCTTCATATAGCACGCCCCTGACGCCTTGTCAGTTGAATTTTTTTAAATATGAGGGTAGTATATTCTATTATCTAATATATTATGATCATTTGGTTTAGTAAACTCAACGTTCTGTTTACGAAAATCGAACATATCTATTAGTTTTTATTTATTTTTTAAGTATCCTTCATATAGCACGCCCCTGACGCTTTGTCAGTAGAATTTTTTTAAATATCAGGAAGGTATATTCTCTTATATAATATACTATGATGATTTGGTTGAGTAAACTCAACGTTCCTTCAACGAAAATCGAACATATCTAATAGTTTTTATTTATTTTTTAAGTTTCCTTCATATAGAACGTCCCTGACGCTTTGTCAGTTGAATTTTTTTAAATATAAGGATAGTATATTCTATTATCTAATATATCATGATGATTTGGTTGAGTAAACTCAACGTTCCTTCTACGAAAATCGAACATATCTATTAGTTTTTATTTATTTTCTAATTTTCCTTCATATAGAACGCCCCTGATGCTTTGTCAGTTGCATTTTTTAAATATAAGGATAGTATATTCTATTATCTAATATATTATGTTGATTTGGTTGAGTAAACTCAACGTTCCTTTTACGAAAATCGAACATATCTATTAATTTTTATTTATTTTTTAAGTTTCCTTCATACAGCACGCCCCTGACGCTTTGTCAGTAGAATTTTTTTGAAATTTAAGAAGAGTATATTCTATTATCTAACATATTATAGTCATATGGGGAGTAAACTCAACGTTCTTTTTACGTAAATCGAACATATCTGTTAGGTTTTATTTATTTTTTAAGTTTCCTTCATATAGCACGCCCCTGACGCTTTGTCAGTTGAATTTTTTTAAATATGAGGATAGTATATTCTATTATCTAATATATTATGATCATATAGTTGAGTAAACTCAACGTTACTTTTACGTAAATCGAACATATCTATTAGTTTTTATTTATTTTTTAAGTTTCCTTCATATACAACGCCCCTGACGCTTTGTCAGTTGAATTTTTTTAAATATGAGGATAGTATATTCTATTATCTAATATATTATTATCATTTGGTTGAGTAAACTCAACGTTCCTTTTACGTAAATCGAACATATCTATTAGTTTTTATTTATTTCTTAAGTTTCCTTCATATAGCACGCCCCTGACGCTTTGTCAGTTGAATTTTTTTTAAAATGAGGATAGTATATTCTATTATCTAATATATTATGATCATTTGGTTGAGTAAACTCAACGTTCCTTTTACGTAAATCGAACATATCTATTAGTTTTTATTTATTTTTTAAGTTTCCTTTATATGGGACGCTCCTGACGCTTTGTCATTTGAGTTTCTCTGCATATAATTGAAGCAGAATGTTCTCTTGAATATTTCATCATCAATTTTTACGAGTAAACTCTTCGTTTGAAATATTAAAATTAATTATTTCTATTATTTTGTTCTTATTTTCTATGTTTTTTCGCACAGCGCGCCCCTGACGCTTTCTCAGTTGAGTTTCTCCGAACATGCTTAAAGTATATTCAGCCTTAGAAGATGTTCTTATCATTTCATCAATGAAACTCTTCGTTTCTAATACGAAAATTGTTTTTTAATTTCTCCTGTAGCACGCCACTGGATCGTATCAGTTGAATTTTTGGAATCGTAATTAAAGTGCAATTTATTTTGTTATGAATTTTTGAATTAAACTGGAAGAGCGTGGATTCAGAAAGTGTGGTTTAAAAAAGCGTGGATGGAAAAGCGTGGATGAAAAAGCGTGGATGAAAAAGCGTGGCTAACTTCACATAAATCTCCGATCGCCGTATTTATTCAGTTTTTCAGTTTCAGACTATTTTTAAGTGGTTTTCCGAGTTCGAATCCCGCCCGGGGATACTTTTTTTTTTTCGTTTCGAATTTTTTGGCAGATATTTTTTATTCTATAATTGCTATTCGCTCCGTTCTAATGCATTTCTCGAAGAAGTTTTGTATTTTCCGCCGCGGAATCTTTATCTGCATTATTTCGATTAAAAATCCCATTCTACCTCCGCTATAGGGTTACTAAATCTTTGGTATACGTTGCTGAAATCACAGGGCATAAAAAAGTGTAATGAAACGATCTGTAACGTTCTGAATTTATTTCTCGGTTGCATAAAAAATTTAGTTCCCATCATTTGAATTCCTTCTTTTTATTCAAATTGATAGTAAAAAGCATGTATAAACATTTCAGATGGTATAGAGGCATTGTGGATAAAAATGCTAGAGATAATGCAATAGGACGGAGTGAATAGCAATTATAGAATAAAAAAGTATCCCCGAGCGGATTTCGAACTCGGGAAACCACTTAAAAATAGTCGCCGATTAGCACGACCGCAAGTCAATTTTTAAAACGCAAGGAGAAGGTCAATGAGCGTACAACGTGAATTGCGAGGTGAAAATCGAAAATTGGGGCCGGCAGGAGCGAAGGCGAATCGTCATTTCTGCCAATTCGTGACATTTCGAAAAACGAAATTTTCGTCCATCTAACATGTTGTTTAATTTTTTACTCATCTATGCACCACTAAGAGTTTGGTAGAAATGCACCTTCATTATAGATACTATCTAAACTCTCTTTGGAAAAAAATCTAGCTTTGTAGATATTAACGCGAAAAATCTGCCGCTGCCTCCCGGGCTATTACTCAGACATTGCGAATTTGCAATAAAAAAAAATCGGTAAAGGTATTTACACAGAACTTCCCTCGTTATTTGTGCATGGCAGTCACTCTAAAAAATTAATAATTACGAAATGACATTGAGAATAATAATCGGAATAGAGTTATTGCTATTATTACAAAGAAAACTTGATAAGTTTTGGTAAAAAAAATATACAGATTACTCATCCAACAGCAAAAGTTCAATACTAAATAGCAGGTGCCACATATGGCAGGCTTGCTCAAATACCTTTACAAATGTCCACCATGACTGAATTATTTCTAGGGATGACCACCCTGTACATTTTTCAATAAAAGTATAATAGGTGCATATGCCAGATATTATTGCCATATTTTCAATCCAACATTCACGTAATGGAGTGGAAGTATAGTGGTGGTTAAAAAATTTCATTTTTTTTTTTTAATTTTCAAAAGATGGTAAAATAATTTTCAAAATTTTTTCTTCTGAAATAGGTTTAAAATGTCAAACGTAGAAATTTCAAATTTGAGCAAAAAAGAAAGTTTCCTTATATTCTATAGTGGTACTAAAAAAAAATTAAAAATTAAAAATTATGTATTTTTTAAAATAGGTTTAGAATGCTATGAAACGTGAACATTTTAAATTTGAGCAAATAAAAAAAAAATCGGTCTATTTTAGTGGTAAAAACTTTTTGAAAAATGTTGGTGAAAGAAAATTTCAAAATTTTTTTTTTGAAATACCTCGGTTTAGAATGTCATTTAAATTTGAGCATTCTAGTGTTAAATTTTTTTCCAAACTGGTAACAAATTTTTTTTTTTCCGAAATTGGTTTGGAATATCATGTTACGTGGAAATTTTAAATTTGAGCAAAACCATTTTTTCGTCTGTTCTATAGTAGTGCTCCATAAATGTTTTCAAATTTTTAAAAAAATTCTTCAAAAACGTTTTTAAATTTGTTTGAATAGTTTTAGAATGTCATGGAAACGTGAATAGTTAAAATCTGAAGAAAGAAAAAAAATTCTGTCTTAGTGGTAACATTTTTTAAAAATAGTAAGAAAAATTTCAAATTTTTCTTTTAAATTTAAATAATAAATTTATTTTAGTGGTAAACAAATTTTTCAAAAATGGTAAAAAAAAATTCAAAAAATTTTTTTTGGATCAGGCTTAGAATGCCATGAAACGTGGATATTTTAAATTTGAAGAAAGAAAAAAAAATATTTCATTTTAGTAGTAAAAATTTTTTCAAAAATATTGGTGAAAACAATTTTCAAATTTTTTTTTCCTGAAATAGGTTAAGGGTGTCATGAAACGTAGAAATTTTAAATTTGACCAAAAAAAAATTTTTTCATCTTGGTACAAATTTTTTCAAAAATGTTTGAAAAAAATTTTCAAAAATTTTTTTTTCTGAAATAGGTTAGGCGTGTCATGAAACGTGGAAATTTTAAATTTGAGAAAAATAAAATTCTTTTCATCTTGGTAAAAATTTTTTCAAGTTTGAAAAAAAATTTCAAAAAATTTTTTTTTCTGAAATAGATTTAGCGCGTCATGAAACGTGGAAATTTTAAATTTGAGCAAAAAAAAATTTTTTTCAATATTTATTCCGTTTAGACGGTCCACCCTGTATATTTTCCAGTGAAATTTCTACCATCTCTTCGCTGACAGTAGCGTCAACTACCTACCAAATTTGACTGCTCTCCGTCAAGTAGTTTTTTTAGTAAATGCACCAACAGACAGACAGACAGACAGACAGACAGACAGACAGACTGACGGAATTGAAAAACCTATATTTTCGTAATCTACGTGTTCTGAAACGTCAGAATCCGAAAAAATCTCGGAGGGTGATTTTTTCTCGAATACAATACTTCCCTTCGGTATGCGAGGGAAGTAATAGGTATTCTCGTTTAAAAAACGAATTTGGCCTTAAATGGACTTAACCCTTCCCTGCAAAAAAAATTTCAAAAAAGCCGCAGTGACACGCTATTCCAAACTCCTTTCCGAATATTTAAAAAAAATCAAGTCGATATCTCAAAAATTGAGCCTCAGAGCGAATTTTGTCCATTCTGATGCACTGTGCGTCGTTTGCGAATAGATACACCCTCGAATACTACTAACCCTTTGTTGTACAGTCTACTTTATGAAAAGCTCTACACATTAATATTTTAAAAATATTTACCGCCCACTTTGCACAATGACAATAATATGAAACGGGCATAAATCAGAGTAGTATACACAAGCAACAAAAAGTATCACAATAGACCATGAGACTGACGTGGTGGAGAATAAAAGCTTTTACGTTTAAATGCAAAGCCGCCTCGATTGCATTGAGAACGGGAAAGTAAAGGAAACTGATACAGTGATATCAAGTGCGCGGCGATATTTCCTCGTCAGAAAGGCATTGTGGGAAACTCAATGCATAGAATAGTCATTATTTTAAAGCAGTCCCTTTTCTCCATCTCAATGGAATTTACAATGTACTCCCGTATCGCCGCGCCGAGTCGGTAGACTCTTTTCCACAAAACACTGCTAGAAATTTCAGCACGATTTGCATTTTAGGAGAGCTTCCAGATTCTCTGGCGGTTTGACATTAATTATACTATGGAGATTGTTTAAATCTAGTTGGCACTGCTCGGCAGGACATATTGCTCTTTCCTGCGCTTATAAATACGAGTAGTATAAATGCAGTGCATATTCTGCTTTATGTAAGATTACTGTCCACAGTAACAGTACGAGAATAATCAAATTTTACTAAGTGTCTAAATTGCAACTACATGCAGATGTCACTGGATTAAGTTTACATTGTTTGCAGAAGTAAAGACTTCTTTATTCATATTTTATAGTGTTGTTTCTTTACACGAAGAAAATATTTTCTATCAAGAAAAATATTATTAACAAGAACTACAGTGTACATTATACTCTTCGCCAATTTATTGCACTTTTCATATAATTGGTGCACATTCTATAGGATACTCTTCGCAATTTTTGTAAGCAATGTTAGTTTTAAACATTTTAAATTTTATAATTTCAATTGCTGAAATACTCGTCAATGTGAAATAAAGTAACAAGAAATAATCTATATTTAACCAACCCACTGTAGTGGGACAAAACTGTAGTGTTGCAGCCGAATCAACTTCTTCTCTTTCAATCCCTCTAGTGGATATTCGATTTTCGTTCCCAATTTTGTATAATTTGATCTAAAGACGTATTTTTACTAAAAAAAAAAACCGCTGCCTAAGAAATCACTACTTCCACATCCAGATTTCTCGTCCAAGTTACTTTAAAGAAAACATCTTGACTATATTTGCACTCTAGTATGTGGAAGTTATTGGTCATAGAATTTTAATAATATTTGGGACAGATATCTTAGAAAAATTTGAGGCGTTGGTTTCTACCATATACGTTAAAAATGAAGTTTCTAACTTGGTGTACTTATTTTGCACTATTCACAACCTACCACCTCCCACCCCTTCAACGGAATCATCTCAATCAGATGTCATTAATATACATACGTGTACTAACTTTCAAGTGAATATCTCAATTTTATATCAATCCCTTTAATGATGGAGTGGAGGTGGTGGGAGTGGGGGGGTTGAAAGATATTAGAAAGAAATCTGAGGCCGTGGTTTGTAGTATATACACCAAATCCCAAGTTTTTGTACTCTTACTAGCTTGCTTTACTTATTTTTCCCTATTTACCTCTACTTTCTCCCACTCCTTCAACGGAATCATGTCAAAATATAATCTAGTTTCAGATGTCATTATAGTACATATGTGTACCAAATTTCAAGTTAAAATCTTCATTAAATTTTATCAACTAATTTAATAAGGGCGTAGGGGTGGTGGGGGGATGGAAAATATTATTAAGAAAACCTGAGGCCTTCGCTTCTAGTAGATACACCGAGTCCCAAATTTCTGTACTCTTACCAGCTTGCTTTACTTATTTTCCCCTATTTACCCCTATTTAACCCCTAACCTTTCAACGAAATAATCCCAAAATACAGTCTGGTTCCAGATGTCATTCTAATATATACGTATACCAAATTTCAAGTGAATATCTCAATTTTATTTTATCAACCCCATTTAATAATGGAGTGGGGGTAGTGGGGAGATGGAAAAATATTATAAAAAAATTGGGGCCTCAGCTTCTAGTACATACACAAAGTTTCAAGTTTATGTACTTTTATAGCTTGCTTTACTTATTTACCCCTATGTATCCCCCAAGCCTTCACCGGATATGCAAAAGACAATCCAGTTCCAGATCTCGTTATGAAATATACATGTACAATATTTCAACTCAATACCTTAAACCGTTCCGGAGAAGACGTGCGGGCAAAAAAAAGTTACAGATCGACAGACAGACAGAAAATTTATTTTTCGCTTAAATTTAAAATTACCACGTTTCATGGCATTCTAAGCCCATTTCAAGGAAAATATTTTTTTTTTTTCACTATTACTATACTAAGTAAAAGAATGAAGTTGCTTGCTCTACTTATTTTGGGCTATTCACAACCTACCACCTGCCACCCCTTCAACGGCATCATCTCAATTAGATGTTATTGCAATACATACGTGTACTAACTTTCTTTGAATATCTCAGTTTTATGTAATCAATCCCTTTAATAATGGAGAGGTGGGGGTTGAAAAATATTAGAAAGAAATCTGGTGCCTTGGTTTCTAGTATATACACCACATCCCAAGTTTCTGTACTCTTACCAGCTTACTTTATTTATTTCCCCCTATTTACCTACCAATCCTTCACTGGATATGTTAAAAAAACAATCCAGTTCCAGGTCTCGTTAAAATATATACGTGTATAAAATTTCAAATCAATATCTTGGACCGTTCCGGAGAAAACGTGCGGACAGAAAAGTTACAGACAGACAGACAGAAAATGTTTTTTCGTTCAAATTTAAAATCTCGAGATTCCATGACAATCTAAACCTATTTCAAAAAATTTTCCACTACGTGGATGTGGAAGTGAAATGAAAATGGAAAATATAATTTGGCGGATAATTTGCTTATTTGTAAAATGAAGATTTAAAATTAAAAAATTGAAAATACTTATAAAGTGACCTCTACACTGATTTTCATTGGAAAAACCCATATTTTTTAGTAAAAATACGTTTTTGGACGAAAACTATTAAAAACTGGGAAAGATAAATGAAAATTCGGCTAGAGGGATTGATAGAGAATTTCATGACGAACGTTTAAAAACAGCTTGTTAAAAATCTTCAATGTTGTGATCAGTAAGTTGATTTGGATGGAATTCTACAGTTTTGTCCCAAAGATACTGGACGAATTGAGGCAGGGCTTGTTCAATACAAATATTATTAACGCTTTAAATTCCAGGCGACCTAGATTGATTTTTGTCCTAGGCCAATTTTTTTTCTCCACTTCAGACCAGATTGGTATGTTATGTACTCAAATAGAAACTACTTATTTTACCTGTACGTAGATATGACGCAGATGGTGTTCGGCGCAGAGGCCATGTGCGCCGATATGACGCGCATGGCAGTTAAAGTAATAACGACCAACTGTTTTCACGAAATTTTTAATAAAAAAATTCACTTAAGTAATTCATTGTTTGTAACTTTATATCATGATTGTATCAAAACAATTCAGTTAGGAAGGGCAAAATATCAAGAAAAGAAAAAAATACATAGAGAAACAAAAGAAGGTATAGGATGGAGGTTTAAAATTATGTCAGCTAGCAATTAAAGTGGAAGAAAGAGTTTTGGCTACAATTTTTGCCTTAAAATGCGCAACGCTATGGTAATTTGTGTTTAACGTGAAATGGTGCATTATGCTTTGTGATTTTTGTGATGTTGACTGCATTGATAAGACCTGTGCGGTGTATCTTTGATGTAGTCCAGTAGTGGTGTTATGGTGTTAACACTATAAAATGGATCTTGACATAATAGCTCAAGCATATTAACTAAATCCAAGTGTTATCTACAGAAATAAATCATAATATTCATTTGAATTTGAATTTTATAAATTCAGCATTTTTTATATATATTTATTGTGGTCCTTAATTTTTAAGAATTGCATGCCGCCCTCTTGAAACCTTCTTTGATATCAAAAAATGCTCGAAAATGGAGTTTAAAATTTTTGAATAAAATTTTGAACAGTGGCAAACCGACCGACCGACAGTCATAACATTTCTTTTAGCTCAAATTTAAAATCTCGAAGTTTTATGACATTCTAAGCATATTTCAACAGAAAGAACAATGTTAAAAAACCGCTGCCTAAGGAATCACTACTTCCACATCCAGATTATTCGTCCAAGTCACTTTAAAGGAAACATCTTGACTATATTTGCACTCTAGTATGTGGAAATTATTGGTCATAGAATTTTAATAATATTTGGGGTAGATGTCATAGAAAATTTGAGGAGTTGGTTTCTACCATATACGTTAAAAATGAAGTTTCTAGTTTACCGTACTTATTTTCCACTATTTACAACCTACCACCTCAATGGAGTCATCTCAATCAGATGTCACTACAATACATACGTGTACTAACTTTCAAGTGAATATCTCAATTTGATGTTATCAATCCCATTAATAATGAAGCGGAGATGGTAGAGTTTGAAAAATATTAGAAAGAAATCTGAGGCCTTGGTTTCTAGTATATACACCGAATCCCAAATTTCTGTAGTCTTACCAGCTTGCTTTACTTATTTTCCCCTATTTGCCCCTATTTAACCCCCAACCCTTCACCGGATTTCCTCAAAAAACAATCCAGTTCCAGATCTCGTTATAATATATACGTGTACAAAATTTCAGGTCAATATCTTAAACCGTTCCGGAGAATGCGTGCGGACAAAAAAAAGTTACAGACAGACAGACAGACAGACCGACAGACAGACAGAAAATTTTTTTTCGCTCAAATTTAAAATCTCGACGTTTCATGACATTCTAAACCTATTTCACGAATAAAAATTTTTGAAAATTTTTTTGCGATTACTTACTATACTTCCAATCCACTACGTGGATGTGGAAGTAAAATAGGATTTCTTGGCTCATCCGCGGTAAAGTGTGGAAGCCATAAATACTGAAAACGAATCGGTCAGCCGTTTTGACGAAAATCTCGGGAACACATTAAAAAAACAACCCTTATTTAGGGGTAACATTAGAATTGATATTAGAACTTGCCACTAGAATTAGAACTACTAGAGGTTGGGTGATTAGGGATTTCTTTTGCAACTAAAACCAAGAAAAACTCTAAAAAGATAAAATCCACTATCTTAATTGGTGGGGATGCGTGTAAGAGTATTCGAAAGTAATCACATTAGATAATAGCCATTTAACGAGGAGTTTTTTTTGTAATAATTAAATAACTGTACATTAGATAATGTAACTTACACCATTCTTATGGGTGGTGACGGGTGAGGGAAACGAAGTTTTGCTTCTTTTTCTACTTACCTAACGAAACTGAGGATTTCGAAAGAATTTTCATCACTAAAGAATAACTTTTGTTGCAAGCTTTAATATCAATTTCAATGTCAGCCCCAAATAAGGGTTGTTTTTTACTATCTTCCAGATGTTCTTAGCCAACTCGGATGACAGATTCGTAATCGCACGCCAAAACTAGTTAAAGAAAAGATGGTTACCACAGATTACCACGAATTGGCCAAAAAGCCCCTTTTTACTTCCCTCGCATACCGAAGGGAAGTATTGTATTCGAGAAAAAATCACCCTCCGAGATTTTTTCGGATTCTGACGTTTCAGAATACGTAGATTACGAAAATATAGGTTTTTCAATTCCGTCAGTCAGTCTGTCTGTCTGTCTGTCTGTCTGTTGGTGCATTTACTAAAAAACTACTTCACGGAGAGCAGTCAAATTTGGCAGGTAGTTGACGCTACTGTCAGCGCAGAACTGGTAGAAATTTCACTGGAAAATATACAGGGTGGACCGTCTAAACGGAATAAATAGTGAAAAAAAATTTTTTTCGCTCAAATTTAAAATTTCCACGTTTCATGACACGCTAAATCTATTTCTGAAAAAAAAAAAATTTTGAAAATTTTTTTCACCATTTTTGAAAAATTTTTTACCAAGATGAAAAAATTTTTCTTTGCTCAAATTTAAAATTTCTACGTTTCATGGCATTCTAAAACCATTTAAAAAAAAAAATAAATTTTTTTTACCAACATTTTTGAAAAAATTTTTTCTACTAAAATGGTAATTTTTTTTTCTTCAAATTTAAAATTTCCACGTTTCATGGCATTCTAAGCCTGATTCAGAAAAAAAAAAAATTTTGAAAATTTTTTGAAATTTTTTTTACCACTAAAATAGATGGATTTTTTTTTATCTCTTCAAATTTAAAATTTCCACGTTTCATAGCGTTCTAAATCTATTTAAAAGAAAAATTAGAAATTTTGTTTCCTATTTTTAAAAAATTTTACCACTAAGATAGAATTTTTTTTCTTTGTTCAGATTTAAACTATCCACGTTTCCATGGCATTCTAAAACTATTCAAACAAATTTAAAAATGTTTTTGAAAAATTTTTTTAAAAATTTGAAAACATTTTTAATCTATTTATCACTACTATAGAATAGACGAAAAATTTGGTTTGCTCAAATTTAAAATTTCCATGTTTCATGACATTCCAAACCAATTTCGGAAAAAAAAAATTTGCAACATTTTGCTACCAGTTTGGAAAAAAAATTAACACTAGAATAGATGGAAACTTTTTTTACTCAAATTTAAAAGTTTCACGTTTCATGACATTCTAAACCTATTTTAAAAAATCGGTAAAGGTATTTACACAGAATTTCCCTCGTTATTTGCGCATGAGGTCGCTCTAAAAATTTTTTAATTACGAAATGACTGGGAATAATAATCGGAATATAGTTATTGCTATTGTTACAAAGAAAACCTGATAATTTTTGGTCAAGAAAATATACAGAGTTCTCATCCAACAGCAAAAGTTCAATACTAAATAGCAGGTGCCACATGAATTATTTCTTGGGATGACCACCCTGTACATTTTTCAATAAAAGTATAATAGGTGCATATGCCAGATATTATTGCCATCTGTCACATTTTCAATCCAACATTCACGTAATGGAGTGGAAGTATAGTGTGTGGTTAAGAAATTTCATTTTTTTTTAAATTTTTCAAAAGATGTTGGTAAAATAATTTTCAAAATTTTTTCTTCTGAAATGGGTTTAAAATGTCAAACGTAGAAATTTTAAATTTGAGAAAAAAGGAAAGTTTCCTTCTATTCTATAGTAGTGCTAAAAAAAGTTTAAAAATTAAAAAGTACATATTTTTTAAAATAGGTTTAGAATGCTATGAAATGTGAAAATTTTAAATTTGAGCAAATAAAAATAAATTCGATCTATTTTGGTGGTAAAAACTTTTTGAAAAATGTTGGTGAAAAAAATTTTCAAAAATTTTTTTCTGAAATACCTAGGTTTAGAATGTCATTTAAATTTGAGCATTCTAGTGTTAAATTTTTTTCCAAACTGCTAACAAAATGTTGCAAATTTTTTTTCCTAAAATTGGTTTGGAATATCATGAAACGTGGAAATTTTAAATTTGAGCAACAACATTTTTTTCGTCTGTTCTATAGTAGTGATGGATTAAAAATGTTTTCAAATTTTTTTAAAAATTCTTCAAAAACATTTTTAAATTTGTTTGAATAGTTTTAGAATGTCATGGAAACGTGGATAGTTAAAATCTGAACAAAGAAAAAAAAATGTATCTTAGTGGTAAAATTTTTTAAAAATAGTAAGAAAAATTTCTAATTTTTCTTTTAAATAGATTTAGAACACTATGAAACGTGGAAATTTGAAATTTGAAGAAATAAAAAAAAATCCATCTATTTTAGTGGTAAACAAATTTTCAAAAATGGTAAAAAAAAATTCAAAATATATATATTTTTTTTTATCAGGCTTAGAATGCCATGAAACGTGGAAATTTTAAATTTGAAGAAAGAAAAAAAAATTATTTCATTTTAGTAGTAAACATTTTTTCAAAAATATTGGTGAAAAAAATTGTCAAAAGTTTTTTTTCCGGAAATAGGATTAACCCGTCATGAAACGTGGAAATTTTAAATTTGAGCGAAAAAAAAATGTTGTCACTATTTATTCCGTTTAGACGGTCCACCCTGTATATTTTCCAGTGAAATTTCTACCATTTCTGCGCTGACAGTAGCGTCAACTACCTGCCAAATTTGACTGCTCTCCGTCAAGTAGTTTTTTAGTAAATGCACCAACAGACAGACAGACAGACAGACAGACAGACAGACCGACAGACAGACAGACTGACGGAATTGAAAAACCTATATTTTCGTAATCTCCGTGATCTGAAACATCAGAATCCGTAAAAATCTCGGAGGGTGATTTTTTCTCGAATACAATACTTCCCTTCGGTATGCGAGGGAAGTAAAAAATATGTAATTTTTAAATCTTAAACTTCTTTTACCACTATTATAGAATAGACGGAAACTTTCCTTTTTGCTCCAATTTAAAATTTCTACGTTTGACATTTTAAACCTATTTCAGAAGAAAACATTTTAAATTTTTTTTTTAACATTTTTGAAAAATTAAAATAAAAATGAAATTTTTTAACCACCACTATACTTCCACTCCATTACGCGAATGTTGGATTGATGTGACGGATGGCAATAATATCTGACATATACACCTATTATACTTTTATTGAAAAATGTACAGGGTGGTCATCCCAAGAAATAATTCAGTCATGGTGGACATTTGTAAAGGTATTTGCGCAAGCCTGCCATATGTGGCACCTGTTATTTGTTGTTTTTTATCAGTCAATGTCAATTATAATTATTTTATACCATTCATGGATAATGTCTTAGTTTGGCATGGAACATCGTTATTAGTGGCTTTAGGCTTTTCTAATGAGTCCACAATAAGGACGAAAAACGTTTCAAAGGCTAAGCATTTCCAAGAAACTGAATGAGATTATATATTTTTTTTTAATTTAAAATTTCCACGTTTCATGACATTTAAACCTATTTCGGAAAAAAAAAAATTGCCACATCCTTTCACCATTTTGGAAAAAAATTTAACACTGGAATAGAGCGAAAAATTTTGTTTTGCTCAAATTTAAAATTTTCGCGTTTCGTGACATTCTAAACCTATTCAAAAAAAAAAGTTTTGAAATTTTTTTATATTTTTTAGCCACCACTATACTTCCACTCCATTACGTGAATGTGGAATTGAAAATGTGACAGATGGCAATAATATTTGGCATATGCACCTATTATATACTTTTATTGAATAATGGCATCCCAAGAAATAATTCAGTCATGGTGGACATTATTTGTAAAGGTATTTGCGCAAGCCTTCCATATCTGGCACCTGTTATTTAGTATTGAACTTTTGCTGTTGGATGAGCACTCTGTATGTTTTTTTGACCAAAAGTTATCAGGTTTTTTTGTAATAATAGCAATAACTATATTCCGATCTGTATTCTCAATGTCATTTCGTAATTAATAATTTTTTAGAGTGACCGCCATGCACAAATAACGAGGGAAGTTCTGTGTAAATAACTTTACCGATTTTTTAACATTGTTCTTTTTTTACGATTACTATACTTCCACTCCACTACCTGGATGCAGAAGAAATTATGTATATTTATGGTGGAAAGAAATACACTTACGTCCATAGATTATTTGTGAACTTGTTCAGATTTTTCACAATGCAAAAAGGGCTCTGCTATTAAAAACGTATTAAAAAATAGCAATAGCAGTTACTTCTATTAAACCCATTAATTTTATTTATTCTAACTGTGGAAGAACATTTTCTGCTTTTTTGACTGATAAAGTTGTTTTAATTATGCATGTTTAAATTCAGTCTTTAGTATTAAAACTCTTTAAATTTTTGACAGGAAATAAAGTAAGAAATTAATCTTTCTGATATGGTACATAATTGTGATAATACAAAATAGAAACACAAATTAGAAAATTTAAGTGTCATTCACTATTGTTAAGTTCCTATTCCAGTTCGACAAAGTTATAAACAAACGTGTTGAGTGTTGATTTTAACTATTATCGACACATTATCCTGCGAAACAGAAACCTCGATTATGAAATGTTAAGAAAGGCTTTCTTAATGTTATGCATACTTCTGGGAATTTCTATAAAATATCACACTCACCCACCGAAAATAAGGCGAAACTCTGACTCTATTGCAGGTTCATAACCTTTCCACAGTCTACCAAATGCCAAACCCAAGACAAAGCGAAGAAATGCCAATATCGCATAATTTACGAGCCAATACACGCCACGTAGATTTAAGGGGACTTTCAATAATCAATAAACAAGTTAAAAACACTTTGCATCCGAATTACCCCAAATGAATTGATCAGAACGTTCAAGAAAGTGGCCATTAGGGCCGAACGGCGTGCTATAAAATTAATGGGGCCTTCGAATTTGGAATAACCGTGAACGAAACAATCGCATGTCGAACAAAGGCAGCGGTGTCAAAGGTGTCGTGATTTTGGTGCTGATTTATAGTGGCATTCAATGAAGTGCGTAGGCATATCGAGGATTTATGTGCGTTAAAAATGGTTTATAGTTTTTTTTCAGCTCCTTAATATGTTGTTCTTGTTCCGCTCATAGTTAGCTTAATGGTCCTTAACGAGGCATGTTATTACTGTTTATGTGAGTAGTTGCAATATTTTCATTCCGAAACGTTTTCGACGACCGGGATTTGTTTTTTTTTTGTTTGGCGGTTTCCGGTAATGATTTTTCGGTGTGCTCCTCGATGCCGATTGTATAGAAGTAGATATTTTATATTTATGAACATCGCTGAATTTCCTTTTTCGTAATAATCATAGATGCAGAGATTATTTTCCGGTAATATACTAGTTAATTGTATTACTTTGTAGATTCCTTGGATTTTATTTATAAATGAAGACATAGGTGGCAGGAATCCCCAAAAAGAAAAGTAGTAGAATATATAAATTGTCTAAATTAGGTGCACATTCACATAATAGTCCAGTCGATAAAGTAAAAAATACACCAGAAGCTCGCAAAAAATGTTATCTGAGATTTTCCTTCCGTAACTGTTAGGGTGGGGATTAATAATAATTAAACATCACAAAACCATGAAAATCAGTTCTGGGGGTGCCGCACAACCCCCCAAAAAACCAGCCCTTCGGTGAAAAAGACATTATTTTACTGATAACTCGTTAACCGTTGAAGATATAAAAAAATTGCTCATCATAAAAACGAAAACTTGACTAATTGTCTAAAAGAAAGTCCTCCTGTAATTTTCTGGTATATGCCATGGTTTTCGAGAAAATCGGTATTGACAAAATTACAAAATTTTTTGCGCGCGGCCTATAGAAAAAATTGAATAGTTCGAAAACCAAACAAGCTAGGAAGAAAAATCAAAATGGGTTTTAAAGGGGATATAAAATACTATCTTTTTTCACCGAAGGGGTGATTTTTGGGGGGGGGGTTGGGCGATACCCCCAGAACTAATTTTTGTGGTTTTGTGATGTACAATCCCTCCACTAACGGTTACTGAAGAAAAATATCAAATAACATTTTTTGTTATGGAAATCTTTATAATTATTGATGAACAAGGCATTTTACTCTCTTATTGATTTACCATTGATGTGCTTGTTTATTATTGTGTAAGTATGCATATAATATGTATATGCATATATGTGTTTATTTATGGTAAATACACATACGTAGTAATTTTGTTTATTTTATTACACATATATTTTCTTATCGTTTCGTGTTATACTCGTTTTGTTATCCTCATCATCATCATCATCATTGTTGTCGTCGTCATCATCACATCATCATCATCATTGTTGTCGTCGTCATCATCATCATTACTAAGCTACGAGAACGTACTCCCCTTTGGAAGAATCAGGTTTACTCATATTAGAACATATTTGTGACAGGACAGATCATGTATAATCGACTCCAGCATAGATATAAAAAAATATAACATAAACACCACACATAGTAGACAACTCCCAAATCCAAAGCCTCTCATAGGCTGTTTGGAAGGGGGTTACATATTTGAAAAAACACAGACAACATCTATTACCCACCAACATTGTCAGTGTCGGTGCTAGAAATCAA
The DNA here is from genome assembly GCA_963583905.1 of Stenurella melanura. Taxonomy (NCBI): domain Eukaryota; kingdom Metazoa; phylum Arthropoda; class Insecta; order Coleoptera; family Cerambycidae; genus Stenurella; species Stenurella melanura. The sequence continues at coordinate 9,499,553 of OY757310.1, forward strand.
ACCCAGTACACGTTAGGCAATCTGACCAAGCGCGCTCGCCACTAAACGCTTAGCCGATTGAGCTACCGGAAGGGCTTTTGACTTTACTTTGGCTCTATATGATCATAGGAGCAATTCTGTTAATATTTTTTGGTATGCAATAAATTACGATTTATCTGGATATTTTATTAAATTGTTGACTGGCAAATGAAAATAACATGTGGTCAATTGGATCTGTAAAAGGTCTAAAACAACAAATGTTTTCTGGAAGACTAAAGAAGATGGGGGAAGAGGTCCGTTTCAAGAGAATGAAGACGGTGATCCAAACCTCAAAATATATTAAGTATATTTGAGGTCTTATGAGAAACGTGCCGTACTGTTATCAATAAAGAGAATGTAAAAAATTGACCACCTTGAAAAAGGTCATTAAAAATACAATAAAATTTCACTGGTTTTAATATCGATATTCGTAAAAAGGGCCAATTACAGAGTGAATTTTTTTCACCACTTTTAGTGACACTACACTTGGCTTCTACACAATGAAAGACATTTTGCTATATTATAGGGGATAGTAGCTCAGTGAGTGAGAGAAGCGGTTCAGACTCCACTATAAACTGCAGGGTCCCATTTGTCTTTGCGTAACACAGAATACTTGGATTTTCAAGGGGTTACCTCGGTGACTTGAGAAACGACTAAGAAAACATTTTTTTAAGTATTCCAGACTACCAAATGAATCTTCGTCTCTCGACTATTGGACGAATGTCTGTTTTTCGTCTTGTTTATCTTAAATGTCTCGAATTTCTTGAGATTTTATATAGTTTCATTTCTCGCCTTATATACAGGGTGTTCCAAAGTTAAAGGTAGATAGGTTACTTGTAGATAGAGGGCACTCTGGCGGTTCCAAATTACCTGGCATTAATACATCCATCTCCTTCCTTACTGAGATACAGGATATTTTATTGATTTTTGGCCAAATCTTTCTTTCATCGTAACTATTGAACCACCCTATATAATTGGTTCGTACTTACAATATATGTTTCAGTTATTTTTCTTGATAGAACTTTATAATAAACCAAAAAGAAATCCAGGTCCGGCTTAATAAATAATTGACAATATGTTGTATGTCAAAATCAACACCCTGTATGACAAAATTTTGTAGATATGTTTTGATATTCGAAAAGAGCGGAAAAGACTGAACAGAGTAGCTCACTTAATTTGTTTGCGCATTTCATTCATCAATTAATTAACAAAAAAATTTAACTTACAGACAATTCTTTCACTTCTAGACTAGGTAAGTGAACTATTGTAAAATAATTTTGAAAACAATGTAGATTTGCGCACATAAATCAAAATATTAGTTAATTTTGTGAGTCAATATTTAAAAATAATATTATTTTTAATGCGTGTATGTACAATAACAATAAATACGTGAAAGTAATAAATACATAACTGCAATGACTATTCAAAGCAGCCTCAATTTCGTTGAATACATTTCCTTGCTCTAGTAGTAATATTTCTAATTGCACGTCTAATCATATCTGGATTATTTCTAACTTCTACGCAAGCGTTATTAACGCGTTCCAAAAGTTCATCTCTACTATTAATGGCTACGTCATATACCTTTGCTTTTAAATGTCCCCAAACATAATAATCAACAGGATTAAAATCCGGTGACCTTGAAGGTCAATGATGAGGTCCATTTCGACCTATCCACATATTTGGAAAGTTGTCATTTAGGATATTTCTCACAATATTCTTAAAATAGGGTGAAGCGCCATCATGTTGGTAACACATTCCCGCAATATTTTCATTTTTCAATAACACGCGTAAAACATTTTACAAAATTAAGTTCACCTGATAATCTATCAGGGAGGATATGTGGGTCAATCAAATGATTGTTGAAAACACCGCATCAAATATTAACAGCAAAACGATGTTGGGATTTATTCTGTCTTACAGCATTCTCTTCGGTCCAAAAATGCGAATTTCTTAAATTATAAACACCATCTCTTGTAAATTGTTCCTTATCTGTAAACAGACTTCTATTAAGAATTCTTAGATCCCGAATAATCCAGTTACTAAAATTTAACCGATGAACTTCATCCCCTTCCTCTAAACTCTGAACCTGTTGAACATGAAATGGATAGAGATTTTTTTGTAGTGTTCTCCAAACACTGACATGTGGAAGACCTAAAGCATGACCCACTCTCCTTGTGCTAATTTTTGACTGATCATGATTTTTAGAATAATTGATAACTCTAGCAAAAGTTTTGTGATCAGGAATTCGGCATCCAGGAAATCTTCTTTGATATTCTCTTGCAGCAGCCTGTTCATTGCCATCACAAAGTCCATACACATAGATTATATACGCATATTCACCATTTGAAAATTGATAAGGCATATTATGTACTTTGTAATGTGGGTAATAATATTAAGACAAATAACAAATATTTTAGAATAATAAAACGCAAGTATGTCGAACCAGTATACAGGGTCCTGCAGCTCACCTCCCGTCTTCTACTACACCTAAACGATTTATTTTAGAAAAATGATTCAAACGGGACAATAGACTGTTTGTTAGAGAGCACATTTTTAAAATATTTTTGAATATACAGGGTGTTCCAGAAATTGGTGCATCAAAGTTGTATCTTTTTAAATGGAACACCCTGTAGTTTTATTGATTTTTGGGACCCTTTCAAGCTACTGTACGTATTCCTAGAATATTATCAAATTTGATTTGATAGTTCCAGAGGAATAAATTAAAATCGAAAAAAAAAAATTTTTCGTCATATTTTAAAAAATTTATAAAAAATAGAAGAAACATCTTCAAACCAAAAGTAAGGAACAGGTTGCTTATAATAAAAGGTTAGTTTATCCTACTATGAATATCGTAAAAATAACTTATACAGGATGTTCAAAATTCAATGCCAAACTTTTCAAAATGTAATGCTATTTTTCTCCATTTTTTCAAATGGGACACCCTGTATATTTTTATCTCATCGGATGCAGAATTAAAAAATGAGCATATTTTTTAATTACAATTATCTCGACTATCTTAAAGGTTTCACAGATATTCGTCAAAAACTACTACAAATCGTAAAATTATTATCTAATAGTTTTACTTAACATTTTTCAAATCAATAACTAGAACTTATGTTCAATATGTGTTCCGTTTTATCATTTAGCTCCTCTAATGTTATTAAATAAGCAAATACCTAAATTAGACAGTTTCTCATATAACTGTCTATGCAGTTCTCCTCTTGAAGGCGTAAATGAAGGGGAGTAAACAGAAATCATATTCCTGTTGTTTCTTAACCATAATAAGGTAATTTAGTAGATAGCCATGGAAACAAATTTGCTTACAAACTGTCATACAAATAGACATATGTCAATATTTTAAATTACGTATTAGTAATTTACAAGTTTTAAGCATTTTTTGTGATGGAGTACAGCAGAGAAGAGCTAGTAGATATGATTTTCATATTAGAAGAATCAGAAAGAAACTGTTTTTTGGCAAGTCGAGTTTACGCACAGCGTTATCCGGAACGGAGACATCCAGACAAAAGAAGCCTGAACAACTTATTAGAGAGATTTGTACAAACGGGACATGTAGACTATACAAAACCAGTTAGAAATAGATCCGCTCGAAATGAAGAAAATGAATTGTCTGTGCTATTATCTGTTACGGAAAACCCTTTCGTTAGTCATAAAGCAGTCGGTGATGCCGTAGGTGTAAGTGAGAGAACCGTTCAACGAATTTTAAAGGACAACCGTTTTCATCCCTACCATATCCAGTTTCATCAACAACTCTTCGATGCAGATTTTGAGCAACGTGTCGAATTTTGCAATTGGGCGCAAGCTAAAATTAGGATAAATTGTGAGTTTTTTGATAAGGTTTTGTTTTCTGATGAGGCCACATTTCATAAAAACGGATTTGTGAATCGCCATAACTTTCATTACTATTCCGACCACAACCCAAGGATTTTTAGGCAGGTTGACCAACAACACAGATGGTCAATAAATGTGTGGGGGGGAATTATTGGTGAACATGTTATTGGTCCTCACTTTTTTAACGGACATTTGAATGGTGCTATGTATCTTGATTTTTTGCAAAATCTATTGCCAAATTTATGTCAAAATTTACCAATACCTTTGAGAGATGCAATGTGGCTGCAACACCACGGAGCCCCAGCACATTATTCATTACAAGTCAGGGACCATCTCAATACAACCTTTCCAAACCGGTGGATTGGAAGAGGAGGGTCATGTAATTGGCCGCCCCGATCACCCGACCTCACTAAATTGGATTTCTTTTTGTGGGGCTACGTTAAGGAAATCGTTTATCAGGAACCTCCAACCACACCAGAAAACATGCAGCAAAGAATCAGGAACGCATTTCAAAACATTACACCCGACCTATTAGGAAGAGTAGCAAGATCATTTCATACCCGCCTTCGTTTGTGCCTCCAAGAGAACGGAAGACATATTGAACATAAGTTCTAGTTATTGATTTGAAAAATGTTAAGTAAAACTATTAGATAATAATTTTGCGATTTGTAGTAGTTTTTGACGAATATCTGTGAAACCTTTAAGATAGTCGAGATAATTGTAATTAAAGAATATGCTCATTTTTTAATTCTGCATCCGATGAGATAAAAATATACAGGGTGTCCCATTTGTGTTCCTTAGTTTTGGTTTGAAGATGTTTTTTCTATTTTTTATAAATTTTTTAAAATATGACGAAAAATTTTTTTTTGTCGATTTTAATTTATTCCTCTGGAACTGTCAAATCAAATTTGATAATATTCTAGGGATATGTACAGTAGCTCGAAGGGGTCCCAAAAATCAATAAAACTACAGGGTGTTCCATTTAAAAAGATACAACTTTGATGCACCACCTATTTCTGGAACACCCTGTATATTCAAAAATATTTTTAAAATGTGCTCTCTAACAAACAATCTATTGTCCCGTTTGAATCATTTTTCTAAAATAAATCGTTTAGGTGTAGTAGAAGACGGGAGGTGAGCTGCAGGACCCTGTATATGAACTACTGTGAAATATTAAAATTTTCAGCATTACCTACTTGACGACAAAGCAGCTATGTTATAAAATCATGTCTTAGGTTACAGTAAATGGAGTAATCGAAATCGAAGCATTCTTAACAGATATCTGTTGAGGCATAATTTACAGATGGTGTTTATAATTCACATGTTTGGACAGAAAAGAATCCACATGCTATAAGACAGAATAAATCCCAACATCGATTTGCTGTTAATATGTATGTATTTAGTGCGGTGTTTTCAACAATCATTTGATTGAGCCACATATTCTCCCTGATAGATTATCAGGTGAACTACATTGTTCTTAAAATTATTTTATAACAGTTCACTTACCTAATCTAAAAGTATAAGAATTGCCACTGCTGCAAGTTAAATTTTGTTGTTAATTAAACCCTGAAATAAATATTCAAGTTCCAACTGTCTCGAATATTTTAATGAAATTTGATTTATGGCAAGTAATCAAGGTTGATGAATTGAATGCGCAAACAAATTAAGTGAGCTACTTCAATTTTTTCCGCTCTTTTCGAATATCGAAACAGATCTATAAAATTTTGTCATGCATTGATGTTGGCATACAATATATTGTCAATTTTTTATTAAGCCGGACCTGGATTTCTTTTTGGTTTATTATAAAGTTCCATAAAAAAAAATAACTGAAACATATATTCTAAGTACGCACCGATTATACATATATACAAATACCATGACTACATACCCAATGGAACGTTTATAGATATTAATGAAATCCACTCCAGTACAGAAAATTTAATTATCTTTATTATGCTTTGGAGTTATCCTTTTCCTCTAATTAAATTAGAAAAAAATAATTAATTTCGCTCGCCAACCTACTTCCGTATCATTTACCATATTAAATCAAGGCAAGGCAAAAATGTAATGGAATTAAGTAAGCCAGCTTGCCATACAAATGGAATCGCGGTTTCCTAATTAAAACGATGCAATTTAAGTTAAATTGTAAAATTTATTTCGCCCGGTTTCTCACTCAGTTCCAGCCTCGGTGCCGCGAATAAAGTCTTCCGCCACTTTGGCTTTTAGAACTTTAACAGTGGCCAAATCAGAAGTCATAAAAATGATTTAAGGAGCGCAAGTACAAAGCACGAAAGTTTTAAGTCGATTGCTACGTTTTCGTTTACATTTTTCATGGAAATGTGGGTGAAAAATTGGAGAAACTCATAGACCAAGCATATTAGATTTTGTGTCTGATATTATATAGGGGAGTCATCTTAGACAAAAAAAGGCATATACCTCGGAATAATTCCTCGATCCATAGCCAATTAAGAATCTGATATTAATTTTTTGAAATTCAATATGGCGGAATCAAAATGGCTGATAAAAATGTTAAATATTGCAAAATTAACCGAAAAATTAGATTTTTTGGGATTTTTTGGGATATCCTTCTTAAAAGATTGATGGGTCACGTGATGAAGCCCGTTTCTTCTTTTCTTCTTTCTGAGTGATTGGTTAATACTGATCATGTGGTTTTTTTAGAGCGGGTTAATTCAAAAATGAAATTTCGAAAAATGAAAAAAATTGAAATTTTAATTTGTAGGTTTAACAATATCTGTTATAATAAAGCCGTTAATTTATTTTTTTTATAAATTATGAAGCACCCTAGTATATACAGAGTGGCTCATTTAAAAGCGGGGCACCTTTATAACTTTTTTCTTTTTTGTCCGACTTGAACCAAATTTTACCAAAAGATAGAACAAATTAGGATCTACTTATGGCCAAAAAAGTAAAGATATCATGTTAGGCATTGTTTTATCAAAAAACTTTGTTAATGAAGTTCAGAATTGTCCAAACACCGAGAGTCCAAAATTTCAGCAATATTAAAAAATATTAAATTTTGTTTTTGAAGTCCAAAATTTCGACAAAATTTTAAAAAAAATACAAATCACTTGACAACTGCCTGGCAGCTTACGTTTAATTTCAAACAAAATTGTCATAGCACAATTTTCTAAAGAAAAACAAACAATTAAAATGATATTTTCGGACTCGGATATTGATTTAAACAAAATTTCAATAGTCTTTAATATAACGAAATTGAGTAAAACACTACTATGTTTTTTACCACTATATTTGCACAAAAACGTGACTGCAGTTTCGACCCTTTTTAGGTCATTTTCAAACAATGATTCAATTAAGAATTCTTAATATAGTGGTAAAAAACATAGTAGTGTTTTACTCAATTTCATTATTGTCATGAATTACCACAGAGTAACGGCTTCCTCAATCAATTTCCAGTCTTTAATATTGCTGAAATTTTGGACAATTCTGAACTTTCATTAATAAAGTTTTTCGATAAAAAAATGCCTAATATGATTTCTTTATTTTTTCCATTTATTTTGGTACCGCAGGTGGCTTTGCATTTGTAAGACGCGAATGTTTTTTTTTTTTTGGTCATAAGTAGATCCTATTTTGTTCTATCTTTTGGTAAAATTTGGTTCAAGTCGGACAAAAAAGAAAAAAGTTATAAAGGTGACCCCCTTTTAAATGGGTTACTCTCTATATACAAAATTGAATTAATAAATTTCTAATACCTACTTTTTCACAGTTTCCAAGCATGGAAGTTACAAATTTAACGTTAGATAACAGAAATTTGCGATGGCTTGTCTAACATAAAATATCATATACTGTTGTTTTATAATTATATTTCGAATATTTTTAGGGAAAACAATTTACCTTGTAATATCGTTGATGTATCTATTTAAGAAGTATACAATTGTTGGGTAAACATTGATTTTAATAAATTTACAATACATTTTTAGGAAATAAAAATGAAAAAATTAAACCATAAATAAAACTGTACACATATTCAAGAAATTGCGACACTATTTACCGCTCATATTGTTTCCCAATTGTTTTTACAAAAAAAAAAATTATAAAGTTTATCCTTCAAGGTTTATATGTCAGCTATCACCTCCATATGGTCAGTGTTAATTTTTTTTTTTTTTTTACAGCAATTTATAATGCAATTTTCAGACTTTTAGAGTATAAAAATTTTTTCTTTCTTTTTCATTAAAAAATTATAATTATCATAAAACAAACTTTTGTGTCTTAAAGTACACATCATAAACTTTACTTTAACCCCCTATGAGTGCCGATGTCATTTTCCAATGCTTTATTATTTACAAACAAAGTTAGAAAGTCAAAGTGGAAAAATGCATTTTTCAGAAATCGACCAACTTGGAGGGTTCGATTTTCGTAAAATAGATTTTTCTAATTTTTTTGACGGAAGGCTTATTTTGAGTAATCCCTTTAAATGCAATATCCCGCTGTTTGTTTATTTTTTTTGCCTATTTTATTCAAGTAACGTTAAATATTATGAAATAATCGAAAATTCGTGCAATACTTAACTTCAAGCTTATGTAAGAAATGTTTGAAATATGAAAAAAAAATTAAATACACGTAATACTTCAAAAAATTGATCCTTTTCAATATACATTTGGTTTTATGTCGTTTTCTTTAGTCAATTAAAAGTTACAGCTACTTTAGTGCCGCGCGCGCCCTCGCTCCGGCCCACTTCCAGCGTAGCAGACGCCTGACGCAGCGCGAATCGGAACGTTACTTAACAAATTATTGGTCGCTCAATTTATATTGAAAAAACAAGTATTGTGTAAGTTTTTTTTGTAAAATTTTCCGTTCTTTCGAATAGCGCTATTCATTTTTTGATAAAAATAAAATTTAAAAAATTATTAGCAAAAAACTGCATTTTTGCATACAAATTGTTAAATAAAAAATTTAGCACCCACTTTCTCGTGGAGACACTTTGATATGATATTCTACACTCTTTCACGAACAGGCTCCAAAAGGAATCATCGATCGAGGAATTTTTCCGAAGTAAAAATCTAACATGACCCCTAATAGTACCGGAAAATTATGCAAGCGAGCGAATAATCGAGGATAGCTACCAAATTACCTTCACCCCGTTTTCGAGGATACTGAATATCAACAACCTTTTTGAGGTTCTTTCGGGTGAAAGCCTGTTCGTAGTCTCATTTTAAACTTCTTTTTCTTAGTTTATATGGAGGTAGGATAGTAGGTAGTGCCCTACCCTCTTATGGCACGAAAAAAAGGCAAAATCCAACTCTGAGCAAACTTTTTCCGAAACAGGGGGTCAGTCAATTAGAGGTGGTTCCAATGAAGAGCTCCATCGGATTCAACACCCTTAAAAACGGAGGGAAACGGAATTTCGTAACTTTCCACGATTTCTTCAAACACATTATAGCTGTATAGTTTTTCGGTAATAATAGTCTTTAGAAAGTTATTGTTTTAAAGTATGCCCCCCCCCTTTATTTTTAAGGCTAAAAGAGTTATTAACACCAATAGCAACAAATATAGGTGAAACGTAGTAATTTTTATGAAAGCTTGTTTTGAAATAGTTTTATTCTACTTATATTTCCTTACATATGAAAAGACACTACATTAATATTTTACTGGTTGGAAGATATAAACGTCGGATCTATTAAAATAAACTGCTGCCTACTTCCACATCCAGATTTCCCATCCAAGTCTCTTTAAAGGAAAACATCTCGACTATATTTGCACTCTAATGTGTGGAAATAATTGGTCATAGAATTTTAATAAAAGGCCATTGCCGAATGCCAGCCATGTCTCCAGAACTTCCAGTCACTGCTGAATATCAAGGCAAGTTCCGGGTGTTTCCAAATCCCGACAGACAGATTTTTTTCGCTCTAATTTAAAATATCGACGTTTTATGACATTCTAAGCCAATTTCAACAAAAAAATTAGAAATTTTTTTACGATTACTATACTTCCACTCCACCACGTAAATTTGGAAGTCATAGTAAGTGAATAATAAGTGTACTTTCGTAGAGTCAGCATAATGTACAACAGTAGATTTAGTGTTTTCTAGAAGAGACAGAGGAACACGACCCTTCTATTAGCTCCAACAGCTTGTGGTAATAAATTTCGGATGCATACAGTTACAACGCACATATTTTGTTTCAGAACTCTAATTGGACAATTGTGTTCACGAGATACGTTTAAATATTATTGACGCAATTGACTTATTTCGGTATTTATTGGTTTGAATAGGGGAACTTGAAGCTAAGCCATCAGAGGCATATGTGGCTCATTTAAATTTAGGGTAGGGTAGCGAAAAGATATCTTGCTAGGGGCGAATTCATATGAATGGAGCGCTGTAAAATTGCATATGGAGCTGTCATATTTATAAAACTAAATGGTTTCGAACATTTGAAGTTGCTGTCGATGAGAACAGAAAACGGACAAGGCATGATTTTATATCCTGTATTGGTTTTTTATACCTTGTGTAAGTTTGTTTCCTAACCGATCATTGTATTACTTTTAATTTAGCATACAAACAATAATTCATTAGTCTGTACCTCTCAAAATAACCTTTTGCTGAAAACAGTTTTATTTAAAAAAAAATAGCATGTATTTCCATAACATTAAACTTGTCCCTGTATCTTTGGTTTTGTTAAATATTAAGTGACTTAATTTTTCGGATTTTATTCCTGGGATCTCCTACCACATTCTACCGTCGCCACAGTGGGGCCAGAACCCCTAAAAGTTGGTATTAATTCAAAAACTAAAGTGCTGTAATCATATTTGATTTTATGATACTACTGTAGCCAACTATTGGGCGCATAAGACAGAAATGGTCAGATACTACAACGCGCCCTGTCCTACCCTTAAAAATTCAGTTAAGAGCAGTAAGTTGCGGAGAGCGCACATGTATTCTTATCGAGCAGATTTGTTAAGTGAACTTTGAATGCTGTATTTTATGATAAATTCTTAAAATTCTACCGTTTTGTTATGGAGCCGTCAACTTCAGGTATGTGTTATATTTTTAGTAATTTTTATTGTGTAAAAAAAAAATTGATCACCGTTAAATAAAAGTATTTAGTCATTACTGTAAAATTTTATAAAAATAGTGGGTTTGTAGAAATAGGGAAACTTTTAGTTGTGTATCGAGGCATCTCGAGCACTTTCGTTTGCGTTATTAAATTGTGTTGTCAATGTACAAATTAGGGCCATTAAAATATTTTGCGATTTTTTTGCATTTCTATGATAAAAAAATATTTTTTTAGGGAAATTATGGTAATTTTGAATTCATTTTAACAATTATTGTTTTTCTTGATTTCAGGAACAATTTCTAATATTACCATGAGCCGAAAAGAACTTTTCGACATTTTACAAGGTTCTGGTCAGAAAAAAATGGAAGATCAGTTTATTTATTTACAAACACATATCAAAGAAATGATAGGTTGTCCTGAGCGGTATATAAAGTGCTTACAAAGCAAAATATACCACTTTAAATCCGATTTCAAGTCGAGGTGGATGAGAGTGGGAAGATCGAAATCTAGGTTTTTAAAGAAATATGGAAATTGGCTGGACACATCAATTTCTTTTACAAGCTACAAACCTTCAAAATTAAAGCAGCGCGGACGTCCGACAATTTCTTCTGGAGAAAGTACTGAACGCACTAAGCGCAAAAAAACTGAAGATTTACGAAAATCTACCGAAGATCTAAACGTTTACCTTTTCTATCTGAATGAAGCAAATTTATGTTGCAAACAACATAAAAAAAATCTCTTAAAAACAACCCTTGTACCACGAATGACCAGCAAAATTCCTTGAACACCCCTAGAATTAACAAATTGCTAAGAGTTATCCATTGATTTATATAATCAGCTTAGGCCTATCTGAAAAATTCCCAAAATTAAAGTTTAAGTCTTAAATATATTAGAGGCCATAAATAGATTAAAGCAAAAATACTTTTAGGTATAAATTAGAATAACCACATTGCAAACTTTAGTATTCACTTTGTACTACTCTTGATAAAGGCCTAACAAGCCGAAACATATGTAGAGTATCTATAATATATATATTGATTCATCTAAAAGCAGTGTTTAATTTATAATTATTAACAATTATTGTCAAGATGTTTCACAAGGAAGCTACCACAAATTCAGTTCAGTGATAGTAATTATATCGAAATATTGTTTAGCTTACGTGAGTTTCAGAATATTCTTGTTTTCACCTCCTAAAACTACCTTATTTCATAATAGGGATTTTCTTCACCAATTTTTCAATATTTTGGAGGCTAATTTCTATACAAATCCAAAGTTTCAGAATTTTATTTAGATATTTTAATTTACCACCCTTAAAAATTCACCCCCTTGCATCAAGTTATTTTTAACACAATTTTTTTGTTAATGTGGAGGTCGAATTCTATTTCAACTCGAAGTTTCAGAATTTTAGGCGGTAAATTCAATTTCCACCCCATCAAAACTACCCTAACTATTCAGCCATATTTTTTTCGTTATTTTTGCTGCATTCGCGAGCTTATTTTGAGTTGGTTTCATGAGTTTTAGAATTTTTGCCAAGAATTGTCTGTTTTTGCCCCACTGTGGCGTCGTTTCTAAAAATAAGATCTATGGAATCCACGATAGTAATTTACGTTATAGGTCTGGTAGGTGACTTATTACAGTACGAATATAAACAAGTACTGTAATGAGACTTACCGGACGTGTGTCGTATAATATTTTATTCCATACTGTCTGTATAATTCTTTTTAAACTGAATAAAAAGTTATAATTATTGAGATTTAAAAAATATTAGTTCGTAATCTAACAATACCATGACCTTAGCGATGTTATAGCTATTGCTTTTCATAATTAATTATGATTGTATTTAGCTTGTAAGTAAATAAGAAATAAAACCACAATTCTTGCATTGTTGATTGTATTGTTGATTTCAGAGGAAAATAAACTTTTCGTGTATTAAATAATTGCTAAAATTTTGTATTTAAATATTTTAAGTGAAAAGTCAAAAGTCAAACCTAAAAAATAATTGCTTACTAATAATAATATGATAGTGTTACTAGGTAACACATTACAGTATCCGATACCGTAATGTGTTACATTATGTACTGTAATGTTCGATTTGCCGGCCGCAAATGAGTGTGGAAAATAATCATTTACCGGACAGTATCAAATAAAATAATTTAAATATCCACTAACCTCTACGCCTGTAACTTTTAGATCAAGGAACAGCTAAGAGGGTGTTTTTGACAAATGATATAAATAAAAATGTAATTAATTAAATGTAATTAATGAACTATGTATTTTGTTGACATTTCGGAAACTCTCAAAGCTTTATTGGAAAATATTTATATGCTGTGTATATTAAATGCACAGAATATGTTTATTCTTTATTCAATGTTCATAGATACTTACCAGTTTCACAGAATTGTATGGTTTAGTTGATAGTTTTATTTTAAACAATGTTTTTGTTAAGTCTCTCTCCTTGAACATTGACAACCAGATTATACGAAAGTCTACGGAACAATTTGATTCGCTTCTTTCAATATGACAGCTAATTTTTTAATTTTTAATTTTTCTGTTTCCTTCATTTGTTAAAATTTTTGCCGACTTAAGTGTATACGTTCTCACAAGCGTATTCGTGTTTAGGAATCGTCGATCTCTGAAGATTGTTGAACATATAATAGTTTGGAAAACGTTAGGAAACGAAAACTGGTATTCATTTCATTTTATTTCAAGTAGGGATCGATACTGATAATCGGCCTATACCGATATTTTAGTCCAATAATTTTAAAGATTTCCATAACAAAAAGTGTTATCTGAGATTTTCCTTCAGTAACTGTTAGTGGAAGGATTATGTATCACAAAACCACTAAAATCACTCCTGGGGGTGCCGCACAACACCCCCAAAATACCACCCCTTCGGTAAAAGAAGCCTTATTTTACTGACAACTCGTTAACCGTTGAATATATAAAAAATTATTTATTATCAAAAAGAAAGCTGGACTAATTTCCTAAAAAAAAGTCTTCTTGCCATTTTCTTGTATATGCCATGATTTTCGAGAAAATCGATATCGAAGAAATTTGAAAAATTTGTATTTTTAATGCGTACGAATTTTCGTTTATTTGAAATTTTTTGCGCGCGGCCTGCAAATAAAGTTGAATTGCTCGAAAACCAAACAAGCTAGGAATAAAAATCAAAATGGGTTTTAAAGAGGGTATAAAACTCCCTCTTGTGTTTCCATTTTTGATGGCTATTGATATCTATTAGTATATAAAAATAACAATATAATCTTGATTTTTTGCGCTTTTAACTATTCACATGCTCATAAAAAATAACTGACTTTAATATGTCATAAATGCGTTATCTTCAAGGTAGTAACTTCGATGCAGGAAAGTTAGGAACAAAAATATTCACATTTACAAATTTACCAACATGTTGAAGTTAGCCAAATATTTGCCAATATTTTATTGTTTCCTAAAAATAAAAAGATGACCCAAACATCTTGAAAATTCAGGTCAAAAAATTTTTTTTGAGTTTATGCATCATATAACTATTGTTTCTAATCATTTAATAGTTAAAAATTTATTGAAAAAAATATCATCAAAAAATTTGTTTGCAGTGAAGTACTACCTTGAACTAAAAGATAATGCATGTATAACTTATATTAAAAATACAAATTTTGCAATATTTGTCATTATCGATTTTCTCGAAAACCATGACATATACAAGAAAATACAAGAGGACTTTTTTTAGGCAATTAGTCAAGCTTTCTTTTTTATAATGAGCAATTTTTTATATCTTCAACGGTTAACGAGTTATCAGTAAAATAAGGCATTTTTCTCCGAAAGGATGGTTTGGGGGGGGGGGGGGGTGGTTGCGCAGCACGGGATGTGTGACCACAACTTTTGCAACGCATATAATATTAGACTATTATATCACCAACACGATGGTATAAATTCATATTATTTGCCTAAAGTGAAACAACGATGACGTCATCACTCTCTAAGTTATCACTGTCCCCAGCCAAATGACTGGGCGTCAATTTCTTAATTCCTCCTCTATTAGATTTTTCTCTTAACGAACAGAGAATTGCGAAAGAAAAATCTTTAATTAAAGTTGTAGCTAAGAACAACGCATAACCTGTATGTTTCGGTAATTAGGAGACGCAGATTTAAGGAAACGCTCCCAAACTCCTTGAACTCTCAAACTGAACGGAATTCAAAATTACAACAAAATTAGTTGACAAGTTGGCGGGAAAGAGATTTGGTGGAATTATACTCCTAACAAACAACCGCGGCGTATGGCGTGATAATGTCAGCCGTGCCATATGTAAGAGTAAATATGTTAATCTAAATATGTATGTAAATATAATTTTATTTTTCAATTTTTGCTGCTTATTAGAAGATTAATACAATAATTTGAGAGCAGTCCGGCTCTGAAATTTAAAGACATATTTTGCAATATGTTCTTATGTACTTTCACATCACATAATTTATGCAAATGCTATAAATCGAAGTCTATTATCAGCGACACTAAAATGAGTGTATGGATTCATGTAATAAGGCAAATTATAATAATTATTGCCCATTCTAAGCAATTTATTCAAACCGAGTTATTTGCTCATTTTCATTTTATCAAATACTGTGATTATTATGTTTTCATAGCTATTTGTGGTTGAGTACAAATAAAATAACAATAACGGCGGTACCTATTACGCTTTACTACATAACATCCTGCACTATTAGGAATGAATTGCTTTTGTATTGTAGAAATAAACAAATTTGTACCCACTAATAAGATTCTGTCAATCAAATAGTGAGTAACTGTTATTTAACTAAAGAATAAATAAATAATTGCCACTACACATATTCACATAAATTATTATTACCATCCGCTTCTTACACAATCTTCTAAATACAAGTAAATCCAACGTCATTGTGTTCGAACCAAAAAAGTACAAGCAGTCTGTCAGAAATACTATAAATATTTCTGCAGAGTCTGATAAAATTGAACTGATAGGCGAGACCAAATGTCTTTGGATTTTAATTGATCATAGTCTGAAATTTTAAAAACACATGTCGAAGATGACAGTGGTAGGCGGATCTATTAGATTTAAGCCGCATATTGGTAAGTACAATATAATCACTTAAATAACAGTCACGTAAATAACAAAGTAATATGAGTTACGATTTATTTTAACAGGTAAATGTTAAAATATAAAATAATAATGTCTTAGTGATGAAAATGCAAACAATACCACAAAATACTAGGAGCTAGCAATCCGCCATCACTAGTCAAGCGATCTCAACGGCTCTCTACAAAATTAATATTTTGAATACTCATCTGCGGAACTTTCAAGGGGTTTTGTTCTGCCCACCGGGGTGAGTATTTCTCTCCCAGGGTACTCCAGGCGTCATCTGTTACACATGATGGAGATGTTTACCTCAACACAATCAGTACTTGAATTCAATGAATTTTGTGCTTATAGGCGTCTACAAGAGTATCGGTGGGCGTTTGTAAGGGAATCGTCTCCGACATACATTAAATTTACGGAAAAGCTTACCACAAAAGACGAAAATCGCATTATGTGAAACTCTAGATCTTTCATTTTTAAACTTCTCTTACTACCTATATATGGTCTCAATTTAACTTGACGATGCAGTTATAAAGTACAAAAAATTCAGAATTCGTATAGAACTCATCGACGTGAGAGGACTGCTTACAAACAAACTGAAACTGGTTGATTACATACGGAAGATGGAAGATTGCTGCGTTGAATTTGTCAAAGGGAAGTCATCCCTTAAAATAATCTTCCAATGTTTTGCACTGTGTAAACATTCATGGGATACCAAATCTGCCAAGTATACCATTCAATACCTAAGGAATTTACAGCATTAAAGGCTGCCTAATTTAAATTTAAACTAAAATGTTCAGACAACGTATTTTGAGCTATTAGAGCTATTAGAGTTGGTATAAAATATTTACTTACTTTTAGATAATAGGATATTATTCAACGCGCATATAATGATGGCTATTATTCACGATGGTGAAGTTTAAGACACGAGCCGCAGGCGAGTGTCGTAAATCACCAGAGTGAATAATAGCCATTATATGCGAGTAGAATACTATACTTTGTCCACGACTAATAAATAAGTATTTAATATTTATTTAATTCATCTTCATTTAATTTCTCCTATTTAAGAAAGATTCATAAGTCACAATACAAAATTTTTCGATTTTTCGGGTAACAAGTTTAATGAGGCGATTTTTGCAGCTTCCATTATCTCTGACGGTGTCAAAGAAATCTCGTTTTCACTGTCAATATCAATTTATTTAATTATATTGCTCTTCTTGAGTCTCTAATATGTAAAATTATTGTAAATAACGTTGGCGTTGAAATCGCACACATTTTGACGTTTCTAATTAATTACAGAATACGCTTTGACACATTGGCATGGCTTACTAATAAAATAATACAGTTTGTAGACACGTAACTAAATGGTTTCGAAAACAATTAGGATTGCCGCGTGTTGCTAATAGATGATGCTTTGAAAAAAACTTACTAATGTAGCTTTTGACTGTTCATTAAAGTACCTCTTCTGCATATACCATTTGAGTGCTTCCTAGAAAACTTAAAAAGACAACACTTGTTTTTTGGTTGCTGCAATTTTCACATTTTAAATTTTTAGTAAAAAGTCACTAATGCCATTTCTTATAAACAACTGACTGTCTCCATTATTCACTGTTATCAGTGAATAATGAAATCATTATTCACTGCAGGGAATAATGGATAGCATTATCCTTGAGAAAACACATACATAATGAGTACATTATTTAATAGTCGTGGACAAAGATATTTATTTATACAATGCATTTAAAACACGCGCAAATCAATGTACACAAACACTGCACAGTAAACCTAAGCTAACTATGTTTTGCTGCAGTACGACAATTTGAGAAGTGCCGAAGTGACACTCGGCTTCTAATTTTAGAGCAGAGTATGT
Source organism: Stenurella melanura (assembly GCA_963583905.1). Lineage (NCBI taxonomy): Eukaryota > Metazoa > Arthropoda > Insecta > Coleoptera > Cerambycidae > Stenurella > Stenurella melanura. Next base: position 9,517,429 of record OY757310.1, read on the forward strand.
TTAAAGTCTTAGGTACTTTCTTTTCTACTTTTACAGTTTGAAGTCATAATTTTCTTTTATTTTCATCTCTGGAGATGTAAAGAAATATTTTATTTTATTTGAGGCATTAACAAAATTATTTGCACAATTTGGCACGAAACAGTCGTTGAATTTTTTGTTTTAGGAAAACCTCCCGACACCCTGTATTCACTAATCGTTTGTGTTAATAACGAAAAATTTGTTATCATACACAATATGCCATAGAATTAGTCGAAAATGGTTACTTGGGAATTCTGGGGTCGCTGATCTTGAATTTGAAATCCAATTTGGGAAATTCAAAATGGCGGACCGGCAATCGCGCCATTTTCCAGAAGAAATGATAATGGATATCTTGGTTTTGAATATCTATCTCTACTTGGTCGTTTTCGAGGTCGCTGATTATGAATTCGAGGTCTGATTTGGTAAATTCAAAATGGCGAACCGGAAGTAGACTCAATTTCTCAGGAAAAGCTCGTTTTCTTTTCATTTTTGGGCTGAAAATGGGTACTCGGGGGTGTTTGAGGTCGCTGATCATGAATCAGATGTCCAATTTACGAAATTCAAAACAGCAGACCAGAAGTCGATTTCTCCGGAAACCTCATATTTTTTACTTTTTTGGGCTAAAAGTATGAAAAATAATAGTATTTCCTGAGAAATATACTACTTCCGGTCCGCCATTTTGAATTTCGTAAATTGGAATCTGATTCGCGACCTCAAAAACTTCCGAGTACTCATTTTCAGCCCAAAAACGAAACAAACACGAATTTTTCCTGAGAAATTGACTCTACTTCCGGTCCGCCATTTTGAATTTACCAAATTTGACTTCATATTCGTGATCAGCGATCTCGAAAACCCCCTAGTACAGATTTTGAAGAGCAAGATATCCATTCTCAGTTTATCAGGAAAATGGCCTTATTTCCGGTCTGCCATTTTGAATTTTCCAAATTGGACTTCAGATTCGCGATGAGCGACCACAGAAACCCCGAGTAACCATTTTAGTCTAATTCTATAGCATATTGTGTATGATAACAAATTTTTCAATTAATTTAAATTGGCCATTAATATTGGCCAATTATTGGACAAAAAATGAAACCAAACATTTCCGCCAAAAAATAAAAGATATCGTTTTTTCTAAATGCCTTTCTGAACTCTTTTCAACAAAAATTAAGTCAATTGACCCTGTACTGTCGTGGGCAGAAAATAATAGAACAACTATCCTTTTCTAATGTAAATCTGTCTCTATTTGAACATGTGCAATGAATTTTGACAACTAACTGACAATGTCGCAAAAATTAAAGTTAGATGTACACAACCAGATTTTAGAAAAAATGCGTTATAAGACGTGTCCTATTTTTTTTTCCTCGCGACAGTACCTTCAGTTTTAGAAGTAAAATGCCAAAATGACGCGACTATAGGTTAATTAACTCTATATGTAGTAGAATTCCTACTCTAAGGCCTATTTTCACTCTTCTGTTATAGTTACCCCTTAGCATGTAAGTTGAAAGAAATTAATAAAGTCGTCTATTATTATTATTTGAATTACTATTATTATTATTAAAAAATCATAATTTCTCTGCGACCAGTTAGCTAACCTTAACAAATAGAATGGAACGGCGAGTGCTCTCGATAATTTCAATGTTCATAAATTACTAGGTACGTTTACAGATATTAACATATTAATATATATTGAAAGGACACCAGCATTAAAAACTTATTTATTTTCCTCTACATAATTGATTACTGACATACAACTTATATATCCACGACATTTATGGACGTTTCAATGGAAACCAAAATGAATTATGTTTACGGTTTCTAAATCTACCAGTGCGTTATAAGGTTCAATAATAACAGTAGCTCTCCCATTATATAGCCATAACGGAGACAGAAACACACAAGAAATAAGGCACTTATAACTTACATGGATTTTTATATCTTACATCTTATTCTCTTTCTACAATTTTTTGCGTGATAAATCGTAATTTTCTATTCTCATTTATTTGACTGTAACGACCGACGGTGATGAATCGAGCTGGCCTATTAGAGGCAAATGCCATTGCAAAACACTGAAACAATTGCCAAGGGGAATTCTGCTAGCATTCTCTGTAAAATGCTCATCCAATATTACGAAATGCAGGTTCTGATGCGGTGCCCTCTGCTTTGGTTTTCCCTCCACTTCTTCTTCACGGCATCGTAATTACCTAGGCGATTACCCCAACGCGCGCTCCTTAGCTACAATTACCTTATTACCACAAACAAACCGGTTGATAGAAGGCTATTCACGTGTGCGTGTGTGCTTTATTGAATCCGAATCCTGCTCATTTTTAATGTAGGTAAATGTGACTTGACGGCCTTTCGCGTAGCACAAAACTTGAAAAATATTTATACAGGGTGAGAATGATTTTCCTGGCCCTCAACTTTTCATAAAAAAATGGGAAAGCTTAGAAGCCTTAGAACAAGACCACTTTGCAATTTACTTTGAAGTCGGCTCATGCTCCGCCGCAAAATTTGTCTGTTATGCTACACTTTATTCACTTTAAGAATGCAATGTTTTAGATAGGGAGGTATTTTGCAACTTCTCATTAGCCAAAACGCCAGGCAAGCTTACAGTCAGCTCTTTGCAACTATGGTCAATCGGTCCAGTTTCGGTTCAGTATTATTGGACGCCCCATCCAGCCCCGCTGTGTGTATAGTTTATTAACACTCAGCGCACCAAGGCTTAGTTTCGCTAATAAAAGTCATTATTAATAGAGCACTAGCATAAATTAGTGAAAATAAAGGCTATATTGGATTTTTTACATTTTTTGTACATATATAATATCAAGACATATTTTAGTAAATGTTTAATTAATATACGCTCAGTTACAGCTAGGCAGTGACATAGGTTAGGTAGTATTATTACACTAGGTTAAAAGTTATCAAAATACTCATTGATTTATGCCAATATATCAATCATATATTAATGGTTTTATAAACCTATTGTAAAATCTACGTTTTTTGATGATTTAAAATATTTCCCTTCAACTTTTTATTGATTTATATCTTACTTTTGTTAGCCTCAAAAGTTTGTAACGAGTTTAAGTGTTTATCACATTAATAACAACAATCAGAGGTTTGTATTATGAAATGCAGGAGTAATAATAAATCTAATAAAAAGATAGGACTGTGAGATCATTTCAGTTTCCATTTAATTTAAATTGCGAGCAAATATGCAACATAATGCGCTCCGAATACTTTATATAGCCTATATACCTAGTTTGGTATCTGTTCTGATTCTTACAATTATAATTACAGAGGTTCAAAATATTGATAATGTACACAAAAAAAATACCAGTGAAGGTAAGTGAGCTAAAACACAACAGAATTTAAAAAATAACACACTTTTAACAACATCGTCTACCATCATTGAATGTTTCAAATTATACATATTATACATAATTATAAGGGTAATTATGAATAATAATAGTCTTATAGTTTAGATATAAATTTTATTTACAAGAAGGGTCACAATGGTTCATTAATTCAATGCTATATTATATTTTTGAAAAATCATCCAACGATATAGTTTCAATCTCTCACTTTTAAATCATATAGGTTGGCTCCATTAATACATTTCAGCTAAGAAATGTAATGAGGGGACTTCTAAAATGTAGAATATAAATAAAATTATAATAAATTCACTGAAATTCACTTACCATATCGAAAATTAATAACTTTTGACAGGTACGCAAGATAACAAGCCGGTTGAAAAACACAAATAAAACACTAAATTAAAGTCAGATCAATAAATCGCGAAATGTATAATAGACGAAAAACACCCAAAATTGATGTGACACGAAAAAAACGTTTAAAAAGCACTACAAATTCTTTAAAAACTCGAATTAATCAGAAAGCACCCAAATGCAAAACTAGGTTATTACCACCCAGGCAACTTTGGCGGCCATGTTGTGACGTCAGCTGCTACTGCTCTATTGAAGGGTACAGGCTAAAAAGGATGAGGGTCCAAAAAATTGATTTTTGAGACTGATACGCTGAAATATAGTCAGACACCTACAGTCTCCATCTACCTATCTATACAGAGTAACAGAGATAAGAGGCATGAGTTATAATGACATTAAAATATGCCGTACAGGTGAAAACAGATGAGGGTAAATCAGATTTATAAAAGAAAGATGAGGGTCCAGTGCCGTGTCGCAATTTCACCTCCACACGTGCCTGTATTTACGTACATTCCGTACATTCTTCTTAGTTGCTCATAGTAGTTAGAATTGTGAATAATTTGTTTCTGCGCCGTGCTGTTCTATAGCTTTCTTGTTAAAACACAAATTATCAGGCGTCATCATCCTTAAAAAGACCAAAGCATGGCCGTGTTACTGACGCTTCATAAAAACTAAGTCTTCGAAGTCACGTAATCGGGACAAGCCATAAAACTAACAAAAAATTGCAATCAATAAATCCTGCAAAAGAAACACAGGAGAAATCAGGGAAGACACTACCTGCTGGTAAATTTGTATCATCCGATTTAAAATACACTAACATAATTCCCATAGATATTAAAAAACACTAAAACTTGCAAGAACTCGACCGTCTTTGTAATGCTTCTGGTTAAGCGTATTTCGAGAACTTGCCTTCTGCAGTTAATATATATAAAAAAAACGAATAGAGAAGCCTCGAAGAAAGCTTAATGTTATGTTAATTAAATTGTGTTTCATTTTATGTTTGGTTTGCTTAATTGTTTTGTTACTTACGATTTTACTTTATAACATTCTAATATTCCAGTTTCGGTTTGTATTATATTTTATAATACAATTTTTTCACAATTAGGTTATTATTATTATTATTACTATAATAGTACTTTTATTTAAAAGCCTCTGAAAAATAATATACAGTATGGACCTAAAGAAACGCACAAAATTCATATCTTTGGTATGTGTCATTTGTCAAAAAAATCCTCGAATAGGTCGATTTTAGTTTTGTAAATGCTACATTTTGTCACTATACCAAAATGTACGATGTCATTGGTTTTTGAGCTATGACGTCATCATATTTTTTTTTTAATGAAAACAGTATTTTTGGTGGTATATTCCTTTAGCTTTCTGGTGATATGAAAAAAATTGATATTACCTAAGCCATTCTTTTGGAAAAAAATATTTTTATTGATTGATACCTTACATAAGTAATTGTGAGAAAAAAAATCATCTCCATTGCTCAAATTGCTACCTCCAACCATTTGGCATTGACCAAGACGGATGTAGACACTTTGCCCGCTGTTCTGAATGGTCTCATGGGTAATTCGTCTCATCTCCAAGCCAATTCTGTCTTTCAATTCTTCTATGGTATCCGGTCTGTTAAAATACACCCTTGACTTTAAGTAACCCCAAAGACAAAAGTCTAAGGGGGTTTAATCCGGTGAACGCGGGGGCCACTCAATCGGACCTCGACGACTTAACCACCTTCCAGTAAAAGTGTCATCTAAAAACTGACGCACTGCTATCCCAAAATGAGGTGGAGCCCCGTCTTGCTGAAACCAAACATTTTCAGCAAGAATATCTTCATCTTCATTGTTCGGAAACATAACTGCTAAGGCTGGCACTAACTCAACTCCCAAAAACTGTAAATATCTTGAGGCCGTAACACTTTCTTCAAAAGAAAAGGTCCCAATAAACGATCACCAATCATACCTGCCCACACGTTTGCTTTGCCTTGTCGCTGTGTATGGGCTTCTTGAGCCCAATGAGGATTTTCGCGTGATCAATACCTACAGTTATGCCGATATACAGTCAGTCCCTCTTTAAAGAAAATGTAGCTTCATCAGAAAAAACAATGTTCTTTAAAATATTTGGGTTTTCATCGCACAAGGTCATCAACTGTTCACAAAACTGTAAGCGCCGATCTGGATCGTCCTCATTCAATTCGTGGATTAATTGCACTTTGTATGGATGGTATTTTTCTTTTTTCAATAGACGTACAACAGAAGTTTGACTCACGTTATGATTTAAAGCCAGCTGCCTTGTCGAAAAATTGTGGTTTTCCACACTTTCTAGAAGAGTATTTAATTTGGTTTCGTTGCTTGTGCTAGGGCGACCAGATCGAGGGAGGTCAGCCACTCTGCCAGATTCATCATATCTAGCCACCAATCTACTTACAGTAGATCTAGAAATTTGCTTTTCGGGATACTTGGCATTGAAAACATCACATGCTTCCTGATGAGTTCTCAGCCTATCACCATATCCAACCATCATCAAAAGTTCTACGCGTTCTCTTTCACTTAAACGTGGCATTGCATTCACTGTCAGAAGTGTCACAAAGCTGAGGTTCCACGCGTGCCAGAAATAAAAAAGTTATCGATACTTTACACAAAAAGGCCTCTATCTCTCTGTTGTTAAGGTGATTGTTTTTTTATTAGTTTCTTTGTTTTGTTTTTATGTCAAATGTTTTCAGGCCAGTTAAAACAAAAATGTAGGCAACAAGATTTATCAGTCCATAGGAAAGTGGAACATTATTAGTGAATTTGCGAAATGGTAAGCTATTTTTACATACAATGTGCATACAATGTACTGGTAATATCATTTTTTTTATATCACCAAAAAGCTACAGGAATATACCACCAAAAACAGTAAACAGAAATGTCTGTTTCCATTAAAAAAAAATTATGATGGCGTCATAACTTGAAAATGAATGACGTCATGAATTTTCGTATAGTGACAAAATGTGACATTTAGAAAACTATAATCGACCTGTTCGAGGATTTTTTTGAAAAATGATACATGCAAAAGATATAAATTTTGTGGGTTTCTTTAGGTTCACATTGTATTATTATATTGTGAATAAATATGAAATATTAAAGAAGTTAAGCAAGTCAGTGCCCACTATTTCGTAACATTACTATTTGGACCTATATCTTTTTCCCCTGTCCAAACGTGCATAACCCTTTTTCAATTTGTTTCCGCACGCCTATGTTGAAACAATATAAATAATTAGTAGTTTGTTTAGAAATAAATACACATAGTCTTCATTGAAAATTTGACCAAAGTCGATAATATCTATAGTTTAAAAAATATGGGGTTTTAAGTTTTAAAGTTCGTTTTTATCGAACTACCATTTTGTGACCCTCAGCCTTTTTAGGCTGTACCCTTCAACTGGTTATTAATTTGTTTAGTACTATAATGAACAGATTTTAGTTATAGATAGCTTTTTGAAAAGTAAAAATGTGCCTCTAAGAAATTGGATAAATAATTTAAAATAAAATAAGAAAACATTTTGTTTTTGTTTTATTTGTTCTAACTCAAAAACGAAACGAGGTCCTCAATTCCTCAGTCACTTGCTACGCCAAGCGTATTTTTTACAAATTTGGCGGATGCGCCGGTGAAAGCTAGTTTTCAAATCATAATTGTTTACAAGCATTGGGACGCCAACACAATGGACCAAACTATTAAAAACTACAGAATATTTCTCCAAGTAAATCCGCTGCCAAAAGAATCACTACTTCTACTTCCACATCCAGATTTCCCATTCAAGTCTCTCCAACATCTTGTCTATATTTATTTTACACTCTAGTATGTGAAAATAATAATTTGTCTTAAAACTTTAATATCTTTGAGGCAGGTGTCACAGAAAAAAAAGTTGAGATGTTGGCTTCTAACATAATCGCCAAAAATGAAGTTTCTTGGCTCTTATTAGCTTATTTTTCGCATTTTCCCCTATTTATCACCACCTCGCCCACCTTTCAACGGAACAATCTCAATCAGGTGTCATTACAATATATGAGTGGACCAAATTTCTAGTGAATATCTCAATTATATTTTATTAACCCCTTTAATAATGGAGTGGGGGTGGTGGAGGGGTTGAAAAATGTTATTAAAAAATATGTGGCCTTGGCTTCCAGTATATACACCAAATTTCAAGTTTCTTACTCTTACCAGCTTACTTTACTTATTTTCCCTCTTTACCCATATTTAACCCCAACCCTTCAACGAAATATCCTTATAATACATACGTGTAGAGTACTTTCAGAACCTTATGAGCCCCGAGATGCGGAATTTATTCCGCATAAGTATATTTTGAAAACATTCACTCAGCTACCACATAAATTTAATAGAATGATTTACTTACATTGTTTTGGTTAGATTAATAACCCTGCGCAAAATTCGCTAGTTTCTAAATTAATCTCAAAGGGGAGTTGGAACAGAGATCTGTAAACAACAACAGCTCGGGATAAAGTGCAAACGATAGATCTGATGTTTTTAAAAAGTTGTGTGATTGAGGCGATCGCCGAAATTTTGTATCTGCGCATACCAAAATCAAAGCTCATGAGATTTTGAACCAGCTCTACTAAATAGGACAGCATTAAACAGAAAGGAACCAGCACCCTCAGCTAAAATCAAGAAACAAGCTTGCAAAGAAAGGTTTTGCACCTTAATTACAATATTGAAACTACACCATTAAATTCTTATAAGGAAAATGAGTTGGACATTTTCAGCTGAACACACATTATTATATTCTACATTTAAATAAATTAAGAAACAAATTTTTAAAATTTTGTGGGTTGGCTCCTTTCTGTTTAATGCCATCCAATTACAAGTGAATATCTCAATTTTGTTTTATTAACACCTTTAATAATAAAGTGGGGGTGATGTGGGGGGTGTAAAATATTATAAACAAAATCTGAGGCCTTGGCTTCTAGTATACACATCAAATCCCAAGTTCCTGTAGTATTATTAACTTGCCTCATCTATTTTTCCTTATTTACCCCTATTTAACTCCCAACCCTTCATCCGAATTAGCGCAAAATAATCTAGTTCCAGATCTCGTCATGGTACATATGTGTACCAAATTTAAATTCATTATCTTAAACCGTTCCTGGGAAAACGAGCGCACAAAAAAAATTACAGACCGACCGACAGACAGACAGTATTTCTTTTCGCTCATATTTAAAATCTCGACGTTTCATGACATTCTAAGCCTATTTCAACAACAACAAAAATATATTACAATTACCATTCTTCCACTCCACTTGGATGTGGAAGTAGTAATTTGAGAAATTATTGAAGTTTGAAAAAGTTGGACCGTGATAAACAGATAACGACTACAAATGATGCAAATTCTGCTTTAATAATGAACAATATTGTAAATAATCTCAATTCATCTTTACAGAAATTATCGTTTAAAACAAATATTTCCTACTGTTCTTGTCAAGGAAGCAAAAATTAAAGAGATGTTTTATATACATCTTATGTACATACTAATACCTTTTTGACTTCATCCACATATTTCTGAATCATTGACATGAACTGTACATACACCTCGTTACGTCTTGTGCAGCTTGAAGCAAATAAAAGTGTCAACATTTCAAATAATTGTCCTCGAACATCATATTTTGGTTATAAGATTTCTAATTGGGGATATTAATATTTATAATATGAAACAGAATAAAAAGTCTTAATACTGTATTATATAAGTTCTAGCAAGTTTGTTCCAAGCACTTTAATATCATAATTAACGAAAACTTCAAGTTAAAGTCATGATGAGAAATAAGTTTTCAAAAGGGATGAAAGTTTCAGCGTTCAGGAGCAGAATGAATTTTTTCATTCGTCATCCTTCCTTGCGCGACATTTCTTTCGCCCTATTTTCACTGCTTTCACGCGAACACGTCCATTTTCAGTGCCGTTTGAATTTATGGGCTCCTTAAAACGTTTATATTGGCCATATATTAGGCACTAACGCACAACTGATTTCTGGCACTTTGCGGGGTTTCTCGAATTCATACGCACTTGTGTTAATGCGCGAGGAAATTGCCGACTCGAATTCGTATGCAGTGTTTCTCATACTGGAAAGGGCGGTAATATAATATGATTTATTTTTAAGCAACTTCATAAATTCTTCAAAAGAAGGAGGATTCTCCGTTCGACCAGCAATTATATTTTCTTCTGTTTTTCAATAATAATTGGTCTGAATTAGCGTAAGGTGGATCAACGAGCTGTGATACATTCGACATATCGGCCTTTGATCGTGTCAGTCAAAATATTCTTCAAAAACTCTCATTATATAGTATTAATGGTACTTTAGAGGTGTTTCAAAATCTCATAAGCTGTGACCTTCATATGCGCAGAGGCAAAATCCCTCTCGTGGACTCAGTTACACTTCTCAAAAATATTAGATTTATTGTTTACAATTTATCACGAGCTCTTGTTTATGTATACAGCAAGGTAGCTGTCAGTGTTTTCAAAATACAGTTATAAATCCAGAACAAACTTCACCTTTTGCGCATCTCGCGGTTCATAAGATTCTGAAATACCTCTACTGCGGTGGATAAAAACATACCTAATGGACAGAACTCAAATTGTAAAAATAGTGCTAAATATATCAAGAAATATCAATGTGAGTTCCGGAGTTCCGCAAGGTGGTCATTTTTCCGATTTTATTTTCACTTTTTATTAATGACGTGCAATACAACTTCGCGAAAATTCTACTCTTTGCCGATCACTTGAAGTTGTTTGCAGTTGCTAATACCATAGGTAGAAGAAAAGTAATATTTTGTTTGATTCTGATTCTGTAAAGACAAAAGAACTTATCAGAGTAGATTCTATTTGTGATCTGGCCAGGTCAAGATGTCGCTTGCATATTGAGAATGTTTTAAAGTGAGCAAACGTCTGTGTGGTTTTATTAAACGACAATGTAGGAATTTCACTGATATGACTTGTATATATTTAATTCACTTGTTGAATCAATATTAGAATATTACTGTGTTATCTCCCTCTCATGACAGACGAAAGACGCTCCCGCGAGCCTATAATACATGCCAGCGAAGAAAGAAGTCCAAGACAGAAGAGAGCCAGAAGGAACGACCCAGCTGGCAAGGTCCAACAGCCAGGACCAGGGGAGGTTTGCTAACATCGCCAATATCGTCCGCATTTGCGGGGGGGATAGGCTAAAAAGCAGGCCCACCCCTTACGAGGCCGGTCCAGGCCTACAGCGATGATTGGGGTAAAGAGCTCAAGCTCAACCCCTAATCATCCGAGACCGTCATATTTAGTCAAGAATATTGGCGCTGTGTTATCTGGGAACAATACTAATCTAACATTGACAGTCTCGAAAGTGTGCAAAAGAAAATGGTAAATTAATTTTATTTAAGTAGCATATTGATACAATCAATTATTTAAATGAAGATAGACTACCCACACTTGCTGGCTTCTGGGCATTATATCTCTGAAGAAAAGGTGCCTTAAAATGGTAAGTTTTAATATTAACAAGAATAAATTATATTAAAGAAAATCAAGTTAGGCATGCAACAATATATACAGACTCCTTAAGCGTTCTTGTAAGCATTGAAAGCGGGGCACTTAACTACATCCACAAAAGTGCATATATCCTCCGTATAAATCTTCTTCTATGTGAATTACATAAGAATAAATTTTTTCCTTATTTTGTTTGGGTTAAAGCCCATATAGGAATCCCTCATAATGAATATGTGGACAACCTTGCTAAAGAAAGTGCCATATCTAACTTAAATTCCAACTTTAAAACATGCCTATCGGATGCTATAAATACATTCAGGCACAAAGCATTTAACAATTGGTCGAGATCTTATGAAAACTATCAATTAGATAACCCTTCGAGCCAGTACTCACAAATCGTTAGTAATATTCCCAAATCACCATGGTTTAAGGGCATTAACGCCCCTAGGAAATTTATCACAACAATTTGCAGAATAAGGTTCGGTCACGCTTGCTTTCCTAAACACCTAAATGGAATTGGTGTACTTGATTCAGATATCTGTAGTACATGTGGTGCTACGGGCGATCTGAACCATATTTTCTTTAGTTGTCAGAATCGCGAAACGGCTATTAATGCAATGCTAAATAGTTTAGTCGAAATCAAAGTCCCTCTACCAACTAATGTTACTCACCTATTGTCCTTAAAAAATATACAAGTCTACAACGTATTGGTTAATTTCATGAACACAGTTAAACTGCTGCTATAACATCGTTCCATATTAGGTTAGCTTCGTATTCCTTAATTGTCTCTCCCATTGTTTTATATACCCCCTTTCCGTGGTCTACCTTTGTAATGTTATATAAGAAATGTCCTGACAGACCCCTGGACGAGAAGAGAGTGTCCTTGTGAACTATCATCCTGTGTATATCGTATGGTTGGGTCGTCGTCGTGTTAGCTTAGTTATGAAACAGTAAATACATAATATGTATCTGGCTAATGGAGAAATCCAATGCCAAAAAAAAAAACAAGGCTAAATAGATTCCTTCGAAATTTTGCAATGATTTAATTTTAAAGTTCCTAGATTTAATTTAATATAGTAATCGTAAGAAAATTTCAAACGTTTCTTTCTTGAAATAGTATGTCATGAAATGTCGAGATTTTAAATTTTAGCGAAAAAAAAAAAATGCTGTCTGTCTGTCGGTCTGTATGTAGCTTTTTTTATCCGCACGTTTTCTCCTGAACGATTTAAGATATTGAAATTTCGTGTACGTATATATTATAACGAGATCTGGATTTGTATTATTTTTTCAACATATCCGGGGTAAATAGGGGTAAAAAGGGGAAATAAGTAAAGAAAGCTAGTAAGAGTACAAAAACTTGAAATTTGATGCATATGTACTAGAAGTCAAGGCCAAAATTTTTTTATAATATTGTCCATCCCCCACCACCACCCCACTCCGCTATTAAAAATGTTGATAAAATAAAATCGAGACATTTACTTGAAATTTGGTATACGTATATATTATAATGACATCTGGAACTAGATTATATTTTTGGATTATTCCGTTGAAGGGTTGGGGGTTAAATAGGGAAAAATAAGTAAAGCAAGCTGGTAAGAGTATAGAAACTTGAAATTCGGTGTATGTAGTAGAAGCCAAGGCCTCAGATTTTATTATAATATTTTTCAACCCACCCTACTTCATTATTAAAGGGGTTGATAAAATAAAATTGAGATATTCACTTGAAATTTGTTACACGTATATACTGGGTGGTTCCTGGGAACGGGAAGTTTTCAAAACATCATAATTTTGAAAGTAACTATACTTATTTGAAATAAGATATAACATTGGCTAGGTAATTATATGCATTTTTTATTTCTTAAAAATAATTCCTGGTAAATGTCTTCCCCTTATCTCTACGCACTCTTGAATACGATTGGTGAAATCTTCTATTACACGACGCATGTTGCATCATGTAATAGAAAATTTAATTTAATAAATCTAACGGAATATTGGAAATTTCTTCACGAATTTTCAACTCCTTAATATTTCTTTGTTCACAAACAAAAACTCTATGCTTCAAGTAGCCCCACAAGAAGTAATCACATGCCGTAAGGTCTGGCGACCTTGGGGGCCATTCGATGCTTCCACGCCTGGAGATAATGCGACCAGGAAATAATCTCTGCAAGGCATTTATTGATTCTCTTGTGGTAACTTTGTGGCATGAGAGGAAGGAATTCTTCCGTGACGAGAAATCTCAAAGTGTAGTCGAAATTGCCGCTGCACGGCAACTACACTGTCGTTATTTTTATAATACGATTTCATTGCAAAAGTACGTTGCTTACCAGACCATTGTTCCATGATTACCAAATGGCATATAATGACAGACAATATGACGAATAAACCCATGGCCAGCTATACATGTTACAAAATAACAACATTTTCAAAACTTCCCGTTCCCAGGGACCACCCGTTATTATAACGAAATCTGGAACTAAACTGCTGGCCACTCGAACTTACACATAGTGACTTTTAGGCAAAATTTAAAGTTCAATATTTTCAACAGGAATGCAAATTTTTGAACGCGGCTTTCAAATTTTAAGAGCTAGTTTTTTTCGGATTAAGCTGCATGACGTATATTTATCGTAGGACCATAAGTTTATTATATACGGGGTGATCAATGAAGTCATGCAAAAAATCAAAAAGTTTGTATGAGTGAAATTTCCGCAAAAAATTTTTTTGGTCCTTGCAATATGATTCCTTACTAAGGTAACATCAATATCTCTAGACGGTTTTGTCAGTTTTTGGATTAAGGCCCTTAGGCCTTGTACACACTACTCAACATAAAATTTGGATACTGAAATCTTTAAAATGCTATAACTTGCGGATTTTTGCGGATTTGGAATCCTTATTTCACGTAGATTTTCTATGGTCTAAGCATTTTATTTCAGGGTTGAAATTTACACATTATACCGGGTCGATAATAAACAAAAACGTAAGGTACGACGCGCTCTAAAGTTTGGCATTATTTAAGTTTTTGTAAAAATAAATTCTCACCTCAAGTTGTTTTTATTTAATGTTCTTCTCACTGTTCTGTCCGAAACTCACACCCCAGTTTGTTGTCTCAAAGAATCATTCAGTTTTACAGAGTTCTTTGTCCATCCCCATGCCCATAATTATGATCGGGTGTAATTTCTACGCGACGCGTCAATTTCAAAGTAGGCATTGGAAAAACAAATTTGTTGCTATGGAATTAAAAACTGTTTACATTATTTTAGAAATAATCTGACATATTTCAATGTTATAATTTTGTAAAGTTTAATTAATATGAGGCGTTTAACCACGGCAGAAAGGGAAAATTGCATTCGACTTCTCAACGAAGGAATGTCAAAACAGCAAGTTGCGCACATTTACAATGTCAGCCGAAAGACAATTTATAATTTGAACCGCCGCGTCGAAACTACTGGTGATCATAATTATGGGCATGGGGGTGGACATACAAAAAAAATAAACCAAAGAACCGAAAGAATTTTAATGAGAGAAACTATACGGAATAGAACAAAGAACTCTAGAAAACGAAATGACTCTTTAAGACAACAAACTGGGGTGAGAGTTTCAGACAGAACAGTGAGAAGAACATTAAATAAAAACAACTTGTGGTGAGATTTTTTTTTTTAACATAACATAATGCCAAACGTTTTAAATTATAGAGCCCGTCGCAGAGCAAAATGTGTGCGGTTATTACAACGCCATAGAGCGAATAGGCGGGCATGGGCAAATCGGCATGCGAATTGGGGTAATGCAGAGTGGAGCCATTGTTTATTTACTGACGAAACAAGATTTAATTTGTTTCACTCCGATGGCCGAATGTTAGTTTGGAGTAGGCCAAATCAGCCATATTTGGAGGAAAATATGGCCCCTCAAGAAGCATTTGGTGGCGGAGGTGTTACAGTGTGGGGAGGTATCATAAGAAATGGTAAAACCGAGCTTTTCATTACCAACCAAACCATTAATGCTACTGTTTATCAGGAGGAAATTTTGGAACCTATTGTTGTTCCTTTTGCTCGACATTACGGCCCAGAAATTCTATTGGTGGATGACAACACTCGACCTCACAGAGCGCGAAGGATCACAGAGTTTTTGCAGGCACAAAACATCAATAGGATGGACTGGCCTTCAAAGTCTCCGGATCTTAATGTCATCGAACACGTTTGGTCTTATTTAAAACTTAAAGTAAGATCTCTTGATGTACCCCCTGAAACCTTAGAAACGCTCAGTGAGGCTATTCGTGAAGAATGGGAGAATATTCCACAAGATTTTATAAATAATCTTGTGGATACTCTACCAAATCGATGTCGGGAAGTAATATTCCGAGCAGGAGGACCAACAAAATATTAGCTTCTCTTTTTTTTAATTAATGTACCTAATTTTAATTAGGTAATTTTAATTTAAGTTTAAATTAAATTAATTTTTAATTTTTTAGTTAATTTTTTTTTCAGTTATTAAAAATTACCAGAATTAGAATTATACATTTTTTAAGAATTGACTTTTGGTCGTTGTTAAGCAATGTTGTATATTGTAGAATTTAATGTAATAAACTTGTTCTTGTCGCTACGTTTTTGTTTATTATCGACCCGGTATAATGTGTAAATTTCAACCCTCAAATAAAATGCTTAGACCATAGAAAATCTATGTGAAATAAGGATTCCAAATCCGCAAAAATCATCAAGAACCGTCAATCCAATGTCAAGTTATAGCATTTTAAAGATTTCGGTATCAAAATTTTATGTTGAGTAGTGTGTACAAGGCCTTAATCCAAAAACTGACAAAACCGTCTAGAGATATTGATGTTACCTTAGTAAGGAACCATATTGCAACGTCCAAAAAAATTTTTTGCGGAAATTTCACTCATACAAACTTTTTGATTTTTTGCATGACTTCATTGATCACCCCGTATATAATAAACTTATGGTCCTACGATAAATATACGTCATGCAGCTTAATCCGAAAAAAACTAGCTCTTAAAATTTGCAAGCCGCGTTCAAAAATTTGCATTCCTGTTGAAAATATTGAACTTTAAATTTTGCCTAAAAGTCTCTATGTGTAAGTTCGAGTGGCCAGCAGTGTAGATTATATTTTGAGATAATTCCGTTGAAGGGGTGGGGATGTAAGTATAGGTAAATAAGGGAAATGAGATATTCACTTGAAATTTGGTACAGATATGTATTTTTGGTGTGGTGGAGGGGGTGTGTAATTGGGAAAAATTAGTAGAAGAAGCCAGTAAGAGTTGAAAAATTTCATTTTTGGCGTACGTACTAGAAACCAATGCCTCAATTTTTAACATTGAAAATGTTTAACAAATCGAAAATGTAACGGTAATATACGGGTCCAGTAGCGATTTGTGCAGCGTTTGGATATTCGGCTGTTTTTTTGGACACGAAAGCATTCGGTGCTATTACAACGCATAATTTCTGAAAGATCCAAATTTGATTTTGAATTTGATGAATTTTGATTCCTAGAATTATATTCTTGAATACGGTCGTTCCTGTGAAACTTGTGTATTTAATAAATTTTGATATCTAGATTAATATTCTTGCATTTTTACGTCTCGACGCTGACCGACACCTGGCGTCGTTTTTGGTAAAACTTGTGTATTTGATAAATTTCGATATCTAAATTTATGCTCTTGCATTTTTACGTCTCGACGCTGACCGACGCCTGGCGTCGTTTTGGTAAAACTTGTGTATTTGATAAATTTCGATATCTAAATTTATGTTCTCGCATTTTTACGTCTCAACGCCGAACGACGCCTATATTATATACTCCGAAAGTAAGTCTGTGGCGTAGTTGATTTTGTAGTTAGTCTATCCGAGCGCTGAAGTAGTGGCGAGAATTTTATATTATAATATTAAAATTGTATAAAGTAATAATTGTTATATTACATAAAAATCCTTTCAAATGATACCGCTCATACCTGCCATTCTTTGTCGATTTGATTCAGAAAATAAAAAATGATGCGTGAACGACACCATTTGTGATTTAAACTGTATATATGGATTGAGTTGAGAAGTCCTCCTTTAAAAAAAAATTGAATCGTTTGACAAGAACCTACTGTGAATAATCGTAGTCCCTTCTAATTATTTTTAATGAAATAGTAACAAATATTCGCCTGCAACTGTTGGCTAAGAAAATAAAACAAAAGCATACAGTTAATGATGGGAGTACAGGAGTTACATTTTTATTGTCGTTATTATGCTAAACTTTATATAATGTAAAACTTTGAAGTTTATTATCGCCGTAAGTTTCGTTCTCCACTTTCCAGGCCCTTACCCGCTGGTAATATGAAGGAAAGAGCACTTTTTAAAGTAAATCCCCAACTTATTATCATAATATCAGCTTTTCTGGGCGTCAAGGGGCGAATATTGCATTCATAACATAAAGACTTTTAAATATTAAACTTAAAATAACTCAGCCATGAATATAAATTGACGCTTAGCGCTGGCTGTAGATCATTACTGTTTTTATAAAACGGCTTCTATTAAATGAACAGATTTCCACTGAAATATGTGCAAAATATAGTGTTGTATAATTTCTTTTAAGGTAGCAAGTTTGACAATTAACTGACGAAAAAAACAACAAACAGTATAATTTTACAAGTAACTAACAATCAAAGAAGAGAAAACACCAACCAAAAATAGATCTTTTTTTAACAAGATCTATTGATAATAAATATGATCAGGAGAAAAACTTGTACTCTGTTCAGAAGATAGCGCGTAGAATCCAGGAAGACTATCTGGAAACCGAAACGAAGGAAGAAGGGAAGTGAATGAATTATCCTATACAGGGTGGTCCAGAATTAAACCGCTAAACGTTCAGGATTCATTCTTCAGATTAAAATAGGACTTTTATCATTTATAAGTTTTTTTCCAAAAACGCACCTCCTCAAGCTAGAGCAAAAAGAAAAAAAAATTAGATAAATTCGTCTCATTTCATGTCATTTATTGAAAAATGGTGAAGTTTTGAAAATTCACGAAAACTGCCGCCATTTTCAATGCAAAGCTCACACCTAACGACGAAAGACAACAGCTGCAACGGCACTGTGCTGGTGTGATTTCCCGGACTTCTTCAACAATCCTTTCATGGAGGACAGCTTCGTCGTTAATAGGCTTCGCATAAACCTTGTCCTTCATTACCCTTGTGAGGAATAGCTGAGAAAAATGTACAACATAAAATCTTGACTCCTATGACTTCTTTGTATGGGGTACGATCCCGTACAAAAAAGTCCATAGAAGTCTAAATTTTTATGTTTTACATTTTTCTCCGCTCTTCCCCACAAGGGTAATAGTATTTCAACTAAACACTAAACAGGACCGGGTAGCGGTGATAGAAAGATATCATATGCGTGAGGTCCACGGTTCAAATAGTGTATTTCGCTGGACTTTTACAGCTTATTTTTATTTGTGCTGCCGATTTTTTATAAGAGTATTATATCGCTTCGTACTCTAACCATCATTAAAATGATTCAAAAACTGATATTAAGAATAGAGAAAAAAAAAATTAACAGAACTAAATTATCACTCCGAGGTTTCTTATTTTATATTACCTCCCCAACCAACAAAGTTGCTCTATTTTGAGATGATAGTGCAATTTTATTTTATTGTTGTTGCATTACTGCTCTGCAAAAATGATTTTGTTTTATTAAATCTGCCAAAGTGTATTTAGTATTTAGTATTCACAACTAAATCGTCATATAAATAAGTGCTAAGCTTACAGCTAAATTATAAAACATTTTGTAGAGTTTGTTGCTCGCTGTTTTGTAAACGTATATACAGCAAGTATTATATGTTGTTTTAGCTCACGAAGCAAAATTGATTTGTAACAGATTTATATTAATAATAACCTCCGGCATTTTTTGGTCAATTCATAAACATCTATAAAACTGTTTTTTAAAAACTTAGCTAAGCATTAACAAAACAATTTTATTATGACTCTTCTTAACAAATATATTGCTGGGAGCATATTGTATTTTGCCGTAGCTGCGCAACAATTATTGATGTATATAACAAAAAAAGTATCAATGGAAATAATAACACAATGCTTATAAAAATGTATTGTTGTATCTCAAATAATTTTTTTAATCCTATATAAAATTTATACAATTATTTTATTACACCCGTGAGAGCCATTATAAAATAAATTAAAAGACTACTTTGTTTTATAAACTGTGCCCATTTTGCGTCTATAAGCGTTGTATAAACGTTTTGAAAATGTTTATATCAACAATCTTGTTTTATAAAAATGTTCTGTACACATTCTTTCAGCTTCTACAAAACATCAAATTGCTAGTTGGAATCCGATGAATCTTCCCTCTCTGTATTATCTTGATCTTGTCAAAATAGCATCGCATGCACGTATCCTTATTGTTCATACTAATCCTCTATTATATGGTTAGGAAATTAAATACATATCTTTAATTTGAACGTTCCAATAAATTCACAATTATTCCCAACCTGTCTTTGATTTTCAAGCAACGCAATCTATGAACTTATGAAACTAGACTGTATTGTAACCCGCTCAGTATTTATGTATATTAATATGGATGTCGCTGTCATGTCAAAGTTGATTGATTCGTCTGTCGTACAAAAGGCAATTAACAGTACAAATACTAAAGCTTTGTTTACATTAACACTGAGTACTCATTTGCATACAGGTTTACATAGTGAGCTTGTAATCAAGCCAATCAAAAGCACTCTATAAACTGAAGCAACTCATCACCACCATTAAAATCGAAACTGAAATGTGAAATGGTGTTTATTCTGCGTGTCAGTGTTCGCTCTATTATTATCGCTTTTTTGCAAGTCATACACAATGTAATACTGTTATTTTCTGCTACGTTGGGGTTGTAAAGTGTCATGCCTATTTCCATCAATCTAATTTGTATGAAGTCTTAATTGTAGAATTAAATTTTTACAATTAATACCAATCAATACTGTTCATGTTATAAGTAGAAATATTAATATAGGAATATCCAATCAACCAGAACGATTCCTTCTTTATTACTTCCACATCCCCGTAGCGAATTGGAAGTATAGTAATCGTGAAAAAATGTTCAAAGTTTTATTTCTTGAAATAGGTTTAGAATTTTCTTACTTTTTATTGGGTATTTTGCCACTGAAATATATTTAAAAATTTTAATGAAAAAACCTCTGCGCCAAACGGATCAGACAGAGGTTGGTTCTTGAGTACTTGACTGTTTCAAAAAGTCTCACACCTAAAAATATATAGACTAGAACAAGGTTATAAACTAAAAACTGAAAATCAAAGCTATAAGTAGTTAACGTTTCGGAAGAGAATCTACTTCCGTTCTCAAAACTTTTTTGGCCGTCAACCATGACAGTTCTTTTAAAAAATGTGAAGTGTACCAGAAGCCAAGACCTAAAAATTTTTTATAATATTTTCTGTCTCCAACCACCACCCCTACTGCATTATTAAAGGGGTTGATAAAAAAAATTGAGACATTCACTTGAAATTTTTATACGTATATATTATATTGATATGGGGAACTAGATTGTATTTTGGGATTATTCTGTTGAAGGGTTGGGGGTTAAATTAGGGGTAAATACGACATCTGAAACTAGATTATATTTTGACATGATTCCGTTGAAGGACTGGGGGGGGGGGAAATAGAGGTAAATAGGAAAAAATAAGTAAAGCAAGCTGTTCAGAGTACAGAAACTTGGGATTTGGTGTATATACTAGAAACCAAGGCCTCAGATTTCTTTCTAATATTTTTCAACCCCCTCACCCCCTTCACCACCACTCCATTATTAACAAGATTGATAACATAAAATTGAGAAATTCACTTGAAACTTAGTACATGTATGTGTAGTAATGCCATCTGATTGAGATGATTCCGTTGAAGGGGTTGGAGGTGATAGGTTCTGAATAGCGCAAAATAAGTAGACCAAGCTAGAAACTTTTTAACGTATATGGTAGAAACCAACGCCTCAAATTTTTCTATGATATCTGCCCCAAATAATTTTCTCATACTATAGTGCAAATATAGTCAAGATGTTTCCTTTAAAGTGATTTGGAGGAATAATCTGGATGTGGAAGTAGTAATTCCCTAGGCAGCGGTTTTTCATGCATGTTAGGATTTAAAAGTCAGTTCCAGCTTTCTCTTCGTTAACAACTTGTATAGATATTGTAATATAAGAACATTGGTTTTTTCTTATCATATTTTGCCCAACACAAAAACTAGTACACTGGGTGACTTAGAGTTACATCGCCAGACGTTAGGAATCGATTTTTCAGGTTTTTCATCTACGAGCTAGAGTGAACAGGAAACAGAGAGAAAAATGTGTCTCTCTTCATGGCATTTTCCAGGTGGTTCCTGCGGCAAACAACAAATGGTGCATTTTGCCCTCAGGAGGTGATTTGGACCAACGAAGCAACTTTTACCCACGCTGGTAACTTTAATGAGCATAACGCTCACATTTGGGAGCACGGAAATCCTAATGCCGTACGAGATAGCCATCCTCAATATCAATTTTCGTGCAACATTTTGATCGAATTGTGCAAACGATTCACTCATCGGTCTAATTTTTCTGCCACCACGCCTAAATGGTCCAGTTTTCATTTTTTGGAAAATGATTTTCTACCGGTTTTAGATGACGTGCCCTTAAATGATAGAGTAAACAGATGGTTCAAATTAGATGAATGTCCAGCCATTACACTCTACCAGTCCACTATTTTCTGGGAAGATGGATCGGTCGCGGTCGAGACTGCTGCCGCCTAGTTTAAATTGATTTTACAACAAAATAATTATTTATTTATTAAGGCAAATTCTAATTTACACATACCTACCACTTTTCTAACAAATAATCTTCAATAATCTTCTAATTTTCAGTAGACCATGATCGATCAGCGAAGTAATTTACTTTAGCAAAAAATAATAATAAACTCTGTTGGTTGCATAACTGACAACAAATTTGAAGTAGATCTAAGAAAAACTGAGAAAGATAAGAGGATGTGTAGTCGAACGGTGAGAATGTCAAAGTACCTCTCCTTAATAAATTAAATCCGGTAATTCATATTGTCAAAATTAATAATTAACGTCCCTCTGTCGCTCTGTAAAGCCCGCGAGCTAGAAAAAACACTTTTTACATTATTAGAATAATTTGAAAAGCAAGCCTTCGCTGCTGGAGAATATACACAAGCCACTCCCCCTGAACGAGGCGGTACTGATCGAATTTTCGGGAACGGAACGGCGAACAATCTGGAACGTCTAGAACGACTAGAACGCCTGGAATTTTCGATTCTCGAACACTTCCAGAAGCTTCGATTTTTCTTATATAAACCGAGACGCGCTCAACGGAGTTAAGTAAGTCGAGTAAAGTCAGTAAGTAAGTCAGTTCGGGATCCAGCCACGCGACAAAACAACAACAACCAAAGGCAAATTTCTACTCTAAAGTGTTAATATTCAACATAATTAATTATATCAAGCCTATTAAGTGATAAACAAATGTATTGTTAGAACGTGATCAGTAATATATAGTTATTGTAACTCCAGAATTTTTTGCTTTTAATTATTCGTGTAAAATCGATACAGGGTGTTGATTTTTCGCCAAACCAATAAAAATAAAATCATACCAAAATTAATTTAAATATACATGAAAATTATGCTTTTTAATGTTTCAAAAAGTTTTATTAAAACTCTACACGTGTTTCGGCTTATTAGGCCTTTATCAAGAGTACAAGATAATACTAAATTTAAAATGTGTTCCTTACTTATTTATACCTAATGGAAGGTATAAATTATTCAAAGCTTTTAATCTATTTATTACATGCATAATGAATGAATGAATAATTTATACCTTCCATTAGGTATAAATAAGTAAGGAACACATTTTAAATTTAGTATTATCTTGTACTCTTGATAAAGGCCTAATAAGCCGAAACACGTGTAGAGTTTTAATAAAACTTTTTGAAACATTAAAAAGCATAATTTTCATGTATATTTAAATTATTGAAGAATGTTTCACAAGGAACCAACCGTAGAATCAACCCAATGTATACCAAAATTAATTGTGCAGTGTTCTTGTGCGCGAATCTGACCAAAACGAAAGTCACGTTCGTGTTCAAGAACACTGTATACTACATTAAATCATCATACAATTAAATTTAATTCTCTCTCTCTCTTTTTGTGTAAGGAATTGATATATACTAAAGTCTCCGTCAGTTAATTTCGAACTGCACACGTCTAGACCACACATTTTCACGCTCTTCTCTGTCTTATAGAGGCATTTTTAAAAACCCTGTAATAATGTCACGTCGTTCTTGCTTTATCAGACGGTCGTTATCTTCGGTTAGTTGTATCCTGACAGAACGACAGGAATAAGGTGGGGAAATGGTTAAGGATTTAGTCGGATTAGGCTGCCTGTAATGTGTTTTAGACTCAAATCCCACCTACTACTACTTCTGCACTGATTATAGCAGCGGCAGGGCAAAAAATGTGGCTTATAGATGCCACAGGAGTGGACTGGTTCTAGTAGTCAACGGTACAAAAATAAAGTGAGGATTTGTTGACTAATATAACCGTGGATTTTTTACTGAAATTGTTTGCTATGTTAAACAAATGTTCGCGAGAAAAATACAAATATTTGTCATTTGTTATACCTACATTTTTACTTTCCTCGCTTACCAAAAGGGAGTATCGAATTCGTGACAAAATCACTCTCCAAGATTTCTTCGCATTTTAAGTCGCTATATCCACAGACCCGTTTGATGGAGATCAGTAATATTTAATGGGTAATTGACGGTATTACCGATAAAGAAATGATACATAATTTTAATGAAAATCATATATACAGTATGTCCCACTTTTTATTGAAGATTGTTTGTTACAAAAATATTATTTTGGTATGCACAAATTAGAATTTTTGCCTTATTAAATGAATAATAATTTTACTGTAAAATCAGTTCATACTAGTACAATACATTATTCTGAACAAAAAACAAAGCATACATTTTCAGTTTCGTTACTTTTACTAACGGCAAACTAAAAGTCACTGTAATTGACGTTTAAGGGACTTCAAAATTAGCATTTCTAAAACATGACAACCAAAAATTATTATTAATTTGTTAAACAGAATTAGTAATTATTTCCAAATTCACAAGAAATTCATAAATTTACATTTTGTTTCTCATACCAGTCTTTAAATTTGCTGTAACATTTTTCGTATTGCCATGCCGTTTAGATGTTTCAGGTATTAAATCAGAAAGCGTCGAATTTACGATACTTTTTAGCTCTGGAGGAGTGCAAGAAATTGAAATATCATTATCGCTGTCAGACAATTTTACGATTTTTCAAGAACTGTCAAAATGTTTTGTATACATACATACCATTTCCGTAGAAACACTGTGACATTAAGGCCACCGCTAAATATACCATAAACTTGCTCTTGGCTGTATCCTTAATTAAATTTTTCTATTTTGCAAAGCTCTGTTTTTTCAGAGGGAAGCTTAATAAACGATGAATCACGAAAATGAGACCAGCCATTTTAGCTAGGGACAATCGTGAGTCTTACAAATATACCTTAAAGAACTGGTCTTTTGTGTATGTGCCAAACTTCAACATATTTTCACTATACTTAATTAAATTATAAATGTATCTAAAAATGGTAAATGACCTTTGAGTTCTATTTTCATATCTAAATTCTACTGAAATGTATCGACTATTTAATTATCATCTATATGGTTCACCCATATTCTGGAGAGATACTCGACTCGACTTTTACATCTATCTCTGTTTGGAAACTGCTCATGTAATATAGTCCAATAATTATAAAGATTTCCATAACAAAAAATGTTATCTGAGATTTTCTTTCAGTAACTGTTAGTGGAGGGAACATACATCACAAAACCACAAAAATCAATTCTAGGGGTACCACGCAACACCCTCAAAAAACCACCCCTTCGGTGAAAAAAGCCTTATTTTACTGATAACTCGTTAACCGTTGAAGATATAAAAAAATTGCTCATTATAAAAAAGAAAGCTTAACTAATCGCCTAAAAAAGAGTCCTCTTGTAATCTTCTCGTATATGTCATGGTTTTCGAGAAAGTCGATATTGAAAAAAATTGCAAAATTTGTATTTTTATTGCGCACGAGTTTTCGTTTATTTGAAATTTTTTGCGCGCGGCCTACAGAAAAAATTGAATTTCTCGAAAACCAAACATGCTAGGAAGAAAAATCAAAATGGCTTTTAAAGGGGATATAAAATACTCTTTTGTGTTTCCATCTTTGATGAATATTGATATCTATTAGTTCATAAAAATAACAATATAATAATATAGTTACCTCTTGATTTTTTGCACTTTTAACTAGTCACAGGCCCATAAGAAATAACTGACTTTAATATAAGTTATAAATGCATTATCTTTTCGTTCAAGGCAGCACTTCAGTTCAGAAAAAGTTAGGAATCGAAATATTCACATTTACAAATTTACCAGCATGTTGAAGTTAGCCAAATTTTGGCCAATGTTTTAATGTTTCCTAAAAATAAAAAAGCGACTCAAGCATCTTGAAAATTTAGCTCAATTTTTTTTTTTACTTTATATATCATGTAACTATTGTTTCTAATCATTTAGTAGTTAAAAAAATTTATTAAAAAAATATCAAATAATTGGAAATGCAGCATTTTTTAGATTTTTTTTTGGCTAACTTTAACATGCTGCTAAATTTGTAAATGTGAATATTTTTACTCCTAATTTTTTCTGCATTGAAGTACTACCTTGAATTAAAAGATGATGCATTTATAACTTATATTATAATCAGTTAATTTTTATGGGCCTGTGAATAGTTAGATGCACAAAAAATCCAGAGATAACTATATTATATTGTTATTTTTATATACTAATAAATATCAACAACCGTCAAAAATGGCAACACAAGAAAGTATTTTATATCCCCTTCAAAACCCATTTTGATTTTTCTGTCTAGCTTGTTTGGTTTTCGAGCAATTCAATTTTTTCTGTAGGCCGCGCGCAAAAAATTTCAAATAAACGAAAATTCGCGTGCATTAAATAAAAAAATTTTGCAATTTTTGTCAATATCCATTTTCTCGAGAGCCATGGCTTATACAAGAAAATTACACGAGGACTTTTTTTAGATAATTAGTTAAGCTTTCTTTTTTATGATGAGCATTTTTTTTATTTATTCAACGGTTAACGAGTTATCAGTAAAATAAAGCTTTTTCACAGAAGGGGTGGTTTCTTAGGGGAGTTGCGCGGCACCCCCCGAACTGATTTTTGTGGTTTTGTGATGTTTATCCTCGCACTAATAGTTACGGAAGGAAAATCTCAGATAACATTTTTTGCGAGCTTCTGGTGTATTTTTTACTTTACCGACTGGACTAACAGGCTGGCAATGAAAGATAACCAGGGGTTTCCCACTGTAGTCACCTCATGGACTATTACCAAATTTTTATGTACTGACCATTACTAATTAGGTTATCTACACTTCCTAATCACCCTTATCTAAAATACTCACCTTCAACCTATCAACTTATAAGTAAAAGCAATCTTTCTCATATAACCGTTTGACAATTACTTTCATATCCACGTAGTGGAAGTTTGTAATCGTAAAAAAGAATCCAATTTTATTTTTATTGAAATAGGTTTACAATGTCGTGAAATGTGGAGATTCTAAATTTGAGAGAAACAAATTTTTGTGTCTGTTGGTCTGTCGATCTGTCTATCGGTCTGTCTGTAACTATTCCGAAAACTAAAGACTTAGGACGAATTTTATTAATGGTCCAAATCCAAGATTACGTTTGTTACAACAATAGTAGACTTGGAATTTGATTTTGGTTTAAACGTAATTAATACAACCCGCTCTTAAAAACACTGCAGTAAAAATTTTTACTAATTTTCAGAAAACTGCGAGTATTCTATAAAATGATATAATAATTATATAACAATCTCGAAGAGTAAAATATCTAAATCTAGTTTATATTTTGAACTAACGCGTGAATTGTCCAGCATTTCTCCAGGTACGCTCCTGGATTCTACCTATAACTCGAGCTTTAAACAGTTTAAAGCGCGATTGAGCCGCCACCCCACTTTTATAACTTCTTTGTTCCCTCGGGATATATCTGAGAGCACCGCAATCCTCAGACAAACGTATGCTCCCAAGGATAAGGGTTCCGGGATGTAAAAAGTCCAAACTAAAATGATTCCATTTCAAAGTTTTTTAAGAAGTTAGGAATTGCGAGACAGGGCATAAATTTAATTTTAGTGGCTACCGAAAGCCAAATCCCAGCAAGACCCGTCCAGTTTGTTTTTACTTATTAGATTGTACGCTGAATAATATTAATATAAGTTAATTTTAGTTTGCTCAATGGTGTAGTGTCCTAGTTTCGAATCCTGGCCAGGGTATGAGTGCTTTAATGTGTTACTGAGTTGATAGTAATGAACTAGACCGCTGCTGAGTGGTACAACATATCCAGTCGCTGTTATCTCTCTTGAGTTCGAGTCTCAGCAGCGGTATATGGCAATGTCGTTGGGAATGGTTGTTGTGTTAATGTTTATGTTCTTTTCAGTTGTAGCTAAAGTCCGTCAGCATATAAATATAAATTAGGCGATTAAAGAAAGAAATGAACAAAAAATAAAAATGAAATTGTGTTCGCTATATTTTTACATTTAGTGAACATGACGAAGGTGAAACAGTTTTATGGATCAGACGCATGATGTTATAAAAGAGGAGGTACGCTCAGGACGACTACTGGACCGGGTGTAGGAGTGACGTCAGTCGCTGGAAAGTTCAAATCGAGTTGGCGGCAGCTATTTAAAGCAACCTACCTTATTAGTATTAGGAATACGAACAGATCTATAACATTTGCAGCCTTTCGGACCATTGCATATTTGAGACCCGAAGAGACCCCCACAAATGACAGCAGCCTCTCCCAGGATTGATCCCGCAATTTTTCTTGCTGCAAAAATAGCCTTTCGATGTGAATGATGATTTTGTCCTCCGCTTTACACATCCGACAAATCGCGTCATCTTATCATATACAGGGTGTAATTAGTTTCATGTCATTAAAAAAAACTGGTGGTAGGGAACGACAAGACAAACAAAAAAAACCTTATATAACATGGGGTCTAAAGCTCATAGTTTTGGAGAAAAAAAAATAAATAAAAATTTCTCAAATTTTCAATAAAATCTTTTGAGAACTGCTGGAATATGGAGGTAGGTTTAGATCGTCGCGCGTGTCTTTGGCTATGATACTCAATATTTGTGTAGATAGCTATAAAATGTCGGCGGTCTTTAGCGGTGCGGTAAATAAGATAAAAGACGTCGACGTTTTCTGAGTGTTTAGTACATCTGATCTGAAGAAAACTATACTCTGACTCTCCCTTGTGCAATATTTTAGTTTCTGTGGGTGTGTCGTTATGTACACACGTCCAACCCGCCGTTCGTTGTTTTTGTTATTTTTGAATTTCGGGTCGCTGTGTATTTAGAGTGAAGATTTAATTTATTGACTTTACCGTTCAAGTCGTTAAATTCTTGATTACGTACAGACACAACTTGTTCGTTCTTTTTGTATTCTGTTTTGGTTTTTCTTTTATTTTTCTTTATTGACAATGTTAGTTGATAGTTCATTGTTTAGTGTTGAACGGAGTACGTATGTCCTTAATTCGACGTACCTGTGTATTGATGCAGATGCAGATTTCGAATAATGGCAAGCTTTTAACCCAGGACACTCATTTATGTTACAAACGTTAATAAATCACATTTAAATATTCTAAATTATAAACATTAATCCAATATTTTGTTCCAAATTAAAAGATACACATGTAGAGAAAGGCTCTGTTTAAACTTCTACGGCAATTATTTACTTGCAGTTGTGCAGGAAAAGATAACGAGTTATTTACCTCTTTATAATTGCCTCAGATCGGCTGAGGCGGTCCATCAAAGGCGGTCGACTATCCAATGCCTTTGCACTTTTTTTATGACAATTTAACAGTTGTATAATTGGGAACTGTAAGATCATTGACCAAGAAAAGCAGTGGTTCTCAATTATTTTCTACATTAATATTAAAAAAAATACTAAAAAGGTTGACCTAGGTCAGTTTTTTTCTAAATGCGTTTCTGAACACTTTGCAACAGAAATGAAGTCAATTGACACTGTACCTTCAATTTTAGAGCTTTTCTCTATTGTATAGGCCTTCTATAGGGGCCATTTTTAACATGCATCAATTAATATGAGTTCCAACTTAAATATCTGTTGGTATGTGTTATTTCTCTATAAACTCTGGTGTCATTGTATTATTTACTCTTTTGATTAAAACAGCTGGAAAAGGTTCACTTCTACGCTCTACTTTTAATATATGTGTGTTAGAAAGTTTCTTACTACTTACTTTTTGTAAAAATTATCTAGTAAATCAACTTTTGTCAAACTGCAACAAACTTACTGTCGAAAATTCGTATTTAGTAGTTGGACAGCTGAAGGACCTGTTCATTGGTCTAATATTGAAAAGTAACTAGTCAGCATTAGAAAGAATAATCTTGACTAATCCACATAAATATTCAGAATATACCAAATGGTGGCATCCTTCTGAGACACTTATGGTCAGTAAAGTCCGTTGTTACATTGATTCCTTCAAAAAGATATTTAAATAGCGGTTACATGACTTAAATGTAGATATAAATTAACCATAAAATTAAGAATATATTATGCTCCGTTAGAAATGGCTTTTTTGCCTTTGTATTAATATTCAACGTATTCATAAACAAGATTTTATTAAGTGGACGGACAAGCTACACTACTTAAAGCGTGGGTTGAACTACGCATATTATGTGTAAATGTCTTGAATATTACTTGGATATCATATTTCATCACGTTTGAGATAGAATTTATTTTTTTCAGGAGCCATCCGAACGTTAAGTTGTAATTGAGATGTTAAAGAAATCCGACTGTCCATCACGTTCACATACCTATAGAATGGCCATGAAAGTAATTTTGTCACCAAATTGTGACAACTTAGTGATCGGTTTTAACGTTTGTGATTATAACTTTTAAACACTTGCTATAAACATACACCTACAAACAACTTTATACAATTAAAACAATTCAGTAATATTAAAAATTCGAACAAGTTAAACAAGTTACTTGATCTTGTTTTATCAAACAGGAGTTGTAAAGTGGTAAAAGCTTCTGGTATTCTTCTTGGAGATGACTTGTCATCCTTATCTAACACCATGTATATAGAAACTGTGATAACTGTAAGAGCATGTCTGTGGATCAATCAAAACAATACTTACATCAATGAATTTACTAACATAAATATAACATCTTCTTATTCAAAATGTATGTCCTTTGCGCTGTGTGTAATCGGGTAAGAAGGTTTCATATTGTCACGCTGAAAAAGGGCGAGGGCCCTAGCTATGGGCCCTACGCCCTACGTGACGGGGGTTATTTGGAGAAACGTGTGTTAATAAGGGGCACTTTAAGAATTCACATGGTTTTATTAAAACACTCATTTAAGGGGATAACAAACAAACAACAGATACAAATAATCAACAATACAAAAATAGATAGAACACATAAAAATTTAAACAATCTTACCAATATACATAGTGGGGAGGAAAAGGTGTCACTTTCACTTAACTTAGTGATCTCCCGGGTGGAGATCACTAAAACTGCCTGAAGGGCCTGGGCCCCACATCCTAAGATGAGGGCCCCAAACTACAACTGTCGTCGACACTAAAACGTCGAAACTCCATTAATGCAAAGAACCAAGCGCTAAGAGCCTCGTTTGTTTTGATTGTTCGATTTATATACTTGTTTATTTAGCAAATCTTTATGCCGGTCAATGTTATGTTTATATATATTCGTGTTTTATTATTAAACAATACTACTAGTCGGCATTGAAATTATTTAATTGTTTTTGATTTAATATGGACTAGGGTCGAATATATTTAATTTATACAAACATTTGCGACTTTCCCGGATTTGGCTATTTCCTGCGTGACATATTTCCCTCCTCCAAAAGCTGGCCTCCAGCTAAGATTAGTCCTAAATAGGGAGAAAACAACAGAGAGGATTTTATTTATTCTAGTATCACAGTTCAGCAGGGGTAGCATCAACAAAGTCTCGTTATAGGTAATTTACTAATGCAACACCAAAAAAGAAGAGGAATAATGAGAACTTTGCCGATGCCTACCCTGCCGAAATATTAAAAAAAATTTACATCAATTTTAAAAAATGTTTGGCATGTTCCCCACTCGGTCTTTGATCAAGTTTTTTTGGCACACCCGGTTCAAATT
This sequence comes from Stenurella melanura, assembly GCA_963583905.1. NCBI lineage: Eukaryota > Metazoa > Arthropoda > Insecta > Coleoptera > Cerambycidae > Stenurella > Stenurella melanura. The sequence continues at coordinate 9,548,990 of OY757310.1, forward strand.
CATAGTTCGGCACTATCACTACAGTTCGTTCACGCAGTTCTTCCAGGACTGTGGGGGCATTGTACTTATCACCTATTGTTCGTTTGTCTTATTTTGTGAGATAGCGGTTCCAAGTGCCCGGAGGTGTAGTCGAGTTACATCATGGTAATTTTTGTTGGTCCCTGGATGGTTATACAGCATCTCCTGTGTGCCAAGGGTCGGGCGTTGACAATACCGGCCGCCTTGGGACTGTCGGCCAGCCTGTTGTTTTTGTCATTCGAGCAGTCAATGTTTTTGTTCCCTCCGAAATGCCTGTGTTGGTGGCGGTGACCAAAAATGCTTGGAGGCATCGCTCGGCCTGGGTGCGGCGGACGTTGGCGTGGAAGGCTTCTGTGGTATTTACCTGCCCCTGAATTTGCAGATAGTTTGGGATTAGTTGAAAGTCCTGCCCTTGTACAATCTTACCAATATACATAGTGGGGAGGAAAAGGTGTCACTTTCACTTAACTTAGTGATCTCCCGGGTGGAGATCACTAAAACTGCCTGAAGGGCCTGGGCCCCACATCCTAAGATGAGGGCCCCAAACTACAACTGTCGTCGACACTAAAACGTCGAAACTCCATTAATGTAAAGAACCAAGCGCTAAGAGCCTCGTTTGTTTTGATTGTTCGATTTATATACTTGTTTATTTAGCAAATCTTTATGCCGGTCAATGTTATGTTTATATATATTCGTGTTTTATTATTAAACAATACTACTAGTCGGCATTGAAATTATTTAATTGTTTTTGATTTAATATGGACTAGGGTCGAATATATTTAATTTATACAAACATTTGCGACTTTCCCGGATTTGGCTATTTCCTGCGTGACAATATTATGCGTTTAATCTCGATGAGTCCGGCCTGCAAGTTATCCCGAAGGACTGATTTATCCCGGCTGGGATTTTTAACTTCATAGCCGCAAAGCACAGGTTAACTAGGCTCGTATACCTACGGGGAGTTATTTATTATTGCATGGAAGAAATCCTTATCTGCTAGTCATCGAATTGAAATTAATTATAAATAATTGCTTTGTATTGATATTCGATAAATTTGTACTAATTGCTGATTTATCATTATTTAATTATAGAGAGCTTAGTCATTCTCTATGCAACCCGTTTGCGTTTACTGCGTTTATAGAGTATCCTCTGAATTCTTGCCTGATGTTATCGTAATGTTATTTATACTTTATTTTATTGAGATTTTGGCATTCATTTTATGGCGATAAACTACATTTCCAGGATGGTGTTTATTTTATATGTACTGTGCATAAAGCAGGTAACCATGATAAAGGTTTTGTAAGGAAACATTTAGATTTGTACACTTACTCAAATATTTGAGCTTAGATATATTCTTTTGGTGAATTTAATATAACTTTTAAATCACTTACGTACCACATCGATTAGATCACTTTGTGTAACAGAAACATCATTTCTTCGTTCGGCTCAGTAGACATCTGTCAAATATAATATAACTGGAAACTTTGTTTTTGTCTATTTTCTATTTTTACAATTTTTAATCGATTTTAAAGTTGTTTCAGTATGTATAATATTTAAATTCTGATGGTAAAGGTTGACGGTTATAGACCAATAGACGTAAAGAACACAACTTTTTGAAATAGCCGATGCTTTGCCACAATTCACTGGCTAAGACGTGGGTCCATCTTTTGGCAGATGCTACAAAATAGTGAGCGAGGGGCTTACCATCTGAATGATCCGCGAAAACTTCAATTTCATCCTCCCAGTTACTCAAAATATTTTCACTTCGTCGCTCTACGCAGAAACAAACCTTCGGTAATATGTGGGGTGTAATCAGTTTCATGTTATTAAGAAAAACTGGTTATGGGGACCGACTAGACAAACAAAAAACCTTTATGACTTTTCCCTCTAGGGGCACTTTGAAAAACACTGATCTAGGTTAACATATTTAATATTATGGTAGACAACTATTGAGAACCACTGCTTTTCTTGGTCGATGGACTTGTACTTCCCAATTATACAACTTTTAAATTGTCATAAAAAAGTGCTCGCCGGCACACGCGGTGTCAAAGGATCATCGACCGCCTTTGATGGACCGCCTCAACTAAACTGTGGCAAGTATAAAGAAGTAAATAATTCGTTCTGTCTTCGTGCACAATTGCAAGCAAATAATGGCCATAGAGGTTTAAACAGAGCATTTCTTTACATGTGTGTTTTTTAATTTGGAACAAAATATTGGATTGTTTATAATTTAGAAAATTTAAATGTGGTTTATTAATATTTGTAACATAAATGAGTGTCCTGGTTTAAAAGCTATAACACTCCATGTTATTTGTTTTATAATTTGGTAAATTAACTTATACAAATTCGTTACTTTGTGTTTAACTTTATGCAACCAGCAATGCTTCACCGTGCAGTGGGTTGCGGAACTAAATTAGCAGGCTAATATTAATCAGTCAGTTTGCAAAGTTGGCATTTTACAGTAAATTACACAGGTTATGACGTTGTCCTTCATTAGGCAGTTACTTAAAATTCTTCAATAGGTTTCTCTAATAAATTTCAAGTTCTATCTCCTCATATTGTTTACAAAATTTATAAATACATTTAATTGAAATAGGTTCAGTAGTAACCTGAAGTTTCATCTCTTCTTCTTCTTTGTGTCCAAGTAACTCAAGTATGTTGGCACCTTTTAGTTTAGTAAACTTTTGGGAGAGGAAGAAGTTTAATTTTTTTATATATTAGAAATGATAAGTGGGAAAAGAGAAGCCACAAAAGCGTCCTTTTCAATTTTAAGAGCTTGGCAGAGCAGACGTGTGTCGAGTTGCTTAATTAATTTTTTGTCAGCCATGCTGCATTAAGGCGTCAAGCCATAAGCTTCGGCTTATTTTTAAGAGGCTGAATGCACCCCCAGAGGTTTTTTTGGGGTAAGTTATTGTAAAGAAAATTTGCTCTAAAGTTGCTAAGGGTTATTTTTTAATTCCTTAGGGTTGCAAGTCTCCCTCGTAAGAGGCCCGTTTTTTTAAAACATTTTTTTCTATTGGTATGGACTCGAGGACTTCATGATCAAACACTATGTTTCCTGAGAGTTTCATATAGATATCAAGTCTGGAAGTTGCAAGCTTTCCTATCCTATTTTGGGAAATGGTTTCCATGAGTTCCCTAATACCTAGGGGTTTTTGCTGAAGAAAAGGACGCTTTTCGATGGTGAATGGCCTGGAAGTTGCAGGTTATAAGGACGAACAAAGTTTTTCTTATGGACATGTAGAGACCGTTATGAAATGAAACTGTAACGAGCTGTTGTATGCCAACAGGTATTTAGAGGGTTACTACGGTAATGCCTCTCAAATAAACTTATATTAAATTTTAACTTATATTGTAAAAAGTGGTACCATTTTATAAAATTTTCATTTATATATTTCTGGCTATACATATAACTAAAATTTATAACATTCTTTAAAGTGCACCATTGGTTATTAAATCCTTCAAAATTTCAATTAATCTTAAGGCAACATTAAAATTTATGTAATTATCACACGATTATTTTGAATCTGTAATTATCAAATTGTTAGTGGGAATATCCGCTAAAGTAAAGTTGTGACTAATTAATATTGTGTTTATTTTCTCCCATTTATGACATTTCAATAGAGTGCTGGTGAGCTATAACTATATTTTAACCTATGTATTGTTTTCCGTAGCTTTCACAATGCAGGATAACTTTTAGGCAAGCTATGGTGGCGCCCTGAATATCTTTTTAGTAAATTAGTTTAAAACTTGTATTTCTATACTTGTATTTATATCTTTAAATTTCTTTAAAAATTATTGAGCAAATCGGTAAGTATCAACCCACGACTCTGCTCTCCCATAACCCAAAGGCTGCCGTCCGCAAATTGAGGTACCTGTCTGGTTTTAATCAAATAGGTGTCACAAGAGTGGCGCTTCCAACGTCAAGGGCCCGATTTGTTCAACTTTTTGTAGTATATCTAAGCCACCATTAATCTATTGATCTGTTGTGTGAGAGAAAAATGCACTAGTGTCAGTCGACGTTCTGAATTTTTTTATTGGTCTATTTATCAGTCCATATTTGTTTGAAACTGTTAGGTTGACGCTTGGTAAACTGATCCATTATTATTAACAAATTATTTTACGTGAGACCTTATATATAATATTTTTCTGGTATTTAAATATTTTCTTCGTTACATAAATATTTTTACTTTGATCATGGAGCCTTATAGAATGAAGCCAATTCATCTTCTTTCTGATGAATTAAATTATGAGTTACGTATAAGAGGTGTCAACGCAGGTAGAAAAGATGCCCCAGCAAAACGTAAGATTTTGCATAGATTATTAGATACTGACCGTAATAGAGAGGTTGATTATGTTGATCCAAATTTTGAATATAAAGCTGAAAAGGAAATTATAGAAAATGCACTAGAGTCAATAAAAAATTTAATACATGATTTTGATGGTCCAGCTTCCGATTCTATGTATAAGCGAATTGAGACACGTCTTTGTCATCTTTATAATAGAGTTTTAAGAATGCCTATTCCGGAGGATGTAGAAATAGAAGCTAAAGAGTTTAAAGACGATTCTCATGCAACTTGTCTAGAATTAGACGCAGATTTACAAGAAAAGGTTCATAAACCTGATATTTCACAATTAGTCAATAATCCAGTACCTAGTACTAGTTTTCAAAATTCTGTTACAAGAAGGTCTGTTTCACCTAACCAACATTGTAGAAAATCTGTACCGGTCTACAAATGGAATTTAAAGTTTGATGCAAAAAGTATGAGTGTTCATACATTTTTAGAACAAGTAAATGAATTATCAGTATCCCGTAATGTTGACAAACAAGAATTATTTTCTTCAGTTTCCGATTTATTTGAGGGTTCTGCCAAATTATGGCTTAAAAATATTTTAAGTAAAAAGTTAGCTACCGACTGGGAAGGATTAGTTAAATTATTGACACGTGATTTCTTACCCGAAAGTTTTGACGACAATCTATGGGATGAAATAAAAAAAAGAACACAAGGTGATAAAGAACCAATTCACATTTATATTGCTACCATGGAATCATATTTTAATAGATTATCCCGTCCACCTGCCGAATGTACTAAGCTCAAAATAATCAAAGAAAGAATATTACCACGTTATACTTCTCGACTTGCTTTGGTAGAAATAAAAGATACTGATGATTTGTGTACTGTTTGTCGTAAGTTAGATGAAGCAGATAGAATAAAACACAATTACGTTCCTCCTCCTAAAAGCTCTCATGTAGGTCAAATTGATTTAGCGTATCTTGAAGAATCTAGTAGTTCAGCAGTTAGTTCTTCCACCTCAAATAAAAAGAATAAATATAGGGTTAAAACAAAAAATGTTTCTACTGTCACGTGTTGGAATTGTCAAAAACCTAACCACACATTTCAAATATGCAGAGAAAAACCTAGAATGTTTTGTTTTAAATGTGGGAATCCAAATGTAATTTCTAAAAATTGTACAAAATGTCAAAAAAAACTAGTAAATCAAGCAAGCGTTATTGGTCGCCGCTTGTCTAATTTTAAAAAGACCACACATTTTATACGTTCAAGAACGGTTACGAATTCCAATCTTAGAAAGTCTCCTACATTAAATAGAAATGTTTCTTTGAAAGCACCTTATATAAGTAATCAAATTAAAAGTAGAAATTTTACTTCTAAATTAGAATGGCAATCCTGGCTAAAAAATGTTAAAAAATTTTATTTAGAAAATAAGCGTGATACTTTAGAAATTTCACCAGTCTTTGTTGAAAGGCCACATGACAATCGTCCTTACATAGAAATTAAGTTGTATGATCAACCACTGATAGCACTACTTGATTCAGGGGCAAACCAGTCAATTATAGGAAGTAAGGGTTTATATATTTTAAATAAATTTAACATAAAAATTCAAAGTTCCAAACCAAAATTTGTGACTACCGCTGATGGTCAAAAACAAATAATTTCTGGCTCTGTTTTGTTACCCATTTGTTTACAAGATAAATGTAAAATAGTTGAAGCCTTAGTAGTTCCTTCGGTTTGTCATCCATTTATTTTGGGTAGTGACTTTTTAAAATCTTTTGGTCTATTTTTAAATTTCATAACAAACACTTGGGAAATGGATAATAAATCAGTGCAAGTTCATATAAATGTAGTTAATAAACATGATTTCTCAAACAATATCAATACTGGCATACAGACTACAGTTTCTCTGTCTTTTAAAGAAAAAGCACAGGTAGAAAATATCTTGGAGAAATTTAAAAAATTATCACCAGAAGGAAAGTTAGGGAGAACAAATAAATATGTTCAACACATTGACACAGGAGAAGCTAGACCAATTAAACAAAGGCAATATCAATTATCACCATATTTATTGAAAGAATTAAATAAACAACTTGATGAAATGTTGCGATTAGGTGTGGTAGAACCTTCCTTTAGTAGTTGGTGCTCACCTGTTTTACTTGTCAAAAAATCTGATAACAGCTATAGATTTTGTTTTGATGGACGTAAATTAAATTCCGTAACAAAAGCTGATTCATATCCACTTCCTAGGGTTGACTATATCTTAAATATGTTGAAAGGTGCAAAATTTATTTCTAGTATCGATTTGAAAAGTGCTTTCTGGCAGATACCTCTGACAGAAGAAAGCAAGGAAAAAACCGCTTTTAGTGTACCCGGCAGGGGTTTATTTCATTTTTGTGTAGTACCTTTTGGCTTGACAAATAGTGCTCAAGCACAGCAAAGATTGATGGACTCTATTCTAGGTCCAGAATTAGAACCTTTTGGATTTGTTTACTTGGATGATGTTATTTTAATAAGTAGTTCTTTTGATGAGCATATTAAACTTTTAAATGATGTAATTTTCCGCTTAAAGTCTGCTAACCTTACTATAAATTATGACAAATGTCAGTTTTTTCGTGATTCACTGAATTATCTTGGTTTTGTTGTGGATAAGGATGGTTTAAGAACTAACCCGGATAAAGTTAAAGCAATGCTAGATTATCCCAGGCCTAAAAATAGTACAGAGGTTAAACGTTTCCTTGGTTTAGCTTCATGGTATCGGAGGTTTGTTCCTCATTTTTCCACTTTAGTATCTCCTTTAAATGAATTGTTGAGAGGTGGAAAAGGAAAAAAACTTCCTATAGTATGGAATGATTTAACTGAAAAAGCATTCCAAGACGTTAAACAAGCCTTAGTTTCTGCTCCGATTTTATCTTCGCCTGATTTTTCTCTTAAATTTACCATACAGTGTGATGCTAGCCTAACAGGTTTAGGAGCCGTGCTTACTCAATCCCAGAATGGTGTTGAGAAAGTAATTGCTTTTGCAAGTCGTAGTCTTTCTAGGACAGAAAGAAATTGGTCAACTTACCAGCGTGAGTTAGCAGCTGTATTGTTCGGTATAACAAAATTTCGGCCGTTTATTGAGGGCACTCGTTTTACTGTCATTACCGATCACTATAGTCTTTTGTGGTTTCACAAGTTACGTGAACCAACTGGAGTTTTAGCTAGATGGGCAACCCAGTTGCAACAGTTTGATTTTGATATAGTTCACCGCAAGGGCAAGCTAAATGTAGTGCCAGATGCGTTATCTAGATCACCACTTCCAGAAGAAGTAAATGTATTAGGTATTTTGCTTGAAGATCTAGAACCTTGGTATTTAAAAATGCGTGATAATATAAATAAACATCCAGAAAACTATCCACATTGGTCATTAAATGAGGGGTATATCTATAAATATTTACCAAAAAAAATCCCACTTAAAACAAACATTTCTGACTGGAAATTGGTAGTTCCTCTTTCACAGCGTACTCAAATAATTAGTCACTGTCATGATATTCCTACTTCGGGACATTTCGGATTTTACAAAACGCTTAAAAAAATTACTGAAAATTTCTATTGGCCAAAAATGAGAACAGATGTTTTTAAATATGTAAGAAATTGTGATGTTTGCCATAGTCAAAAAATGCCTAATTCAACACCAATGGGTCTTATGGGTTCTGAACGAAAAATTTCAATGCCATTTCAGTGTATTTTTATTGATTTCCTTGGTCCATATCCACGTTCTCCAAGAGGAAATACTCACGCCATTATAGTTTCCGATTACTTTACGAAATATGTTATGGTGAAACCAATACGTGCTGCTAAGGCAAAGGCCCTAATTTCATTTATTGAAAATGACATTTTCTTAGTTTACGGGGTAAGCCAATTTATAGTATGTGACAACGGTTCACAAATGACAAGTAAAGAGTTCGAAACTTTTACTAAAAAATATAAAGTACAGGTCTTATATAATGCACGCTACCATCCTCAAACGAATGCGGCAGAACGAAATATAAGAACATTATTAACATCTATTCGTTGTTTTGTAAAAAGACACAAAGATTGGGACCAAGAAATTTATAAAATTGCTCATGCCATGAGAGTTTCGACACATTACACAGTAGGGTACAGCCCCGCCTTTCTAAATTTTGGACGAAATATTCCTATATCAGGTGATTTCTATGAAGGAAAAGCACATGAGTATAATTTTGAATTGGAGCCTGGATATGCAGATCCATATGCTCAAAATCTAAAAAATTTTCCGGAATTGTACAAAAAGGTGCAAGATAAATTAAATGTAATGTATAAAAGAAATTCAAAACACTACAATTTGAGAAAACGTGATTTTAAATTTAAAGTAGGTGACAAGGTGTGGAAACGTAACCATGTTCTTTCAGATGCTGAAAAACAGTTTTCTGCCAAATTGGCACCTCGATACGTATTGTGTAAAGTACGTACAGTTAAATCTAGAATAGTATATGAATTAGATAATTTGGATGGTACAGATGCTGGTGCTTGGCACATTAGTCAGTTAAAACCATATCTAGGATCGAATTCTGATTTATCAGAGTAAAATTTTTCTGTTACCTAGATATTTCTACCTTTTCTTTTTTATAAAACCTCTGATTAACCTCCCTAGTAAAATTCGTACTCTAATTCATATTAAATTTTATAAATATTTTTATAGGATAAAACTTAACAAATGATAGATTTCTTAACTTAAGAAATCAGGCCATTTGAGAATTTCAAGTTTATTGTGTTGCATACTCATTGCAGTTAAATATCCGAACTGGATATATTTTTCTTTGTTATAATTAATTTTTAGAAGAAAACTAAAAATTAATTGTTTTTTTTTATATTGCTAAAAATAGCATTATAATATTTTCCCCAACATACCTTGACGTCAAGTTTTCCTTCCGTCTGGTAAATAAGCAGATAAACCCAGAAAGGTTTTGCTTATTAGTCCTGTTGTTTGAGCTTAAAAATGATTTTTTTTTGGGTATTCAAAAAGATAGATACTTGCTGTGTTTTCATTACTGTGTTTCACTACCGTGTCTTCACTTTATGTTTCACTCAAGTGATTGTTCATTGTGTACCCACTCAGATAAATGTTTACAGGAATTGAGAAATTTACCCTGTGTATATAGTTACCTATGTCCCCAAATGTAGCTACATATTCCCCTATCTCCCCTGTATAGTAAATAATACATACCGTACATATTTCTCTATATACTACTATTTAAGTATTTTTGCTGTCTATTTTTTTAGAAATAGAAAGCTAGGCTAAACGTTGGTTTAATAGTTGATAGTAATATTTAAGTTAGGCGTTAGGTAAATTAAGGTTTGACAATTCTTGATAAAAGGAATGTTTTAGAAATAGGTATTTCGGGTTTAGGATTAATACTAACATAGCACGTAGGAATTTTCGGTAATGTAAGGAAGAAAAAATTTAAAAATTATTAGTCAAAACTTTATAAGGTGATAAAAATATATCCTTCTTCAAAGTATATATTTTTATTTGATGGTGGCGGGCAGTATAACACTCCATGTTATTTGTTTTATAATTTGGTAAATTAACTTATACAAATTCGTTACTTTGTGTTTAACTTTATGCAACCAGCAATGCTTCACCGTGCAGTGGGTTGCGGAACTAAATTAGCAGGCTAATATTAATCAGTCAGTTTGCAAAGTTGGCATTTTACAGTAAATTACACAGGTTATGACGTTGTCCTTCATTAGGCAGTTACTTAAAATTCTTCAATAGGTTTCTCTAATAAATTTCAAGTTCTATCTCCTCATATTGTTTACAAAATTTATAAATACATTTAATTGAAATAGGTTCAGTAGTAACCTGAAGTTTCATCTCTTCTTCTTCTTTGTGTCCAAGTAACTCAAGTATGTTGGCACCTTTTAGTTTAGTAAACTTTTGGGAGAGGAAGAAGTTTAATTTTTTTATATATTAGAAATGATAAGTGGGAAAAGAGAAGCCACAAAAGCGTCCTTTTCAATTTTAAGAGCTTGGCAGAGCAGACGTGTGTCGAGTTGCTTAATTAATTTTTTGTCAGCCATGCTGCATTAAGGCGTCAAGCCATAAGCTTCGGCTTATTTTTAAGAGGCTGAATGCACCCCCAGAGGTTTTTTTGGGGTAAGTTATTGTAAAGAAAATTTGCTCTAAAGTTGCTAAGGGTTATTTTTTAATTCCTTAGGGTTGCAAGTCTCCCTCGTAAGAGGCCCGTTTTTTTAAAACATTTTTTTCTATTGGTATGGACTCGAGGACTTCATGATCAAACACTATGTTTCCTGAGAGTTTCATATAGATATCAAGTCTGGAAGTTGCAAGCTTTCCTATCCTATTTTGGGAAATGGTTTCCATGAGTTCCCTAATACCTAGGGGTTTTTGCTGAAGAAAAGGACGCTTTTCGATGGTGAATGGCCTGGAAGTTGCAGGTTATAAGGACGAACAAAGTTTTTCTTATGGACATGTAGAGACCGTTATGAAATGAAACTGTAACGAGCTGTTGTATGCCAACAGGTATTTAGAGGGTTACTACGGTAATGCCTCTCAAATAAACTTATATTAAATTTTAACTTATATTGTAAAAAGTGGTACCATTTTATAAAATTTTCATTTATATATTTCTGGCTATACATATAACTAAAATTTATAACATTCTTTAAAGTGCACCATTGGTTATTAAATCCTTCAAAATTTCAATTAATCTTAAGGCAACATTAAAATTTATGTAATTATCACACGATTATTTTGAATCTGTAATTATCAAATTGTTAGTGGGAATATCCGCTAAAGTAAAGTTGTGACTAATTAATATTGTGTTTATTTTCTCCCATTTATGACATTTCAATAGAGTGCTGGTGAGCTATAACTATATTTTAACCTATGTATTGTTTTCCGTAGCTTTCACAATGCAGGATAACTTTTAGGCAAGCTATGGTGGCGCCCTGAATATCTTTTTAGTAAATTAGTTTAAAACTTGTATTTCTATACTTGTATTTATATCTTTAAATTTCTTTAAAAATTATTGAGCAAATCGGTAAGTATCAACCCACGACTCTGCTCTCCCATAACCCAAAGGCTGCCGTCCGCAAATTGAGGTACCTGTCTGGTTTTAATCAAATAGGTGTCACAAAGCTTACTACCTACCTAAATGATTCAAAATATCTGCATCTGTATCAATACACAGTTCGGTACGCCGAATTAAGTACATACGCACTTCATCTACTATCAACTAACGTTGTCAATAAAGAAAAATAAAATAAAAACTTGATACAAAAGCCAAAAAGGAATAAAAAAAGAACGAACAAGTTGTGTCTGTACGTAATCAAGAATTTGCCAACTTGAACGGTAAATCAATAAAATTAATCTTAACTATAAATACACAATGACGCGAAATTCAAAAATAACGAAAACAACGAACGGCGGGTTGGACGTGTGTACATAACGAAACACCGACAGTAACTAAAATATTGCACAAGGGAGAGTTCGAGTATAGTGTTCTTCAGATCAGATCTAGATCTACCTCAATATTCCAGCAATTCTCAAAAAATTTTATTGAAAATTTGCGAAATTTTTGTTTATTTTGTAACATTCGGAATGCTCGATAGCATCCTTTGTTACACTGTTAATAATTATTAGAAAAATTATAAGTTATCGGAAATATTATTCCCACAAACTTTAGTATTAATAGAGTGCCCTTACTCCCTGTACTTTGATAAATATACGTCATCTGTGAGAGTTAACGCTAGCGAATACTAGATAGCGCTCGAGGAATGATATTTCAACTAAATAACGCCGGGTAAAACTCTTTCTCATTGAACCATTGAACTGATAAGACGTATTTATAATTTTGTTTGACCTGTAAAGGGGATAATAGAATTTGAAAAACCTCGTGATGATCACATGAGGTAAGATTTTAATTATTATACCGGCAAATATCGTCTAACATTTGAAATATTGTTTTAGGTTTTTTTCTTATAAGTAATTTTCTCATAAACGTTTTTTTTTATAATTTTTTTTTGATAAGTATTTTCTTATAAAGAATTACTTCTTAATCAAATTTAATTACGTCTGATGCTGTTAACGTCGAAGTATTTCTACGTTATATTATTTGCTTCGAGCAAGATTAATACATTCAAGTTTTAAGACTTACTACGTTTTCCACTAAGCGAGCAATTTTTATATGAAGTCGACCTTGCTATACTACTTTTTGAATTGGAATATACGAAAACATTCTGGGCGAAGAGATTTTCTTCATTTTGTCTTGGCGACAATCTTCTACGATTTCATAACCTCCCAATGGGATTAAGGATTAAGGCAACCACATGTGAATTTTTAAATCCATGATCATCGGAGAACAGGACCGTATCTAGGAGTTCTCTCCATCAGGATAACAAAATAAAAGATAAGTACTTTTAATTGTTACCAATAAAAGGGATTATTTTCACATGATTGTTGAGTTATAAGAGTTAAAAGTGTCTAAATTTAAAATATTAGATTCAAGCTAAATCTATTATATTTTTGGTTAGATTACATTTTAAATCCGTTGTTATCATTAAATCCAATGTTGTATATTAATTCGTAGTTGCTTATATCTTGAATTCGTTGTCGCAAATACTTCGCCGTAGTATTGTTTCGTAGTTGCTTTTGTCGTGCTTCCTTATGATTAATATCTTATTGTAGTACTATAATGCTCGTTTGTTAGTGATATCGTAAGTCGTGGTTCAATTTTTGTTGTAACGAGAGGGTCTAATGTTTATAAATTTTGAGACAAATTTACGAGATTTATCTTTTGTAATATAGTTATTTTGTCTCTTGTAAAAGATCTCAAGTTTATTTAATTCTGTTGTAATATATGATTTTATTATTGAGGTAAAAGTTACGAGACGTATCTCTTGTAGTATATTTTGGTTCTCGTAAACACCTCAAGTTTATTTTGCGGTTAAGCAAATTTGTAATATAGTGCAACTTGTAATATAGTATTTTATTATCTTGTAATATATACTTTTGTTTCATAATTGAGACAATTTACGAGTCATCTCTTTTGTAATATATTTAATATATTTTATTTAAGTCTCAAGCATATCTTGAACTTCGGTTATTGTAATATAGTATTTTGTATATATTTCTGTGTGATACTTTGCTCTACAGTATCGTTGATGCTGTGATAGTACATTTCTTTGCAATATAATATTTTTGTAATATAGTACTATTGTATATATGTAACTTTTGTCTTTTGTTTATCTTTATCTTTAATTTTCTTTGATTACCCTAAGTAATCAATGGCGCCCAAGCTTTGAACTCCACGCCCTTTTGCTCTCCGTATCTTTATGTGCTAGCCAGGTTACACCAGTGACGCTAACCACGTCGCTCGTAGGGTGGCCCACACTTGAACACTTGGGCAAACTAAAACCTTTCAAAACAACGCCACAATTTTTTTTTCTCCAAAACTATGAGCTTTAGACCCTATGTTTTATAAGGTTTTTTGTTTGTCTTGTCGTTCCCTACCACCAGTTTTTTTAATGACATGAAACTAATTACACCCTGTATAATTGTTCTAAATCTAAGTGATCAGCTGTCTCCTGCAATTCAATTACGGTAAATATACTGTAAAGGAGAAGTAAATTAGTAAAATGTACTTAGACCAAAAATGAAAAGAGGGACTCTCAATAAGCAAAATGTAGTCATCTAATTATACTGACGATAATTTCCATTATATTTTCTTCGAGTTCAGTAAATTTTGTTGTAAAAATGTAGCATCTATGTATTTTATAAAACTTAAACAATAAATTCTGTGCAAGAAAATATCTTAAATATAAACACAAATGGTACATGAGCCAAAGAGTATCATGTAGGATATCCAATGCATCGATCTGCTAAAAGCTAAAGTCCCATAGTTTTGTCAACTAAATTCAAACCCGAGATATAATCTTGGTGATTATTCTGAAGCTTTGAGAGTTGACTACAAGAAAGTGTTCTGAACCCTTTATTACTCTTAATTTTCTATAATGATATAACCGAATATTTATCACTATGAATTTATAGAAGATATGACTCTAATTATTTATAACAAAAATAATCAAGTTTTTTCCTTCTTCAATTCTTTGGGACTTCCTGCCACATGTATGTTTTCTTTTTAAGCGGTGCTAGGGGAATCTACAAAATATATCACAATTAACCAGTATATTGTGATATATTTTGTAGATTCCCCTAGCACCTCTTAAAAAGAAAACATACATGTGGCAGAAAAAAAAGGTTTATTCATAAATTGCGAACATTTCAAGCAGGTGGTTTAAAAGGTAGACTCTAAATTCAAAAATTCATAAAAAATATCAATTAACAATTTTTTTACTAGTCTGGCTGGCATAACGTCATATTTACATGTTTCGCAACCGTTCTCATCTTTTAAATTTGAGGTGTACCTTTTCTGTCATGGAAGCTCGGTATATTATCTGTATTTGTCCTGTCCTTTATCTTGTACAAAATATTACCATGCCAATTCTAAAGGATATATTTCTAATCGTACCAAGTTATGCTGATTCGTATATATCATTCAAATATGTAACCGGTCGCATCAGCTTTGCTTGTATTATGTTGTAGCCGTCTAAGGAACAATTTATAATTAAACATAAACCAATTACCATACTGGCCAGCAAAAAATCGGACAATGTACGAAGTAGATTATCTTGCTCTAATTTATAAGCTATTTTATCTCAGCAGGCTCTATATTTAAACCGCGTTCGTAAACGTACAGTAGCGGTCTATTCAATTCTAGATTTTTAGGTTCTACGTGTTTCCGTATATAGAGAGTCCACAAAGGGAGGAAAATACAACTTAGAATAAAGGTAAAAAGTAAGATGGATATCTTAACAATCCGTTCAGAATCTTACCAACCCAATCCAGTTAGATCTGCAAACTCCCATTAGTTTAAGAAACTATTAAAACTTTATGTTACAACACCGTTTTGGAACATTGAATTAATTATTAAATTACTATCATTCATTTATAATAGTAATAATAATAATGCTCAAAATCATCTTGAACAAGTCAGAGCATTTAGCAAAGATGAAAAAATGCACATTTATTCACGCAAAAGAGAGAAGTCATGCAAGATTCAGAAAATATTCGGCTATTGGACGAAACGTAATTCAGCGCCCTTTCTCTAGCAGAACAATATAAATACCAAGGCGCGAGACAGTGTCTTACCATTGAACAGACCTTATAAAAAAAAAGCTGGAGAAAGCTAACGTAATAAAACGGTCGAAGACTCTATTGAAGACGAAGCTATACACAGGAAATCTAATTGCGTCAATTATTACCTGGGCCAATCCTGTTACTTCACACGTATTTGGCGTCCTAAAGTGGACCCAAACCGATCTAGAGTAGATAGATAGGCAGCTACGAACAATGCTAACAAAGTACAGGAACCACCACCCAATATCGTCGACCAGTCGACTATATTTGCCTAGAAAAAAGGAAAGAAGAGAACTTTGAACCTAGAAATCCCACATGCTAGTTGTGACGTTTTATTCTCCAGGCGGTTGGTGATGAAGCGTCACTTTGGCACTCGAGCTTTAGCTGTGGATTAACGGTAAGCTCGGGCGATAATTCCTGTTTTGATGGAACAACGAATTACCCTCAAAGCCGGTTCAGCAGCCGGTTGAGTAGCTGCAGTGAAGAAACGGTAATGTCCAGCGGATCTAGGGATAGTTCAACTTCACATACACTGCAGTAAAAAGCAGAGTTCAGATTAATATAACAATGTTTATTATCTTACAACCTACTAGTTACAATACTATTTAATACTACGACTACTATTACCAAACAGACACTCAAGAGCTTTAGTTAAAGTGAAATACGGATACCAGGAGTGAGTACGCACTTACCAAGTTGGTACTTACAAACTTTACTCACTTGCTTCTGCTGTAACAAAAGTCAGATTAAGGGAGCCAAGTCCGGAACTGTCGCATATAGAATCACCGTATTCTTTTATTTCCGATCTCGGTAACATTTTAAGGGTTGAGACTTTAGTACAATACTGGTCATAGAAATATCGGTTTTATGTTGCAAACTGATTTATTTCAGAGCCCAGGAAACAGGCTTTGTTAACTTTAGTCTTTATTAGGTAGTCGTAGTTAGCCACTTGGAAGCAATAAATAACCATCTAAATTATGTTATGTCCAATTCGCTTTTCTCACTTGAAGTTAAGGACACTTGTTTAAATAAGACTCACCGGGGGGTCTAGTTAAATTTTCAAGACTAAAGCAGTTGAGAGAGGATTCCAGAAAATATATGTATAGACAGTAAGATAGATAGGCCAAATAAGGTAGATTTTTCCCCCATGCAAAAGCCAAGTAAGGAACAAAAGGGGTTTTTTTCATCTGTATAAAATATTAGATAGGTCATATGATAAATACCATGGTCCGTTAGATAATTTCAAATAGGGGTACGGGTACACTTTTGAGACGTCTTATATCGACACTCTTGGCTTAACGTCTGATCGCTCGTCATCTACTTACAGGGTATAGTAAATTCTCGTTTTGTGAACCTTTTTTCAATTTTAAAGTTTAAGTACATTTGTACAGTATTTTGCCGGTTATAATAAGCATAAATTAATGTGTTGTAATTGAACTAAGAGTATTCGGCTGCGATTCAGCTAAAGATTTGAACTTGAACTTGCCGCGGACTATTTCATTCTTTGATATAGTGTAATTACTGTTTGTTAATTTATTTAATCGTTAAATGTTTGATTGTCATTTTCATTTGTTTATATAATGGTTTAAGCGTTTTGAGAAATCACGTGTTTTATTTGCTTATGCGATTGAGTTCAATTCTTTATTAAGTAAAGTTTGTTTGTGAAGTAACCTGGTTGAGGGACACCAAAAAGGACATAATCACCTAGAACGAAAAGGATAAGCACAGTTTTGATTTCGATAGATATACTATGATATCGGCGGAGTCTGCAAAGTAATTGGGACACTCCGTACTGGTAATGTCTGATTAATCCATATAATTAGGGAATAAAACCCCAGTTATTACACTGTTGCTGGTGGGCACGCGTGCATTGGAATGGGCTGGAGTGGACTTCTCTCCACGAACGGCAGGCACAAACTCCCGTCTGGCTTTTAGATGATACCCCTTGATACTCCAAGCGGCACAAACGATAGAGGGAGTGACGGCGTAGTCGGGTTGCCACCAGGTTAGGACTTATATATAAGCGATCTTACCTACAAGTTCTTCTACTTACTAGTCTATCAAATTTTAATGATTAACAATAAGTCATTTTTGCAAACTGGGTGATATTATTTAAATGAAAATAAGTGTATAAAAATAAATACTACAAGATTGTTGAAGACTATTTTTGGCTACAATTTAATTATTTAGGGAGACATCTATTAAGGAGATATATATTTGACGCCTTATCCCCCACCCCACTAGCCTTACGTAGTGTTCACTCTTAAGAGCCACGAAATACCTTGGTTTTACTGTGTTTAATCGTATAAAAAAGTGAATTTAGAACTAATAATCGTAGCTTTCCACTATTTTACTGGGCACTTTTTGTTGTTGGCAGAAGAATTGGTTGACATTTCTGTATGTAGACAATTAGGTGTTTTCACAAATTTTAAATTCACTTTCACTGTGAAGATAATGCTTTATTATAGTTAAAAACACTTGAGTTTTGAGAAACAGTTGAACAATACCTTAAAATGAGCCATTTTAATTTTGTATTGAAATTTTTTCGCTAAAAACACTACATTAGTTCACTACGCACTCATGATGCCATCAGTTATATTGTCAGTGTCATTTTGTGTTGTAAATAAGTTATTTTGCAGATAAATCTCCTAAAGTAGCTTTTGCAAATCCCGTATTAGGTAGGCGTTACTTATTTAATCACATGTAAAACGTAAATAAAGTGAATAAAATGTTGTGTTTAACAATTTTTAAAGATTTAAGAAACTAATATAACCGATGACGTCACCGCGTGTTTTGCGTACTCGTTCAATTACTAAAACTTTATGTTATTTATTTGTTGAAATTTTAATTTGATGGACGATAGAATGCTGTTTAATTATTGATAAGTGCTTTAGAATAACAAGTACTTCATTTTAATAATATCAAAAAAGCAAATTTGCACGTAATGAAAACACCTAATTGGGTTCTAATCAATATTATGTTTCACTTACACTCCTGAGTTACTGATGGTTCAGTTCGGTACATAATTTAGGCAGGCTACTAACCTTAATTGATACTAAAAATAAGAATATAAAATAAAGTGTACGTAATGAAACAAATCATTATTATATTCAATAATTTTAAATGTCATAAAGAACAATTATATTTGAAAGGGCTGGAACTTATCAGAACTTTCAATAGGTCGGCCACTGTACACGAGAAAATCCAATCGTCTGACCTAACTCGTTGCCTGCTTAACCGTATGTTGATTTACTGCGGCAAGTCTTCCTATTTATTATGTTTTATTATTTTAATAAAGTATGAAATATGTAACCACGGATAGCGGAAGTTGTAAATTTCTTCATTTTTCAGAATAATTACTAGTAAGTTACGGAGGCTCGCTGTTCTGTTTATGTGTGTTATTTTATTAAAGCTGAAATTACAACTAGAGTAAACGTTATGCTTGTTGCCGATTTATTGCACATTATGGGATACTCTTTGCATTTTTTGGTAAGTAACTTTCAGGTTTAGACATATTTAATTGTATAATTCCAATTTAATTGGTGAAACACTCGGTAATATAAAAGGAAGTAAAGCCAATATTAATCCTTCCACTATAAGTCTGAGCTTTAGAGATTCCTTCCGCCCCTTCTAGAGGGGACGACAAAAAGGTAGTAACCATCGAATCTGATAGGGCATCAAATTCTGGGAGAAAAAGGTGGAAATTTATATTTTACAAGTTGTAGCGATTTGCAGATTGCGATTTTAGCATAAAAAAATTATTACCTCAAGACTGTCTTTGGTAAATAACTTTAAAAGTCTTACATTTACTTAAAACGTGGTATAGTATGAAGAACCAGATTATTTTGTTTTGTCATTTATTTATGTATAATGAATAGTTCTAAAAATATGATAGTTTAAATATAGTGCTCGAACATTTATAAGTTGAGATTAATATTTACCTAAATGACCTATTTAAAGTACAAACAAAACTAACTGTTAAATTTTATCGATGATACAACTATTTGTTATATCGATAGGGACTGGTCATCATTAAAGAAAACAGTAGAACTTGACTTACCCAAAATACTTCACTGATTCAATGAGAGGCTACTAACCATCAACTATACAAAAACTAATTTCTTACCATTTATATCATATAAAACACACTTACCTAATTTAGCTAAAATCACTTTAAAAATAAATAATTTAAACATAGAATTGACATCTGTAAAACATGTGAAATACTTGGGTATTTGTTAAAACAATTCAAATTGTTATCTTAGGCACTTCAAGTGGATCAGAAGAAAATTCTATACTACTCACTTGTGCAATCACATCTGGTCTACGGACTGTTATACGGACGTTTGACTTGAGGTAGCGCTACTAAAACTATAATAATGAATCTGCAATATATCCAAAAATTAATAATGAAAAAGGTATTCAATTTAAAAGTGACCTACCCAACACACAGTTTGTTTGTAGAAACTAAAATATTTAATATACGGCAACTATTGTAATAGTCATAGACCAGCGGTCGTGACAATATTGCCAAATCATATTAATATGGCAATATAAATACAAAAGAGAACTTATTTAATATTAGCCATAATTATAACACACGTTATAAAGTTAATACCGCAATAGTACCACCCATATATAAAACCAAATCGCAACGATGTTTTACATATCTTGGTTCTAAACTTTATAACCTAATTCCAATAGAGCTTAAGGCAATAAATTCTGAAAATTTATTTAAAAAAAAATAAAACAGATTAATCTTCAGTCGCATTTAAAAATTTACTGCATAGTAGATATCAAAAACATTTATTATAACATAAATTCATAATAATAATAACAAATAGTCTAAAATATTAATTTATAGGCATCCATTTGATCATAACTTTAATTTATATACAGGGTGTTTCACTTAAAAGTCCCCAGGCCATTATCTCTAAAACTAATAAAGATATTTTATTTTTGTAAATGGCAGATGATTGATACCAAAGAAAGGTTTAAATAACGGTGATTAGATTTTTTCCTCAACAGCACACAGAGATGGCGCTGCGATGCAAAAGTATTTTTTGATGGCTGGAACCTTGAAACATAAGTCATGTGATTAAACAATAATTTGTGAATAATTTTGATGGTATAGAGAATTTACAAAAAACAAGCCGTTTTGGAGTTACATGAGTTTCTTTCATTAATGCCAGTACACATGATTTTTGATAAATCCCTATAATTTATTTATTATTTATTATAGAATATTGGTTGCCAAACACTTTTTTTCAAGATAAGGAAAGTGATATAATACACTATCATAAAATTATGTTTACCACTTCCGGCCAAACCGGAACTAATATGATGAACCAATATCCATATGTTCCTACATATTACATTTTTTTTTCTAATAACGCTTCTAATAAAACGGCTCCCAAAACTTAAAGTAAGTAAGACAACAAAGAAAATACACACTAATTTAGAATGGGCTAAATTTATATTAACAATTCAGTAAAGAACGTAAACAAAAGTTTTATAAACAAACATTTAAAAACTATCGAAATATTATTAAAAATGAAATTAAACTAATTTCTTTCTTATTAGTAGGTACTTATTATATTAAATGTTCAAAATTTCTCCCTTCTTCATGAATATACATATTGTACCGTTTCAGTAACTCTTCATTGCAAACTTTTTGTAACGTATGTCTATTTATAGCAGCAACACTTGCATATATTTTTTTATACAAATCGGCCATATCCTCAATGGGTTCAATGTACACTACACTTTTTAAATACCCCCAAAGGTAAAAATCTAATGTAGTCAAGTCAGGTGATCGTGCTGGCCATCTGACTACTCCATTAGTACCAATCCATCTCTGAGGGTACATTTCACTAAGACAATCTTTGACTAGTACTGAGTTATGGGGTGGTGCACCATCTTGGTGAAACCAAATATTCTCCTGGTTATGAGGGATAGTCTCTAATAATCCTGGCAATACATTTCTCAAAAATATCTCATATTTTCTTCCATTTAAAGTCCCATGGAATAGATATGGTCCAATAATATATGAATTTAATATTCCACACCACACGTTAACTCCAAAAGTTACCTGATTTCAGGTCATTCTCATCCATCTAGGATTATTTTGTGACCAGTATCGGCAGTTATGCTTACTTACAACTCCGTTGTTGTGAAAACGGCTTTCATCGCTCCAGAGCACATTTTTTTAAAAATTTGGGCATTCTTTAGAAAGAACTGAAAATTCAGCTAGAAAATGTAAACTTCGTTCATAATCACCAGGCCTTAAATGATGGATCAATTTTAATTTGTATGGATGGTATTTATTTGATTTTAATATTCTATGGCACGAAGATATCGACAGATTAGTTTCCGATGCCAATTTCCGGAGAGAACATTGAGGATTGTTGACAACACTATTTAACACCAAGGCTGTATTTTCATCGTTTCTAACTGGCCTATTTCTGTTACGAATAGTTTTCTTAAAACTACCCCAGTTTCTTAAATTTTTAAACAGCATGATAAATGTTTTTTTATCGGGTGTAGGTCTATTTGGAAATCGTAAACAAAACAATCGTTTTGCTTGTCGGGAATTTCTTTTGCATTCACCGTATATTAAAATCATATTTAACTTATCTTCATTGGTGCATCTAACCATTTTTTAAATTTATTTTTTTTTATTGCCTTATTTGGATTAATTTGCTTTGAATTGTTTCTAAGTACACTATTTCTGTTTGAAACTATGATTGAAATGCACCAACTACAAACTTTGTTTAATAACTGTCAAACTTAAAATTAAATCAAAGCCTACTAATATCTCTTAAGTAGATTTTTCATTACCATTCTAAATTAGTGTGTATTTTCTTTGTTGTCTTACTTACTTTAAGTTTTGGGAGCCGTTTTATTAGAAGCGTTATTAGAAAGAAAAAAAAGTAATATGTAGGAATATATGGATATTGGTTCATCATGTTAGTTCCGGTTTGGCCGGAAGTGGTAAACATAATTTTATGATAGTGTATTATATCACTTTCCTTATCTTGAAAAAAAGTGTTTGGTAACCAATATTCTATAATAAATAATAAATAAATTATAGGAATTTATCAAAATTCACGTGTACTGGCATTAATGAAAGAAATACATGTAACTCCAAAACGGCTTGTTTTTTGTAAATTCTCTATACCATCAAAATTATTCACAAATTATTGTTTAATCACATGACTTATGTTTCAAGGTTCCAGCCATCAAAAAATAGTTTTGCATCGCAGCGCCATCTCTGTGTGCTGTTGAGGAAAAATTCTAATCACCGTTATTTAAACCTTTCTTTGGTATCAATCATCTGCCACTTACAAAAATAAAATATCTTTTTTAGTTTTAGAGATAATAGCCTGGGGACTTTTAAGTGAAACACCCTGTATATTCATAACTGGAAACATTATTTTCGTTTTTTTTTTTTTTAGTTCGGTTCGTCGACGAAGGTAGACGCGTTTTAGTGGTTCTCACGAAATTTTGAAAAAACTCTGGTAAATACGGTTAGGAAACGTGCGAAAGGTGTTGAATTAAAACGTAATATAAATTAGCATAAATTAGGCTATTTCATATAGCTATTTCATATAGTATCACTAAAAGCGTATATAAACAACTCGACAAAGTGTTCAAACAGTTGGAAACATAAGATAACGCTGCTAAAAGAAAATAAAGACGTGCAATGGGACCAGTGCAGGTAAAAAGTGCATCATATCATAAACTCGATGACACCACAAGGAGCTGGAGGTAAAGACGTTCGGTTAGGCTGTGTCTCTACCAGGCACCCGTGACGAAGACTTGTTGCTGTCAGACGTATCATAATGTGGAGGGAAGCCAAATAGAATAATGCATGAGTCACAGAACCTCTGTCAAGATGTTGTTAATAAGAAGAAGGTAACAAGAGCATACGCACGTTTCTCGTGTTAAACGTAGTAACTGTAGTCTAGAGAAAAATTTTCGATACAAGAAAATTATATTTTCTAAAAATTATATCTCACCGATTCAAGAACAGAAATTCTCTGTTTGTTATAAAATGTCAATACTCCACTAGTAGTAGATGCAAATCTTGTCCAGGCAGTATCATCAGGGAAGACTATTGAACAACGGTATTACACTTTACATACTCCTGGGTTACCTTTTGAAAGTCAGTCTATATATTATTTTACTTCACAAAACAGAATTAGGGACTGTCTGCATTCAATGTACCGTTACATAGTAAATGGAGTGCAATCCTATCTCTATCTTTCAGTCAATGGGCATTTCTAAATAAATGACAATTATAAAGTTGTTGCTTGTGCTCTGTAAAGTATCAGTGGTGCATCTAATTAACTTTAAATTATTGATATGTCTTCAAGGACAACACTGGACTTCGAAGTTCTTCCATTTTTTATATAGATCATATGTTCTTTGAATTCTGTTGTAATCGGAGGTTTTGTTTGTCCAACACGCTTCAAACTACAATCTTTCAAAACTAATTTCATGACTCGCACATGTTTGATTCAATCTTATCATTTGGGTTGGATAAAATTTGCTATAATTTATTTCCCGATGGTTGAAATGTCTTAATTTTTTTAAGTGTTATTTAGATCACGGGTAAACCGGTATTCTTATAGAATTGCTGTAAATTAGGGAACCTGAAGCGAAGGATTCACATGAGAGAATCTGTAATTTGAAGTACACTGGACAAACGAAATGCAAAGTTCAAACTAGATTCTAGAAGCATTTGAATTACAAAAAAAGGAGCATTTTAGTGTTACCCAATTTACTTTTGATACCTATCATAGAATTGATGGCACACATTTCTTCCCTACAGGTAACATTTTCGGTTCTAGAAATGCATTATAATCTTCGTCTTTATATTTGTGACAAGAATAATGAGAAAAACAACAAAAGTCATAATGACGCTACCGTTCCTTAAATAATCTAATCGTGTAAAATCTGGGAGGTCTGGGATATAACCAGTACCCCATTAAATTATTTGAACAAATAAGGATATTAGTGAAAACGGTGCATCGGGGAGGCTACATCATTAGTCAAACAGGCCACACTTAAAAATTATAGTTAATGGCAAGTTGGCACCCAGGAGATCATCGCACCTGGCGGCCTCGGCGCCTGTCGAGTAATTTAAAAACCGGAGCTGTTTGTTTAAAAAAAAAACAATAAGTCTTGTTTATTTAATATTATTCCCACAAGTTATTGTTTCTACTACAAATTGTTTGCAATTATTCGACCTCTGAAATTATACTCTAATTAATTTTAGAATATTTTAATGACTGTAGGGAAACTCAGGAATCAGTAAGTTAATGGGCTTATAGAGAAAGGACCAGTCACTATTAACCTAATCAAGAGTGCGAGAAAGATCCGTTTCAAAAAGAAATGCAAACCTGGGCTTTTTAGCGGAAATATGTACTTCTCTTCTCAGTATGTATGTAAATTGTACCTAAAATCCAAGTAAAGTTACGAAAAACGAGTTTATGACTTGTTTGAATTTATCTGTAGGTTTTACAGAAATACGTCTGTGGAAGAAGTTGTAGGTATTAAAAATATCTAAAAAGTAAGCCCAATCGCATAAAAGTTGGTTAATTCGTTTATTAACAAAATGCAAAATACTGCTAAAAGACGCACAAAAACTTTAAAAATGGTAAACGTAGACGTAACAAACTTTGATAGATGGTTTTAGGATATAGGTTTTGATGACTAAAATGAACGTTTTTTTTTTTTCGAAATGTGTACCTGTATAACAGCAACATCAATACTGACATCAACAATAGCAATACTAATAACAATAATTGAACAAAGACACGTGCAGAAGATAGGAAAGTTATAAGAGGTCTGTGTTATGGACTGAGATGCTTTTTTGCAAAACGAAAGCGATATTTCGTTCTACCTCGCCGAGCTACCTCAAATCAATTGGCTATAACTTTTTGCACATCCACAGGAAGCCGAGATAATGATGATTTTGCGAGCGCACACGATTTTGAAAGACCGAGTTCAGTTTTCCTTGCACCCGCTGGCACTCATTTTTGCAAGTAAGCACTTTCTTTTACCCAATTTTGCGACGCCTGCCTGCGTTACAAAAATCAATTTGCTATAAATGAGAGATAGAAAGTAGAACTCTTGAGAAAAAAATAAGTCCAACCATGTTACACTATGACATCCCTAAGCTATAGAAATATATATACATAATACTGAAAGATACATATTTCTGCTGGAAAACCCCTCTTGGCATTTTTATTCAAAAACTCCCTTTCGCCTAGACTATATATTTTGCCCGAAAAATTATTCGCTAACTAAGCAAACCTTATACACGCAAGTAGTATTTTACGTACAGAATAAAATTTCAAAAAGTTTGCAATGACAGGGATGCAGCTTTGTATTAAAAATCACAAAATAATGGGGTAATTTATATACCCGAAATTTCTTCATTATATCTCAGTAAATATAAAAAATATCGATTTTGTGAATATGAAAGCCAACGAAATTTTATGAAAAAAAGGTCCGTCCGTTCGTCCGTCCGTCCGTCTGCCGTATGTCTGTCTATCTGTCTGTTTGTCAGTCTGTCCGTCCGTCACCTTTTTTATAAGCACGATAACTTAAAATTATGTTGAAATTTGGACAATAAGTTATTGTTAGCTAGAGGAAGAATCCTATTTTAAAGAGAATCGTTCAATAAACATAAAAGTTATTAAAATTTAAAAAAAAATCTATTTCTTTATGGTTTGTAATTAAACTAAAAATATCTAAACTAATATTATTTACCAAAAATACTACGAAGAGTATCCTATAGAATGTGCAACATTTATAAAAAGTGCAGTAAATCGGCAAAGAGTATAATGGTTAGCCTATTTCATACATTATTCATATATTTATGAAAAATGCCATTTGCTCCATATTATCTCATGATGAGGTCGAAGCGCAGCGACAACCCCACCCCTCAAACTATTTTCATTTCGTCGCATATGCTAAATACCAGTTAAAATCAAAAACATAATTTGGTTCGATAAAATTCGGGTTTTGATGAAGTTTCTTTGGAAAATGTACTATGTGAAGGAACTCGATAATTAACAAATTAGAAATGGGTGTATAGAAAGACAACTAGATACTATTATTAAGACATAGATGTGAAATAAACATTTTCTCCCACTCGACAATAAAAAATCTCGCGACGTACATTTCCTGTCTGGGTGGAGTGCAAATCTCATCTATCTGCGTATTCTGGAATGATTGCCTAAATTTACATGGCCCTAGGATAAGCCGAGGTAGTTACTGGGGCAATCTATCTTCCAGACTTTTCTGAAACGCGATTTTACACTAGCGAAAATCCTGCAAGAAAAGCTGAAAACGTAAACCGTGATATTTTATATTTAGATCCTTTATTTTTAGTGGCGAAGTTTCAGCGGGCAAAATTGCTATAATACAATCGTCGTTTCACTGCATGTAATGAATTATACAGTATGGTGGAAATGTATCGACTACATTTATTATTTCATGGGTATACTTTTTTAAAAAGTCCAGAGACGCAAAAGTTCCCATCATGTTGCAATTTGTTTTTAATATTGTTAATGTTTTATCTACAGGTTACAGGCTTATAGGCTTACTACATCTAAACCATTAGATAATTATTATTAAAATGATTTTCTGACAGTTTTCCCAGAAAATATTTGCAATTTTTAATATAAGACTCCGAGGTCCCTGATAAAAGATTTAGAATTTCTAATCTTCAGAGAGACTAGATGCATGCCGAGTCGCTCCACGTTAAATCACATAAAGACCGGTTATCTTTGAGCAAATAAAATTAATTTATACGGTACTGTGGCTAATAAAATTCTGCTTCACGCAATATAAGTTTGAAATCAAGCAAAATTAACAATTATTAATAAAGTTTTTTTTTCCTTCTTCATTTCTTTGGGACTTCCTGTCACATGTATGTTTTCTTTTTAAGCGGTGCTCGGGGAATCTACTGGTAAATAACCTCTACACCTGTGACTTTTACGTCAAAGGATCAGTTAAAGGTTGCTTTTTTTAAAAAATAAACAACACAAATAAGTATACAAACTTGAAATTAAATATTTCGCCGACGTTTCGAAAATCTATTCGGTTTCCTTTTTCAAGGTTTTTTTTTAAATCTTTTTTGCTGTGTATGATAAATACACAGCTCTAGGAATGTTTGTTATTCAATATCCATAGATACTTACTATTTACATAGAACTGTTGATATAGTTAACAGTTTTTTTAGTTTTTGTACAATGTTAAGTTTGTGAAATTCTTCTTTTAACATTGGCAACCAAGTTGTACAGACATCTACGGAACAATTCGACACGCATCTATCCTCATTCAATAACATTATCGTGGATTCTTTAATTTTTTTTTTTGCTATCTGCCTCTTTTGTTAATATTTTAGCCGAGTCCCAGTTTATTCTGTGTCCATTCTCCCAAGCGTGTTCGCAGAACTTGGACCTCTGAAATTTATTTTTTCTTATGTAATTTTGATGTTCGCCCAATCTTACACTAAAATGTCTGGATGACTCACCCACGTATTTTTTGTTGCACTCACACGGAATACTATAAATGCAGTTTTTTAAAATTTTGCTCGTGGCTCTTCGGTTTCGTCTTTGTCAGAATAGATCTTAAAGTGTTGTTTGTTTGAAATACGCGGGGGATTCGGTAAGAAAATTTCACACGAAAATAAATGAAATAAACTCTAATTTCAACTGACATTAAGATTATTCTAAGACATAACAATGTATAAGATTAGTAGGCCATGCATGGGTCTTGTTGACAAAGTGACAGAAACGCATCAGAATTAGTATGTAGTGTTGTTGTGTCAAAGGTTAAAATTATAAGAGTTAGTTGAAAATGGAATCTGTATAATAGATAAATAATATCTCTTCCACCCATTTTAGTTTAAAAAAATTACTGAAAATTGTTTAGGACAACTCTATTTGTGTGTTATGGAATAAGTTTTATTCACTAAAATAGGTGGAACGTTGTTTTCTTTATATATTTTCATGTTTTATACACATAGCATAGCACAGTTTCAGCACAGTATAACTTGGCAGAGATGGCTTTGAAACGTCATTAGTTATTTATCATTATTTCATTGACATTTTAACCAGTGTAAGCTCAATATGTCTTATTGTTTAAGTTGTTTTCAAGCCTTTAAAAGAATAAGATTATAGAGTATGGAAAAAGAACATAATATACAATATGCGCATATTACGAAGAACGTCGTGAAGTTAAGTCGTCCAAAATTGAAATACTTATCATACCCAATGAGAAGTGTAATACGGAGGAAAACCAAAATGAGAAGTTCTTCACTA
Organism: Stenurella melanura; assembly: GCA_963583905.1. Classification (NCBI taxonomy): domain Eukaryota; kingdom Metazoa; phylum Arthropoda; class Insecta; order Coleoptera; family Cerambycidae; genus Stenurella; species Stenurella melanura. Next base: position 9,577,870 of record OY757310.1, read on the forward strand.
TCATAATTAGGTATTAAACATTAAATAAAATGTTGTTTCACAAAGCTAAATGATTTTTTTTTATAATTATCTCGTTTAATTATAAAAATAAAATACCATTTTTATGTAATAGCAAATGTCAAATATGACTATATGTCAACAATTTGACAAAAAATAATTCCACTTATTAATTTCGTTTAGGGTACCCTGGAGGTTGAAAATTTCCGGAAATTTTTTGGGTTGCCCTGGTAACGACACAAAATCAAATTTCTGATTGGCTAAAAAGGTGACGTGTGAAGTTTTCACCAGAATTTCTTTTATATTAGTAATCGTTTTAAGTACTGAATGAGATTCAGTGGTAATACATTACTTACATATGAAAAACACTGAATTGTTGAATAGTTGTTTTTAAATAGTTTATATATTTCTTTTATAGAATATACGTAATACAAATATGTAACGTTATGTTCTATTAATGTATGGATTAATCAGAATTCTAAGCACTGCAGTCCATGCTGTCATCCATCATTCTGTTAATTAACTAAGCAATCTTATATCTCCCATTAATCTCAATAAATGACGGGAATCGCAGTAAATATGTGATAGTATACACTTATACGGCTTACATACATGTTTTATCCCTTTTTATTATATTCTAATCCATGTATAATGAATATTAATATATTTTGCATATACCTACATAGAATAAATTCTTTTATGGTATATTCTTCTCAGCTAATCCTCGTAAATTAAGAGATTACAATATCGGCAGGAGGAAGTATGTTTTTAATTAATCCAATTAAATTATTTTACACTGTGCTGGGTCACATATTATAGGTTGTTACAGAAACGAGTCTTAGTAGTTCTGAATAGAGATAAAAATGAAGAACGCACCTGTTTTGTAAAAGGAGTGCGACTTATAAGGGAAAAAGTCGGATGACTGCAATTTTTCTGTGGATGCTTCTAACCTGTAAATCGGTACGTACAAGTGTTACATCACCAACAGGCGTGGTCATGTTTAATAAAATCCATTACCACGATGTTTGTTAACACCCAACGACTCTAAGTGATGTGTGAAACTCTATGGGCATTTGAGCGTTGATTTATTTCATATTTTTTTTTACAAAGTGATTAATCCATATAAGCCAAGCGTCAGAGACAAGAAGAAGATAAAATGCGTCATATTGAGACAGAAGGTTGGTATATTTTTTTAAACATTAGATTTTATGATTCTGAAGGTATACCTAAATTGGCGAATAAAAATTTCTTCAGTTTGTTTTTCTTGTAGCTAAAAGAATTGAAAGAGTTTCGCTATAAACAAATTGTTTAACGCTACTGATTGTGCAGTAAAAAATCCAGAAAACCCTCCCCACAGAAATCGACAGAATCCCCAGGAGGTAATATTGTTATTATTATTATTATTATTTTGACCGACGACTGTAAAAATCCAAGAGCCAGTGTAAGAAATTGGTCATTACAATTGAATCATTCAAAAGGCCGGGTATACTTGACTACATACCGAGAGGGGTATTTAAGTGGACAAACGCGAATAAAACGCCAGATAAATGTGTGGAAGTAAATTATGAATATGTTTTATATTCTCTTATACATACATTGGCTTATACATACATTGGCACACTATCTTGCTTTATTTCGAAAGGAACTACTACAATTACAGAATTAATTTAGACACTCGGTCTTACTGTTTGTTGTCAGCAATCACGACTGTGTTATACATGCCTGTAAACGAATAAAAATAATGCATGCTCATATTTACACGTTTATCAAAGACGATAACTTCACAAACTCTCACGCATAACAATAGCGTTTTGGTAGCGCTGGTAAAACGACCTGTAAGTAAATTGGGGAACACGTCGAGAAGTGAGAATATTTTAAAGTTCGTCTAGTCGCAACGGATTCAGGTTACCTAGTCATATTTCCTGTTTAATTAATTTAAAAGCTATCCATATATATATATTATGTTAATTTACCAAAGAAATATTAATTATCCATTAACTTAATTAATTGATTATTTAATTAAAGAATTTCTTTTCAATTAGGAGTATAAATCTAGTCTAAATAAATCGTTCATTCAATGATTTGATGATAGTTTTTTTCGGTATCTTTTCATATTCTGATCTAATAACTACGTATAATAGATTTTTGTACTGGCTCGTTGTCAATCAGTATCGATGGGTCAATGCACTGTTGCTCTAAATCTCTAATGTTGTCAGTCTCAATCCCCTTTCTACGAATGTCTATAACTATACAGACATATGTGGGAAGCAGGGGACTATCGCATGAATATTTCAATGGGTTACAAATCTGGTGATCTAAAAGGCCTGTTGTTTTAATCATTATGCGCTATTGTCATTTTTGCAATAACGTACATTTTTAAAAGAATAAAATTGTAAAGTTAAAAATATAAATACCCTCTCATTTTATGCCTACACAAACATCTAAACACTCGAATACTAACTCTCCACGCGCGTTTCGCCAACCACGCTAGCAGCATCAAGATATGATTAAAAATAAAGTACAACAGCAGAATATTTCTAATGAAATCCACGTTGGCCCAGACAACATTTTTAAGTGTTTCCATTTTTGAAATGGGCCATGTGTTCCTTGAATAATGTTAGAATTGGATATTTTCTTTGTCCAATATACTACAATCCTTGTTGGAGACAATAATTCATGAAAGTGACATTTTGAACTTGGCGCACATTGTCAGTTGTATCAAAGTGTTTACCCACGTACATCCCTAAGTTAAGTAGGTAGTAGGTCATAAGGGGTCTGTGAGTGAAAATAGACCCATAAATGCTGTTTATGTCAAGGCAGACGCCACACGCCCTGTGCCTGCCAAAGAGGCAGACTTGTAGATAAAATGCCACAAGAAATAAGATATACATACTTTACTTTACTGCTAAATATAGTTTATTATTATTAATTATATACCTACCAAAATAAAGTAACAAAATTTTCAAAAACTTGAATTGTTTTCGCACTTCTGCAATAAGTGTGAAAAAAAAGCAAACTTATGAAGAATATTGGTGAAGAATAAAGAAACAATAAATGAACTTAATACATTTGGTGTATATAAAATTAAAATGTAAGGATTGTAATGCTGTCTATCAGGTGATACAAGCATAGTCAACAGAGTTAAAAAATATAATAAATCAATTTCAAATAACAATCAATATAGTAGGAATGTCGGCACGTTTCACTGACAATAACTATTATAGAGGATGGGGCAATAGTACGTCAGACCTCGATGTCTGGAGTTCTACGATAGCTAGAAATTTCTTTTAAAATTGCAAGTAAACCAGATAAAAAAAGTCTATAACTGGAAATTATTTTCGAACATACCCTGTATATTTTTCAACGATGTGATGTAGAAATGTAAACGAACATTTTTTGTAAGTACTTCCCTATAGCTAATTGCAACCATTTTCGTTTTATAAATAAATGTCAAATTCAAGAATAAACTTATTAGAAAAATGTATAATTGGTGTTGGACATGTTGCCCATTTTGATTTACACACGTCTTTATCCAATTTTAAAATGAGGAAATTTAGTGGAACCATTTCTTCCAATCCATTGAAATGAGTAAATACTATTTAACAGGCCCTTTACTATAATGTTTTTTGTACATTTTCTTGCCGTTTTCGTTATTCGACAAACCTCAGTTTGGTATCAATTGTCGTGTACGATGGAACATTTACCACACTTATCGGTCGTTAATTGCAATTTTTATTGAATTTAAAATATTTGGAATTTTACAATATGAATTTTAATAGAGTGGAACTTGTAGACATAACTTTTGTTTTGGGCGAGTCGAACAGAAATTGTTTACTTGCCAATAAAATTGATAACCAACGTCATCCTGAAAGAAGGATTCCTGATATTAGCAGCTTCCAAAACCTTCTCGATAGATATCTGGAAACTGGAAATAAAATGAGTTTTCTGTGATGCTGGCAACGGTTGAGAATCCCTATGTTAGTCAAAGAGAAGTGAGCTCATTAGTACTAATAAGTAGACGGTCTGTGAGTCGAATCTTAAAAACAAATAAGTTGCATGCATATCATATACAAATGCACCCAGAATTATCTGATGACGATTCTCAAAGGCGCCTACAATTTTGTAATTGGGCAAAAGGTAAAATGCAAGATGATGTCAACTTCTTCAATAATGTATTATTCACTGATGAGGCAACTTTGCATAAAAATGGATTTGTTAATAGGCACAATTTTCATTATTACACTCCGGAAAATCCTCACTTTTTTATGCAAGTTGATAACCAACACAGATGGTCTATAAACATTTGGGGAGGAATTATTGGAGAGCATGTAATAGGGCCACATTTCTTTGATGGTACATTGACTGGACCTATTTATCTTCATTTTTTGGAAAACTATCTGCCACAATTATTGGTAAATTTTCCTGAAAGCGTTCGAAATAGAATGTGGTTTCAGCAAGATGGTGCTCCACCACATTATTTAAATGCAGTTAGACACCAGTTAAATAATACCTACCCTCATCGATGGATTGGAAGAAATGGATCCACTAAACGGCCTGGTAGATCCCCAGATCTTACAAAAATGGATATCTTTAATAACAATAACTGCCTTTAGATCTAATACACCGGCAGTTTTAGGAACAGTGGGAACCTAATTTCAAAAGCGCATAGAGTATGTGTCTATCAAAATGGGCAACATGTGGAACATTTATTATAATTTTTTCTACCGAGTTATTTGGAGAAACCTCTTTTTTTAAGTTTATTTTTTAATTTTGTAATTATTGCTTAATAAAACGAAATTGGTTCCAATTAACCATAGGGAAGTATTTACACTAGCATCCAACGTAGTCCCCTACGGCTATGCAGATTAAACTAATATCTACATGACCCCCTACGGTATGAAGATTCAGTTAAAAATGAGAACAAAGGCCTGAAATAAATGTATTTACCTACCTTGTCTTAAAAAAAAATTTCATTCTAATGGATTACATTTTCATAAAATCTCTAATTCAGTTTCTTGGAAATGCTTAGCCTTTGAAACGTATTTCGCCCTTGTCTACGCTCATCAGAAAGGCACAAAGCCACTCATAATGATGTTTAATGCTTTGTGCCTTTCTGATGAGCTCATAATAAGGACGAAACACGTTTCAAAGGCAGAGCATATCCAAGAAACTGAACGAGAGATTTTATGAAAATGTGGTCCATTAGAATGAAAACATTTTTAAGACAAGGTGGATAAATAAATTCATTTGGCCTTTGTTCTCATTTTTAACTGAATCTTCACACCGTAGGGGGTCATGTAAATACTAGTTTAATCTGCATAACCGTAGGGGACTATGTTGGATGCTAGTGTTATAATGTGTATGTCAAATTAGAAATTGGGCAAATTTGTTTTAGGATTTTATCTTGCTAGCATAACTAGTAGTCAGGTTATCGAAAGAATGCAAAGATCAATATTTTTACATATAGTTTTTCTTTTAGTTCTCATAGATAGTTTTTTTCCGCTGTTTGCAAAATCCTATAAAGAATATGTTTCATTAATTACACAGACATACAAAAAAGAAGTTGTCTATTTCACAAACCAGATCATTCATTTCCGGTGTATTTTGGCTTGCAGAATCCGAATCCGGTGTCAGTTTTGCTCTACGAAGTCACGATTTTTTTCTATTCTCAAAGAACAGTGAGAAAAATGCAAAAATTGTAGAGCTTCTAACTGTTTTTTGAGGATAGAAAAAAACTGTGGCGTGGTGGGGCAAAACTGGCACCGGATTCGAATTCAACAACCGGAAATTATTAGTTTGGTCCGTGGAATCAATAACTTCCTTTTTGTGTGCCTGTGTTTTTATAAAAAAAAATTAAAAACAAAATATATTTAGTTGTTATTAATTGTGTTTACATACATCTCCCATCAAAACTGGAAAATTTTATCTTCAATATAACGAAAATGATTGGTAAAAAGACGCTTTTTCTATCTCACTTTAAAATGATGTACTTCCTCAGGAATGCATTTTTGGACAAAAGTAAGTTGGGAATCACAAATTTCCCTCCGGGAACTCAATTCTGCAACACTCTATATATATATACACATATCAAATATAAGAAAAGTATGAATCATTAATACAATATTCCAGTAAAAAACCTAGTAGTGAAAAGTAGGAAATATGCGGATAAAATTTGCTGCCGTGGAAAACATTGGATTTTTACTTGTTTTTTTTTAAAACTGTCTACATTTAGATCTTTCGCATCATTTATGTCATTATAAATTTAAATCGCTTGAAGACTGAACAAAGCCCTTTTTAAACAAACCAAATTTCGACAATATTATTGTGGCTTTGAAACCGATTCCATTCTCTATATAGCATAAACTCCAGGAATTCGCCAAACAAGTAAAACGCTTTAACACCAGAACAGAAGCTTGTTTTATCGAGTGAATAGTAGAAGTTTGCTCGTTCCACGACGCTCTCACCTACTTTAAAATTCCGTCCGGTCCTTGCGGAGCCTCGAAGAAAGCGATCTCAAATGAAAGGGGAGTAAAAATTTCTTAATCGAACTTATCCGTTGAATCCAATCCTAATCTTCATCATTATTCTGCACGGTGATCGGCCTCGCCGACGACATCTGTAATCCCGGCCACGCCTCGTCATCAATGCGGAGTCACGTGATCGGAATCGGAATCTCGGAACACCCAAACACCCGCGATAGAATTGTCAATTCCACCGGGCTTTTAAAGAGACTGAAAAAGCACGAAAGTGAAAGACGATATGAGCGAGCACCCATAATTGTACCCTCGTGTAGTTGAATTTATTTTGGAGATTTACTACAATTAGCTTGATTAGAAAATTTATTCTCGACATCTGAAGTTTGACGGCAGCAATGGGGAATTTTAAATAATTCTTTCATTAAATGTACATTTCTTACTTTGTCGATAATTATTATACTCTTCGCAAAAACAAAACGAAGAGTATATTGCATTTTTGAAAGTGAATTATTGTTTGTTTACTTATAATTGTATTGAAACATATGTTTTACAGGATTTTGCAAACAACAGAAAAATAACTATCTACTAGAACCAGGCCCGTCGGGGGTGTTTTCCTCCAGGCCCAGCGGTTTTTGAGGGGGGCCCGGTGGTTTTGAGGGCTGGTTTCACACGAAGTTGGCGATTAGTCTTGCATTTGCATTAGGTATAACGAGAGAGGTATATTTTTATATTGAAGATTGGTGGGAGTCGTATGTTACTACCCCCCGTGCCCCGATTTTCTCTGGACGACCCTGATGAGAAGTAAAAGAAAAACCGTGTGTAAAAATATTAATCAATTTTTTGCATTCTTTCGATAACCTGAATTCTGATTTCGCTAGCCAATTGAAATCCTAAAATGAATTTGTATAATTCCTTATTTGAAAATTAACATTCAACAACTAGCATTCACACACTCATGCAGATTAAACTAGTATCTACATAACCCCCTACGGTCATGAAGATTTAGTTAAAAATGAGAACAAAGGCCTAAAATTATTTTATTTACCTACCTTGTCTTAAAAAAATTTCATTCTAATTTTCATGAAATCTATCATTTTGTTTTTGGAAATGCTTAGCCTTTCAAACGTTTTTCGCCCTTATTCTGGTGCTCATCAGAAAGGCACAAAGCTACTAATGAAGATGTTTCATGCAAAACCAAGACAATATCTAGGAATTAAGTGTTTGATTCGAAATTGTCTTTTTATTTGTTAGATATGTATTACATGTTTTTGTAAGAACCATTGCCGTTTTCAGGTAAAATTTACAAAAATATATTGTAGCTGGCAATAATGAATATCTCACCACTTCCTCGTTTTTCTGATTGTTTCATAGTGTTTCTAATTACTTCCACATCCACGTACTGGATTGGAAGTATAGTGATCGTAAAAAAAATTCAATTTTTTTTTTTTCTTGAAATAGATTTAGAATGTCATGAAACGTCGAGATTTTAAATTTGAGCGAAAAAAGTTTTCTGTCTGTCTGTCGGTCTGTCTGTAACTTTTTTTGCCCGCACGTTTTCTCCGGAACCGTTTAAGACATTGACTTGAAATTTTGTACACGTATAGATTATAACGAGATCTGGAACTGGATTGTTTTTCGAAGGGTTGGGGGGTAAATAGGGGGAAATATGTAAAGCAAGCTGGTAAGAATACAGAAACTTGAAATTTGATGCATCTACTACAAACCAAGGCCTCAAAATATTTTATAATATTTTTCAACCCCCAATTCATTATTAAAGGGGTAAAATAAAGATATTCACTTGAAATTTCGTACACATATATATAATAATGACATCAGGAACTAGATTATATTTTGGGATTATTCTGATGAAGGGTTGGGGGTTAAATAGGAGGGGTTGATAAAGTTAAATTGAGATATTCACTTGAAATTTGGTACACGTATGTATTATAACGACATCTGGAACTAGGTTATGTTTTGGGATGATTCCGTTGAAGGGTTGGGGGTTAAACTGGAGTATATAGGGGAAAATGAGTAAATCAAGCAGGTAAGAGTACAGAAATTTGGGATTTGGTGTATATACTAGAAACCAAGGCCTCCGATTTCTTTCTAATATTTTTCAAACCCCGCCACATTCACTCCATTATTAATGGGATAGATAACATAGAATTGAGATATTCATTTGAAAGTTAGGACAATTATTATGTATTGTAATGACATCAGATTGAGATGATTCCATTGAAGGGGTGGGATGTGGCAGGTTGTGAATAGGGGAAAATAATTAGGGTAAACTAGAAACGTCAATTTTATCGTACATAGCGGAAACCAACGCCTCAAACTTTTCTATAACATCTGCCCCAAATATTATTAAAATTCTGTGATCAATAATTTCCACGTACTAGAGTGCAAATCTAGTCAAGATGTTTCCTTTAAAGTGACTTGAATGAAAAATCTGGATGTGGATGTAGTGATTCCTTAAGCAGCGGTTTTTAATATTCTATATATATTGGAAGACGTTCCATTGATATAAGATATCATGGGTCTGTTTCTCATGAGTGCCGAGATATTTTACACAATTCAACATTCATCTTCAATTTTAAATTGTTGCGTTCTTCCTCTAGCTCTGACAATAACTTACTGTCCAAGTTTTAATACAATCTGTCTTTTCCCTCTTGATTTCTCGTGTTTCCAAGAAATGTGACGGAAGGACAAATGAACGGACACTGACAGACAGACATTTTGAAAGTCGTTCAGAATTTGATCAATAATACAGTGACATGAAAATGTTTTTACTTTTCTTGCATACCGAAGTGAAGTATTGTATTCGAGAAAAAATCACCCTCCGAGGTTTCTTCAGATTTTCACGTTTCAGATCATGTAGATTACGAAAATATATGTTTTACAATTCCTTCTTTCAGTCTGTCTTCTTTTTGCCTGTCTTCTTTTTGTCTGTCTGGCTGTCTGTCTGTTGTCTGTCTGTTGGTGCATTAACTAAAAAATTACTTGACGGAAAACAGTCAAATTTGGTAGGTAGCATACGCTACTGATAGCGAAGAAATGGTTAGACTTTCATTAAAAAATAAACAGGGTGGACCGTTAAGGGTATAGAGAATGGAAAAAAATCACTGAAATTTAAAATTTCCACGTTTCTTGATATTCTAAACCTTGAAACATTTTCTTTATAGGATTTTGCAAACAGTGGAAAGAAAAGCTATCTATGAGAACTAAAGGAAAAACTATATATAAAAATATGAATGAAATCTTTGCATTCTTTCGATAACCTGACTTCTGGTTATCGAAAGAATGCAAAGATTTCATTAATATTTTTATATATAGTTTTTTCTTTAGTTCTCATAGATAGCTTTTCTTTCCACTGTTTGCAAAATCCTATAAAGAAAATGTTTCAATACTATAAGCAAACAAATAATAAATAATTCACTTTTAAACATTCTAAACCTATTTAAAACATTTTTTTTTTATATTTTAAGCACTACCATCTTCCACTTCACTACGTGGATGTGTAACTAAAAATGTGACAGATGGCAATAATATTTGACATATTTATTTATTAGAGATTATTTAGAGAAGAGAGAGAAAAAAATAACATGGAAGATGTTTAAATATAAAAACTGTATATACATATATACACATATGTGATTCAAAGCAAATTAAGAAAAACAAAGACAATCACTGGATAATTAATTTAGAACATTTTATTTTGTCACTAAGGCTGCAATTAAAAATATCGAAGTCGCTAACATAATTTGTTAGAAGTACTGCAAATCGTATATAAAGGTGAATTATTTAGTACGTTGGTACGCGGCGTAGGTAAATAGAAAACTTGGTGATTACGAGAGGTTAATCTGGGAACGTGAAAATTAAGCTTATTAATTATTTCGGGTGCGTCAAAATCATTGTGTAGTAATTTAAACAAAAATACTTGAGATAAGTACGTACGTCTATCCTCAAGAGTAGTCATAGAATATCTTTCAAGCAAGTTACTTTGTGGAAAACCAATCAGTGGATAGGTACCGTCGGATTTGAACCACAGTAATTTAAGAAATCTATGTTGAACTGCCTTCAAGTTATTCTTGTGAACATCATAACTGGAACTCCAAATTAGTGATGCGTACTCAAATTTCGATCTGACGAAGGATTGATAAAGAATTTTCAGAGTATCAGTATTAGTGAACTCTCGACTAGTACGAACGATGAATCCAAGGGCGTTGGAGGCTTCAGACACAATGGTATCGATATGATCAGTGAAGCATAATTTACTATCAAAAGTTACGCCGAAGTCGCGAAATGTTATAGGTCTTTGAAGTATGACTTTATCTAACCTGTAATCAAAAATAAAAGGACATTACGTTACATTTACTAGGATTCATGAATAATTTATTTACTATACATCAGGTGTTTATTTTGTCAACAGAAGTCTGAAGTTGAAAACAGTCATCGATTTCATCAACTACTGTGAAAATTTTTAGATCGTCGGCATATTAAAGGTGAGGCAAATTAATTTCGTTCACTATGTCGTTAATAAATATGTTAACAAACAAAGGCCCCAGAATAGATCCCTGGGGAACTCCAGATGTGACAGCAAATTCGATCGATTTCAACCCATTTAATGCAACGTACTACCTATTCATTAAACAAAAGGAGCAAAGAATATGAGAAGCCGATTTTTTCTAATTTATTAAGTAACATCTGGTGATCAAGTCTATCAAACGCTTTGGAGAAATCGGTATATATGACATCTACCTGCCCACGTTCATCTAAGGATTCAGAAATATATTGAGTTACACAGAATAAATTTGTTGTTGTTGAACGGCCCTTTCATAAATCCATGTTGATTAATAGAGATTTTGGTGTTAATTGAATGATATATTCTATCATCAAGTAATATTTCTAAGACTTTACAGAAGTTACAAAGAAAGTTAGAAGACACCCATATTAGTTTTACTGAAAAATGTACAGAGTGGTCATCCTAAGAAATAATTCAACCATGGTGGAAATTTGTAAAGGTATTTACGCAAGCCTTCCATATTTTTTACCTTTTATTGAATATTGAATTTTTGCTGTCGGATGACCACTCTATATTTTTGTCACCAATAGTGATCAGATTCATTTTGTAATAATATTGACAAGTACATTCCGATTATTGTTCTCAATGTCGTTTCTCATGTCGTTTCGTAATTAAAAATTGTTTAGAGTGACCGCCGGTATGAATAAAGAGGGAAGCTCTGAGTAAATACCTTTACCATTTTTTTCCTCTGCGAGAGATATTTACGATTTTAGAAATCGCCCATCAAATGCCAAATAGTAATCGTTTTCATACTTTCGAAGAGTACTTATATAAAAAATAAATGTTACAATTTGTATTTTCAACTGTAACTATTTTTGTTCAATATTTGAATTTAAAATCGAACTTTTTCCCTGTCACAGAGATACACTTTAATCAAACTAAAAAACCGGTTACAGGTTCTTTCTCCTGTATAGTCTAATTTGATATTTAGAAGTGGATTTGTGTTACATTTTTTCCCTTTCACATTTGCTCATCCGCATCGACTATTAAAAGGTACAAAAATAACCAACAGAAGTTTCAAGTCATTCCCAGCAGACAATGTGGTACTTTATTACGCTGTAGATCGATCACAAATCTGAAAAACTAACCACAACACGTTTGGCGTTTTATTCAATGAACACCAAATATTTCACGGTTATTTCTCACAGCCAACCTTAATCAAGATTAGCTTAAACGCAGTTGTTAGTTTTATTTAGCAATTGTTTTCTGCATCGGTGCCTCTACGCCGATAGTGACTTCTGTATCAGCGAATGTTAACATGAAGCCGTGAGAATTGACAACGTTGTAGATCGACAAAAGATTACTTTATGCAAAGCAACACTCACTCTTTTGTTATTTGTACCATTGCTACCTATTTGTTTTAGTTGCTGTGCACTGTTTATTATAGGCTTACCTTTTGTTTCAGGTATGTACGTCGCAGATGTGATCAAGCTATATAAATGGTAAGAGTATCTTTGATTTATGGAGGGATGCGGGACTTATTAAAAGCATTTTCATTTTAAGTAGTATGTTGTCGAAACCAAAATCACGTGCCTTAACTATTATCTTACCAGAAATAATTCCTTTTTCATTCTTTACATAAAATTTGGCAAAGTGGCTAGGGTTTTATGGCACATAAAACGAGTTGGAAATTCTGTAATGAAAACTATATTTAGGTATGCAACCAATCAGGCACTTGAAAACTCCATTCATGAGAGTCCAAAATTTTAAATACATGTGGTGAGTGGTATAAGTCCTCATCTAATATTAGCAGCATATTAAATTGCATTGTTTTTCCCTTTTCTAAAAATAATTATTCTAAAGATGTTTCACAAGGAACCTACCACATACTCAATCCAGTGTATTAAAAATGCTAGCAAAGCAAAATTAGTGGTGTTTTATCAAAGGTGTTTATTAAAGCTAAAGAAGTGCTCGAATCACATCTGGTTTAACAAACAGTGTCTAGTGAATGAAGTGATACCTAACCATATGAAAATTCAGTGCAACCATAAGTCTTACATATCACAACAGGCTGTTAATACAGCATACAAAACTTGGCTACAGTTGGAACAAAAATATTGGCATACGAGGAGAGACAACATAGGTCTTCATTTGAAACTAATACACACCGAGTTAATCCAGAAAGAAAATTACTTTGTATTTCAATATTTGGACCGACAAATCAGGGAATCTATTCAAGAAAAAATAAGACTACTACATCAAAGACAGGTAACTAAACTCAACAGTTTAATAAGAGCTAAGAACATTACAATAACCAGGACCACTCCACGAATGGATCAACATTTTACATTTTATGCGAGAGTAAACAATTTAACGGATGTTAATTTTTCTGACCAAGAATTATGCCTCCTACAAAAAGGTTTGAAGTATTCACCACAAAATGTAAACAAAAAAGAATTTGAACTTCTCGCTGTCAACACAGAGTTAGCTATTAGCTCAAGAGAGAACATTTCGGGGTTTGATATATACAGTTTAGCCAACGTATTCAACCAAATAAAATGTGACTCTAACAGGGGAGAAAGGAACTTATTGAAGAGCATAAAACAAAAATTGGAGGACAATAATTTGATACTCTGTAAAGCGGATAAAGGTAACACAATAACAATTTTAAATAAATTAGAATATCATGAAAAGTTAAAAGCAATTTTAAATTGCGATGACTTTGAAGAAATTAACAAAAATCCTACCAATAAATATCAATCAGAAATTGTCTCTAGTTTAAAAAAATGCACTACAATTTTCCAAAACAATCAATTGTATAGATTAAAAGTTATGAACCCCTTACCACCTTTACTCTACGGCCTCCCAAAAATTCACAAGGAGAATATACCTATACGACCAGTAGTATCGTATATTAATGCACCTTCTTATAAAGTTTGCAAAGAAATAAATTACATCCTACCGAAGTTAACCAATTTCAAATCTATATATTCAATCAAAAACTCCTTCGAATTTATTAAAAACACAGAAAATCTTATCTTACCGGACAACGCTAAATTAATCTCATTTGATGTTAAAAGTTTATTTACCTCTATCCCGCTTACGGAACTAAAATTAATTCTAAGTAATTTAATAGATAATTCACAGATTGATATAACAGAAAAAATAGAATTAAAAAATATATTAAAAATTTGCATTGAACAAAATTATTTTCAATTTGACGGTGAATTTTATAAACAAAAAGACGGCTTACCAATGGGTTCCCCTATTTCTCCGTTGTTAGCAGAGATATTTATGGCAAACTTTGAAAATGTAATTTTTAGTAGTAATAGCAACCTAAATGTACATGTTTTCTATTGGACTCGTTATGTTGATGATATTTTTTGCATATGGACCGGTACAGAACGGAATTTAAGTAGTTTCCTTAATTTATTGAATTCATTTAATAGTAAAATACAGTTCACATTAGAGAAAGAAAAAAATGGTCAATTAAACTTTTTAGATATGAATATTAAAAAACAGCGTAACCAATTAAAATTTAGTATTTATCGAAAACCCACTACAACAGACACAGTCATACATTATAATTCACAACAATCTTGGCAAATTAAACTCTCTCCCTTTCATAGCCTAATACATAGACTCACAAATTTCCCCTTAGACGAATATGAGTTTAATAAAGAATTAAACATAATCAAACATATTGCAATAAATAATGGATATAAGGAGTCACTAATAGAGAACATGGTTAAAAACAAACAGCGAAAATTACTTCAAAAGGAATTTTTTACTGTAACCAACAAAACAACAAAGTACAATTTTATTAATTATATTCCTAGGTTTAGTGATAAAATAAGTAGAAAACTAAATAAGTTAGGCATCTCCACAATAAGTGTAAACAAAACAAATTTAGGAAGTATTTTAGTTAACAATAAAGAAAAAATAAGTAAAGTCAGCAAATCGGGGGTTTATGAAATTAAATGTAAGGACTGTAACGCGGTATATATTGGCCAAAGCGGTAGAAGTATAGCTAATCGGGTAAAAGAACATAAACAATCCATTTTAAATAACACCAAAAACACAGGAATGTCAACACATTGCATTGAAAATAATCATTTTATTGATACAGAGAATATTAATTTAATCCATTCAGAAAGAAAAGGAAAACGCTTAAACCTCCTTGAACAATTAGAAATAAAAAAATCCCTTAAAAGCAATACTTGTACCACCAATGACCAATTAAATTTCATAAACACTCCTATAATAGACAAGGTTCTAAGAATAGCCCATTGAATTATTCCGAGTAGGTAGGTAGATCCTTAGTTTTATTACTTGAAATCCCCGTAATTTACACATGTTTGGGTATTACTGCATTTATTTTTAGAACAACCACCCTCATAGCTTTAGTATTCATCTGTAATGCTCTTGAGAAAGGCCTAACAAGCCGAAACATATGTAGAGTGTATAAAAATACAGTTTTTATTTGAAACATCTAAAAGCATTGTTTTTCCCTTTTCTAAAAATAATTATTCTAAAGATGTTTCACAAGGAACCTACCACATACTCAATCCAGTGTATATTAAATTCATTTGAGAGTATAAGCAGACAACTGCTGTTGTGTAGATTGGAAACAGTTGTTCTTATAAATGATGTACTATCGCAATATTAGAACACAAAATGTAATATTTAGAAATAATTTATCAGATATACTGTAATCCAAGCATGGTCTACCACAGGGGGCAGTTCTCGGACCAATTCTTTTTAATTTGTGCATTAACGATATTGTAGAATATATGGAGTAGTATAAAATATCTATATTTGCGGACGATACAATGTTATATATTATTATACATATTATTATTAATATACGTATTATACATATTAGTAAACAGTGTGCTTCCAGAGGCCAGAATATATTAAATCAAAATGTGTCTGTCAATCACCTCTGTGAATCCTTATTTTCATAAGGATAGTAAAACCAAACTGCAAATAATTGCGAACCTGTCCGCGTTAAGTATAGAAATCACATTCTACAACAAAATGCTTGGTTTTGATTGAAACAAGTACCAGCCGAAAGAATTATTCCTAATTAATTAAACATATTGTATATACATGAACTTGATCAGTTAAAAATTAATAGAGTTTTCATTTAGGTTATAAAAGAAAATTGTAATATTATAGATTATACTCTACTATTGTACCCCATACAAGAAAACACACACATAATAAAGAAAAATAGACATTTACAAACTAAAGTTCCGAAAAGGTTGAACGGTTCATTGCACTGTCTGTCTCATAAGCATAATCTGAAATTTAAGATCTGTACGGGTACATCTACATTTGCTACAGCCAATCCAGCATTTTCAGGATATCAGTTCATGACATGCCAATGAATATTGTCTAAATGTTATTTGTGGCATTATCTTAATTTTTTTTTTCCTTCTTCAATTCTTTGGGACTTCCTGCCACATGTATGTTTTCTTTCTAAGCGGTGCTATGGGAATCTACAAAATATATCACAATTAACCAGTATATTACTGGTAAAAAACCTCTACGCCTGTGACGTTTACGTCAAAGGATCAGTTAAAGGTTGGTTTTTTTTAAAATAAACAACACAAATAAGTATAAAAACTTGAAATTAAATATTTCGCCGACGTTTCGGAAATCAAATCTGTTTCCTTTTTCAAGGCTTTTTTGAAAAATCTTTTTTGCTGTGTATGACAAATACACAGCTCTAAGAATGTTTGTTATATTCAATATCCATAGATACTTACTATTTACATAGAACTGTTGATATAGTTAACAGTTTTTTAGTTTCTATACAATGTTAAGTTTGTGAAGTTCTTCTTTTAACATTGGCAGCCAAGTTGTACAGACATCTACGGAACAATTCGACACGCAATTAACCTCATTCAATAATATTATCGCGGATTCTTTAATTTTTCTTTTTTTGCTATCAGCCTCTTTTGTTAAAATTTTTGCCGAGTCCCAGTTTATTCTATGTCCGTTCTCTCACGCGTGTTCGCAGATCTTGGACCTCAGAAAAAATGAAATTCAGAGGTCCAAGATCTGCGAACACGCGTGGGAGAACGGACATAGAATAAACTGGGACTCGGCAAAAATTTTAACAAAAGAGGCTGATAGCAAAAAAAGAAAAATTAAAGAATCCGCGATAATATTATTGAATGAGGATAATTGCGTGTCGAATTGTTCCGTAGATGTCTGTACAACTTGGCTGCCAATGTTAAAAGAAGAACTTCACAAACTTTACATTGTATAGAAACTAAAAAACTGTTAACTATATCAAAAGTTCTATGTAAATAGTAAGTATCTATGGATATTGAATATAACAAACATTCTTAGAGCTGTGTATTTGTCATACACAGCAAAAAAGATTTTTCAAAAAAGCCTTGAAAAAGGAAACAGATTTGATTTCCGAAACGTCGGCGAAATATTTAATTTCAAGTTTTTATACTTATTTGTGTTGTTTATTTATAAAAAAACCAACCTTTAACTGATCCTTTGACGTAAACGTCACAGGCGTAGAGGTTTTTTACCAGTAATATACTGGTTAATTGTGATATATTTTGTAGATTCCCATAGCACCGCTTAGAAAGAAAACATACATGTGGCAGGAAGTCCCAAAGAATTGAAGAAGGAAAAAAAAAATGCCAATGAAGCTTAAAGAAAACTGGTCCAAAACGACTTCCAAAATCGATCTTCCAATTGCCATGTCGAGTACATCAAACTCTGACTACAGATAAAGTCTCCTAAAAATGCTGAACGTTCAAAATTTTGGCCAAGCAAAGTCTCTTTTGTAGGAGGAATAGGATGCCTTGATGAATTAGGAACTTCGTCCTTTTTCAAATTATTTCATATCGGTTAAAATATGTCGTCTATCATTCAATGATACTCGACAACTCTGGAGCTGCTTCATGTTACAATTAATTTGAAATAAAACTTGTGTCAGTTTATCGAAACTCTCCCAATTTTTCCCTAAAAGGAAACTCACACTGCAAAGAAGTGAAACAACGATTGAGCAAAAGACTTTCTGGGTCTAATACTTTTTGCTATTTCATACGCACATGAACAGGAAAAAGGCAACCCACAGTTCAATGATATTTGCATGATGGAATACTGGTACTGCTAGTACCAAGAAATGTGTTTCTACAAAATAAGAGGATTAACATCAAACCTTCGTTAAATATGAAATTTCGTTTGCACCTCTCGTTAATATTGCATTAAATCGGCCCAAGTTTAATGTAAACCACCAAAGTTGGCCCTTATGGCCATTACTTTCGGTCTCTGTTAAACGTAAACCGTGGGTGAAACTGATTCAGTTACCACGGAGACCGAAAGTAATGGCCCTTATTAAGGTACGTTTAGAATTAAACGTAGTTTCATAACCTCAGTTTTTTAGTATATTTTCATTATTTTGACACTTTCTTAGAAAGGGATATTTATTTACGTTGTTTATAATTAACACAAATTTACAAATCATGAGATGGATTCTGACCCCGACAATGATATGTTTAATGACGATTGTGATATAATTAGGATAATAGATTTAGAATCCCCTCGAAAAATACGTGAAAGATGTTAATAATTTAAATAATCTGAACGTTTTCAGGAGGTTTAGGCTACTGAAGAATACTGTCCTGTATTTTATAAAGAGTAAATACTCTCATTGGGGATGAGAGACTTTGTTTATTTTTTAATATTGGCGATAGTACAGCAGTCGTCGTGCAAAAAAGCTTTATTATCTTGTTCTTGCTTCTGAGGCCTTCATTCACAACACGACTATGCCCGTATATACGATGCGGGTCCGCTTGGTGTTTCAGTATTATTATAGTTTTTCATATTCATAAAAATTTTATAAAAAGGTAAATAGCAGTAAATACACACACGGAAACAGAATTGTTCGTGAACAAAAGAAATATTTAACATTAGTTAAGAGATATAGGGTTATAATTTTATAAATAGAAGCTAGCAGAACACCAAATTTCCCTAAATACACGCGTTAACTATCAATTCAAGTAAGCCAGAGAAAATAGAGTACGGGGCAATAAGACAAGAGGTACTCTTGGTTTAAAAGTCAAACCTGGATTACTGATTCATCGCTTAAAATGAAAACGATGCAAGTAGCTGTAGAAGACATGAAATTTTCCTTTTATCATGTAATGTTTTTTAATTCACAATTTACAAGATTTGCCAAGAGAAATATGTTTTCTGATATTTTATTACATTAAAAAATTAGCATGTTTTTCCCATGTCATCTACAATAAAATGCTGTAAACTAAAAATCATTGTTTCCGTATTATTCTCATATAACATTTATTTATTTGCCAGGAACCAATCTTGAATTGAGGATTGAGTTGCTTGCGCCCTGGACAACAATACATTAATATCCTTGTTCGTATATAGCAGTTGTGTACTTGAAATGTTTTATGGGGCGAGTCATTAATGACAGTGAGAAACAGAATTCGACCCAGAACGGACCCTTGAGGCACTCCCAATTTAATGTTTAGAAGTCTAGAATTGATGCCTCTATAATTCACAAATTGAGACCTCTCCTTAAGTTAAGATTAGAGTAGCTTTTACCTGTCAAACGTAAATTTGCAGAAATTCATTTTTTTCGTAAAATATGAAGATATAAGATATAAGTCTAAATTAAATATGTAAAATTTTGTTGCCAGTAGATATTATTCAGTATCACGGAACCGAATGAGAAGTAGAAAAAAAATTAGAAGAGCGAACGTTCAGTTCATTTTTTGTTATGTTTTGGTGTGGTCACCATTTTAACTGTAAAAGCCCAATTTCCAATATCTTTTAAAAGAGTCTCACTCTCATAACATAGAGTATTTATGTTTCACTGAAGCTGAATTTTCAACGTGTCTAAATATTACGTACAAACCGACAGGCAGCTACAAACAATTCATAATTTTGGGGCTCTTGATGCAAATATTGTTTTGCAATACATAGAATGAATAGCATCAAGATATGGTTATGTAACATAACAAGTTGTTATTTAATAAGACCCCCCTTGACGTTAAATATATGCAGATCGAGCTTGGCATTTACAAAATCGATACACATTATGCAAGCGAGTCATATAAAGCTATTTTTACCTCTTGCCGCTGTTAAGAATAAGGTTATTTCGTCCCAGGTGTCTTAAAGTGAATAGTTTCAATCTATAAGGGTCATTTCATCCGTAATGGTATCGTAGATTCTTGTTGTGTTGAGCATTTTAGTCCCTATTTGTATTCTGTTTACGAAGCGGTGTTATTTTCTCCATTTAGATTCTACACAAAGCTCCGCGTCACAATAATGCATTTACTTTATTTATAACTAAACTTTATCTTACATTTTTATTGCATTTTAAGTCCAACTATAACTGCTGTATTCATGAAGAAGACATTTTCAATATATTCTTTCAGATATAAATTATTTCCAGTAAATGTTTTGTAGTAACGGAAAACAATGTCACGTTCTTTTTAAACGACTTTAATTTCTAAAGCATAATAATATACAGGGTTTTCATATCTGGTAACCTGAAATTTACAGATATTAAAATTCGTTTAATTTTGTTATTTGCTCATTTACATTTACATATAAATTTTAAACTGGAATAAATTGTTATTATTTACGCCGACCTCAAAATCGATGTGAGAGGTAATATGGTTCAAATCAGCGAATAATCGTGAAATTTCATTTCATAAATTTATAAAGGTGGTTCAATTTAAAAAAAAATCACCCATTTTGGTGGCCCAATTTCATGTAAGTTTACAAGTATTATGTAATTACGGCGATCCTATTGGGTTCCCCATTTCGTCCAGTCAACGGAGCGCTAAAATGCCCAAAATCTCTAATTTGAGTGATAATGAATGGATTTTGATGAAGCCTTGTGCAATGTGTTTGTAATGACGTTAATAAAAAAGTTGACAAAAATATTAGAGTAAGAAATGATCAGAAGGGGTAGAAAACACCACCGTATCTTTTAGAATTACGTCAAAAATGGCAAAAGAAAACTATGTTTACTTTTTGGCCCGAAATAAGATGTTTTTATTCCTGTCAATTGTTTCGAGAATTGCATATTTTTCGAGATGGCCACTTGAAAATTCCTAGAAGTGAGGAAGGGAAATGTAAAATTTGAAAGAAAATCTTAATCGAATGTACCAGCGACATGCAAAACTTTTTTTATTTCCAGTTTTTCTGTAAAGTGCGTTTTTACCGGAAAAACATGAAAATCTACCCCTTTAAAATTGTAGCGCTTTAAAAATATGTAATTAAAATTTTGAAAAAATTTAGACGTTCGTACTGAGGCCTTGTAAACATTTTTTGTCTCTAGGAATTTTCTTGTAACTTGCAAATTTTCCTAGTTACCGGCACTTCTTCGCGTTAAATAATGTACTTGCACATTTTCAATTTAAAAATTTTATTGAAATAATGGTATAACTATATAGATTTCATATTTTTTATATTAATATATATAAATCACACTTAATTTTCGAATTTTCATGTATTTTTTAATTGAAAATGTGCAAAAAATGACAATGTAGTACATTACACGAAATATAACTTTTATATTCCCCTTAAAATAATAATACTTTTTTATAGGTATTTAGGTATATTGAATTAAAATAAAGCTCTAGATTTTTTACAGCTCATCAAGATTTATTTTTATCTAAGATATACAAATTTACAGATACAGTTTTATGAAAAAAAAATAAAATATAGTGAATATAAAACTAAATGTTTATTTATAAAAAACAATAGCATTAGTCTATTTATTTTGTTTAATGCTAGTTGTATCTTATTGCAACCATTAGAGCACTTAATGACACTACATTTTTCTGTGATCCACGAAAAGTAACAAATTTGTTTCCATGACATGCATCATATATAATACAAATAACATTTCAAGACACAGAAAAATTATTGATAATAATAGTAGGCCTGTGATTTTCAATCTTCGATCTTTCTTATATACAGGTATTATTTTCATTTCTCATCATTCCCTGACGAGATATAAAGATCGAAACCTGTGTCTGTGAATGCTTTAAAGTTTGATATAACTTTTGCTTTTGGTGGGTGTTGTTGTTTTAATGTTTTTGTTTCAGATACAATTGGACAGAATAGTCTGAATTAAAATAACATTATTGTGATAGTCGAGCTGCACGTAATGAGTATATTTTCTTTCTTGGAATCCATAATTAATCATGGCATGTAGCCGGAAAAGTAGTTGTTGAGAAAGATATATGTTTCTATACTTATGTGTAATAAGTTTTTTAAGTATTCAAATAATTACTATAATAATAATAATAATAATAATTTATTTATCCTTTCGATCATAGTATAATGATATAGGACATGTCAATACATAAACAAAAAACAATAATAATAAATAAAATATAGTACATGACGATAATTGCACCAACATACATAAACAACATCGAAATAAATAGATAGTCAAATATATTGTAAAACACTTATTTTACTTAAGTAGTTAAAAGTACCTAATTATTATTTAAAAATTCGTCGACTGAATAATAACAACCATTTATTAAATAGTTTGGCAATTCCTTTTTAAAAGAATATAAGGAGGCTTTTTCTTTAATTTCGGGAGGTAGGGAATTGAAAAATTTTACTCCGGCCAGCAGTGGAGACTTCTCGTACAGTGCTGTTCTGCGCCTCTGTATTTTCAGTAGATTACCATGTCTAGTAGGGTAATTATGTTGTTGAGAAGTTATTTCATACTTGCCAATATTCTTTTTTGTATATATGAGACAATTGTATATATACACGCAAGGAAACGTCAATATAGCATGTTGTTTAAAAAATACTCTACATGACTGAGTTTTCTGTAATTGATTGATTGATTGATTTGCCAGCGTAAGGTGGGCATTGCTGCCAATTCCGGTGCAGGGAGATTTGTTCCACCACGCAGCCCGATCGCCCACCGATCATCCCACCGTGTGCCAGAACAAACCCCCAGTGCTTTTGTATACCGCCGGACCAGCTGCATACGCTGGATTGGACATTGGACATGCTTGTTGTCAGCAGCGAGAGCCGCATGACGCATGGGGTAGGAGTATAGGATGGAGCGTGTAGGTGTTTGTGAGATGTTTCTTCTTGTTTTCCTTCTGTCTTCATCGGATGGAAAGTGTAGGCGCTTGTGAGATGCTTCTTTTAGGTTTTCGTGCTTCTTTTTACTTTCAGGTTTTTGTGATATGCTTCTTCTTAGTTTCTGTCTGTGATCATCTTCTCTCCTATTCTACTTCTGAGTTTTCTGTTTCTTCTGTTTCTGAGTCTGGCAGTGTGTATATCCTTGATATTTCTTTATTGTATTCCATTTTTTGTTGTGCAAACTTTTCCCAGTGTGTATAATCCTTTCCTAGCTTATTCATAATTCTCTCGATTGTTGTAATCCATGTGTAGCATGGCCTCCCTATTTTCAGTTTGTTGCTGTTCATTCGCAGCGCTTTCTTCAGTAGGTGTGTCGTGTCCCGTCTTTGGACATGTCTCCAGTATTTCATCGCGTATGATTCTATTCTTTTGATTATTGTTCTTCCCTCTAGTAATGTTGACGTTTCCTGTCGTTTTTGTGGTTTTCCTGTTTTTGCTAGCAGTTGGATAATGTCCCTTTCAGCTCTTCTCAGGCTTCTTCGGTTGGCCTTTATCGTTGCTGCGTTTTTGACTCCATATATCATCGTAGTAGGCATTATGATGGTCGTGTATACCTTTTTGGTTAGGCACCATGGTGGTTTGTTGTCCTCAATGAAGGGTAGTAGAGCTCTTGTGACTCTGTAGGCTGTTTTGACTTGGTCCAGGACTGTGGTGAATAGTCGGGGGGATAGGGGACATCCTTGTTTGACTCCTATATTCTTCATTTTTGATTCCGTCGTCTGTCCAAACCATTGTATTGCAGTGTTTTCGTGTAGGCATGCTTTTATTATTCTGTTTATTAAGTATTGCGGTACTCCCCTGTTGAGCAAAGTGTTGACTATAGCCAAATGCCTTTTGGAGGTCAATTGAGACTATATATAGTTTTGTTCCTTCTTTCCACTTTTCTTCCAGGATCCGTCTGGTGGTGTACATGTGGTCGTCTGTCGATCTACCCTTGATAAATGCCGTTTGATAATCTGGTAGTTTCTCTTATCTTTTTTTTCTTTTTTTTTCTTCTTGTTTCTTTATTACTAGTGTTCCATATAATATTTTGTGATCTGTTTTGACGTTTGTTGCTTGTTTTGCCTTCATATTTTTTACCCTGTCCCTTATTTTTCTATCCACTAGGATATGGTCTATTTGAGGGTTGATGTTTCCTTTATTCCAGGTATTAAGGCAGGTTAGGTTCTTGCTCCATGTGTTTCTAACTGTTAGATCTAACAGATGTGTCAAGTTTTTTAGCAAGCTTCCATTATCGTTTGTCCATGTGTGAAGTAAGGTTTTTCCTATGATATTCTTGTCTTCATGTGTTTGGTCGTCCTTTCCTATATGCGCGTTGAAGTCTCCTAGTATTATTGTGTTCATTTTTCTATTCCTATTTCTTCTAGTCTCTTGGGTAATCTGCCTGAATACTCGTCCTGCCCGTTTGTCGGTGGGCACATGTACTCCTAGTATGCATATGTTTTCCTTTCCAATTTGTAAGTCTGCCATGGTTATGTTTTCGTTTACTTTTCTTGTTTTTATCTGGATAGGGGTGTTCCGTCTTATTGCCCATGCGACTCCTCTGCTGGTTTTTTCTTTGTCCCCTCCACTTAGATGCCATTTGTAGTTTTGAGTAACTGCAGTTCCGTCTATCGTGTGTGTCTCTTGTATGCATGCAACGTGTATGTGTTCCATCATAAGAACCTCATCGATTTTTTCTCTTTTCTCTCTCGTTATGCATCCTCTGACATTCCATGTCGCCAGAATGATGTCATCGTGTTGTAATTCTTGACTGTTGGCTTCCTCTGTTCTTTGTGATATTTGGTACATGTTTATGTGCGTTGCTTCCTCTAATTCTGGGCGGGGTGTTATAGCCCCAGTTCGAGCGTATGTTTCTTCTGGTTGTTCTGCTTCATGTTTTTCTTGTGCAATAATCGCGCTATCGTAGTGATTTCTTTCGTTTCAGTGCTTCCTATATACTATCTCTAGTGGTGTGTTCTCTCTTCCCTGTTGGTTAGTAGGATGGAAGATTATATGCTCTCCTTCATCTTGATGTACTATTATTGTCCTGTTTTTCATATTTGTTGTTACTGCCATTGTTTCCTACCCCCCCCCCCCAAAAACCTTCTCTTCTCAGATCTCGAATGAATGCATTTATTTTTCCCGTATTAGAGTTGTATCTATTGTAACGGGGTGCTAGTTCATGGATGGATGCCTGCATGAATGGCATGAAATGGTCTAAGTGATTTTCGATATAGTCAGCTACTTGTTTTCGTAGGGTTTTCGTCGCATTGGTATGTGCCTGTGATGTTATATTTTCTCCTCCAGTTGGTGGTTTAATGCTCCATATAGGCAGTTTCCGTCGCCGTCGATTTTTTTTTGTACCAGTAATTGACGTGTTCTCGTTTCAACGTCCTGTATTAGTGTGTCCATTTTATTTGCCTTGTTTTTCAAAACCAATATTAGCTTGCTGTAAGAGAGTCTTTTTATTATGTTATCTGTATCGCGGTAAAATAACTTTTTACAGCGAGTTGCAAATGAGAAAGCGGCCCGAGAGAAACCTCCGCACACCCTGTATATTGTTTTGATTTTTGTAGTGCCTAATTCAAATTCCCCATATAAAACTAATAACTCTGCAGCGAGAAACAAAAAGTTTATAGTAAATAAATTATTTCTTAAACAAAAGTACCCGTTCCACATGAAGAATTCATTCATTCGCGTATATGTGAAACAATGGATTTCCGAATCACAACATTCTTCCCATCTGTGAAGGTTTAATAAATATATCTTATCTTAGAAATAAATAGAAATAACACTTATCTTTCATGCTTCGTACTAGCCACTTTGGGAGGGTGGTCGGTCGTCTTAGGTACATGCACTTGTGGATAATTTACGAGTTTATGACCTGGTCCCATTCAACGTGTTTATTTTCTTTTTATCCGAGTTATGTTGCCAGATGTCTGTACCCTTTGTCGAGCTGCCCATATACGCCTTTAGTGATGTCATAGTTAAATATCAAATATCAGCTATATGAATTAGCCAAATTTATGTTAATATTTATCAACTAATGTAGGATGTTCCACTCTTTAATTCAACACATTTTTGCGCGTTTCACACCGTGTTTACTCTAGTTTTTCGGGATTTCATGGGATCCACTTAAAAACGCGTCTGCCTTCATCGACGACCGAACTGAACTCCTTAAGGTACTTATTACAAAAACAACTATTTGCTATTTGTCAAAGTTTGTGAATCCATGGCGACTACGATTGGCGCACAACCGTATTTTAACTTCATGTTCTCCTCGCCTGCTCATACTGTGCAGTGTGCACACTTGCTCAGTATTACGTCATCTGATCTCGACTCGCGCTAATAATAATTATTAACAATTAGATATCAGAATAAAAACGGACTAACCTAACCTAAAGAAATCATAGAAAAGAATTTGTAAAAAGATACATTAATCGTCACAAAATTAAATAAAAAAATTCAGCAGGCATAAGAGTTTGAACCCGGGACCTTTCGCACCATCATCATAACAAATTTATTTCGTTCTTTCAATACAGGAAATTGCCTCTCCGGGTCGAGACCCGGAGCCAACCGTAAAACCACGTCTCGCAGCGCCGTGGTGTTAGTGTTAGTTGCAAGATTGCATAGTAGCCACTACCTATTTTTCGACAAACATTGCTAATATGGTATTTCCAGCTCATATCACTGTCAATATGTATACCAAGAAATATTGCTGTTGAACTTGGGACAAGTGTTAATTGATTAAATGTTACATTTATGTCAGTGTGAAATTTCTTTCTGCCAAAAAATTGCATTAAGACAGTTTTCTTCGTGTTTACAATTAATTTATTAATAACGCACCAATTTGTAAATTGTTCAAAGAGAGCATTGAGCTCCTGCAGTTCCTCAGGAGTGTCTGCCTCTTCTGCTATGGAGACATCGTCGGCGAACAGCACAACGCACTCTGTACTAATATGAAGTGGTAAGTCATTTACAAACAAAAGGAAAATAAGTGGTCCCAGAACAGAGCCCTGAGGAACTCCAAGATTAACATCATACTTCTCTGAACTAGTTTCTTCCAATTTTACAACAAGTTTTCTAAAGGTGAGATATGATACTATCCACGAAAGAAAGTTACCCCTAATTCCTATCGCAAAAAGTTTTTCTGCCACAAATGTTGGTTCTATAGAATCAAATGCCTTGGAAAGGTCAAAGAAAAGGGCAGCAACGTACTTCCTGTTATCCATACGATTGTACACAAATTCCAAGAAGTCCGTCGCCGCACTCTCGGTTGACCTGCCAGGGCAAAATCCATTTTGACATATGGAAATTATTTGGTATTTTGTTAAATAGGGAAGTATTTTATTATATATAGCGCGTTCAATTATTTTACATATGACGCTAACTACAGTGATAGGCCTGTAATTCTCTATTAAATATGGGTCATTATTTTTGTAGATTGGAATTACTTTTCCTATTTTCAATTCTTCCTGGAATTTCCTCAGTTCTACAGACAGGTTAACAATATGAGCTAGCGGTTCGGCAATAAAGTGAGCAACAGATTTAATAATTTTTGTAGATACACAGTCTACTCCTACAGAGTTAGTATGTTTTAATTGACTTATAATGTTTATTCCTTTTTTTTCTTTTAAGGACGTTTATATTATACGAAATTTGCATGTGCATTTCATTATATTTTAATTTTTTCCTATTCAGAGATAGTTTTCTGTTTCTATTGCCTGGTCTGTTATGGATACTTAGTAATTCATTAGTTAATGATTATTGACCTAAATCCTGTATTTTAGCTTATGTTGCGGTCGAAGTGTGTATAGCTTTTTTAGTTCCAAATACCCAAATTCAGGTCTCCACGTACTTGGATCTTCTGTTAACCGCCCTGTAAGAAAGTCTGATTTATTGCATGTAAAGATATGCCCATCCTGGATGCGATTAAAATGAAATTCAATAATTGTTTCACACCGTAAATAATGATCAAATCTCCCGAGTTAAGGAAATGGCTATTTATCTGCAATCAATCAAAATCAGTGTCAGGGAAGCGATTTTAGAGATTAAGTGAAATTCCTCAGGGTCTGGAAAAGCGCACGTCATCGAGCATTTTCGAATTGAAATAATCGTCTTCTAGAACAAGACCTACTGAATGGAACTTAAATCAATACATTTCCTATTTCATATATTTAAATTAATAAATAAGTCGTCATTTAATATATTTTTTTAAATAAGCTGGAATTCGAAATAATTAAGATGAATTAAGATGATAATTATAAAGCGTGAAGAGCGGATTAACTATAACTATTCTTCATATAATAGTAATAATAATAATAATAAAGCATTTATTATTTACCCAATTTGACAAATTTAACAATAGTAAATTATACATGTTTACACAACAGGTAAATAAAAGGCGAGTAGTTCAGTTTACTGACAAGCCAGCAAACTGTTCTTCCACTATTGCCTATAAATAATATCAGAGGTAGATAAATTAAATAAATATAGGTACTCATATCGAAACAATCATAAAAAAAATATTAAAAAAAAACACATCAAAGTAGAATGAAAAAGAGGCAAACTAGAGCTGAAGGAGGGAGGAGAGTAGGAAATGAGAGGAAGAGAAAGAAAAGAAATTAGAAAAAAAATGAAACAAAGAAAATTAAAGAAGGAACAAAGTTTAAAAACAGAGAAATTACGGGAAAAGGTAAGATTTTATTATTACTGATTTCGCATTAAATATTTTTTAAATGTTTTTTTTAAACTTACACACGAAAGGGTGAGTCCATTAAAGGGTAGAGTATTTATAGAAGCAGCAATGTTATAAGAGAATGACCTTTTGAATATTTCCTTACGGTGTTGTGGTATGGTGAGAATATTTCTTCGTCTAATATTAATGTTATGAATATCATTTCTAAAAGAGAGCTTGTTGAGGAGATAAGGTGGCGATCTAAACTTTAAAATTTTATGAAAAAACAAGCCATGTGAAGTTTGCGGCGATTGTACATATTCAGCCATCCTGCAGTTTTCAAATTACGAGATATTCTTTGACGGCGTTGAATTCCAAAAATTAAGCGAAGACAAGCATTTTGTACTTTTTGTATGCGCCGGGTCTCGATGCTGTCAATACAGGGGCCATAAACCACATCGCAATGATTAAAATGGGACAAAACTAGAGAATCACATAACATTTTTTTTACTTCCATGCTTAAAAATCGTCTCTGGGAATATATCATTTTTAGTGCAGCGTATGCTGCTCTTAATTTACTCGTAATATGCTGTTTAAATCTCAATTTATAATCAATAATAAGACTTTTAGAGCTGTTATTGAAGGCAATTGTATCATTTCCAATCTGTATATTAATTTCTCTCGACACAAATTCACGAGCATTGTCATTGCAAAATATTATAGCAGATGATTTACTATGGGTAATTTTAAGTAGATGATCAGTAGAAACTGACACCAAATTCTTTATATCGCTGTTAATTAAATTCCTATATTCCTGTAGATCTTCAACATGAAATGAACAATAAAGCTGTGTATCATCAGCATATAAATGATAATTGCAGTGTTGCAAGGATGTGTGAAAATTCGATGTAAAAATTGTAAACAATAACGGTCCAAGTATACTTCCTTGCGGTACACCTGAAACTACCGTTAGTGGTTGTGAAATATTATTATTAAGTACTGTTTGTTGCGCACTTAATGAGTGTAGTTATTGGAATCATATACCCTAAGTAAACGGGAAAAGCCCCTTTTCTCTTCTGCATTTGGCCCACCAATTACTCAGCTGATTTTCGATACAGTACCAGTAAATTACCAAATTTGGCGGATGCGCTAGGATTAAGGAATTTTTCATATGTTATATTTATTTACACAATATAGTCCAGGAAATACATAATTTTAGGCTGCAAAATTCATGGTAGTTCTGGACATAGGCTTCTTTTATGTTTTTCGGGTCGCTGAATCTGAATTCTCTACTTCCCACCAAAAATTCCCCCCGCAACCCCCCCAAATTTTGTTAAAAAGAAAAAATATCGTTTTTTTTTGGAAAAAAAATCGTTATTTTGTCTATTTTAGAGAAAAAACTATCTGGAAATTCGGAAAGTAGACAAAAGTTGCGACAAAAAAGATCATATGATATGAACGGGTAATGCGTTAGCGCGTCTCAGAACATGCGCCTCCGTGCCGTATGCGCACCGGGACATCAGACAGTAACTGCGTGGTTTTCGCCGCTATCGCATTTTTATCGCTGGCTCCCATTTTGTTACAGTCATGTTAGTCGAGAATTATGCCCGTCAGTGTTGCCGATTGACGCTTAATTATGCGATTTGCGCATAATTTGGTCGATAATAATTTTCGCACTTTGAATAAAATCGCATAATTTCCGCATATTCCCACAAAAATCGCATAAATGCGAATAATTTCCAATCCCTCTAGCTTTCTACAAATATTTTGCGAAAAAAAGTAACTTTCTTTTAGTTTTATAAGAAAAGAAGGCGTCTGTCAAAACTGCGTGTCTTTTTAAACAATAAATCAGAATAAATCCTTTAAAAATCGCGCCAAAAAATACGCCATCTGGCGAAGAAAGCAGGAACATAACTATTGGTAAGACTGGTGCAAAATTAACGCTTCTCTGTCATATTTTTTATAGTTAAATAAAAACAAATACGCTCGATCATTACGCGTATTTAATAAATAAACCGTTTTTAAACTTTCTTTGTTAAATCGCACAATGTTGTACAAAATCGCATACTTATGGACGGGGGAGCGCATAATTTTGTTCTTAACCATTGGCAACGCCGCCCCAGTGTGATGTGCCGTGTCATATTTATAGCAACTTCTATATCGCGCTCGCAGTTTTTGACGTGTTTTTAAAAAACAAAACATAAAGGTGGTGAAGGGAGAGCGAACGTAAACGACGTGGGTTGTTAAACCAAGTGCGTAACTCGGCGTATGATACCCTGAGTCGCCAATAAGCATGCTTCAAGGTACGCTAGCGCATCCTACGTTAGTTATCAAAATATTTTATGATGTTTTTTGTTGCATATTTTGTCTACATTTCAAATTTGTAGGTATTTTAGTCCTAAAACCAAAAAAAATCGATTGTTTTCCAAAAAAACGATATTTTTTTCTTCATTCAAAATTTGGGGAGGTTGCGGGGGAATTTTTGGTGGAAAGTTAAAAATTTTGATTCAGCGATCCAAAAAACATAAAGTTGTAATGAAGCATCCTAAAGTCATACCTCATTACTAAGAAGTTTCAGTGTAGTGCCGTGTGCACATTTGCCACACGACGGCGATTCATACTCGATATACTAAATTTGCACACCGCCCGACTCCGACCGTCTCAAAAAGGAGGGATAGTTTCGTGTATAAAAGCCCAGCCGCGGATCGAGAAGAGCACTGGGTACATCTCTCCGTAAATTGCCGATGGCGCGCTGAGCCGAAGACACTTTGCTGATTTATGCACCAAGTGACGTGACTCTCCGGAGCGAATATATCTTGACCTAGAAAAGTTCTACGGCGCGTTGAACCGAAGAACGGACCTTGTGCCAAATGTTATTTAGTCCAGCGATGTCCCGTCGTCCCGACGAAACCGACACGGAGCAAATATAAATTAACAGAGGAGTGACCCGGCGAGTTGAGCCGATAGCTTGCTCGGGTTGACGGTTATTAGCCCGCCGCCGTTTCCGCCGCCAAAACCCCTACTCGTCGCATCACTGCATTACACTCTCGTCGTCTCTCTCATTCATACGATTTAAATGTCACCTGATTACCAATAACCGTAAAAGATACGGACCTGAAAACCGATAACCTGTAACTATTGTATATTATGTAAACCTGCATATTTTACCTGTTGAAGATAATAAAATCGTTAATTTTGATTGGGTTGTCTTATTAAACTAATCTGGATCCTGAACTAATCTCCGACTCCAGCTACCCAGAGCAAAACACCGTTACATAATTTGGCGCCCGAGCAGATTTTAGGACATTAGTTGATTCCGGATAACCCAAAAGGTGACATTGACAAACGAGAGATAGACAAATCGAAAGAGTGTAACATAATTTAACACCCGAAACAGATTTTAAAAGGTAGATTTACTCCAGACAACCCAAAAGGATACATTTATACTAAGAGAGAGATAGTAAAATATTTAGAAGGAGACACAAAATATTCCAAGCCATAGAAATGAGTTTGTCAGACACAGATGGTGCTTATGGACTAGAAGTCGCAGATACCACAGTAGGATGGATATATAAATTAAAGAAAGATGAACTACTAGTAGAATTATCCAAGTACGGCGCAATTACAACTGGAACAGTGGAAGAACTCCGAAGTAGACTAAAAAGTTATTTACGTAGCGAGGCAGCCAAGAAAGTTGATGCCACGCCCACCCAAATAAATCCTACAATACCAGACAGGTCATACATTATACCAACACCCATGGGTACGGTTTTAACTGAAGTTCGCAAATGGAACGTTCGTTTCGACGGCAGAAAAGACGTTTTCTCATTTCTAGAACGTGTAGAGGAGCTACAGTCTGGATACAATTTCAATGATGAACAAATGCTACGAGCCCTACCCGAACTACTACAAGGCGATGCATTATTATGGTACAGAAATAATAAAACGTCCTGCAATACGTGGGATCAATTTGTCACAAAGTTAACAGCATTTTACGCACCCTCAGATTACCATTTAAAGTTGGAAGACGAAGCAAGGCTCCGTGTACAAAAAGACAACGAAAATATAAAAGATTATGTAGTAGCAATCCAAACTCTACTGCGGAGGCTTAAAAATATCACTCCAGAACAGAAGTTATACCGAATATACTCAAATTTAAAACCAGAATACCGAAAATATATCAAACGAACCGATTTCCAGACACTCGATCAATTAATAACCCTAGCAAATGAACACGAAACTGTTTGTAAAGAAGAAAAGACAGCCAAACAAAATTTACAAACAGGCACACCAAGATTAGGTTTTAATTACACACCAGACAGATATTATCAAGCACCGAATTATAGAAATAATTATGGAAACAACACACAAAACCACAATAGGCCGGCCACCCAGAATTATTCTAGATCACAAGATCAGGTACAGAGACAAACCGCCGCCGAGTACCCCACAACACAAAGCAATTCTAGGAATAACACACAAACAAATCCCAGACACAGCGTAGTTAATAACTACAATAGAAATACAAACTGTTGGCGTTGTGGAGGCCAGGGTCACACCCGAGATAACTGTACAAACACACCCAAAATATTTTGCTCCCGCTGCGGACAACTAGGCATATTTTCCCGTGATTGCAGCTGCAAAAATGAGGCCTCGGGAAACGGCAATATGGCTGCCCTGCCTCGCGAACAGTCCAGCCAGTAAACAACTTCCCCGCGGCCACCGTCCAAACTCCAGTTTTCAATGTCAACGACCGACTGAAGCTCCCGATACAAATCGGAACCGAACACTTTACATCGCTACTCGACACGGGCTCAACCCGCTCTTACATAGGGGACGCTGTATACACGAACTGCAAAGCAAACTTACTAGAAATAAATTGTACCGGACATAATATTAAACTGGCGGATGGAACTGAAACACAAGTAAACAGAGAATTCAAATTAAATTACTACACAACAGGACTTCAATTAACCGATAATTTCTTGTACTTGCCAAATTTAACTTATGATATTATTTTGGGGATGGACTTTCTAAGGAACCATCACGTTACCATTGATTTTAAATTACTAACAGGGCAAATTATGGGAAATATGATAGACTTTAATCAGAAAATAGAAGGAACAATACCGCTCTCTCTAATTCAGCCCTTAGATAACGAAAAACAGATCCTGTCAAATTTTTTACAAGTCGAACTTCCGAAATTTGAGACAATTCAAGGTGTTACCCCACTAACACAACACAAAATTAGACTCCTGGACGACACGCCGATTAAACAGAGATACCGCCCATTAAACCCAGCCATGCAAAAAATTGTTAATACCGAGTTAGACAAAATGTTGGATGAAGGTGTAGTAGAACCGTCTAAAAGCCCGTGGAATTCCCCAATTGTCATGGTAAAGAAAAAGGACAATAAATATAGATTTTGCATAGACTTCCGGAAAGTAAATGAAGTTTCGATGAAAGATGCTTACCCATTACCTTTTATAAACGCCATTTTAGACAAATTACGAGAAGCCCGGTTCATATCTACTTTAGATTTACGCTCCAGCTATTGGCAAATATCTTTGACAAATGAGAGTAAGCCAATAACCGCATTTACGGTACCTGAAAGAGGGTTATTTCAATTTAAAGTTTTACCTTTTGGCCTCCATTCAGCCCCTAGCACATTTCAAAGACTCCTGGACCAGATTATAACCCCTGATCTGACATATGCATTTGCGTACCTGGACGACATCGTCGTAGTAAGCAAGACATTTAACGAACATTTACAACACTTACAAGAAATATTTCAGCGTTTAAAAGATGCAAACCTACAACTAAATCCAGATAAATGTACTTTCTGCAGAAAAGAACTAAGATACTTAGGACACCTGGTAAGTGAAGATGGCATTAAGACAGACCCCGAAAAAGTAAGTGCCATTGTGGCAATCCAGCCTCCAAAGAATGTCAAACAATTACGACGTTTTCTTGGCATGACTTCCTGGTATAGGAGATTTATAAAGTCATATTCGGACACTGCCGCACCCTTAAACAAATTACTGAGGAAACATATCCGCTGGAAATGGACATCAGTTGAAGAAGAGGCTTTCACAAAACTCAAAAATGCATTAACAACGGCTCCTGTACTCAGCTGCCCCGATTTTACGAAAACTTTTTATCTCCAGACAGACGCATCTATACAAGGACTTGGTTCAGCACTGCTACAGAAAATTGACAATCAGGACCGTATTATAGCCTATGCAAGTCGCTCCTTGTCAGACGTAGAAAAAAAGATGTCAGCCGTGGAATTAGAATGCTCCGCCATACTCTTCGCAATCCGGAAACACATTAGTTACATACAGGGATATCATTTTGTTGTTGTAACAGATCACCAGAGTTTAAAATGGTTATATTCCACAAATCCCACCAATGGACGACTGGCTCGATGGGTAATGGAATTACAACAGTACGATTTCGAAATAAAATACAGAAAAGGAGTATTAAACAAAGTGGCAGACGCACTTTCCCGCCAGCCAGTTATCACCGAAGAAGGAAATAACACAGAGGAAGGTATTTTCGCAGTTGAAAATTCAGAAAACTGTGCTTGGTACAAAGAGACCATTAAACTAGTACAAAGTAAACCCGAAAGAAAACCGGAATACTGCATTATCGACGGAAACCTGTACCGCCATATATGGAGCAGTAACAATTTTACAGACCCCGAATTTTCCAGCCCATGGAAACTTTGTATCCCGCAACCGCAACGAAAGCAAATCCTGAAGGAAAATCACGATGCACCATGCGCAGGACACCTAGGTATAACAAAAACTATAACCCGAATTGCCGATAAATACTACTGGCCTAGGATGTACAGAGATATTGCAAATTACGTAAGACGCTGCCCGAACTGTCAAAAATATAAATCATCTCAACAACAGACCGCAGGAAAAATGCAATTCCCTAAAATAAACGGATGTTGGGATACTGTAAGCATCGACATTGTCGGACCACTTCCTAGGTCTAGCAAAGGCAACAATAATCTCATCGTGTTGCAAGATAGATTCACTAAATGGATAGAATGTCACCCTGTAAGAAAAGCAACAGCAGACGCCGTTTGCAAAGCATTAAAGGAAAAAATTATCGCCAGATTTGGATGTCCAAATTACATTATCACCGATAACGGGAAACAGTTTACCAGCAACGAATTCACTTCGCTGTTATCTGAATACGGTATTACACACCGTACAACGACGCCGTATTCACCCCAATGTAATCCAGTAGAGAGGACAAACAAAGTAATAAAGACGATGATTGCCCAATATACCGAAAACGACCACCGAAAATGGGACCAATTTTTACCAGAATTTACGTTAGCCATAAATTCGTCCAGACATGAATCCACGGGATTCACACCGGCAATGCTTAATTTCGGTAGAGCGTTAACACTACCTAGCTCTCTCAACAAAGAAAACCAGAATAATAACCCAACAAATCCAGATACCCCGAAGAAACACATTGAAAAGTTGCAGAAAATGGCCGATATATTTGAACTTGTACGAGTAAACCTAGCCAGAGCATACCAAACACAGAGTCACCACTACAACCTGCGTCGCAGGGAATGGACCCCCCGTGTGGGAGACAGGGTCATGAAAAGGGAACACCCTTTGTCCTCAGCAATCCGAAATTTTAACGCAAAACTGGCACCTAAATTCTCAGGACCATACATCGTGGTGCAGACTATATCACCAGTTATCGTCGAAATTAGATCCCCCACCGGTCGCAGGAAGCTGCGCGTACACGTAAAAGATTTGAAACCGGCGCATGTCTAAAACATATAAATTAACATGCACTCGCAGCAAATATTCAGTAGACCAGAAGCATCAGACCAAGATGTGGCCACGAACACCAAGCTTACCACCCTGGTACCCTGAGTCAGACGACCCGACGCCGTCTCCTCCACCACGCCCGATGTCTCCGCCCGGACCAGGTTTTGAAAACCTATATATATACTATGATCCTCCCAGGACGATCAATCCACAGACGCCGCCACTCACAACAGTTTGGGCCGACACCAAGATACCAGCCCTACTGTCACCCCTACCCCCGACGCCGGAAACCAAGAGTCTTCCCTGCCAGGGAAACGTTGGAGTAACAACGACGCCTCCGCCGCTAGACATGCCATCCCTGCTGCCGTCCCCGAGGTGTCCCTCAACCTCCAGAGCTGAGCCGTCCCCCTCACCGCCAGTCAAATATGTGCCGTCCCCGATACCGTCCCCTGGGCTACAAATGATGTCTCCACTGTCCAGGTCAATGGAAGTGAAGTTCAGGGAGTTATTTGGAGAAAGCCCCAGCCCTCCAAAACCACCGACCCCAGGTAGGTCAATTCCCTGCCTTAGGGCCTTGTTTCAGGTAGAGGACTCTAAAAATACCAAAACGGAGACGGAAGTTCAGACACCGCAGCAGCGACGGAACAACCACCCGCATTCCGGGAATCACCGCCCTGACCGTCATCAACCCCTGTACGCCAACACCCATGCCGCAGACGTCCGCTAACGCAACCCCACGAGTGCGCGGGAACGTCTAAGTGCGCGGGAAACGAGTGAGCGAAAAACTTATTAAACGGAATTTGTTATGTTATGTTATTTTCCGATGTGTAAATTTTGTTAATTATGCTTTAGAATCCATTTGTTTTACCTTTTATACCAATGTTTTCTTACGATTTATTTCGATTTATGCCATACCTAGTTTAGTTATTTTTTGCATAGTACATTTTATTTTCCCTGTTATCTCTACCGTTGTTTTACAGATAGATTCCTGTTGACAAAACTTCAAATTTTATATTCACATGTTTATACAGGGTGTCTACGGAAATTTTACCATGTTTTCGTTAATTGGATAAAAATGTATAATAGGTTAGGATTTGTTTTAAAATGTTTAAAAATTGTAAATTCACATGTTTATACAGGGTGTCTACGAAAATTTTTACCATGTTTTCGTTAGTTGGATAAAAATGTATAATAGGTTAGAGTTGTTTTGAAATGTTTAAAAATTGTTCCTGATGTCAATTTTTTCACCCGACGAACGAGGGGAGTGTAATGAAGCATCCTAAAGTCATACCTCATTACTAAGAAGTTTCAGTGTAGTGCCGTGTGCACATTTGCCACACGACGGCGATTCATACTCGATATACTAAATTTGCACACCGCCCGACTCCGACCGTCTCAAAAAGGAGGGATAGTTTCGTGTATAAAAGCCCAGTCGCGGATCGAGAAGAGCACTGGGTACATCTCTCCGTAAATTGCCGATGGCGCGCTGAGCCGAAGACACTTTGCTGATTTATGCACCAAGTGACGTGACTCTCCGGAGCGAATATATCTTGACCTAGAAAAGTTCTACGGCGCGTTGAACCGAAGAACGGACCTTGTGCCAAATGTTATTTAGTCCAGCGATGTCCTGTCGTCCCGACGAAACCGACACGGAGCAAATATAAATTAACAGAGGAGTGACCCGGCGAGTTGAGCCGATAGCTTGCTCGGGTTGACGGTTATTAGCCCGCCGCCGTTTCCGCCGCCAAAACCCCTACTCGTCGCATCACTGCATTACACTCTCGTCGTCTCTCTCATTCATACGATTTAAATGTCACCTGATTACCAATAACCGTAAAAGATACGGACCTGAAAACCGATAACCTGTAACTATTGTATATTATGTAAACCTGCATATTTTACCTGTTGAAGATAATAAAATTGTTAATTTTGATTGGGTTGTCTTATTAAACTAATCTGGATCCTGAACTAATCTCCGACTCCAGCTACCCAGAGCAAAACACCGTTACAAAGTAAGCCTATTTCCAGAACTATCATGAATTTTGCAAGCTAAGGTGCTCATATGGTCTCTGTTGCCTGGATTAATAAGGTATTATGGCTCTACGATAGTTTCATTGTAATCATGCAAACTTTACGTGATCTTATTGCGTACCATCCAAGGAACTCATTAAAAAAAAATCATCGGCATCCGACTTGTTTCGAGGTAAATATCTCTAATGAGTGGGCTATACTACCACATCCAGATTTCACATCCAAGTCTCTTTAAAGAAAAATATCTCGACTATATGTGCACTCTAGCATGTGGAAATAATTAGTCATAGAATTTTAATAGAATGGCGCTGCCGAATGCCAGTCAAGCCTTCAGAACTTCCGAGCGTTGTCGAATATCAAAGCAATTTCCAGGTGTCTCCGAAGCCATATCAGGACGGTGCCTAACAGAAAGGTGATTTCAGGACGCTGCCTAGTACTAATGCAATTTCCAGGCGCTGCCGAATCCATATCCAGTCGCTGCTGAATAGCAAGGTAAGTTTCGAGCTCTGCCGAATCTGTATTCGGGCGCTGCCGAATACAGATGCTTATTAGCTTGCTTTACTTATTTTTTCATAATTAACCCCCCATTCCCTTCACGGAATCATCTCAATCAGATGTCATTACAACTCATACCTGTGCCAGATTTCAGGTAAATATCTCAATTTTATTTTACCAACCCTTTTAATATTGCGGTGGAGGTGCAGGCCTTGGATTCTAGTATGTACACCAAATTCAAGTCTCCGTACTCTTATTAAGCTATTTATTTTCCATTATTTACCCCTATTTAACCCCTAACCCTTCAATCGAATCACATCAAAATACAATTTATTTCCAAAATTTGGTTGATTGAAAAAAATTAATATTTCCTTGTGTTATAAACTAAATTGTTTTAAACAATATCAAACCAGGTATAAGGTTAGGGGTGAAACACCCCCAAACTAATAAACAAAACTAATTAATATTGCGTATGATTAAACTATATTGAAAATATCTACAATACTTGTGTGTGTATATGACAGTCTAACAGCGAATGCCCCGTATGTCCTCTTATGAGTTCCCAACAGTCCATGTTTATATTTCTTAGGCACCTCTCACAAATCCATAACCCAAACAAAATATACATCCAACGACTATTTATATTTTAAATGTAAACAACCTATAACACAGGTTACAGTCTGGTAACATGGATTTTCATAATCAGTGTCTCCTGAATTGTTTTAGCAAAAAAAAAAAACTGCGACCCATATGTATTCGATACTTATGCGCCCATACTGCCTGTTCTATATGCACATATTGTACATGGCCTCGACCAAATCTCCCACACACTATTTTTTATTCAGCATCCTAAAGGAACAAAGCGTAATATTTTATACCCATTATCCAAATTTCATTACGTCGGCAAGAAAATTATACGTGTTGTCTCGCCGCAAGGTATAAATTAGGTAAGTACGTGTCAAAATATGTTTTTTATATCACTTGAAAGCAACCGGCTCTGCAATAACAATTTGCACGTACTTTTAACTCTTTTTATATGAACAGGTGCGTATGGTATAATTGCTGTTCCGTACTCACATGAAATTATTATTGCATACATTTATTAAAATTATTAATTTATTTTATGAGCAATAAAGTCTTATTTAATTTTCAACTTTATGCATTTGAATGGCAACGCCGGCGCGCCGCACGCCGTACGAATGATTGTGTCAAATAGAGAAAACACAAATAAAAAATTGTAGTTCTGCTTAGTAGAGTCGGGTCAAGTTTAAAAAGACCGTTGTATGAATTAATATTGCACATACGTTTTCATTATCTCTTGCACACAAACTTAAAGCCATAGCCTAAAGACATTGTCAATGTATGTCTACCAAGATTCTTTCCCACTTCTTTTGAGATGGAAATATGAAATGCACACTGAGGAGTGAGAAACATAGTCATAAGCTCAGCGATTCTCAAACTGTGTGATTTGACGACGAATATTATTTATTTCCGTGAGCTAACACCACTCTAAATGTGAAAAACGTCTTTATATGAAATATTTAAGTTATTTTTAGTGGTAAATAGTGGATATTTATCCGTTAAACGAACAACATCAAACCATTAAGTCTTACAATTTTCTATTACGTACATAGTACACGTCTTAGAGCAGAACAAAGTAGCTAGCCTAGCTCAATCGGTAAGATGCGCCTATCTTTCGGCAGCCTCTATAGCCACACTCTATCCTACCAAAACTTCCAACTATCATACACTTTTCACCACCATATCTTTTATTCTGTATCTATCTCTTTCCTTCTTCTTGTTTGTTATATGTTTGTATTTTTGTAATTTTTGTCATTTTGTACTTTTTTGTTAAAAATTCAATTTAGACCGAAAAACCTTTGTAAAAATTCTAATTATTTTAAACTCAATCTTCCTTTCCCACAACCAAAAATTCCCAGCGGCGAGCAGACTGTTGGGGTAACTTGTTTAAATGGAGCTTTTCCAATTGAGTTCGTCTCCATCTAAGCAACAAAATTTTTAAAAAGTGTTTTTTCCCATAAAGTAGATTAAGTTTTTATTCATTATTTGTAGTTAAATTTCTTTTAACATGT
This sequence comes from Stenurella melanura, assembly GCA_963583905.1. Taxonomy (NCBI): domain Eukaryota; kingdom Metazoa; phylum Arthropoda; class Insecta; order Coleoptera; family Cerambycidae; genus Stenurella; species Stenurella melanura. The sequence continues at coordinate 9,619,137 of OY757310.1, forward strand.
TCAAACATATTGATAATTTTAAGCCGCCACAGGCGGCAGGAGTTTTTTTATCTTTTTAATAATTCTATCGAGCCAAACCGGTCACGACCCGTCCAACCGCACTAACACCACGGCGCTGCGCGACGTGGTTGTACGGTTGGCTCCGGGTCATGATCCGGGGAGGCATAAATTGTATTTAAAAATTGAATAAATTTGTTGATGATTTGTTGATGGTAAGATGCTCGATGCAATAAATATAAATGGGGTTGGTGCGGGATCAATCCCCAGCACTTCTACTTTTTTTTATTATTTCATTAAGCTCTATTAAAAGTTAATAATTTTCGTTCTATAATTTTTATTTTATTAAACTGCGCCTCGAGTTTTGTTACAACTTTATTTTCCCCAAAAATGTGTCTTTTTTTATTTTGTCACCTAGAATTTTTATTTATTACCGCTAAAAGAAAAATAATTTATTTTCGTTATTCTCATAGAGATTTCAGATTTTTTTTTGTTATATGAAATATTTTATTTTTACTGACATCGTTTCCCCTACTAATACTACGATCCTATCCTTTCCTGGCAAGAAATGCCCAAACCTTCCCGTGTCTCTTACTGGACTGTAGCAATATTAGTCTTTGATTTCTCCCGTGTCTCTTACTGGACTGTAGCAATATTAGTCTTTGATTTCTTTTTCTGATCACTCATTGTTAGTGACTGAATTGGGCAATTCATTTTTTGTTATCAGTTTCATTTGTGCCCGAACCTATATACCTACAGCGTCCGTCGTAAAGTTGGCTACATATCGGAAAAATTTGTATTATTGAGATTTCTAAAAAATGCTATATTGGGGGTTCGTTTCTTTTTTTACATGCAAATACCTTTATTCAACTAAAATACATACAGTTTTTGTCGAAACTAATCAAATTTTGTGAAATAGACACAAGAGTTTATGATTTTTCATATAGTAATTAATGGTAGGGGTAAAATTTGCACTTTTTTATTTTTCTCATATCTGCTTCAAAATCAATATATATGTATATTAGTCGCGTCATTTTGGCATTTTACCTCAAAAAAAGGTACAGGGTCAATTGACTTCATTTTTGTGGCAGAGTTCAGAAAGGCATTTAGAAAAAACAGTACCTTTTATTTTCTAGCGGAAATGTTTGGTTTAAATTTTGGACCAATAATTGGCCAATATTAATGGCCAATTTAATTTAATTAATTGAAAAATTTGTTATCATACACAATATGCCATAGAATTAGACGAAAATGGTTACTCTGGGGTTTTTGAAGTCGCTGATCACCAATCTGAAGTCCGATTTGGGGAATTCAAAATGGCGGACCGGAAATCGGGCCATTTTCCATAAGAAATGACAATGGATATCTTGGCCTTGAAAATCTGTGCTAGGAGGTTTTCGAGGTTGCTGATTACGAATCTGAGGTCTGATTTGGTAAATTCAAAATGGCGGACCGGAAGTAGAGTTCATTTATCAAGAAAAGCTCGTATCTTTTTCGCTTTCGGACTGAAAATGCGTACTCGGGGTTTTCTGAGGTCTATGATCACGAATCAAAGGCCTAATTTACGAAATACAAAATGGCGGACCGTATTAACACTCTATTTCTCCTGAAAACTCGTATTATTTTCTTTTTTGAGCTGAACGTGGGGGGGGACTCGGAGATTCCCGTTATCGCTGATAACGAATCTGATGTCCAGTTAGGGAGAATTCAAAATGGCGGACCGGAAGTAGTATATTTTTCAGGAAATACTTTTTTATTTTTCATGCTTTCAGCCCGAAAAACTAAAAAAAATACGAGGTTTTCCGAAGAGATTGGCTGTTCCTCCCGTGTCCGCCATTTTGAATTTCGTAAATTGGACCTCTGATCCGTAATCAGCGACCTTAAAAACCCCTGAGTACTCATTTTCAGCCCAAGAACGAAAAAATATGAATTTTTCCTAATAAATTGACTCTACTTCCGGTCCGCCATTTTGAATTTACCAAATCAGGCCTCGCATTCGTAATCAGGGACCCCGAAAACTCCCGAGTACAGATTTTTAAGGCCAAGATATCCATTCTCATTCCTCTTATGGAAGATGGCCCGATTTCCGGTCCGCCATTTTGAATTTCCCAAATTGGACTTCAGATTGGTGATCAGCGACCCCAGAAACCCCCGAGTAACCATTTTCGTTTAATTATATGGCATATTGTGTATGATAACAAATTTTTCAATTAATTTAATTAAATTGGCCAATTAGAAAAGAAATGAAACCAAACATTTCCGCCAAAAAATAAAAGGCACTGTTTTTTTAAATGCCTTTCTGAACTCTTTGCAACAAGAATTAAGTCAATTGACCCCGTACCTTTTTTTGAGGTTTTCAGATTTTTCATGCTAAAATGACGCGACTATATGGAGTCCTTGTTGTATTCTATATGCACTTTTTCTTCATAACATTTTTCGATATCTTAACAATTTGACCCATTGTTCGGTACCACCGTCAACTATTTTTTACAGTCCTGCCAAACCGGTGATCACATGACATGTGCCAAAATGTAATTTTTTGTTGTTGGACATGCATAAACAAACCCCCAATAGAGTTTTTTAGAAATGTAAACAATACAATTTTTTCCCATATGTAGCCAACTTTATGGAAACTGTATAATCAGAATTCCACTAAAATTATGAAGTTACTAAATTAATAATCTTAACATTTTATGATAATATCTTTTATATATTTTTAAAATTATTTAGCGATATCATTGCTGAGAACTGTTTGAGAACTACTGGTGTTTCTTATGCTTTAAATAAAATCTTAGTTCAGACGTTTTAGCGGCCATGACACACGTCAGTTTAAATTTTACCCGACTCTATTAACTAATTAGATGTTCAGTTAAAAGTACCCAATAAAATAGAATTACTAATTTTCTCTGAGAATAAATAAACTTTCTAGATCTCAACGACAATACTATATTATATAGAAAAATATATATATAAAAAAATGTTTTTAAGAAAAAGCTCTTAATTTAAAAAACTACCAAAAAGTAAAAAAAAATTTTTAAATTCATACACCTGGAAACCAAAAGCTTTGGGGACGGTCGTATAGCACTATCGCATAGTTACGCCCCCAAAGATTTTGGTTTCCAGGTGTATGAATTTAAAAAAAAAAAACTTTTGAGTACAGATTTTTAAAACAAGACCTTTTTCTTAAATACGTTTTTATATATATTTTCTTTCGACATAAACGCACTTTACACTTGAACGATTTTCATATTTTTTGCCCTACCCTGTATACTATTTAACTTGAAGCCATTCTAAGTGCACGTGACATACAATAACTTTTGGTGGTATTTAAACTTTGGTTATGCCACAAAAATTTGTTTTTCATTTGTTGCATACTTAATCTACCACACTGTATATCTTGGGTGTAGAATCAGGTGTAAAATTTCAACTCCGTAGGATAAGAGGAAGTGGTTCTAATTCAGCTTGTAGGATTTGACCTAAACAAACTAACACATTAACATTGCAAGTTAAATAAAAACTTTTAAAAAGTAAGGGAGTGTGTACGCGTGATGCGATGTACAGGGTTATTCATTATATTTTGACTCCCCCCTCCCCTTTGTTTCTGTTATTATAGGAGATACAAAAAAAGTATTGTGTAAAAGTTGTAGGGTTTATATATTCTAAATGCAATTTAAAAAATAATTGCTTGTATAGATAACGTGATATTACAACGAAGTTTGTTTTTTAAATGGAAAACCCTGTATACTTTTACAATTTTTTTTACATATTTAGATTTATAATATAAAGAAATGGGAGTTGAGGATCTAGAATTAAACAAACCAGCCTTGTAACAGATTTTATGTTAAAATACGATTTGGATTTTTTTTAAAGTTTTTTGGGTGTTCATAGTTACTTCCACATTCATGTGGTGGATGTTTTTTTGTTGAAATAGGCGTAGAATGTCATAAAAGTTCGAGATTTTAAATTTGAGTAAAAAAATTCTGTTTGTCTGTCGGTCTGTAACTTCTTTGTGTGCACTTTTTTTAAGGAACGGTTTAAGATATTTTCTTGTTTGGTACACAAATGTATCATGACGAGATCTGGAACTAGATTATGTTTTGAGCTAATTCCGGTGAAACGTTGGGGGTTAAATAGGGGTAAATAGGGGGAAAATAAGTAAAGCAAACTAATAAGAGTAAAACCAAGGCCTTAGATATTTTATAATATTTTCCAGAGGGGTTGATAAAATAAAATTGAGATATTCACTTGAAATCAGGTACACATAATATATATTGTAATGACTTGAGATGATTCCACTGAATGAGATGGGTGGAGGGTTAAACGGAGAAAGATAAGTGGCGATAAGCCAGCGCATCAAATTTTATTAAAATTCTATGACCAATTATTAGTGAGATTTGGATGATAGACCTGGATGTGGAAGTAGTGATTCCTTAGGCAGCGGTCTTTTGAAAAGTTTAGTGTAGTGGATGTTAAGTGCATTTGGAATTTTATCTATTATTACTCTTATATGGACTGTAATTCAAACAACGGTGTGATCCGTAGGTAGGTTCATAATGGCGTGTGTCTCTGAAATGAAATATAATAATTAAAAAATCAAGTTAACCCTATATTCTTTGCTGATTTATTGTAGTTTTTATATGATTGTTGCACATTCTATAGGATACACTTCGCAGTTTTTTCTTTTTGTAAATAGTGTTAGTTTTAGAAATTATTTGTTTAAATACTAAACAGAAGAAACAATTTTTTATAAAATTTAGATAATCAGTACCTTTTTCTTTATTAATCGATTTTTTTTTTAAACAATAGGGGATTTGAAACATATTCTTTATAGGATTTTGCAAACCGCGGAGAGAAAAACTATCTATGAAAACTAAAAGAAAGACTATATGTAAAAACATTAACGAAATCTTTGCATTCTTTCGATAACCTGACTTTTCGTTATGCTAACAAGCAAAAATTTGTATTTGCCATTATAACACTAGCATCCAACATAGTCCCCTACGGCTAGGCAGGTTAAACTAGTATCTACATGATCCCCTACGATATGTAAATTCAGTTAAAAATGAGAACAAAGGCCTGAAATTAATTTATTTACCTACCTTGTCTTTAATTTTTTTTTATTCTAATGAATTACATTTTCATAAAATCTCATTCGGTTTCTTGGAAATGCTTAGCCTTTGAAACGTTTTTCGTTCTTATTGTGGACTCATCAGAAAAGCCCGAAGCCACTCATAACGATGTTCCATGCAAAACCAAGACAATATCCATGAATAAGTATGAAATATTTATATTTGACATTGACTGATAAAAAACAACAGATCTTCACCTATCTATTAGCTAACTAGTATTGGAGCCTATATACTCTATGCATGTTTAAAAGTGAATTATTTATTATTTGTTTGCTAATAGTAATGAAACATATTCTTTACAGGATTTTGCAAGCCGCGGAGAGAAAAACTGTCTATGAGAACTAAAAGAAAAACTATATGTAAAAATATTATGAAATCTTTGCATTCTTTCGATAACATGACTTCTGGTTGTTAGCATAAAGCAAACAAATCATAAATAATTCACTTTTAAAAAGGGGATTTCCCCTAGTCAACACTAACTTGCTGTCTAAATTTCAATGAAATTGGACTATTCATTCTTAAGTTATAGTGGACGGACGGACGGACAGACAGACAGACGGATGGACAGTCATTTTGAAAGTTATGCAAAATTTGATATGAACATTTTTTCAGTTTTAGAAATGTGCCGATAAAATGCAATATACTCTTCTTTTGTATTTATAATAATAAAATAAAATTTAATATGTGACCTAGGTATCAATATTAATATTAATCTGTAAACTCCCATAATACACTACTCGCTATGACACGTAGTTGAAACGGAACTAAACGATGACGAGACAAACGCGGCATCTGTGTCGTCTGCTCTATATGATTATAATCCAGCTGGTTGATTAATCTCGCCTAATCTATAACTTGAGGCCTTAAAGATTTATTCAGTGTCAAAATATTAAGGTCCAAAAAAGTATTTTAAAAATGTGGGCCCTGACGTAACGTAACTATAATTAATTTTATGGCTTTTATATCATAAAAAAGCGGTTCCACCAGTTTGTCAACCAGTTTACACAAATATTAAGAGTTTTTAATTGGTGGTAAGCTATTTTAATTAACATATGAATATATTATTAATTTCGAAGCCGTTAAATCTGAGCACGTCGGTGGGCGGAACCGATTATGAAATTAGTAAATACAAATAATTCTTAATGCTGGCAACATTTATTAAGATTGGAGACCTGTGATGAATAAAGATACTATGTCGATTTAACTTTGCACATCTACGTGGGAAAAGTCAGGCAGGGTTCAGTTCTGTCGCCACCAAATTTAAGAAAAATGCCTACAGTACCAGAACTGAAAAATTTGTCAAATATTATGAAACTTAGTTTATGGCGTGTGGGGAGCGGGGGGTGGTTGTGGAGACCGATTATGAATCTGAAGTCAGATTTTGTACAGTTCAAAATGGCAGATTCAATATGGCGACCGAAAGATTTCAAATTTTTAAAACATTTAATTTCTAAAATCAAAAATAAAGATCGAAGGAAAAAATCAAAAATATCTTCTTGGAGGTTTTTACAAACAGGAAAAAATTTTAAAAAAGAAGAAAAACAATCTTAAAAATAAAATGAAAAATACAAAATTCTTTTCACAACCCTCTCGATGTCGGCTGATGTGAAGGGTACTCTGCGCAAACTATCTTTTGTTTCGAAAATTGTCAAATTCAAAAAATGTTTGTTCACTATAAAGAATCCTCCATGTGGCATTTAAAATTTCTATCTTATTTCTCGTAATCAGTAACAACTTATAAAACCCTGAACCAGGCCTTATGAACATTTATTTTCAAAGGAATATATTTTGTAGGTTCTCGTTAACCATGTTGGGTTCGCCATTTTGAATATTGAAAGTCTGACCTAAAATTCGTATTTAGTGACCTTAGCAACCCTTATACAGGGTGATTTTTTTCGGGCGTCTATTAGAAGTATATCAAGAAAGAAAAATGATATCGATCTGAAAATTTGGCTATAGGCCTAATAGGGTAGGATCTATTTAACGAAAATATTTTCAAAATGGTGGCATTTCCGGTTATACCGGAAGCTGACCCCAACTTTATTATTTTAAACGGAATGCCCCCATTTTCACTTTTTTTTTTGATTCTGCAGTTAATTTAAAGAACATTTCGTTAAAGGTTTCCTATAGCTAAAATTAATATTTCCGGAGATATTTATTTTTTTCCTAAAATTTTGACAGAAAAGTTGTATAACATACAAATTAATATCTCAGTAACAATAATTGATAGCATGTTGATTTTTCTATGGTAAAACAAGATATTGAAGTTACTCCATCATGTAACAAAATTATCGAAATATCCACTAAAAAGTTTCTAAAATTATTGACATATACCGACCACACAAAAACAGCAAAAACTCATTTTTTTTAATGGCACCATACCTAACTAACTACACCATTCTATAGAGAAAAGAAAATGCGCATCTAACCATGTATCATGTTCCTATACCCAAAATGTATGGTTCTTTAGATATTTGCGATTTCCGGTGTTATTAAAATTGAAGAGTATCTCGAAGAGTACCGTCTTCTAAAGAGTAGGCTTTGAGTGTTGACAAAACAAAATACAAAAAATGTGACAGGTAATTTATGTTATTGTATTTCATTACACGTAGTTTGTGTTGTACCTATTTACTGTGGGGAAAATGGCAAACAATTACTCACACTCAGATATTTTGAATTTATTTAATATTCATGGACAGTGCGACAAAATAATTAGCAGAACATATAGAAAATTTAATGAAACGTATCCCGACTTACCATCAATGAATCCACAAAAGAAGATTACAAAGCAAGTTTGTTAGATTTGGCAGTCGACACGCAGAAAGAACAGTAGCCAGACCTGTAACATCAAATGAAAATAATGAAATTAACGTCTTGGCCTATTTCTATGCAAATCCCAATCATTCGATTCGTTCAGCGGAAGCGGATTTGGACATTTCCATTCGAAATATTTTAGTGAATCATAAATTCCATAATTTTAAATTTACTGCTGTGCAAGAACTTTATCCTGAAGATCCACAGCGAAGAACAGAATTTTGCGAAATTATGTTAATCCGAACGCAAGAAGACCCTCAATTTTTAGAAAAAATTATTTGGACTGATGAGGCAAAATTTTCAGAAGAAGGTATTTTCAATCGCAGAAATCCGTATTTTTGGGGCAATCAAAATCCTCATGTTATGCAACCGAGGAATTTTCAGTATAAATTTAGTTTTAATGTGTTTTGTTTGTTAATGGGCAATTAATTGTGTTACCACATTTACGACGAAAATTTGAATGGACCAAGATATTTAGAAATTTTAAGAACTGTCGTAACGAACTTTTTAGAGAATTTATCTGTTAATCAATACTTTTCCTGCTGGTACCAAGTCGATGGAGCTCTAAGTCATTGTTCCAGACCGGTTAGTAACGAATCGGATCAAATGTTCGATAACAGGTGGATAAAGCGTTTGGGTCCATGAATTTGGCCTGCCAGGTCTCCTGACTTGTCTCCAATGGATTTTTACCTGTGTGGCCGTATAAAGTGTGAGGTCTATCGAACCCCGGTAACTAACCGAGAGGAACTGTTGGATAGAGTTCAAACAGCATTTGAAGGTTTGGACCCAAATGAAATTCGGAGTGCTACTACACACTCAGTAAATAATACGATTCTAAAATGTTTAGAGGTTAATGGAGAATATATTGAACAGTATAATTAATGTTTCGTTATAAAATTTTTATTATTAATAAATTATACAAGTTTCATTTTATTCATTTCATTGATAAAATTGGAAAATCGCAATTATTTAAAGAACCATACATTTTGGGTATGGGAACATGACACGTGGTTAGATGCGCATTTTTTTCTCTATCGAATGGTGTATTTAGCTATGTATGGTGCCATTTAAAAAAATTGAGTTTTTGTTGTTTTTGTGTGGTCGACATATGTCAATAATTTTAGAAACTTTTTAGTGGGTATTTCCATAATTTTCTTACATGATGAGTAACTCCAATACCTTCTCTTACCCTCATAGAAAAATGTTATCAATTAGTTACTGAGATATTACCTAATTTGTATGTTATAGAAATTTTCTGTCAAAATTTTAGGAAAAAAATTAATATCTCCGGAAATATTAATTTTAGCTATAGGAAACCTTTAACGAAATGTTCTTTATTAACTGCAAAATCTAAAAAAAAAATTGAAATGGGGGCATTCCATTTAAAATAGTCGGGGTCAACTTCCGGTATAACCGGAAATGCCACCATTTTGAAAATATTTTTGATAAATAGATCCTACCCCGTTAGGCCTATAGCCAAATTTTCAGATCGATATCATTTTTCTTTCTCGATATACTTCTAATATACACAATATGCAATATTTTCATTTCCTAAGAGTAAAATTATTCATTCCAAAGGTTTTTCAACATATTTTCAAGTTTGTTAGTCATATTACATCAACTATTTTAAAGTTTTGAAATTAAAAAACTTAAGATTGGTTACTAGTGAAGGGGATCATACGATATCGATGGGGGTGGTGGAGGAGTTGAAAAGTGTTCTAAAAAAATCTGAGGCCTTGGCTGCAAGTATATATACCAAATTCCAAGTTTCTGTACTCTTACCTACTTGCTTTACTTATTTTCTCCTATTTATCCTATTTAACCTCCAATCTCAAAATATGATCTAATTGCAGATGTCGTTATAATACGTACGTGTACTAAATAATGTAAAGTAAATATCTCAATTTTATTATATCAAGCCCTTTAAAAGGTGGGGGTCGTGAGGAAGATTGAAAAATATTATTAAAAAATGTTGAAGCCCCGGTTTCTAGTATATACAGCAAATTCTAAGTTTATCTACTTTTACCAGCTTACTTTATTTATTTTCACCTATTTACCCCTGTTTGTAAATAGGGGAGAATAAGCATTTAACCTCGGCCCTTCAACGGAATCCTCTCAACATGTAATCTAGTACCAGGGGTCGTTATAATATATACGTGTACCAAACTTCGAGTGAAAATCTGGATTTTATTTTGTCAACCACTTTAATAATGGAGTGGAGGTGATGGGGAGGGGGTGGGAAATGTTATAAAAATCTAGTACCTTGGCTTCTAGTGTATACTCCAAATCGCAAATTTCTGTAGACTTACCAACTTGCTTTATTTATTTCCCCCTTATTTAGCCCTATTTAACCCCAATTCTTCACCAAAATTAGCGCAAAATATAATCTAGTTCCAGACCTCGCCATGATACATATTTGTACCAAATTTAAAGTAAATGCCTTAAACCGTTCCTGAGAAAGCGGGCGCACAAAGAAGTTACACATCGACCGACCGACAAACAGAAATTTTTTTCGCTCAAATTTAAAATCTCTTTTATGTCATTGTAAGCCTTGTCTAAATGTTATTTGTGGCATTATCTTAATTTTTTCCTTCTTCAATTCTTTGGGACTTCCTGCCACATGTATGTTTTCTTTTTAAGCGGTGCTAGGAGAATCTACAAAATATATCACTGTTACTGGTAAATAACCTCTACGCCTGTGACGTTTCCGTCAAAGGATCAGTTAGAGGTTGGTTTTTTTAAATAAACAACACAAATAAGTATAAAAACTTGAAGTTAAATATTTCGCCGACGTTTCGGAAATCTAATCTGTTTCCTTTTTCAAGGCTTTTTTGAAAAATCTTTTTTGCTGTGTATGATAAATACACAGCTCTAAGAATGTTTGTTATATTCAATATCCATAGATACTTACTATTTACATAGAACTGTTGATATAGTTAACAGTTTTTTTAGTTTTTATACAATGTTAAGTTTGTGAAGTTCTTCTTTTAACATTGGCAACCAAGTTAGGACGGTACTTCAAACAAGCAACACTTTAAGATCTATTCTGACAAAGACGAAACCGAAGAACTACGAGCAAAATTCAAAAAACTGCATTTATAGTATTCCGTGTGAGTGCAACAAACAATACACTGGTGAGTCATCCAGACCTTTTAGTGTAAGATTAAGCGAACATCAAAATTATATCAGAAAAAATGAAATTCAGAGGTCGAAGATCTGCGAACACCCATGGGAGAAGGGACATAGAATAAACTGGGACTCGGCAAAAATTTTAACAAAAGTGGCAGATAGCAAAAAAATAAAAATTAAAGAATCCGTGATAATATTATTGAATAAGGATAGATGCGTGTCGAATTGTTCCGTAGATGTCTGTACAACTTGGTTGCCAATGTTAAAAGAAGAACTTCACAATCTGAACATTGCATAAAAACTAAAAAAACTGTTAACTACATCAACAGTTCTATGTAAATAGTAAGTATCTATGGATATTGAATGTAACAAACATTCTTAGAGCCGTGCATTTATCATACACAGCAAAAAGCTTGAAAGAGGAAACAGATTAGATTTCCGAAAGGTCGGCGAAATATTTAATTTCAAGCTTTTATACTTATTTGTGTTGTTTATTTAAAAAAACCAACCTCTAAGTGTTTCTATGGCGGAAACGTCACAGGCGTAGAGGTTATTTACCAGTAACATACTGGTTAATTGTGATATATTTTTTAGATTCCCCTAGCACTGCTTAAAAAGAAAACATACATGTGGCAGGAAGTCCCCAACGAATTGAAGAAGGAAACAAAATTCTAAGCCTATTTCAACAAAAAATTTTTTTTTTTTTACAATTACTAGGTACACTTTCACTCCACTACGTGGATGTGGAAGTAAAATTAACTGTATTGGGATCTGTTGGTTGACGATTGTTACACAAGCTTGGAAAATTTATTTACCTCATTGGAATTTGCCAGGATATAACGAAATTTTTTTGTTCTTATTTTGGATATTTAGATTATTATGAATGATTTTCCATTTTTCCTTATTATTTGCAGAAGCCATTTTATGTTCAATACACCTTTTCTTTTAACTTTTAACTGTGTTATCTCTAATTTTTAACTTAATCTTAAAAAACTGCCTATTTCCTGACCTATGGAAGTATGTCCCATCTTCAAAAAGGGAAACAAACTAGATATTGAGAACTTTAGACCAATATTTGTAATTTGTAACTTCTGTAAAGTCTTAGAAATATTACTTCATGATAGAATATGTCATTCAATTAACACCAAAATCTCTATTAATCAACATGGATTTATGAAAGGGCGTTCAACAACAACAAATTTATTCTGTGTAACTCAATATATTTCTGAATCCTTAGATGAACGTGGGCAGGTAGATGTCATATATACCGATTTCTCCAAAGCGTTTGATAGACTTGATCACCAGTTGTTACTTAATAAATTAGAAAAAATCGGCTTCTCATATTCTTTGCTCCTTTTGTTTAAATCCTATTTAATGAATAGGAGTCAGTACGTTGTATTAAATGGGTTCAAATCGATCGAATTTGCTGCCACATCTGGAGTTCCCCAGGGATCTATTCTGGGGCCCTTGTTTTTTAACATATTTATTAACGATATAGTGAACGAAATTAATTTGCCTCACCTTTTATATGCCGACGATCTAAAAATTTTCACAGTAATTGATGAAATCGATGACTGTTTTCAACTTCAGACTTCTCTTGACAAAATAGACATCTGGTGTATAGTAAATAAATTATTCATGAATCCTGGTAAATGTAACGTAATGTCCTTTTCTTTAAAAACATCACCTTTAATTTTTGATTACAGGTTAGATAATGTCATACTTCAAAGACCTATAACATTTCGCGACCTCAGCGTAACTTTTGATAGTAAATTATCCTTCACTGATCATATCGATACCATTGTGTCTGAAGCCTCCAAAGCCCTTGGATTCATCGTTCGAGAGTTCACTAACACTGATACTCTGAAAATTCTTTATCAATCCTTCGTCAGATCGAAACTTGACTACGCACCGCTAATTTGGAGTTCCAGTTATGATGTTCACAAGAATAACTTGGAGGCAGTTCAACGTAGATTTCTTAAATTACTGTGGTTCAAATCCGACGGTACCTATCCAGTGATTGGTTTTCCGCAAAGTAACTTGCTTGAAAGATATTCTATGACTACTCTTGAGGATAGGCGTACGTACTTTTCTCGAGTATTTTTGTTTAAATTACTACACAATGATTTTGACGCACCCGAAATAATCAGTAAGCTTAATTTTCACGTTCCCAGATTAACCTCTCGTAATCACCAAGTTTTCTATTTACCTACGCCGCGTACCAACGTACTAAATAATTCACCTTTATATACGATTTGCAGTACTTCTAACAAATTATGTAGCGACTTCGATATTTTTAATTGCAGCCTTAGTGACATAAAACAAAATGTTCTAAATTAAACAACCAGTGAGTGTCTTTGTTTTTCTTAATTTACTTTGAATCACATATGTGTATATATGTATATATAGTTTTTATATTTAAACATTTCCCATGTTATTTTTTTTCTCTTTCTTCGTATCATTAGTTATTCATAGTTCGTACATTTAAGTAAATTTTTTCTTCATTTTGCTTTCTTTCTATGTTGTTGTATAATATGTAATTAATGCTTTGTATGCCTTTATTCCTGTTCTGTAATTGGGTATCTTACCTGTTGAACAGTGTATGCAATAAATAAATAAATAAATAAATAAATAAATAAATAAATAAATAATGATCATTTTGTATCTGTCCCAATGTATAGTATATTTTGTTAATTTGTATTTTTTTAGCACAATAATTTCATGTTATAGAGTAACCAAGAGCATGTTCATCGCATCTAAGTGATATGAAAATCTCTAGTAATATTTTTGTTTATGTTATAATGTTTCTCCCTTGCTATTAAACAATGATAATAACATGCACCAGTTCTAACAACCGTGACGGTGAATATCGTGAGAAAGAGTAAGAGCATGAACGAATGCACGCACCGAATTAATGAATTTTATAAAATTACATCTCACGGCGAACATACACCAGTTACCTAATTTCGCAATGGTTTCTTACTGTTAACCTTTAATGCAAATTATGAAAGTAACTGTACCATGTAAATTATCTCTATGTAGGTGGGTCTTTTTTTGTCAGGTGTGAAATGTTAATTGAAAATTACTGTTTTCATTAACAATACTCGAAAATAGTTGGAGCCTCTCCTTTTTCTTGTAACAGCATCAATCAGAAAGTGTGACAACTGGTAATTATTCTTGGGCGCTAATCCTTCTATGATAGACAATAATTCATTACTGTTTTTAAATGACGGAAATTAAACTAAATGTTTCTATAAGTAGGCAGACATTTTACACTTCCTACATCGCTGAAACACAGTAAATCGGATTTAGATGTTCCCTTTGATCTGGTCGCAAAATTTTGTGCTTCTGATTATTGCAATATGATGTATAAAGTTGGAGTCGGGCGTCGCCGACCACGAATGCCTATTTTATCAACATTTTATTTGAATACGACTCCATTTACTTTTGCGTGGTACCACTGAAATTAAGTACCAACAAAGCCAATATTTTTTTTTATTATTCAAATAGGTATTTGCAGTCGGTAATATTTCATTGATTCATAATAGTCATTAAAAAACCATCTACTGTAACGTGCGAAATGCTCAAAAGCATATTTCGTTACATTTCTAATAATTATTAGAAAAATTACTATTGATTGCCGAAAATTTTATCTCTTATGCTCTCGTACTATTTCATTCCAGTACTGTGACGAACGGGGAAATGTCAGTAGTTATGCTTACGCCTCACAATAATAGATGGCGCACACCATTACCGTGAAATAAATATCCAAATTAAACAAACAGACACGCTCTTTCTTTTTCGATCGAGTTCTCCATGGAAATGGACGTAACTGATATTTTGTTAAACCTTTAAGGGGGATATTAAGATGGAAAGACCTCATGAACGCATAAGGTGAGAGTTTAAATCATTTATATATCTTTAAATGCCATCTGACGTTTAAAATATTGTTTTAAGCTTTTCTTTAAAGTAACAAATTTCCTATTAACGTCGAAGTAATCTTAACGTTGTACTTTTTGCTCCAAGAAAAATTATCTACGTTCAACTTTTCTTAATAATTAGTAACGAAATTCTACAATATTACGTTTCTTTTTATCACGGAATGTATCGACACGACACATCTTTAAGGTTTTTCTACTAAGCAAATAATATTAATGTGAAGTCAAGCTTTTGATACCACTTTATGCATTAACTTTTTGATATAGGAAAACCTACTGGGTGAGGAGATTTCCTTAATTTTGTTTTGGTGACAAATTATTTTGTTCAAGCATATGATTTCATAACCTCAAAATCGAATTAAGGCGATGACATGCGAATCATACCAAGAGAGCAAAATGGAGATCCTCAAACATCGAACTACATGACATCTAAATGTGTAATCATCAGAGAGCATGAGCGTATTTAGGAATTTCTCTCATCGGGATTTTTGAAACGAAAACTTTTGTTTATTACCCCACGTAAAAGGGATTATTTTCATATGTTAGTTTGGTTCATAAAAGCCAAGCCGATTAAAATTCACAGTACCCATAAGACTCAAGCGGAATCTATTGTATATGCCTTTTGTTTGGTTATATATGGTAATAGTCGTGGTGCATTTTGTTTTAACGAGTGTATATGGAGTTTATGAATTTTGAGCTAATTTACGAGACATATTTTTTTGTAATATATTTATTTTGTCTCTGGTAAACGTCTCGAGTTTACCTTGCAGTTAAGCAAATTGTAATGTAAATATACTACTAGTATATTTTGTATATATTTCTGATATTTTGCTACACAGTATCGCTGATAATGTGATAGCTCATTTTTTTTTATAATATAATATTTTGTAATATAGTACTATTGTATATATGTAATATGTGACTTTTGTTTACCTCTAGCTTTCCTTTTTCTTGATTGCACTAGTTAGTCATGGCGCCCAAGTCTTAAACTCACTGCCCTATTTGCTCTCCGTATCTTTGCCGTGCTAGCCAGATTAAACCAGTGACACTAACCACATCGCTCGTAGGGTGGCCCACCTTTGAATAACTTGGGCATATTATAACACCGATTAAACACTCATTAATCGCCACACAAAGTAAAATACCTCTAACATCACTTCAGAGTAAAACTGATATATGAATTTACATAAATCTGTATAAAGTTATTTCGAATTGATGGACACGGTATATAAAGCATAAAAAATGGAACCGATGGCATTCCTGCACTTTTGTTGAAAGATTGTGCTAATATATTCGCCCATCCACATAAAATATTATTTAATTTAGCTATAGAATGCTTGTTCTTTTCCTGATATCTGAAAGTATTCTAAAGTGTGTCCTGTTTATAAAAAGGGCAAGGAAAATGATATAACAATTTCCGACCAATCACTCACTATCATTTGTAACTTTGGCAAAGTTTTTGAGTACGATTTAAAGCTAAGAAATATATACATCCACAAAACGACATCAAATTGCCAACCTCTAGCCGGTTAGGATGTAGTCTTTGACTACCTTGATGTATTTTTTTTAAGTTTATAATATTTAAGTTCATTTGGAAGTTCATTCCAAAGATGAGACGCAAAATAGGTAAATAATCTTTGAAAAATCGCAGTTCTATGCTGAATTTCCAAGAAATTTTGTATGTGTCTTGTAGTATGCACGTGATCTCGAGAAGTTAATTTTTGCCTTAAGTATTGAGGTTCATCATTATAAATTATTCGCCATATAAATGTAAGCATGTGAACACGTCTACGATTTTCCATATTTAATATACCATGTTCGTTTAGATATGGGAATATATGTTGTCTAAACGGAATGCAGTAAGTATAACGCATACATGAATTTTGAAGTTTTTGAATTTTCTTTTTTGCTGCCGCTGACAATAACTTCCCATAAACATCACCATTGTCAATTAAAGATAATATGAGAGAATCACAAAATTTTGACTTACACTCGCTGGATACATCTTTCGCAAAACTGTGTAATTTTTTCAACCGGCTATATGCTAGTTTCAGTTTGGATAAAATATATTTTTCAAAATTTAATGTTGAGTCTAGCCAAAGCCCTAAATTCTTTGCCTCATTCACAATACGGAGGACGTTATTATTTTTAGTAACATTAAGAGAAACTTCCGATTACTTTTTCAATGTGACGGACGTCCCAATCAGCATTACCTGCAACTTTTCAGGGTTTAGTATTAAATTATGGTTAGATGAATAATCAAAAATGTTATATAAGTCCTGGTTTATTAAAGTTAAAGCATCCTGCCGCTCTTGAAAATCAAATGACTTGTATATCTGCGAGTCATATTGACGTAGTGACGACTACATCTGAAATATCTGAAAATAGTAAAACATATTCTCGTATGCTGGCATATATTACTAAAAATAAGTAGTAGTATTGAAATAAATTAAAATTAGTTTAAACAAGTTACAATTTGTTTCACTAAAGAGAAAACTTTGTCTCTTACCAAATGCCTATGATTCAGCTGCTTTTTCAAACTTTGCCTGTCATTTTTATAATATTTATTCGCTCTCCTATCATGTATGTATCCAAATAGTAACTTTGTTGTTAATATCGTTTTAACTGGACAGGAAATAATTATTTCATCGTTAAACCATTACCCTCGTTACCATCTCGGCCTCCTTAATATATTACTACCTCACCTCCTACATTAAATTAATTATACTGTGTTCAGCCAACCTACTAAAGATACTTTAATAAAAATCTGTAATACGTATTTTTAGAGATCGTAAAAGATTTAATGCAGTTCTGACGAACTGGGTTGCAACTATTTGCTCAGAAAATATTTTTATTATTATGAATATTAAATAGCATAGCATGTTTTTAAAATTGTTTACTCAACAGCTAAATTACTCAAAATCTGTGGCAAACCATAACAACTAAAATTTTGATTATTTCACATGAAACTAGTGAAAAACAGATTGTATACATGATATCAGTGTGAAAAGGTTGTGGCTGCAAAATCAAATACTGTAAATGACAAGATAATGTTGCCAGATTTAAGCATAATATGTTAAACGCCCCTGGCTCTATTGACTAGACTTATTGGCCCTACTATACTTAAGCATGTTTGGTAAAATCTGCATATTTTTATGTAAAGAATGTGTTCCAGAATGTTCCATTTTTTATGACACCCTGTAAAAAATAATAATGGATAGTATTTAGCTTCAAGTTAATATTTTCTCCAATCTTGCTAATGTTTAAAAAAGGCAGAATGATATGGTCTTCGTCAAGGTGGCCAAACCTGTTAATGTATCATTAAGATAAAATTAAGCATAAGCTTCTTAAGCTATGGGCTTTTAGGATCGAATAATTTAGCGACGTCTCGGACTTTGCATTTACAACTGGACAGCAATTATTATGGAACAGGGCTTCCTAATTAAAGTTTATCATCTCGCTAATTAAGAATTATAAATCTTTTCTATAATTATTTATTCCGTACGCTACAATTAAAATGTAATAATATTTATAAATAAAAACGGCCGGTGGTCTGAAATTGCCGTCAATCTACCATTTTAATTTAATATAAGAAGATAGGCGACAAGAACCAGAAAAATAAACCGAATACCGAAATTTATTGGTATTTTTTTATGTTCTCGTCTTTAAAATACAAAAATGGTAATGTTAATACGTCCAGACTAACAAGAATGGCAGGATACCGTCACACGGGATATACAGCAATCGGAGATCAACTAGAGATTGTGTGAATCATGAAACATCTTGCAAGACGTTGCCAATAAGAAAAGAAAATATTAATATATCAATTGGTTATTATTACGTACTGGGCGTTAGAGGACAGGCAACCAGAACCATAAGTATAAAAATTTTGGCTTTATCCACAGAAACCTATTTATATAAGGATAGTTGACCCACACGTGGTATGCCAAAACATATCTATAAAATAGTATGGTAAAATACTCCCTATAGACATTAGGTTATATTCGTCTTATGGGTAATCTCCAGAGGCGTGTAAACTATCATGATTTATAGAAACTATATCTTGTTAAAATCTCAAGTCAAAATGTTACTAAGATCTTTATTAAAGCACAATGATACGAAGATGTACTAGATATTGAATGTGCAACCTACAATGTATGTTTCATTTTCGAGCAAACTTGACCTAGATTAAGTGATATAACAAGTTTACTTTACCATTCTTGTGTTTAATAATACCACTACGAGGCGAATTAAAGTTGCAGTAAGGGGTTGCCGACTGCTAATACCTATTTAAGGAATAAAAATAAAAAACCTATTGACTGTTTAGTCAATCTCAGGGACTCCACGTAAGGGTCAATTACGTCGTTTTCGAGAAATGTATACAGGGTGTAATTAGTTTCATGTCATTAAAAAAACTGGGAATAGGACCGACTAGACAAACAAAAAACCTATGACTTTTTTCTCTAGGGGCACTTTGAAAAAACTGACCTAGTTTTAAAATTTGAATGTTAAGGTAGGAAACATTGGGGAACCACTGTTTTTCAGGGTCAATGGATGTTATAGTTCCGAATATTAGAAATAATAAAAAACTGTACCCGACTTGTGTTCCCGCCGGAAGAAGTGCGGCACTTTGATGTGATTACTTGTACCGAACTTTTTATACTACTAATTATGAAAATGTAAATAATTCCTTAACTTTCGGCACAACGCAAGCATAGCAAGGCCGTAGGGGTTTAAATAAGATTCGTTTACATGTGTTTTTTAATTTGGAACAAAGTTATTATAGCTTTTATTGTCGTTTATAAGAATTTATAAAATTTGAAAGTGGTTTATTAACATTTGTAACATTGTGTTAAAAGCTTAAAAAATTAGTAATTATTTTATTAAATTGGAAAACGAACAGTTAGACGTCCGAATACGATAACAGAAAATAGTTGTGTATTTTAAGTTAGGAAAAGATCTGATTTTTTTAACGAATTGAGCGCATAATTTTTCCCAATCAGGTATCGAAAACTCAAAATCGAGTCTTTGGTCTCTATGAAAATCAATATAAACAATAATAAACAAATCAAAACAAGACAGCGAATACTAATAATAATCATACCTTTAATGCCCAATAGGTTACCCCAATAACTGAACAATTCTTTTGAATTTTTCACAAAAACTGTTCGAAATGACCTCCATCTTCACGTATACACATTTTGGCACGTCAATCCAAGGACATACGCACTCCGTTCAACACATTTGGTAAATTAGGATCATATTTTATGGTTTCTATGCACATTAAAATACGTTGTTGCAATTGTTCTAAAGTGTCAATTGGATCACGGTAAACCAGAGAATTAAAATACCCCCAAAAATAAAAGCCCATCGGATTTAACTCGGGCGATCTAGCAGGCTATGGTACTGGTCCTTCACGTTCAATTCATCGTCGAGGAAACTTTCTGTTCAAAAAATTTCGAGGAGCCAGACTAAAATGGACTGGCGCGCCATCGTGCAAATACCATATTCTTCTGCGCGTAGCTAAGGGTACATCTTCCAGCAAATTTGGCAATGTTTGTTGCAAAGATTTAAGTATACATCACCATTTAATCTAGCGGGTAATTGTATATGTCCAATTATTTCATTACCACAAATTCCTGCCCACAAATTAACGCTGAACCGTCGTTGAAAATGCGCCCTTCTTATTACATGGTAGATTTTCGTCTGCCCAATAGTGCATATTTTTAAAATTAAACACTCCGTTTCTAGTAAAACACGATTCATCGGAGAAACACAGAACGTTTAAAAATTCCTCATTTGCCGCGTGTTCTCTTAAAATCCACCTACAAAATTGCATTCGCTGTGCAAAATCTTCAGTCAATATATCAATTTTATTTTATCAGTCCCTGTAATGATGAAGTGGGGGCGGTGCAGGGGTTAAAAAATATTATGAAAAATCTGTGGCCTTGGTTTCTAGTATATACACCAAATTCCAAATTTCTGTACTTTTGCCTGCTTGCTCTACTTATTTTTCCCTATCCACCCCTATTTAACTCCCAACTCTTCAACAGAGTCATCTCAAAGTATAGTCTAGTTCCAGATGCCGTTATAATACATACATGTACCAAATCTCAAGTAAATATATCAATTTTATTTTGTCAACCCCTTTAATAATGGGGTGAAGGTGATGGTGGGTGGTGGCGTAAAATATTATAAAAAATGTCTGAGGCTTGGCTTCTAGTATATATCAAAACCCAAATTTAGGTGCCCTTATGTTAGAAATTGTAATAAAACTAGTACTTTAGAAAAATAACAATATATTCCGCGAAGTGAAGAAATAATACAATTTGAATAGAAAATATTAATACATGCGTATCTATTGATAGTTTGGAACCAAGTGTCCTCATTCCTATTCCTTCCGTCAAATCCCCTCGGCTCCGTTGACATCATCGAACGTGCCTTAACCATAAACATATCTAATGGTGCCTGGCATTGTTCGAGTACTGCCGATTCTTTAACACGGCCTTTCCTGACAACCAGCGTCCTCGCGTGGGTATGATGATTGGAACAAGATAGTTGTACTTTTCTACAAAAGAGAGCACAAAAATATTTAGTTACTCGTGTCTTGTGGTTATTTTCATTCATGTGGAAGTCCTCATGCATGATTCCACCTGAATCAAAATCGTAATAGCTACTTAACTACTTAACACTAACTTAATTATGGTACCTAACACGGCCCATGTGGAGATACAGATCCACAAGACAACCGACACACGTTCAGGTCCGCGGACTCCGACTGATCAGGTCGTCGAGCCCCCTTAAAACTACAGACACTCTATTTGCCTGATCAGGACAAACATGGTCTCACACCTTGCAGAACTTAATCAGACCAAGGTTCACACATTACCACCTCGCAGGACTTAACCAGACCAAGGTGCCTACCTTACTCGACAAACCAGATCAAGGTATCCAGCTGGACAGACCAGACAGACCATTTTCCTCACCTTACTGGATAAACGAGACCAAGGCATCTTATTTTTTTTAAATCACCATTAATAAAATTAATCCATCGCATCATATTTTTGAACCACTACTCCACAGTAGGGAATTTGCGACCTTTACATTCTTTTTATGTCATTAACCTCATATTGCTTGTGCTCTACAATATCTGTGACCATAAATTTACCCATTTAATATTACCAATATTTTTCCAGCAGTCATCATACAGGTTATTAGCTCCCATCTTTTCCAAAGAGCATTCGGTTATATCTCTCAACTTGCCAATTTCCTCTAGGCAACCCAACGCCGTTTAAATGATGAGTCGCACCTATTCCTTTAACAAAATTTTGAAACCGAAAGGGGGAATAAGCTTTGTTGTCGATCTGAAATGATTCGACGGGGAACACCAAATATTTTAATTAATTTGTCTTTGTGACCAGGTAGACTGCTAATAATTTCGTGAATGTATTAGAAATATAAAATATTTGAGTATTTACCTCTATGAGTTTATTTATACATGTTTGCTAATGGAATGGCTCTGAAGATTTAAAAATTAGATTTAAATAACCAGGCTTTTCTTTATATATTTTGGTACAAATCGCCTCATATCAGCGAATCAATATTTTCTAGCTAGCAGATCATGTTTTCAAAACTGCGAATTATCTTGTCATCGTGCAAATGCAGAAAATTGGGAAACGTGTCGATTTTGGTACCGACTACTGGTTAATAGTATAGTTAATTTCATAAGTTTTTGAATTATTAAATTTAAAAATATAACAAATAAATTCTTGTGAAAGATACACACATATTTGCGTTTTTCTCAAAAACTGCCAATTTCAGACAAATTACAACCTTAGAATAAAAACATTTAATATTGAATTAGATATGTCACGGTTAAGTGGAAGAGCAGGTGGTATGTCACCTGAACTTCGCATATGTACAAACTCTGTTTATTTAATAAAGTCATTTATTATTATTATTAGGTCAAGTTCAAACAACTGGGTGCTTAGGAGAAATTTAATTTAATAATTTTTAAAGACCTGATCTAACACTCTTATTTATCATTATGAATTCTGTAAAATTTTGCCCGGTAAGTATATTTACAGCAATAGCGAGACGGTCAAGAACATAAACAAATCTTCCCTTCAACTCCAACAACAATAATGCGGGCACGTACGCATTACACACTAACTCGTCCTAGGTGTCCTGGACTGTTTTGAAATTTAATGAATTGTTTGGAATATTACAAACTGTAAATCGAGATCTTTGACGGTTCAAGACGTTCTCAATAAGCACTCATTTCCTAAATTAATTTAACATCTTATACTTCTAGTTTCCACGAACGTGCACACTTAGCAACTAGACTATCAAAGTCACTGCACTGCTTGCAGTAACACAGTGCTGCTGAAATTCCTGACCCCTGTTATATTAATGAAAATAAAAATGAAATTTATAATGACAAGTTAATGCAATTTATAATACCATCGGGTAAAAATATTTGGTAAACATGTACATCATTAAAAATAATGCCAAATGCTTAACAACAAATAGGCATATCTTAATAAAACTTTTGGTTCCCATATTTTATAATATTTATTATACTAATGTAATGTACACCGGCTGCAGATGAAACGATTTGTTTACTGATATTCTCGGGACAATTTCTCTGTTTAATTATGACCTTAACTTTTACAGTAATAACATTTAGGGTCTCTCCATTGTAGCTGACTACTCAATTTGTTTGAATAGTTATTTTGATTAGGCATTCCTATTTAGAAACAACTTACATATTTTAAAATGCTTTGCTTAAAGTGCCGGATTCGTAATATCTGCTGTTTCAACAAAGAATTGAATGTGTGGGTTATCAATTCCTCCCACAATTAAACTTTATTAGAGGACAATGCATTCTATGAATTAAGGTACCAGGTCAGGGCGAAACAATTCGAAAATGATCAACAAAAACTAAATTTAAAGCAATAAACTATATTGATAATATGTAGGTACAATACTTGTGTTTGGTAGTTGACAAGCTAATACCACGTAGATCTTTTCTATGAATCAGCAACAGCCCATGTTTACATTTCAATGGCGCCCATCACTGATCCATAACCTAAACAACATTACTTCCAACGACTGTTGTATTTTAATATAACAACTTATAACAAAGAATAGATTTCTAAAACATATTCTTAGAGAGCTTTGGAAAATCTTAGTTTACATTGCAACAACAAGGTCATGACCATGATTAAATCTTTTGGATTGAAACTGTCACATAACTTTCAATTGATCCCAAATAAAAATACCTGCGTGTAGGTAAACCTTGATACTTCACACAATTGCTGACCTACGCAAATGTACTTTTTAACTACGTGTTGATATTAACTTTTAAAATCGTCAAATTTGGATTCATTGCTTGCAAATAAATTTAGCTCAGATTGAGAATTGTGAGAATTGGTGTTCCCGTACTTTGCTAAAAATCTATACAATCTAAAAATACCTGGTACAGGTGACTGATTTGATAAGCGGACTCATCATTTACCGACCGACGACCTTGATAGGATCTTCTTGCCTTCTGTACCATATCACAGTGTACCAGTACCATACCAAAGGATACCATAATTACCATACTATACCACAGTATCCCATACTGTCCAATTGTTACTGGATGTACTTGTTCCTAAAATAACTGGTTGCACTACACTGTACTGTACTACACGGACACGTGAGCGAATCCCACTTCTGATGTTAGAAATTGTAATAAAACTAGTACTTTAGAAAAATAACAATATATTCCGCGAAGTGAAGAAATAATACAATTTGAATAGAAAATATTAATACATGCGTATCTATTGATAGTTTGGAACCAAGTGTCCTCATTCCTATTCCTTCCGTCAAATCCCCTCGGCTCCGTTGACATCATCGAACGTGCCTTAACCATAAACATATCTAATGGTGCCTGGCATTGTTCGAGTACTGCCGATTCTTTAACAAGATGCCGTTATAATACATACATGTACCAAATCTCAAGTAAATATATCAATTTTATTTTGTCAACCCCTTTAATAATGGGGTGAAGGTGATGGTGGGTGGTGGCGTAAAATATTATAAAAAATGTCTGAGGCTTGGCTTCTAGTATATATCAAAACCCAAATTTAGGTGCCCTTACCAGCTTGCTTTACTTGTTTTCCCTAATTCACCCCTATTCAACCCCCAACTCTTCAACTGAATTAGCGCAAAATATATTCTAGTTCCAGATCTGTGATATGTGTACCAAATTTTAAACCAATATCTTAAACCCTTTCTGAGAAAATGTGCGCACAAAGAAAGTAACCGACCGACCGACAGACAGAAATTTCAACAAATAAAATGTTTGAATTTTTTTTTATGATTACTATACTTCCACTTCTCTACGTGGATGTGGAAGTAAAATTAATTATATCCCCCCAAAGAAACATTACAAAGGTATATCGTTGCGCGTCGCAATAACAACAAATAGAAATGACTTAAAAAAACAACCGCATATCGACAAATATTAGAGCGTAACAACAAATAAATCACTGATTTAATCATTATATTTTGCTTACTTAACAATATATTTTGTTAATTCAACACACACTGCGTTATGTCCGATGTAAAATAAAATAGCAAAGAAGGCAGACTCAGAATTTTTGTCGGAATACAGGAATCATAGCGAGTGTGAGTTGTAATCAACTTTAACTTTATTTAGCAATAACTTTCATGGAGTCCCACTTGGGAAATTTCGTTAATTCGTTCTTTAAAGTATACGTACCAATTAGTAACCGTTTGTAGTGTCAAATAGTGTCTGCTTTATTAACGATATATCAATATATGCAATAATAAAGAAATATCCGCGGATTTAACACAAATCTCTTTGTTCACTAGCTTATTGTGCCCAAATTAAGGTATAAATATAATATATTGAGTTCTTCATTTAGTAAAAAATAAAGAAACGATAAAATGATTTCTTTGTTATTGTATTTGTCATTTGATATGAACGCACTGTGCGTTGAATTAACAAAATGTTTTGTTAAGTAAGCAGAACATAATGATGAATTCAGTGGTTCATTTATTTCGCTCTAATATACAGGGTGTCTCGCTTAAATGTGGAACAAGCCTGTAACTCCTTTGCTTACTGACCGATTTGATTTTTTCTTTTTTAGTAATGTAGTGCTACATAAACTCTATTCTTAAATAACACAGATGATTTTTACAACGCAAAACGTGGCTTACTGCGAGATATTTTCAAGGTCAAAAATCAGTCATTCATATTAGCGATTTTTTTCAAAAAACTGATTACATATTCTTTTTCACCGTCCCTTTAAACACTGTTTCTCAAAGTTTCATATAAATCGATTGTTGCTTTTCGACTTTATTAATTTTTTTTTACGAATAAAAATTATTAATTAAATAAAACCTAAATAATTAATTTCTAATACCATTTTATTTTTTTCCGTAATGAATATAAACAAAAAATAAGTAATATTACATCAAAAACACCTGAATATGAATATAGAAACTAACACAACGAATTATACATTTTAAATCGAACAACAAAATAAAAAATTTAACAGGAGTAATATTTCAGTTTTAAGTAGGAATATAACACAAGTTAACTGAAATATTTAAATAATCTAAATTGTAGTTCCTTCTATTAAGTCCCCATTGACAAAAATACATTTTTCTACTCTCCTTCTGTTATTAATAACAACTTGTCGCAGTTGCTGTCGTTGCACGACAAGCAGCGGTAATTCCGTTTATTAATTCGTCTACGATAGCTGGGCGGTCCTTGTATACTTCTTTTAACATACCCCATAAAAAATAATCTAAAGGGGTCAAATCTGGAGATCGAGGTGGCCACCCGATGATAAGGCTGTTTTGCCCGATCCATTTGTTGGGAAAATTCAGTTTGCACAAACAATTCTCGATTTTGGGCTGAGGATAACGAAAATCCACATTGGGCTATCAACTGTAGAAAACAGTACTCGCACAAAATTAATGTTTGGTGTGGGATTCTAAACCAAACATTAATTAGACCATATTATTTTCGAGAAAATTTAAATGGAAATTCATTTTTACAATTCCTCCAAAATGATTTGTTGGAAGCATTACATGATATGCCTATTCAGCAAAGGAATAATTTATATTTCCAGTTAGATGGAGCCTCCATACATTACTCTTTAGTTGTGAGAAACTGGCTAAACCAGAATTTTCCCAACAAATGGATCGGGCATAACAGCCCTATCATCGGGTGGCCACCTCGATCTCCAGATTTGGCCCCTTTAGATTATTTTTTATGGGGTATGTTAAAAGAAAAAGTATACAAGGAGCGCCCAGCTACCGAGACGAATTAATAAACAGAATTGCCGCTGCTTATCGTGCTATTACTCGACAGCAACTGCGAAAAGTTGTTATTAATAACAGAAGGAGAGTAGAAAAATGTATTTTTACCAATGGGGACTTAATAGAAGGAACTATAATTTAGATTATTTAAATATTTAAGTTAAATTGTGTTATATTCCTATGTAAAACTGAAATATTACTCCTGTTAATTTTTTAATTTTGTTCGATTTAAAATGTATAATTTGTTGTGCTAGTTTTTATATTCATATTCAGGTGTTTTTGATGTAATATTACTTATTTTTTGTTTATATTCATTATGGAAAAAAATAAAATGATATTAGAAATTAATTATTTAGGTTTTGTTTAATTAATAATTTTTATTCTTAAAAAAATTAATAAAGTCCAAAAGCAACAATCGATTTATATGAAACTTTGAAGAACACAGTTAAGAGGGACGGTGAAAAAGAATATGCAATCAGTTTTTTGGAAAAAAAATCGCTAATATGAATGACCGATTTTTGACCTTGAAAATATCTCGCAGTAGGCCACGTTTTGCGTTGCAGAAATCATTTGTGTTATTCAACAATAGAGTTTATGTAGCACTATATTACTAAAAAAAAAAAAGTTCACATCGGTCAGTAAACAAAGGAGTTATAAGCTTGTTCCACATTTAAGCGAGACACCCTGTATATTGGAGGATATAATCTAGTTACTAATCTGATTTTGATGATTTCTTTTTGTTGTTAATGCCTCAATCGGAAGGAAAAGACGAGTAAATTTTTACATTTGTAATGCTTTTTTGAAAGTTATAATTATGGTACCTACAGACATTCAATCGCTGTACCCAGCAGCACACAGTAAAAAGGAATTACAGACATGACAAACATCTATATAAACAACGCCTAATAAAATTAGACTACACAGTGTGCTGTATTATGTCTCAAGGGGGCATAAATTCAAATTAATTTACATATAATGTACTCGCACACAAATGCGGTATGTTATTAGATCGAACACAGCTACTTTGTATATACACTCGTAGCAGCCTTTGCACTCACCATGTGGAACTGCTATACTTCGGCATTTACACTTGGATTTCTGTTGAATCCGCCAGCAATGAACTTCATATACATGAGACTTTGCCGCTATTATTTAAATTTATTATAATTGCGACCGGTTTACTAAATAAATTAATCGATCGAATTATTCCAGATCTATTTCAAATGTATGGATTGAAGCCTGAGCCTTTGTACTGTGCAAATACTTTGATACTGATTTGTCTAGATAGGCTTTGGCGTCGAAGCACTGCAGAATTTGTCCATAAGGGTTTACTCCAGCCAAATTTAAAAAAAAATTGGTTCCATGATACAGAAATTCTAGAGTTGGTGTTAGCATGTGGTATTAGTAAGTTCATAGACCGATGCATAGGAAGCTAGATAGATAAAGATAGATAGATAATTTATTTAACTACTTTACATACACAAGAGTACATTTGTAGCAAGTCAGAAAAACAAAAATTAAATTAAATATGAAATTAAGTTACTGTAAAAGGGTAACTATAAAAAGAGAAGAAAAAAACATATATAAATATAAAGCATCACATAAGCCTAAATATAGAAGGATCACATAAATATATAAAAAACAATAAATATGTTTTGTCATGACAAAGTATAATAAAAAAACAAACAAAAACTATAATATCTAATACTACATTAAAATCAAAATTATTTAAACACCTCGTGTGCCTGCTTCATATCAACATTAATGTATTAATTATCTGTCATTAATTTATTTCAGTCTGAACTGAGTTTGTTATAAAGTCATCTACATAATAGTAGCATTGTTTAATTAAAATTGCTTTCAGGGCCTTTTTAAAAGAGTTTGTATTTAATGATTTTATACTATTTGGCAAGACATTGTACATGTTTAAATTTAAAGAGTTATTCTCAGATTGTTTCAGTCTAAAACGGGGAGTTCTCAATAGATTTACAGATCTAGTATTGTAATTATGAATGTCAGAGTGCGTGTTGAAAGTACTGATATTTATGTGTATTTCAATTAAAGAATAATATATAAATAAAGATGGTAACGTCATTATACCAAACTTCACGAACAGTGGCTATTATCATTAATTCCAGCCAGCACTCTGACAGCTTTTTTTTTGAAGCCGAAAAATTTTTATGGCGTGCCTTGAATTTCCCCATAAAATCACACCATAAGTAATTCGGGAATGAAAAAGGGCAAAATATACTGAGAGCAATGTGTTGCTTCCTATAATTAGCCTCAACTGGCGTAATAAGTAAATTGTACTCGAAAGCGACTTCAACAAAAATTCAACATGACCCAACCAACTCAATCTATCATCTAATACAACGCCCAGTAGCTTTACACTCTCACCCTTACTGATTCTATAGTTTGATGATATAACAAGTGTTCACTGTTAAGTTTAAGTTTGTTTGTAATGAGCCATTGATTAGCCTTTGTTTCAATTTGACCTAGACTACTCAGTAAACTCAAATAATTTGCGTCGGAGGCAATTAGAGTTGTATCGTCTGCAAAAAGGACACACTTATCAGGACGAAGAAAGTGATCTATATCGTTTATAAATAATGTGAACAACAACGGTCCCAAGACCGATCCCTGGGGAACGCCACTTTTGATATTGGTAAGAGCAGAATTCATATTATTGATACTAACACATTGTTGTCTGTTGTTTAGGTACGATTTAAATAGTGAGAGGTACACATCTTATACCATAATACGTTAACTTTATTAGCAACAGGTCATGAGATACACAATCAAAGGCCTTGGAGAGGTCACATAAAGCAATTCCAGTATGTTTTCCTTCCTCCAGACCCTCAACAATATTACCCACCACCTGCTGCATAGCTTGTATGGTTGAAAATTTAGGCCGAAACCCAAATTGCGAATTAGAAATTATGGTATTTTGATCAAGAAACCTTGTCAGCGACCACTTTAAGAGAATTTCTATTAATTTACCAAATACAGGTATAATTGAGATAGGGCGGTAGTTATCTAATAATCCCATATCTCCCTTTTTAAAAAGGGGAATGACTTTCGTAATTTTAAATGAATCCGGAAAAAAAACTCCTTCACTAAAGCATCTATTTATTAATATTGTAAGTGGACCCAGAATTATATCAATGGTTTCTTTGATTATTTTACTATTTAAATCATAGACATCAGTACAAGGAGAATTTTTTAATGTATTTACCGCCTCAAGAACATCATATAGTTGTAAAACAACTGTCGACCTTAAGAAAGGTTTTGGGAAAAAATACAAAATATCAATCATGTAGACAATTGAATTCTCTACAACTTCATGTTAACTTTATTGCTGTCTGATTTTTTTGGCCAGAGCTATTCGCGAAAAACATGTTTTTGAAACTCTGGCCTCGAATATCTCGAAAAGGGGAGGGGAGCGAGTTGGTAAAAAATAAAGAAACAACTTGTATATAACTTAATTATCCACAACTTTCACATTGACTTCATGGACATCCGATGCATAGGACGCGAGATATTTGCAAAAAACTTTAAACTTCAATATCTTGGATAGCCGTGTTGGGATGTTTGTGATTTTTGTGGATATGGGTTTGGGACACCTCCAAGAAAGTCTGTGCGAAAATTCAGATCTTTACTAATTTTGTCCAGGTTTTCTCCTTTTTTTTGGCTAATTTCCCTGTATAGTATTTGCAAAGTCAATTGGAACAGCACGGAACTAGAGGATTTTACGGGGTATTGTCAATATATCGCTTCACATTGAATGAGAGAGCACAGAATTTTACAGATTTATATTCACCACCCTCGTCTACAGTCCACGGGGACTTGATGCGCCTGTCACATAGAAATATAGGTGGGATTAGATGCTTAGCGAATTTGATTTTTCAACACCAATCTTGTTCAGAGTTTTTGCATGCCATAATACATAAAACAAAAAATACGTATGAACTATTTGTATCGCATGATCTGTAAGAGGCAGTGCAGTACTGCCAGGCTGCGTTATAAATTTCTTCATTCTAGTGAATATTTGAACAAATTATTAGTTTTATTACCGTGTTTGAGTGATTTTTTGCAATTAATTGCTTAAAATGGCATTTTGGAGGCCTTCCGATAGTAGTGACAACGAAACGAACGATTTTGATACAGAGCCTATACAAGTGGAATTTGAAAATAAAGACTTACACGTTCAAACTCAAAGGGTTATTTTGAATATTTACTCATGTTTAATAGGCGAAAATATTAATTCTTCATATAATCAAATTTTGAAGAGGATTTGTAAATTAACCAAATTTAGCCGTACTAAAATTTATAGGGTTATTAGAGCCGGGGATGTAGTTGATCATTCTGTTAAACGGAAAAGAGTTGAACAAAAACTTAAAAAACTTGATAACGCGTCCAAAGATATCATTCGTCGATTTGTGTATGACTTTTACAATGAACAGAAGGTGCCCTCATTAGAAATGATTAGAGATAAATTACGCGACCATCCAGATTATAACTATAAATCATTAGATACTTTGTGAAACGTTTTGCTCGATTGCGGTTTTAGGACAAACAAATGGTATCGTTGATCATCGCATCGTTGATCATCGACACGAGTACCTGCGTAAAATAAAGGAATACCGAGATGTAAATAGAGACATAATTTATCTTGACAAAACATGGTTTGACACCCATGATGTAGTTCAATACGGTTGGGTAGATAACTCCAAAAAATGTAATTTAAGTGCTCCATGTTTAAGAGAAAAAGAATTATAATTCTACATGCTGTCAGTTAAAACGGATTTATTCTAAATGCGTTGTTGTTGTCTGCTAAAGATATCAAGCAATCCTCTGCCGACTACCACGAGGAAATGACAGCCGAATTATTTGAGAAGTGGGCAAAGGAACAGCTGTTACCAAATATCCCACCTAATTCTGTAATTGTTATGGACAATGCGTCATACTATTGACGGCAACACACAAAAAGTCCGAACACCAACACAAGAAAAGGCGATATCATTGAATTTATGAAAGGTAGAGGCTTGGAAACACCAGAAAAAAACACAAGAAAGACTATTAGAACTGATTGAAAAGCAAAATTTTAAAAAGGAATATTCCTTTAAAAACATTTTTGAAGCCCAGGATCATACTACTTTACGTCTGCGTTTTCAACCCCATTGAAATGGTGTGGGCTGATGTAAAAACAAGACTACGTCAATATAATCAAACCCCACTATTAAGTGAGTCTGTCTTAAAGAATATAAAGATAATAGTAGACGAAATA
Source organism: Stenurella melanura (assembly GCA_963583905.1). Taxonomy (NCBI): domain Eukaryota; kingdom Metazoa; phylum Arthropoda; class Insecta; order Coleoptera; family Cerambycidae; genus Stenurella; species Stenurella melanura. The sequence continues at coordinate 9,651,773 of OY757310.1, forward strand.
GGCAAAAGCGATATATGAAGAAAGTGTGTATCTCATGTGACAAAAAAGAAAAATCAATATTCTGTATTACCACCTATCAATCCAATTGTTATTAATGTAAATACCGATTCAAGTTCTGAAAACTCGGATAGTGACGAATCACATATTCTTTATTTAAAGTTCAAAACTTTTTTGAAATTCGTTTATTTAACGTCGACCTATTTTCGCTACTGAGACCAATTACTGATGCCAGGAGACGAGTTCCTCCTTTAAAATTTTGCCGAGTCTTTTCTTTATAAAATAGTAGAAATTTTCTACTTGCCTAACATTATGATACTGCAAAGTTCATAGTATCATGGCCTAACATTTAATAAACAAGACAGTCGCTGCTTTACACCCCTTCGGAAGGATTATATACCATCTATGCAACTCCCGCCCAAGATTACATAACTTTGCCGCTAGAAAATAGAACGAGAGGTAGGTCACTAGACAATGGACGTAGCCTTAATATATCATTTATGTGACTTATCAAGTGTGATAAACGTATTTTTTCATTAATCACTTCTATTGAATAAAAATATTATAGAAATCCCTTTCTTTAACAATTAAAAAATATTTATTTAGTATTTAAAGCATTTTTACATTTCTACCGCCGCGCCACCGCCTATGTCCCATAAAGGAGATGTCGATTTTACTCCGAGTTTTCGTTTTTATGCTGTCCCAATTGAGATCATATGTACTATACTAAAGCAGCCTTCACTTCCTTTAATTGCAGCATCCTCTTTAGCTACTTGATCTGGAAAGAAATATAAAAAGAAATATCAACATTTTATAATTTCGATAAAAAAAATTTAGGTGTACAAAATCTTAACATAGTTTCTTTAAGTTTATTACAGTTATTTTCTTTCTTACTGTTAGTTTTTTGGGTAATTATTTTTTTGTACACGTGCTTGAAAATAATTTTTTTGAAATAAGTTGAGTGATTTTGCAAAAGTTTCAAAGGGATCTCCTAATAACTAATTTTTTTCATCTAAGTGAATTCTACTATTATTATAATTAGAAAATTTTAAGAATACAACATTTATATTTTTTATTTCTCTTAAGACCATTTCACTGATTTTGTCATTATTTTGATCAGACCTGTCAGTTGACTACACAGCATATTGATAAAAATAAGGAATAAGTCACAAAATAACATGAATAGACTATTGTCCGTAGCTGTCCAATTAACCTCTCAGATATAATTGAAAAGGATGCGAGCGTTCAAAATGCGTGGGATACTCGAGTATACCATGCAATATTCTCATGTGATGGTTATCTTAATTAAATTAATAACCTATCGGTAAGAAAGCAAGCAATATTTGGGGCAGGACTAAACTGAATGAATGTTGTTATAGCCCAGGCGGTGTAGCTAATTTTGTCTATAAATCTCAAACATGTTCGGAGGCAGATGATTAATTTTTTATGAATTTTCTGAAGTGTATGAAATAGGATCATCTAAAGTTTACATGATTTTCAGAGCAGCAACTTAAAGAAAATCAAAATATTTTTCTTTTCGGTATTTTTTCAAAGTTTTTAACATGAGTCGATGTACGGAAAAATAAAACATATTTTCATTCATTTTAAGCAAAAAATGTCTACAAATTTTTTAATTAAAGGCACAGGATTTCCGTAAAAAATTATTGAAGTAGAAGTAGTGGAGCCAACGAGGTGCGAATCTGAGCATGGCAAATATTTGCAAAATATTATCTCAGGTATTAAATATATGATGAAAATGGCATTATTAAACAATATTTCTTGGAGAAAATAATAGGAAATAATTATCGTAAATGATCTTTAATCTATAAAAAGTCATACAAAACATAATAGCAATAAAACCGGAGTCGAGCAGAGCCGACGCTCCCACGCCGGTACCTGAATACAAGTCATTGCTTTGTATTATTTACTGGTATACAAATTTACCTTTCCACTATATTCTATGTATATATTCTTGTCTACTTATTCTGTAAGTATCAAAATTTATATCATATTTCTTAGCGAACTACATTCCCGAAACTGTAAATATCGGTATTTTTGTTTATCACGAGATGTACTGAAGATTTAGAAAAACATGTCGAATTACATAATTCTCTTGAAACATATTCTTTATAGGATGCAAACAGCAGAAAAATTTTAATGAAATCTTTCCATTTTTTCGATAACCCGAATTCTGATAGTTATTTTTTCTGCTGTTTGCAAAATCCTATAAAGAATATATTTCAATACAATCATAAGTAAACAAATAATATAACTCACTTTTAAACATACATAATTATTCTTTTTCTGAATATATGAAAAGCTGGTATCTTTTACTTTATAACTGAATTTGTATTATGTACCTAAGTAATTTTTTTCTGAGTTCCGATAACACGTATACAGTGTGTCCCAGGATAGATGTAACAAGAGGTGTAATAGACCAAAAATTTTGGAATTTTGGAATGGTATTTGGGGATTGAGTCCTGCTTGCTATAAAACTAAAGTTTACCAAAAATGGCTGGATTTGGTGTTCTACAGGGTGTTTTATAAGAAAAGTAGTAAAAATCACCACTAATAAAGTACCTTTATTTTTTAAAATATGAAAAAATTCCACTAAGGAAAGTTATTTAGAATGCCATTTTATACCTCTATACCAAATTTGAGGAATATAAAATAATTTTTTTGAAACTTCCCATTTTTGCGAATTAAGAGCTGAATTCATATTTAAAATTGTGTAGGATCAAATGTTAATCATCTCAAAAAGTAGGCTATTGGTAAATTAAAAAAATTAGCTTCTACATACATAACTTTAAATATTAATTCACAAAAAATAATTTCTATGCAGTTTTAATTGAATGGTTCAAAATAAACTATTAATTTATTGAAAAAATGGGAAGTTTCAAAAAAATAATTTTATGTTCCTGAAATTTGTACAGTGGTACAAAATTGCATTCTAAATAACTTTTTAGTGGAATTTTTTCATATTTTGAAAAATAAAGGTGCTTTATTAGTGGTGATTTTTACAACTTTACTTATAAAACACCAGAACACCAAATCAAGTCATTTTTGGTATACTTTAGTTTTACAACAAGCAGGACTTAATCCCCAAATACCATTCCAAAATTCCAAAATTTTTGGTTCATTACAACTCTGGTTACATCTATCCTGGGACACACTGTATATATATTTGTTTCACAGATTCTGAAATTAATTTTTCTTCATTTTCTGCGAAATATTTTAATAGATGTGAATGCCATATACGTAAGCAAAGTGGAACAATCTCCTTACGTGTACCTTATCTAATATCAATTGGAAAATCATAAGAGAGACCGACAAAGCAATTTTTGATAACACCAGCAATGTCATGAGCCCCAACCGACAATTTTTTAAATAAATTGAATATTAGTTACTACTTTATATTCATTGATAGGCATGGTGTAAGTTATTTATTTATAATAAATAATGTTAGTTTAATGAACAATTACAATTACATTTTATTAAAAGTAAATAAATTTCACTTAACCTACGGCTATGCTGCCGGCACATTATACATATAAAGCGAGACCTCTCAGACCAGGTATATATATATAATAATGACGAGCCAGGTAAACAATCGACTAATTTCGTTTGATGTCGTGTATTGCAAACACATAACATTAAGATATGTTGGAATAAGTTCCAAGAGCCAACGACACCCAAAAGTTTGTTACATGCTAACTAACAGTCATTGTTATAGGCCAATCCAGAAAGGTATCTAGATACTCTGTCGAAAATTATAAAAGATTTCCTAGTGGTGGGGATTATTTGAGAGTCTACTTTTCATACAAACCCCAACTGATAGGCATTTGTAAAATATCTTCCAGTGAAGAAAAAGAATTTCGATAAAATTTCCTGGTTGCTATACAGGAGTGATTCCATGTAAAAGTAGATAGAAAAAAAGTTAAAAATTTTGTCATTTTGTTGGATTTATTTTCATTTTACCCCAAATCAAGCGCCTGCTTGATCGGTTGACTCATTGTTTATTTATTCAACATATTACGCGACGAAAGATCATGTTAATATTATTTTTTTAAATTAAGTGTCTTATCCTTAACACCCTTCCGTGCCCCGGGGGGAGGTTATTAGGGGTTTGACTCAGTTTAGGGGTCAGAGTCCAGAAACTTGGGTTTGGTGTGTATATCAGAAACCAACGCCTCAAACCTTTTTATAACATTAAATTTCAAAAAGTCATAATTAAAATCGGAATTGCAGAATTAATCATTTAAGATTGTGGCTCATCTCCGTCAGGACGATAAAATAAACTAGTTTAACTAAGATATTCGACGTTTATTAACTCAAAAGCGGTATATGGTAGGGGTAACATAGGGCATATTTTTCAAATCAGGAAAAAAGGATCGTTTCAAAAATTTAATAATATATAGGGTATCCCATTCAAGAAATATATATTATTCGCTTGTATTCCCTGAAATTTGCATGCTACTCTACTTTTGATAGCATTTTAACAAAATTTGGTCAAAACCGCACAACTTTTATTTCAATTTTTCTTTCTATGGGCAATAATAATGATGATAATGGGTTGGGTAATTTATAATAAATAGGCTAACCATTATACTCTTCGCCGATTTACTGCACTTTTTATATAATTATTGCACATTCTATAGGATACTCTTCGCAGTTTTTTTGTAAAGAATATTAGTTTTAGATATTTTTAATTTAATTACAAAACATTAAAAAAATTATGTAGAATTTTTTTTAATTAAAAAAAAGGTATAACTTTTTTATTTATCAATCGATTTTGCTCAAAGATAATAGAGTTCTTCCTCTAGCTAAGACTAACTTACTGTCCAAATTTCAATACAATCGGACTTTTCGTTCTTAAGTTATCGTGCTTACAAGAAACGTGACGGACGGACAGACAGACGGACGGACAGACAGACGGACGGGCGGACGGAGATTTTGAGAGTCGTTCAGAATTCGATCACCAACACAGTGATATGAAAATTTTTTCTCTACGAGCAATATTGCCGATTTTAGAAATGTGCCGATAGAATGGTATATACTCTTCATTTTGTATTTGCGAGGAGTATAATAAGACGTTGAGAACTATTAGTCTTAAATTATGGCTTTTACTTTATAAGTTATATGTATGAGCATTATAACTTTCGAGTGTTAAAATATAGTATTTCATTTTCATTTAAAAGTCATTTGCTCTTCAGAAATTGTGTAATTGTGTATTACCCTCAGTACATAAATGTATGATAGTTTGAATTATTAGGCACTAAATATATTACTGTTGTTTCATATCCATTAAAATGAGTTTCATAAATAGTTCTTCCATCTGGTAAGTTAGTTAAGAATGTTTAACATTTAATTTGGACATTAAATTGTTGATTAATGATAATTACTTTAGTTATCAAAATGTACGATTATGTAAACTGATATTAAATGACTAAAGATATCACTTGATTACATACAACGCAGTGGATACTACATTGTGTGATCAAGAAAGACACAAACCATGAGACAGGCTTTTGACATGATGGTTGAGGTGATGCTGCGAGTTCGCGAGACACAGATTAATTATATTATTTTTTAACTTGAGTCTTCTTGAATATAGAAAACACAAGAAAAGGAGAGTAGGAAAAATCGTGAGTTTTGCATAGGACAACTGTGATTTTATATAATTAGAAATATTTTAAAATAAATCAAAGTAGCTAAAAGATAGAAGACAGACTTGCCAAATTTGAGTCCAATCGATCAATTTTCATCGAACCACGTCCAACGTTGCCATCATTTTAAATAATACTAACAAAACACCACATAAATCAGTGAAATTGAAAATGTGCCTCAATTTATCGAGAAGACACAAGAATATTACATGCTTATATGCCTTTATTTCGTGGACTAGAGTAAGGCATTTTGACAATGTCAACTGGAATAATCTATGCACTCTACTGTTAGAGCTTGGAGCACCCAGACATTAGGCCTTTATTATTCGTCGGCTGTGTGAAGAAAACTGCTTTCGTAAAGATTGCCAACAATAACCCCGACAAACGTAAAGTTGGCATTCACAATCACGTTTAAACCTGTTTTATAATTTCACTATAACCATCAAATTAGGGTAAATATTATTTAATTACTATATAAGTTCATTCCCGTTTTGTTTTGTTTGAAAATGGTTAGAAGCAAACGCACTAATAAGAATATTGTAATAAGTAAGTGATAAAAACCAAAGTGAAATGTTGGTGTTTTTTAAATACTGATGTGTTAGTGACATTGTATTAAAATATCACATTCATTATTACAAAAAGACACCTCTCAACTTCTTCTTAAAGGAAAATAATGTGAAAATTTCAATATGAAGATTAAATTAGGCTTGGGCAAGCCTGTTCTGTATAATTAACCCATTACCAACCAATTTTGCCCCTATTAGTATTCGGTGGGAGGATGAGATGTTGAATATATAATTAAGATTTATCTCTGAACTTCCATAAGTGATTGCAAATTAAGTATAAGACGAATAATTTTCACAGGTTCGATATGTTCTTTTTATACTTTTCTGGTTTATAAAGAAATTTAATTAACCAAATCATTACCTTGAGTTGAACAGATTCCCGACGATTTTGAATAAATTAATATCCTTTCTTATTCATAACATGTTTTCTGACATTTTAGTAGTCATGCATTACTCTAGACACCCTCTACTTGCAGTGTGATACGTCTCGCGCCATGATGGTAAACTGAAGAACACAAGAGTTTGTAAGTCGACATTCCTAGATTTAATGATGTAGGTCAAACTGATCGTAAATTTAAAATTAGGTATAAAGAACACACACTAGGGTTTTTTAAATTGAACCTTTTCAAATGACATTGTATAGTTAGCTCGAAATTTAAACAATTTTAATATAATTCGTGTTAAAATCTGTTTTAAATTGACTCTAAACTAGAATCTATAGAAATTTTATAACGAGAGTTTCTTTGAATATCGTTTGCTTAATAGCCGTGGTGATGTACTTTAATAAATCATTCATATAAAGTACAAATAGTAAGGGTCATAGCACAGAACTTTGAGGAACTCCCTCATGTAAATATTGTCTCAGTATTAGTTGTGACATTCTCCTGCTCCCTTGTGTAAACTCTCAAGACCAAGCTAAACTTCAAGAACAAAATTGCAGCATAATTGCTCTCCTAGAGTTTTGAAATTGTTGATTGTTTGCGAAGCGATATCGTGAATACTGGTTAAACTTATTACACGTATTACACTATTTGAATAATATCCTAATCGATTAATTTAGTACGTACATTGACAAATCTTAGTTTATCCTAATTTAGTAAGAATATTACCAATAATACCCTTCTTAATGTTACATACAATGCCTTTATTAATATTATTAATCCTATTTATATTTAATTTCCGATCTTGCTCATAAACTCAATAGAGAGTTTTGTTATTATCTTCCTATGTTCATTTGCTTCTTGAACTGCTTGAAAATAGCACGTTAAGTGCGAAACTGTGATATTATGCTAATTACGATAGTAAATTCCCAACCAGCACATTTGTTTTATATTTTGAATGTTCTACTGTTATTTTGTTTTATTGTTATTTTATTAATGCTTCTAACTGCTAATTGATTATATTAGAATTTCAAGAGATACTATTTTGTTGCCTGCAAGTGAACTATTTTATAACATCATTAAAACGTTTCTAAAGCAAAATTATAAAATGTCATATAATGCAGTTAAGAAATTATTTTATAAATGTCTCCATGACTAAATCATAAAACATTTCAGCTTATAACACTAAATTGTTTAATAACGATTTTTTAATAACGTACAGCAGCATTTTTAGCACCGGTATAAATATACATTGGAATTATTTTATAGTTATTTCTTATCACCTTATAAACAACTATATTAAAGGTCTATTTGTGACAATTTTGCTTTTAAGAATAAATTGTTGTTCCAGAGTATGTTATATAATTATTATATAGCATTGTATTTGCTATAATATGGAAACAATAACAAAGTCATTACAAGAGAAAATTGTTTTCTTGAGCTTAAACACAATACAATAAAATGTATGTAAGAAAATTGATTTCCTGCGTTAGCTGCATATTTATATTTAGTCATAATTAAGGTCTGTCTTTTAATGAAAATTTGTCATAATTATTGTAGTACACAAGTTTATAAAAAAATTATTCTCCCAAAATTTTGGTTACCAGCTTTTACAGAGCGGTGCAGATCTTGCCAGATCATATAACGGCGAAACTAAGAAATCATATTTAGGACAATGAAGAAACTTAAAAATTAGTTATAAAAATATTAGGTACATGTATTAACAGCGTAGAGGTTATAGTGATAAGAAACCATTTGCTGTATAATGAAACGTATTGCATTCCACTCACTACACTAGTCATATGCCAAAAGTAACAGTAACTGCGTGTTACATATATAAGATTCACGTACAAGTTGCAATAAGGTGCATTATTTTATAAATGTTTTATAGGAATCGTCTAATAGTTTCAATATCTTGGAATGTTTGCTACTAACACAAAAGTATTTTATAGAGGGAAGCCATCTTAAAAACCCAGCGTCCGTGATGGTAAATAAGATAAGATCTGAAAACGTAAAATATCAAATGTTTATTAGAATTTATAGAGTTAAGGATGCTAACGATACAGTTATGAATACTAAAATAAATTGCAAAGAAACTGAAATTCATAAAATCGATATTTGTAAAATTTCAAAAATTATTATATATCATCAACAAATGTGGGGCGCATTAAAAATGTATTATACACATGGCGATAGTTCACAGTAAAATTTCCTCCTCATCAAAAATTGCAGTTGTAAGCAGAACAAGACTCTTAAATACACTGCTGGCCACTCGAACTTACACATAGAGACTTTTAGGCAAAATTTAAAGTTCAATATTTTCAACAGGAATGCAAATTTTTGAACGCGGCTTGCAAATTTTAAGAGCTAGTTTTTTTCGGATTAAGCTGCATGACGTATATTTATCGTAGGACCATAGGTTTATTATATACGGGGTGATCAATGAAGTCATGCAAAAAATCAAAAAGTTTGTATGAGTGAAATTTCCGCAAAAAATTTTTTTGGTCGTTGCAATACGGTTACTTACTAAGGTAACATCAATATCTCTAGACGGTTTTGTCAGTTTTTGGATTAAGGCCCTTAGGCCTTGTACACACTACTCAACATAAAATTTGGATACCGAAATCTTTAAAATGCTATAACTTGACATTGGATTGACGGTTCTTGATGATTTTTGCGGATTTGGAATCCTTATTTCACGTAGATTTTCTATGGTCTAAGCATTTTATTTGAGGGTTGAAATTTACACATTATACCGGGTCGATAATAAACAAAAACGTAGCGACAAGAACAAGTTTATTACATTAAATTCTACAATATACAACATTGCTTAACAACGACCAAAAGTCAATTCTTAAAAAATTTATAATTCTAATTCTGGTAATTTTTAATAACTGAAAAAAAGTTTAACTAAAAAATTAAAAATTAATTTAATTTAAACTTAAATTAAAATTGAATTAAAATTACCTAATTAAAATTAGGTACATTAATTAAAAAAAGAGAAGCTAATATTTTGTTGGTCATCCTGCTCGGAATATTACTTCCCGACATCAATTTGGTAGAGTATCCACAAGATTATTTATAAAATCTTGTGGAATATTGTCCCATTCTTCACGAATGGCCTCACTGAGCGTTTCTAAGGTTTCAGGGGGTACATCAAGAGATCTTACTTTAAGTTTTGAATAAGACCAAACGTGTTCGATGACATTAAGATCCGGAGACTTTGCAGGCCAGTCCATCCTATTGATGTTTTGTGCCTGCAAAAACTCTGTGATCCTTCGCGCTCTGTGAGGTCGAGCGTTGTCATCCACCAATAGAATTTCTGGGCCGTAATGTCGAGCAAAAGGAACAAAAATAGGTTCCAAAATTTCCTCCAGATAAACAGTAGCATTAATGGTTTGGTTGGTAATGAATAGCTCGGTTTTACCATTTCTTATGATACCTCCCCACACTGTAACACCTCCGCCACCAAATGCTACTTGAGGGGCCATATTTTCCTCCAAATATCGCTGATTTGGCCTTCTCCAAACTAACATTCGGCCATCGGAGTGAAACAAATTAAATCTTGTTTCGTCAGTAAATAAACAATGGCTCCACTCTGCATTACCCCAATTCGCATGCCGATTTGCCCATGCCCGCCTATTCGCTCTATGGCGTTGTAATAACCGCACACATTTTGCTCTGCGACGGGCTCTATAATTTAAAATGTTTGGCATTATGTTATGTTTAAAAAAAAAAAAATCTCACCTCAAGTTGTTTTTATTTAATGTTCTTCTCACTGTTCTGTCCGAAACTCTCACCCCAGTTTGTTGTCTTAAGGAGTCATTTAGTTTTCTAGAGTTCTTTGTTCTATTCCGCATAGTTTCTCCCATTAAAATTCTTTCGGTTCTTTGGTTTATTTTTTTTGTATGTCCACCCCCATGCCCATAATTACGATCACCAGTAGTTTCGACGCGGCGGTTCAAATTATAAATTGTCTTTCGGCTGACATTGTAAATGTGCGCAACTTGCTGTTTTGACATTCCTTCGTTGAGAAGTCGAATGCAATTTTCCCTTTCTGCCGTGGTTAAACGCCTCATATTAATTAAACTTTACAAAATTATGACATTGAAATATGTCAGATTATTTCTAAAATAATGTCAACAGTTTTCAATTCCATAGCAACTAATTTGTTTTTCCAATGCCTACTTTGAAATTGACGCGTCGCGTAGAAATTACACCCGATCATAATTATTATGGGCATGGGGGTGGACAAAGAACTCTGTAAAACTGAATGATTCTTTGAGACAACAAACTGGGGTGTGAATTTCGGACAGAACAGTGAGAAGAACATTAAATAAAAACAACTTGAGGTGAGAATTTATTTTTACAAAAACTTAAATAATGCCAAACTTTAGAGCGCGTCGTACCCTACATTTTTGTTTATTATCAACCCGGTATAATGTGTAAATTTCAACCCTCAAATAAAATGCTTAGACCATAGAAAATCTACGTGAAATAAGGATTCCAAATCCGCAAAAATCATCAAGAACCGTCAATCCAATGTCAAGTATTAGCATTTTAAAGATTTCGGTATCCAAATTTTATGTTGAGTAGTGTGTACAAGGCCTAAGGGCCTTAATAAAAAAACTGACAAAACAGTCTAGAGATATTGATGTTACCTTAGTAAGGAACCATATTGCAACGACCAAAAACATTTTTTGCGGAAATTTCACTCATACAAACTTTTTGATTTTTTGCATGACTTCATTGATCACCCCGTATATAATAAACTTATGGTCCTACGATAAATATACGTCATGCAGCTTAATCCGAAAAAAACTAGCTCTTAAAATTTGCAAGCCGCGTTCAAAAATTTGCATTCCTGTTGAAAATATTGAACTTTAAATTTTGCCTAAAAGTCTCTATGTGTAAGTTCGAGTGGCCAGCAGTTTAGTTCTGTAGATTATTAGCTACCTAGTATTAAATCACAAAGCCTTATGCCTTTAGTGTCAAAAATACTTGCAACATTTAGGATACCTACATTTAAAAAATCATTGTGTTTTATTAATGCGTATAAAACAGTATTTTTTTTAATAATGACTTTTTAAAAGCTCTTATAAAACGGTTGTTCAGTTGTTTTATAGCAGTAATTTGACAAAGTTACGTGTGTTTTATAGTACAATTAAATGAAACTTTAATAAAACTGCTATATATGATGATATTAAATTTTTAATAAGACCTGCGGAGATGTTTATATAATTATTTTGTAATGGTTCCAAAATATCAACAGCGACTGAAATAGTTTATAAGATGGTACCAATTTTGCATTTATAACTGCTGTGAAAACGCTATGAAAGGGTTTCTGAGAGTAATGCTGTTTTATAAAATCTGTGTCAGAAACATTTCTACAACTTTTATAAAATATCAAATTGCTAGTTGTGTGTTCTTGAAATCTTGTTTTAATATTTCAGCAACTTTTGCCTATATAAATAAGTTCATAATCACGAGACTGTACCGTTAACCATCAACCCTTCCCATCTTATTACTTTATCAGAGACTTCCAACCATTTTTTGATCTTTGTGTTAAACTAATAATTAATAGTAGACTACGTACGTTCTCTGAGTCTGGTGATTTAGAATCGTGTACGGAGGCTGCATAAAAATCATCTCTATTCACAGATAAATACCAGCGCAGCGGGGCTGTTTAGGATCGCCTTACTCAGGCATTTATCTTGTACTGTCACTGTTATCTACACTTATCCTTCAAGACCAATCACCGCTGTTTTTGTAATTCACAAGATACAAATGAAACATAATAAGATAACGCAATTAGCATGCAGAGGAACTGATATAAGATTTTTATGGATACTACCATTTAATCAATCAAAGAGAGTGCTTCATATATATTTTTTTAATTAATAGGTTCTACATGAAACATTCTTTATAGGATTTTGCAAACAGCAGAAAAAATAACTATCTATAACTAAAAGAAAAACTTTGTGTAGAAATATTAATGAAATCTTTGCATTCTTTCGATAACCTGAATTCTGGTTATGCTAGCAAATTAAAATCCTAAAATGAATTTGTCTAATTTCTTATTTGACAATTCTCATTCTAACACTAGCATCCACACAGTCCCCTACGGCCATGCAGATTAAACTAGTATCCACATAACCCCCTACGATTATGAAGATTCAGTTAAAACTGAGAACAAAGACCTAAAATGAATTTATTTATCTACCTTGTCTTAAAAAATTGTTCATTCCAATGGATTACATTTTCATGAAATCTATCATTCTGTTTCCTGGAAATGCTTAGCCTTTGAAACGTTTTTCGCCCTTATTCTGGAGCTCATCAGAAAGACATAAAGCCATTCATAAAGATGTTTCATGCAAAACCAAGACAATTTCTATGAATAAGTGTGAAATGATTATATTTGACATTGACTGATAAAAACAACCTCACCTATCTATTAGCTAACTAGTATTGGAGCCTATATACTCTATGTATGTTTTAAAAATGAATTATTATTTGTTTGCTTATAATTGTATTGAAACATTCTTTATAGGATTTGTCAAATAAGAAATTAGACAAATTCATTTTAGGATTTTAATTTGCTAGCATAAACAGAATTCAGGTTATCGAAAGAATGCAAAGATTTCATTAATATTTCTACACAAAGTTTTTCTTTTAGTTATAGATAGTTATTTTTTCTGCTGTTTGCAAAATCCTATAAAGAATGTTTCAATACAATTATAAGCAAACAAATAATAATTCATTTTTAAAGTTCTACATGAGATGAAAATTGTTCTCAGAATATATAAGTAATAGTCGACTAAGTTCAATTATATTAAAAAATTTGATAATCATTACAAGCGTTCAAAAACTAGTGATTGTTCTAATATAACTACCCAACTAGCAATTTGATACTTTATAAAAGATGAAGAAACATTTCTGACACCAATTGTATAAAGCAACATTACTGTCAGGAACACTTTCCTAACGTTTTCACAGCAGCTATAAATACAACATTGGCACCATACAAAATATTTCAGTCGCTGTTGTTATTTCGTAACGCCTATTGGAACCATTACAAAATAATTAAAATTATATAAACATTTCCGCAGGCCTTATGGAAATTCAGTGCCATCACTATATAGCAGTTTTATTAAAGCTTCATTATAAAACACACTTTTCTGTTTATTAAATTACTGCTATAAAACAAGTAAACAACTGTTTCGTAAGAGCTTTTAAATGGTGATAATTTGGAAAAATGCTGCTAATAAAACAAAATGGTTTCTTAAAAATATCTTGGTATATTGACACTAAAGGCATTGTGATCTGGCTACAGTGACTGCAATTTTTGATGCGGAGGAAATTTTACTGTGAATTATGGCCATGTTTTTAATATATTTTGAACGCGCCCCACATCCGTTGATGATTTCTAGGAATTTTTGAATATTTTTAAATATCAATTTTATGAATATAAGTTTTTTTGCAATATAACTTACACTAATTTGTTTCAGTAGTCATAACTGTATAGTTAGCACGTTTCTGACTCCATACATTCTAACGAACATTTGATATTTTAAATTTTCATATCTTTTCACATTTACCATCACGAACGCTGACCTTTTAAGATGGGTTCCCTCTATAAAATACTTTTATGTTAGTAGCAAGCATTTCAAGATATTTAAACTATTAGATTATAGATTCCTATAAGACATCTATAATATAATGCGCCTTTTATGTGAGTCTTATATTATATAGAGCACTTACTTTTGCGATATTTTTACAGCTCATGATGAATCTGTTGGGGCTGAGTTGTAAATACAACCATGGAAACAGAATTGGTTCAATTTGCAAAAACATAACCTAGAAATTAGTGGCAGTGAATCACCTTATTTACAGAGCTGTTTATTTAGTGCCAAAAACACATTACATTTACTAAACTAAACTAGTTTCATCATTACATGATCTGGCAAGATCTACACCGCTCTGTCAATGTTGGTATCCAAAATTTTATTTTTTTATTTTGTATGCTATAATTATCACAAAATTAAAAGGCAGACGTTCGTTGTGACTAAATATAAATACACATCTAACGCAGGAAATTGATTTTCTCAAATATATTTTGTTGTATTGTTAGCCATCACATTTTTATGCTCAAGTAAACAATTTTCCTTTGTAATGACTTTGTTGCTCTTTCTATATTACAGCAAATACAATGCTATATAATAATTATATAACATACTCTAGACCAACAATTTATCTTAAACGCAAAATTGTCACAAAAAGACCTTTAATGTAACTGTTCTGTAAGATGACAAGCAATAACAAAGAAATAATTAACATATTTATAATGGTGCTGAACATGCTGCGGAACTCTACTAAAAATCGTTATAAAACAATTTAGTTCTATAATCTGAAATGTTTTACATAACTTAGTCATGAAAACATTAATAAAATAATTTCGTAACTACACTATAAGATATTGTCTAAATGTTGCAGACGTTCTAGCCAGAGCGGGGCTCTCGTAGGCTCTACTAGGTCCGGAGCCGGCCCTAGGCTACCCTAGATCCAACGCCAGGAGGTTAATAGGAGACTGGACTCGCTCCCAGTTCATTGACTACTGGGCTTCCTACCCAGGACTCCGGCAAGCGAAGCTTCTCATCCCAGGGCCCTTGCCGGAGAGAACAAAACAAATTTTGAGACTAAGCAGGAAACGAGTCAGAGTCGTGATAGGTCTCTTGACTGGACACGGCTCTTTCAGGAAACACCTGCACACCATGGGGGTGGTGGATCACTCCGACTGCAGGTTTTGCGAGAACGAGGAGGAAACTTCCACCCACGTCCTGACTTCTTCCCCTAGGTTGATGAACCTGAGGCACAAACACTTCGGCATTGGCTTTCCAGTGCTGGAGGAAATAAGATATTCACCCATAGGAAGGATTTTGGTCTTTGGACTAGAATCCGGCCTGAATTGGGGCTTTCAATAATTTTGGTTAGCGGTTGCACAATGGACCACAAGGCCCGAGTGCGGCGATCTTTCGTCGCCCCGCTAGCAGAAGAAGAAGAAGTCTAAATGTTATTTGTGGCATTATCTTAATGTTTTCTAGTTCTTTGGGACTTCCTGCCACATGTATTTTTTTCTTTTTAACCGGTGCTCGGGGAATCTACAAAATATCACAATTATCCGGTATGTTACTGGGAAATAACTCTACGCCTGTGACTTTTACGTCAAAGGATCAGTTAGAGGTTGCTTTTTTAAACAAATAACACAAATAAGTATAAAAACTTGAAATTAAATATTTCGCCGACGTTTCGGAAATCTAATCTGTTCCCTTTTCCAAGGCTTTTTTGAAAAATATTTTTTGCTGTGTATGATAAATGCACAGCTCTAAGAATGTTTGTTATATTCAATATCCATAGATACTTATTATTTAGATAGAACTGTTAATATAGTTAACAGTTTTTTTTAAATTGTTATACAATGTTAAGTTTGTGAAATTTATTCTTTTAACATAGGCAACCAGGTTGTACAGACGTCTACGGAACAATTCAACAAGCATCTATGCTCATTCAATAATATTATCGCTGATTCTTTAATTTTTCTTTTGTTAAAATTTTTGCCGAGTTCCAGTTTATTCCATATCCGTTCTCCGGTGTTCGCAGATCTTGGACCTCTGAAGTTCATTTTTTCTGATATAATTTTGTGTTCACCCAATCTTACACTAAACGGTCTGGATGACTCACCCACGTAATGTTTATTGCACTCACCGGAATACTATAAATATACATTAAAAGATATTTTATAACTCTTGTAGAAACGTTTTAATGATAAATTTATAAAATAATCTAGTTACAGACAACAAAATAGTATTTTCTGAAATTCTAATGTAATCAGTTAGCAATGAAACATTTTCTTTATAGGATTTTGCAAACAGTGGAAAGAAAAGCTATCTATGAGACCTAAAGGAAAAACTATATATAAAAATATTAATGAAATCTTTGCATTCTTTCGATAACCTGACTTTTGGTTATGTTCACAAGTAAAAATTCTGATGTGCCATTCTCATTTTAACACTAGCATCCAACCTAGTCCCCTACGGCTAAGCAGACTAAACTAGTATCTACATGATCCCCTACGATATGTAAATTCAGTTCAAAATGAGAACAAAGGCCTGAAATTAATTTATTTACGTACCTTGTCTTTAAAAATCTTTTCATTCTAATGAATTACATTTTCATAAAATCTCATTCAGTTTCTTGGAAATGCTTAGCCTTTGAAACGTTTTTCGTCCTTATTGTGGACTCATCAGAAAAGCCTAAAGCCACTCGTAATTAAATAATTCACTTTTAATCAGTTAGCAGTTAGAATCATTAGTAAAATAACAATAAAACAAAATAATCATACAACATTTAAGTTATAAAATAAATTTGCTGGTTGGGCTGTCACCTATCAAAAAACCATATTATGGTATGGATGAGACACGCGTATAGAAACGACTAGCCATTGTGTCTTGTATATTTTGTTTAACTGACTTGTCTATATATTATTGTCTTATTAGCCCTTGATATTATCCTGCTATTTTCGTCATTCAGTTTAATATTATGATGATCATGGAAAGAATATCCAAATAACTAATTACCGAATGAATGAGTAATTAAGAATGGACAATTTTTTGCTTGTTAAATTCAACAATGCAAGAATAAAATTAGCCTCTTAATGAAAGTGGGTACATCCAGACAATTTGTATTACAAGTTTTTGCGGGAGAGAGTGCGCCCAACAAATTAATGCCAATGAGCTATCTGCAGATCGATGTTGTTGGTGTTATCGACCGGGTGGTCCAGTGGAAGAACAGAAGTTCAGACACCGCTGACAACCGAAGATGGGTCTTCAATGATCCTGAAGACGAGATTCCTTATAAGTTCACCAGAGTCGCAATTAGAGTCATTAATTAAGAGGAATTTCAGTTTTGTGGATGCTGAATGGGCAACATGTTAACTTACAGTTAATGCTGATTCGTGTTACAGATTTATATGGACGATTTATGTTAAGAGGTTTCCTTAGAGGTAATAAGAGAAGTTAGAAGACAATGACCAGGAAATTATCAATAATATGAAGAAGGTTGTTTACATTGCACAGTATAAGTTACGATCACATAGGGCTACAGTGATGTATATTAAATACTAGTGGAAAGGGAATAAATTATGTATGACATAAATTCTAGAGCTAATGAAATTATTTAGTGTTTTGCCGGCAGCTTTTATACATTCAACATCTAATGTTTTGTCTAAATGTTATTTGTCGCATTATCTTAATTTTTTTCTTCTTCTATTCTTTGGGACTTCTTGCCACATGTATTTTTTCTTTTAAAGCGGTGCTCAGGGAATCTACAGAATATCACAGTTACCAGTATGTTAATGTAACAAACATTATTAGAGCTGTGTATTAATCATACACAGCAAAAAAGATTTTTCAAAAAAAAGCCTTGAAAAAGGAAACAGATTAGATTTCCGAAACGTCGGCGAAATATTTAATTTCAAGTTTTTATACTTATTTGTGTTATTTATTTTAAAAAATCGGTAAAAAATCGGTAAAGAAGAAAAATTATGAACATCGAAATGACATTGAGAATAATAATCGGAATATAGTTATCACTATTATTACAAAGAAAACCTGATAACTTGGTATAAAGATATACAGAGTGCTCATCCAACAGCAAAAATTCAATACTAAATAACAGGTGCCAAATATGGAAGGCTTGCGCAAATACCTTTACAAATGTCCACCATGGTTGAATTATTTCTTGGGATGACAACCCTGCACATTTTTCTATAAATGTATAATAGGTGCATATGCCAAGTATTATTGCCATCTGTCACATTTTCAATTCCACATTCACGTAGTGGAATGGAAGTATATTAGCGGTTAAAAAATTTCGTTTTTTTTTAATTTTTGAAAAATGTTTTTTTTTTTTATTGATTTGATTGATTTGCCAGCGTAAGGTGGGCATTGCTGCCAATTCCGGTGCAGGGAGATTTGTTCCACCACGCAGCCCGATCGCCCACCGATCATCCCACCGTGTGCCAGAACAAACCCCCAGTGCTTTTATATACCGCCGGACCAGCTGCATACGCTGGATTGGACATTGGACATGCTTGTTGTCAGCAGCGAGAGCCGCATGACGCATGGGGTAGGAGTATAGGATGGAGCGTGTAGGTGTTTGTGAGATGTTTCTTCTTGTTTTCCTTCTGTCTTCATGGGATGGAAAGTGTAGGCGTTTGTGAGATGCTTCTTTTAGGTTTTCGTGCTTCTTTTTACTTTCAGGTTTTTGTGATATGCTTCTTCTTAGTTTCTGTCTGTGATCATCTTCTCTCCTATTCTACTTCTGAGTTTTCTGTTTCTTCTGTTTCTGAGTCTGGCAGTGTGTATATCCTTGATATTTCTTTATTGGTAAAAAAATTTTGAAAACTTTTTTCTTCTGAAATAGGCTAGATTGTCATGAAACGTGGAAATTTTAAATTTGAGCAAACAATTTTTTTCCATCTATCCTAGTGGTAAATTTTTTTTCCACAATGGTAAAATGTTCCAATTTTTTTTCTTTTTTTCCAAATAGGTTTAGAATGTCATGAAACGTGGAAATTTTAAATTTGAACAAAAACATATTTTTCAATCTATTTTAGTGGTAAAAAAAATTTTCAAAAATTTCAAAATTTTTTTTTCTGAAATAGGTTTGAATGCCATAAAACGTCGAAATTTTAAATTTGAACAAAGAACTTACACTTATACTCTAAACCAAGTTTTTTGTGAAAGTTCTTTGAACTAACTTACCTACAAGTAATTAATTTTAATTCTTCTATATTAAGATATTAATCTATTCCAAGTATAAAGGCATATTTCTAGACGGTTGTAAATAATGTCTATATATTATTTATTTGTTACATCACAGTCATTATAACAAAATACCTATTGTCTTGTACGATTGTAAATAATAAAAGTCGCATTATCTTACGTCTATGATATTTCGCCTTAGGAACAACCAGATATATTGTATAAGGAGAGACAAGTTTAGAAAGCTTCATTAATATTCTTCCAACTAGATGGGTAATACTTCATTTTATTAATAAACAGTTTTTATTTTCTCTGGCGGAGTAAGAGGGAGGTTAATAAACTGTACAGTTCCGATTTTGACTTACATTTCGCTCATACGAGGAACATCTGATTTGAAGATTTTGTCGTCGTTTTGACAGTTTTGCATTTCATTTTTTAATACTAAGCTAGAATAGTTCAATTTTCAATAATTCTATATGACACAAGAAGCGTGTCCAATAGTTTTGGTAATCTAATTATGAAATTAAAAAGAGAACAATCCCACCCTTCTAGGGAGAGTTCATTGATTGATTTATTGATTGATTGATTAGCCAGCGTGCGGTAGGCATTGCTGCCTTTTCCGGATATCCAATCTGGTGTAGGAATATAGGATGTGAAGTGTAGGTGTTTATGAAATGTACTTTTTAAGTTTCCATGCTTATTTTATGTTTCCATCTATCTTCATTTATCTTATTTATTCCTCTTCTGAGTAATGTTTCCTAGAAATGTGTGTTTCCGTTTCTACGTTCCATTAGTGTGTCCACTTTGTTTGTTTGCCAAGACATACAGGGTTATTCACGAAAGTTAGATGTTTGTTGAGATCTGTTTCAATTTAGATGTAGCACCTAACTGTATTATTTTAAATAGGACACCCTATATTTTATTTCATATTTGAATTCCTCTCTGCCTTGAGGATCAATGACGGGGACGTGTCGGATTTCTGATCCCATATGTAGTTTGTCAGTGTTGTGCATGTGTGTGTATGTTGGAGGTTGTTTGTGTAAGTGGCTATGTGTGTGTGAGGATGTATTTGTGTGACTACAGTCCCTTTGATTACTATGTTACGGTTCTAGTCCTCAGTATTAACTATTAGGTAGTCGTTATTTGGATTCCATCGGTTACCTGCATTTTTAATATACTTTAGAAGGGCACGATAGGGATATTTTACAACTTGTTGGTGCTTAGCATATCATAAATATCATAGAACACTGGTTATCTAGGCACAGCACCCCAGTGTTCTAGCTGCGGACTTACAGGTGCAATAGTGTCCTGCGACTAGGCCCTCTTGGTCTTGGTACATTTCGTGTTCGTCAATATTTTGGATAAATAAAATCCACAATTGGTACTTCGTAGTGTTTCTAAATCGGGAATATATTGTTGCGTACTTCCACTTAGGAAACACCCTGTATGAATCCGTAGGTTTCAACATAATTTTAACAAGAGATAAACACTAACACTTTATTTAATAATTTACTGATTATACAATGACAATACTTCTAACCTCACTTTCGTTACCGAACGTCACTTTTATAGAACTTCTTCACTTTTATAAAACTTCTTCACTTTTATAACACTTCTTGTTTTTCCTCTTGATGTCGTTTCTCCTTTCTTGTTTTTCCTCTTGACGTCTTCATTCTTGATCCTCAAAAATTTTTCTTGATTCTTCTTGACGTTTTTGTTCTTGGTCTATCACCATATTTTGCATTTGTGCCATAAAGAAGTCCTGCATTTGTTTTTCGGATGCCATGCTTCTGGGCATATAATTATCAACAAAATTTAACGTCAATATCGGTAATGGAATTGTCCAGAGAAATCGCAAACAGCATGAGAAAGTCTTTTATTTCAACTACTGTCGAAATAGAAAAGTTCTAGAAAGTTCACGAAAATGAACTTAACACTATTTTCCTGTTCGAAAATAACCTTTGAACAACGTCCAGTAAATCAGTCCACTATGTTAGCACTACTTCCCGAGAATACACTGTCCAAAGCTTCTCGAATACTTTCGAAAAAAAATCCTCTTGTTAAAATTCCGCTTCTGACATTAGTTGTTACGTGTTTTCCACGTCTTACTAAACACCCTGTATATGTTATAACTATAAATCCCTACAAGGACCGACTTGACGACGCGGTCAGACAGGATATTAGGGAGAAAAATAGACTCAGGCGACTTTGGCAGAGAAATCGAGATGCCGACGCTAGAGCCGAGACGATCAGGCTGCAAGGGCGGATCAGGACCGCCATAAACACCGCAAAAAACCGGAAATGGCGGGATAGGCTGGAGGCGTTGAATCCTCAAGACAACTCGCTGTGGAAGCTAACGAGAGCAATGAAAAATACGCGGGAACCCATGCCCGCCTTGACCAACGCAAACGGACGAACGGCTTTGACAGACGCGCAAAAAGCGAACGACTTAGCTACACACTTCCAGACTGTACATAACACAAACGTGCCTAACAATTTAGAACAAGACCGCATCGAAAACGACATAAACGAACTAATTGGTCATGACATCCAATTGACCAGACGAGAATTTCTAAAAGTCATGACCAAGCCCTCGGAAATAGCGGGCATTATCAGGACCCTACCAAACGACAAAGCTCCGGGGAAAGACGCTATCGAATACAAGCTACTCAAGCATCTACCGAGGAAAGGCATTGTGCAACTGACGTACATTGTAAACGCGATCCTACGGCTACAACACTGGCCCAGCCAGTGGAAGTGTGCCGTGGTCGTGCTGATCCCAAAGCCGAACAAAAACTCGAGGCTCGTCGGCAGTTATCGACCAATCTCGCTACTGTCGACGATCTCCAAGTTGGTTGAGAAGGTCATCCTGGTCAGGCTTAACACTGCCCAGGATGAACTTCACATCGACGACGAGTGTCAATTCGGCTTCAGGAAAGGCAGGAGCACGACGCATCAGGTCGTTAGGATCGTAAATGACGTCAAAGTACAATGCAACCTCGGTAAAAGCACCGCCATGGTGCTCCTAGATGTTGAGAAAGCCTTCGATACCGTCTGGATACCGTGACTTATACACAAACTAAACGTACTAGACTTCCCTACACACATAACCAAACTGATTCACTCTTTCCTGACAGACCGGTCGCTGCAGGTCAGAGTGAACAATAAACTCTCAACACGGCGGGATATTCGCGCGGGCGTCCCCCAGGGGTCGTGCCTATCACCTAAGTTGTACAATCTGTACGTATCAGACTTCCCGGAATTCCCGAATACTAAACGTGCCAAGTACGCCGACGACACAGCCATGTATGTGCATTCGCACAACGCCCAAGCAGCGAACATGCTGCTGAAGGCACACATGGCTCGTGCCACGGCGTATTACGACAAGTGGAAGATTCGGGTCAACATCGAGAAGTCTGAGACCGTACTCTTCACGCGCCGAGCTACAGAAAATCGTATTTTAACGCCAATTTCGATCAGGGGTCAAGAAATTCCAATTAAAAGGTGCGTGAAGTATCTGGGGGTACATCTGGACAGACGGCTGACCTTTAACATACACACTAACGAGACAGTACGAAAGGTCTACTCCATGTCCAGGAGTCTGTATCCGCTCCTGGCAAGGGGTAGCGGATTAAATAGGACAAATAAAAAATTATTGTACACAATGGTGATCAGGCCGGCCATCACATACGCGGCACCGGTGTGGTGCAGCATCCCGGTCACGACAATGAAAGTTCTGGAGCACAAATTTATGCCCCTCATCTCTGATTCGGGCAGATACACCTCACTCAGAGATTTATGTGACCGTTGTAACGACATAACACTACTAGCGGACTTCATCCGGGACACATCACAAAAATTCTACGAGTTTCGACTGGGTGACAGTCCGCTTACACGCAACATTACCCAAATAAGAATGCATAATGCCCCATTCCAAATTAAACACCCATTACCATACCAGACGTTGCCTATCTTTCGGCTACCTCTATAGCCACACTCTATCCTACCAAAACTTCCAACTATCATACACTTTGCACCACCATATCTTTTATTCTGTATCTATCTCTTTCCTTCTTCTTGTTTGTCATATGTTTGTATTTTTGTAATTTTTGTTATTCTGTACTTTTTTGTTAAAAATTCAATTTAGACCGATAAACCTTTGTAAAAATTCTAACTATTTTAAACTCAATTTTCCTTTCCTACAACCAAAAATTCCCAGCGGCGAGCAAACTGTTGGGGTAACTTGTTTAAATGGAGCTTTTCCAATTGAGTTCGTCTCCATCTAAGCAACAAAATTTTTAAAAGTGTTTCGCCATAAAATAGATTAAGGTTTTTATTCATTGTTTATAATTAAGTTTTTAATATGTTCAAATCCATTGATAATTTTAAGCCGCCACAGGCGGCAGGAGTTTTATCTCATTTTTATTAATTTTATTGAGCCAAACCGGTCAAGACCCGTCCAACCGAACTAACACCACGGCGCTGCGCGACGTGGTTGTACGGTTGGCTCCGGGTCATGATCCGGGGAAGTATAAATTGTATTAAAAAAGCAAATAAATATGTTGATGATGATGATGATGTATGAATCCGTGGGTTTTATACAGGGTGTTTCCTAAGAGGTGGAAAACACCTAACAATATTCTTATCCGGAGCAGTTCTGGATACTTTCGTCAAGTTCAAATATTTCCGATCCGTCGAGATCTTTTTTGTCTTGAACGTAAGATGGTGCCAAACTTAAGTGATATATTCCTGTTAAACGTTGTAGTACTCTAAATCTAATCGTGGGAAGCCTTGCAGATGATTTTCACCAAGCCTGGTCCAAATCGTACGTCTTTGTTCCAAGTTTTCGAGTTCAATGTATATTTGAAGTATTTAGATTATCTAGGGTCCTTTAGTTTTAACGTTTTCTGCCTATTAATAGATAACAAGTATAAATATCGTATCTACCAGCAGAATTTAAATGGTAATAAATACGTGGAATAGTTGTTACTTTTATTGATAATTTGCCCCTAAATATTTATAATTCTATGAATTATCAAATGGATAGTTGCGCTTCACATAATACATGGGGAGTGTATGACGAATTAGTAGTATCGTTCGAATTTAGTTGGTTTGGCTACCGAGGACCTTGGAGATGGCCAGCAAGATCTCCTGATTTGATCCCCTTAGAATTTTAGCTTTGGGGTAATATCAAAAACATTTTATATGACCCCGGCTACTACCAACGTAGTTCTAAAGAACAGAGTATGGGTTGCATTTCAGAAAATAAATTCACTGAACCACTGTAAGTGCCGTAAATTCCTACTGCTTGTCAGCAGCAAAGTGGAGGACATTTTGGGGAGTTGTTTCATTAAATATTTATGTGTGTTCATTAATATTGTAAATTCTGTTCCAAAGTATTTGTTATAAATCTATAATATAAATGATCTCTTGTTTTTTATGTTATTATCTTGATAATAAACAAATAATTATCAATTATCTATATGATTATTCTCGTTTGTGATAAAAAAGAAACTAACAGTGTTGCCTTTGCATGTACATTATAAAAATTCGTCCATAATAAAAAACAAAGAGAGATAGGTATAGGGAATGACAATATCAATTGAGGCAAAATTTAATACTCTATTAAATTATGTGAAGATATGCAGGGATTCCATTTGAAAAAATTGAGTTTTGAACCTTTGAATTAAAACAATGTTCGACTGTGAAAATAAAATACCCTGTATGATATTGTGAGAGTATGAGACAATTTTTAGTTATTTTCGGAAACGGTAGGAACCGTCAAAAAACTCCAAAATTATAAATTATCTCGAAAACTGATAGGTTTAAGGTGGCCATTCCCTAGAAAAAGACATCCGATAGGGAAATATTTATTATTTTTGCCCATAACTTTTTTTTCTTAGTACGCATATTTAAAAAAATATAAGAGTACCTAAGCAGAACTATAACAAGACTATGATTATGAATTTTCACTCAATAATTTCAGTGGTTTGCAAAATAGCTCGATTTAAAACTACGAAATAGGAAGATTAACACAATTTCTAAATTTAAATCGAGCCATTTTGCAAACCACTAAAATTATTGAGTGAAAATTCATAGTAATAGTCTTGTTATGTGTTACAGTCTATTTTCGTATCTGCACATTTACAATTTGAATATCGTAATATGGTTATATAGTATAACTGGTTGCCTACCGTTCGTGCTCCATGTGAGCCACGCAGTGATGTTAGCAGCGAGTTGCTGGCAACGCATTGCTAGCAACGCACTGTAACTGTACCTAATTAGGAAGCGAGTTTCGAACGTCTCGATTATAACCTTTTCAAGACCCTTTTATCAATTAAACCTATTGTATTGTTAATGGAATTATGAAATACTGTATTATGTGTGGAATATTAACGTCATTAAGGGAGATTTATCAGATTTGTGGGTTATGTTGTATAATGTTCATTCGGAACGTACCCATGGACAAAGTTTTAGTCATTCTCAGATTTTGACAGAGGTTTCCGTCTGGGCCATTTTTGGGACTTTTTTCCGTTTGCCGGCTCGAAGAGAAGTTGTGTCACTGAGCACGTGGATAGCATTTTGTTAATTTGCTCCTTTAATGGGATTTAGTGCTACAGTGACAAATTAGCAGTACTTTATTTTGATGTTTCTATTATTTTCTGTTGGGAAGTACTGCTACGGAATTTTCCGGATAAGTCGACTTGCTGGAAGCACGTGGCAAAGGAATTCTGAAAGCCCACTCAACATCTAAGGTATACCTCTGAAATCTCTTTAGAAAATAGATTTGTAACATTCGTTATTTCTTTATTTCAGGGCTTTTTGGTTTTTTTTGTTCTTCTTGGTTTTTTTGTTCTTTTGTACCTTTTGTTCCTTTGGTTTCATTTTACTTGGACTTTTACTGGTACTGCATCATGTATGTTTGACCCCACATCTTACCTGTTGGATTTGTACATCTGTACGTGAATTTGGTTTACTGAAACTTGGTTGGCAAGATATTTTGTGAATTTGGAATCCTGAGTGTACCGGTGAGACTCTCCGTCCTGGTTCCCTTGGAAGCTACGCTCCCCTGGTAGGCCTAGTGGTTACATTTTGAAACCTGCTGGAGGTAAGCGTCTTTGAATAACCTAACGAGGGACCTTATATCACATACCACCTTCTACGTGAGGCATAGAGAGCCCGTCAGCTTCCTTACGTACACATTAAATATAAATTATCAGTACATACTTTGCATATAACCAATTAAAATTTATAGTTTTGAACACCACGCTTGAACCTATCGTCACTTATTCAATTCACATTATTTTGTTCATTTCATGTTAAATTTCAGTATTTTAATGTAATCGTTTAAGCTAATATATCTTGGGGGGGTCATATTTTGCCTATTAGTAGTTAAGATTTTATTAGTTTTAAGTTATCATGTTTTGTGTTAGGTTAAGTGTGGGCCACACATAAGTAATATCGATTGTGTGTAATGTTATCTCTGGTATTTGGCTGTAAGATTACCTAAATATTATTAAATCTGTTATAGTAAGAAGCGTATTTGTTTTCACCAGCGTACATCTGAAAGCTCCAATTTGTTCGAACTCACACCCCAGGTACTTGTCTAGTCGGCCGTGTGAGCCTCTTTCGCCACCAATTAAATGCAGAGAGGGGACTGCACGTAAAACATAAAAATTTTGTTCAGGGCACAGGGTGACCACCCTACCCTGCTGCATTGCTGATATATCAGCCTCTAAAGTAAATTTTTTTTTATATATTCCCCTTTATCTGGGAGCCCTGCAACAAATGGCGCCCAACGTGGGCGTACTTAGGTACTCTTATAGTTTTTTTTTAATATACGTACTAAGAAAAAAAGTTATAGCTAAAAATGGTAAATATTTCCCTATCGGATGCCTCTTTCTAGGGAATGGCCACCTTAAGAGTATATTATAGTACGTGAACCCAAGCTAAAATCCAAATATGAAATACAATATAGGGTGTTCCATTTAAAATAACAAAGTTAGCCGCTGCATCCGGTGTAAGCGGAAGAAACACATGCTTGAAAATATTTTAGCTAGATTTGCCATATCCAAAAACCTCCTTAGCCCAATTTTCATATTTCTAAACTGAACAGATCTCAAGAACCGTCTAATAAACACTTTCCGTGAATAGCCCTGTATATTAGCTTGCTGTCAGAAGCTTCTATTTATAGAACGATTACTACAGGTAACTAGCTACTTAGTAGAAGTACAAGGATGAGTCTATGTACTAATGTAAAGTCAAATAAAAAAGTAAAATCTATAAAAATTATAAAAAAATCTAGGAGAATATTTGGGACGCACTGTATATTAATCAGACCTTAATTATTTTGATCTGGGAAATATTTTTATATTGTAAATAAGTTTAATGTATGGACTACGTGACAGTGCCAGTTGAAACCTTCCTCTTGTGGGATATTTATGTAAATCCTATCGAATGTATAAGTAAAAATTTCAAAAATAAGAACAACTTCCTTTGCTTAGTAATTTCGTCTCGTTCTGTTGATCACTAGTTTATTTTGGGCTGATTTTTAAACTTCTCAAATCCATTCCAATTTATATTCTATTACTACATGATAATTTGTTACTTACTCCGTTGGTCCGTCCTTATTTTATGGTTTGTTGATGCAGGATAAACATCACCCACTTGATACCTAGCACTGGGTCTGTCCTATTTTGTGGTTACACGTGTTTTTTTTTTAACAGAGTATTATTAGAAAAGGGCATTTTACCAGTAATTTTCAAATATTAATTCCAAATGAACTTTCTTCTTCTGTTATGACACCTCAGTTTACGTAGAATTTTCTGACCTACAGATCACTTAACTTTCATCGAGTTTAACGGAGTTGTAACCGGTTCTTCTCGCGTTTTATTTGTAAGTATTCTGCGGTACGTCTACACCCGACTCTAGTCAATTACGGAATCCCGTTAAAAAAATTTAGAAAAAAACTTAAGACAATAATAATTAGAGAAAATTTTAAATTTAGATGTGAATATTCTTACACTGCAATTGGTTAAGCTAGGTCGTTTGTAACTACAGATAAGTTAAAGATAGAGTTACTGATATATACTGATAACTATATCCGTCTACTTTATATTGGTCGAGAAAATACGACGCAACCAACTGATTAACAAATCTTGGACGAAGCCGCCTCTTTAATGGCCATTTCTAGAGATCTATGGACTCGTCTTTATATTTATTATTTATCCCGGCTTGAGCAATTAGCGCCTTGCTTATTTGCATGTTTTCCTAGATGTGTGCAATTTAATTATGCAGTGGAAATAATGTTGCAGTAATTGCTATTAAATGGTCTATTTACAATGTATGCATGTACTTTATGATGCACTAACTGGAGAGCTAAGAGCCCGTTAATGAGTTGTTAACTTGAGACAAGTATTTAACTAAATTGTGTTTGTCTTTTTTTAATATAACACTACAGTAAAATATAGCCGAACAAGTATGTTGAATCCTTCTATTTCTAGGAATTTAAGGCAAGCGACAGGAAAGAATATTTGACTGTAAAAAGTTTTTCTACTTTTCTAGAATTAAAAAGGTAACGCTTTTTTAAACCCTCGACACTTTCGCCGGTTCTTATGCTTTTTCTAGGTATTTATATTCACAGAAGAAAAATATATTGGGCAATTACACCCCGACAAGTATTTTCTCATCATTCCATATCCTGAGCACAATTATATATTTTTTAAATTGCTTTGGTAGAACACAATTTTTTCCCCATACTAACCGGAAAGAGGAAAATATAGAACAGCAAAAATAGGGCTAAACAACATCAATTATTCAAGCAAGGAAATATTTTCAGAGTAGGAACAAAATTAAATTAAATTTCGAAAATGAGAATTGCTATTCAATTTGTTACGTGTTAATGTTAATAAACCCTGTAAAGTGATCGCCTTTAAAATATAAAAATATTTAAGAAAAATTAAATTTATACCAAATTCCCATGAAGAAATCGACTTTGAAATATTGTCAATTCGCGAAAGACCAAAAAACTCCTTTGGCGTCGTAATTCGTTGAAATCCCCATAAAAAATTGTTTCACTAAAAATATCTTTGTAAATAACTTTTTTCAAACCGCGAACAACGGAAAAATGCCTTTGGGCACCAACTTTTCGAAAGTGCCCCGAAATAGTTTTTTAAAGTACCACGAAATATTTTCTAAAGTACCACGAAATATTTTAATTAAAGTACAGCGAAGAAATTTGCACAGGGCTGAAATCACCGTCAGGATGTAGCGAGTAGCTATTTTTAAAGGCGAAATTTAAGCAGAAATCGATGGAGCCCAAAATTCACATTTATTTATTCTGAAAGTGGTGGAGAATACTCCGAGGCCGAACCACAAAAACGTCCATTAAAAATAGCCTCAAAATTTAAGGTCGATGAATTGATTTCGACAGACCCAAAGTACCTCATAAAAAGGCCAAGGCGGGCATCGCCATAGGGGTCGCTAGAAAGCGACTCGACGCCAAAACGCCATCTTTGGGTTTAATGCCGTTAGTAGGTACATTTTTTCAGATGGAGAACCATTGAATTCATACAATTAGCTTCTCGAAGCATCCTGACAAAGATTACGAGCAAATTGAAAATTTCAGCTTCAAAATAAAAGCGAATAATTTTTCAAAAAGTTCGACATACATTTTACTATCATAATTGACTGAGAGTCTGAAACTTTTTGTACAGTCGATTGTTATAGTTCTCTTGCAGTTGGATGAGTTGCAATCCTTCGGGACGTAACGCATTTCCACGGGTGGAGCCCCCTGACAATTAACTAAGTATTGAATATTTCAATTTTTTGTATTTGTTGAATTTTATATCAATAAATGAAATTATATTTTGAATTCGATTCTTTATTAATCCACTAGATCCGAATATTCACCAAATCTATTGATGGTCTTAATAGTCTAAGAAATGTTTCTAAAAAGTATCGGTTTATAAGATCTAATCAGAAGTTCACCGCTAGACATCAGATTACGACAGAGAGAGCAGCAAGTACAGTAAGTATAGTATAGATTTAAAAGTGAATTATTATTTGTTTGCTTTTAATTGTATTGAAAAATATTCTTTATAGGATTTTGCGAACAGTAGAAAAAATAACTATCTATGAGAACTAAAACAAAAACTATGTGTAAAAATATTAATGAAATCCTTGCATTCTTTCGATAACCTGAATTCTAGTTATGCTAGAAAATTATATAGTATAGATATCGTTTCGAAAACACGGCTGGCGCCAGTCAATTATAAATTGCTGTCGTGTCCCTCAGACGCGCGATACTACATTCATCTACATGGCGCCCAACGTGGGGCGCCTGTAGATTTTGAACAAAATCGAGCAATAAATAAAAAAGTTATTAATTTTTTAAATTGAAAAAAAATGTCTAAAACTGGTATTATTTACAAGAAAAACTGCGAAGGGTATCCAATAGAATGCGCAACAATTATATAAAAAGTGTAGTAAATCGGCGAAGAGTATAATGGTTAGCTTGTTCCTTTCTTTATTTACTTATTCCAAACGCTGTAATTAATTTACAGTTAATATATTTTATTTTATTTTTTATTTTTTCAGAATAACCATTTATTTTCTTTTAGTGTCCGAAAAAGAATTATCGCCTTATCTCCAAAGATAACTGAACAGACATCATGGTACATTTTTGTAAATAATAATAATGAGTCTTGACAAAAAATTACCTCATATAAAAAGGATACCACTTCAGACCACTCAGAGTTTTACATAAAATGAATTGGTTATTTTCGAAAAATGAGGAAAACTTTCTACTGAGGAGAATCTCGCTAAAAACGGATACATTAGATATAAATTAAATGATCTTTATAATGTTTTAACTTCGATTATTAAAATTTCAGTGAATATTTTAGAATAGACAAAAAATTTATATTTATGATTTGAAATTTTTTGTACTTCTTAATTTTGGATATATTCATGATTAAATTAAGATCTCAATATATTTGAATTGTGTGTTAAATACTTCGTCAAGGACAAGATACCCAAAAGTGTCCCCGGATTTCTAAGTCGCACAAGTACATATAAACAGATAAAATTAGATTCTCCTTGCTTTGCGGCTATTTCCACATCACATAACCTAACGAAAGTGCTCGAGAGTAGTGGCTATCATGAACGGAACCGGTTACCTTGCATTGCATTACACACGAAGTCCTCAGACCTCAGGTTCACCTGTCTGCTCTCCTTGTTGCTTGCTACTCGACGATCGCAGAGTAAAACTGACGGACCGCTTCATTGCATACTTCTCTATTTTGTCTTATCATCAGATGCCGAGACAAGCTTTATTTAAAGTCATAGTTAATATAACAGTCCGTACGAGAAGCTAAAGGCTTGATAAATAGCACATAAAATTTAATAAGCAAGTACCGACGTTATCAAAGGGCGATGTAAAACCAAATACACTCATTCCTAAGTCTTAGTCTGAAAAAAATTAATAAAATAAGATACAAAATAGAAATACAAAAAAATATTAAAAAGAAATAAAAAAATCGGCAGCTACTGGAAGCGGCTGGAACCTCCCCACTCGGTTGAAATTAGTGATGGGCTGCTAAAGAGCAGTCTGCTACCTTTTAACTGTAATTTGGTTCTTGGCAGTAGCGAATGCTACGAGCTCTGGATAAGTAGCTGCTATTTTTATAGTGGGTTGAAATTACTTGCTGAATATGCCAACGCGCTCAAACAGCAACACAAAGAGGCAGCGCCAGCGTCGGCCCTAAAATTAATCCTTTTTTGATAAGGGTGATGAAGCCCGACCGACGGCCGACTACCATAGACAAATCAACACACTTCGTTAACGAAGTATATTTTATTTTTTCTATGGCCTGCCGGGACCATAGGAATTATATTGACACTTGAAGTAAAATCCCTACAAACGTATAACACATTTTATCTTTCGTTTCCAAAAAGTAAGACATGGCAATTTATAGTACCTATAGTTTACTAATATATGATGGTATTTAATCATGTAACATTTTCCGCAATTATTAATAAAGTTTAAAATGGAAAAAAAAGAAAAAAATCCGCACTTTGTTGGGATATCAAACCGTCGATCTCTTGATTTGTAAGTCAAATAATCAAAAATCAATCAAATTAAAACAAATTTATTTTAAAGTAATAATACATAATTGTCCTCCCTAGTTAGGGAAATTATGTTTAGCACAGTTGTCAGCATAACAATTTAATTTTACGAATTTTACAAATTTTACGAACAGCTAAACGCCAGAGCTGCAATCATCTTAGTCGTACTTAAAAAAATCGGCAGCTACTGGAAGCGGCTGGAACCTCCCCACCCGGTGGTTGAAATTAGTGATGGGTTGCTAAGCAGTCTGCTACTTTTTAACTGTAATTTGATTCGGAGCAGTAGCAAACGCTACGAGCTCTGATAGTCAATTCAAATCAGCCTTTAAATCAAATATATTATTGTAATATGATCCACCTATATTTATCTAATTTACGACGTCGTATGTGTTCACCGCCAAAACAGCAATAGAATTATTTATATTTCATTTAAAACTAGTGACCAATCCTCAAACTCTGAATAATTATAAACACCTAATATATGATGATATTTAATCATGTAACATTTTCCGCAATTATTAATAAAGTTTATAATGAAAAAAGAAAGAAAAAAAAAACAGCACTGTGTTGGGATCGAACCGTCGATCTCTTGATTTGTAAGTTGACGCAATTCAATTCAATTTGAATTGCGTCAACTTACAAATCAAGAGATCGACGGTTCGATCCCAACACAGTGCTGTTTTTTGTTGGGATCGAACCGTCGATCTCTTGATTTGTAAGTTGACGCTTTAGCCCACTGAGCCACTACAACTTATGAGGTAGTTTTACATATGTAGATATTATATAGACATTGAATTTTGTTTGTTCTCTATACAATAATTTGTATAAAAACTGTAGATATATAAAAAAAAGATGCAAGTGTGATATATCGTTGAAATCAGAATTTTAACTGTTTCCAGTGGTTAGATTACAAATTGTAAGTAATAATAAAATAAAGAAGTTGTTGTGCCAAAATGGCACTAAACGTAATCCGATCTCAACCAAAACCTTTTCAGATCTTCTAGAGCACTAAAGAAACCCTCATGCAAAGTTTCATCCAAATCCGTCCAGTAGTTTCGCCGCTATCGTGCTAACACACACACACACACCCATACACACACACAGACATTTTTCAAAAACCACTTTTTTGGATTCCTGGGACCTCAAAACGTAAAGATTTGATGTTATATCAATTTTCGATTTTGGACCAATTTTAGTAACCTCCCACAATTTTATTGTGGGGAGGTTAAAAATAAATATGGTGAATTTTTTCTTTAAAAAGAACAGTAATATGAAAAAACAAAAAAAAATTAATAGTTACTAAGTTCTACAGATAAACATAATGTTATAATCGCTTATCTCCCAGCCAAGTATAGAAGACGGTCTTCATTGTGCTAATAGGTATAATCGTTCTAGCAATTCATTCAATGGAAAAAAACGTCCACCCAGTTGGATTTGTGTATATATGTTTTCTATAGCATACGCTGGGTTGGACATTCGACATGCTTGTTGTCAGCAACGAGAGCCACATTATGCATGTGCTAGGAATAAAGGATGGAAAATGTAGGTGTTTGTGAGTTGCTTCTTTTAAGTTTCCATGCTTCTTCTTTAATTTCCATCTGTCATCATCTAATGGAAAGTGTAGGCTTTTGCAAGATGCTTCTTTTAAGTTTCCATCTACCATCTTCTCCTTAATTGTTCTTCTTCTAAGTTTTTTGTTTATTCTGTTTCTGAATCTAGCAGTGGAGATACACCTCCTTCTGCCCGCTTGCGTTCACTTCGTTTGTCTGCCAAGACATACATACATTCGCTCGCCGCAGGGAGCTTTTATTTATTAACCGTTCCACAGATAAATATCCATTTACGGTGGAAGTGCAAGGAAGAGCCCTGTCTTCTCGCGGTAAAAAGAGTTTTTTACAGTGGGTTATGAAAAAGAGGCCCGGGAGAATATTTTGCACACCCTGTATATTAGTTTGTTTGTGTAGCAATTACTTTAAACTGCCGGTTTCCAATTTCAGGTATTTTTCTATTTAATTACCTATTACTATGTTTAATATCCTTTTCAATTTGATTTTTCATTTTTTTTCAATTTTAATAAAGAAAAAAACTAGTACATTAAGAAACAAAAAATACTACTTAAACCTTTTCCTTTTTCACCCACAGCATATCTTGCCTTATAAACAGAGGCTGCTTATACAAATACACTTGAGGCGTCTTGAAGGTCCTGTCTACTACTATTATTAACAAATATTTTACAGTAATTTTCAATGTTTAATTTGTTGCGTGCTTTGTTTTTCTATCTGGCAGTATAATAATATATCCTTGCGATTTGTTTATGGCATTTTTTCTTTTGCCTCGCCATTCTTCTAAAGTATGTGCAGTCTTTTCCTAGTTTATTCACCATCCTCTCGATTATTGTTATCCATGTGTAGCATGGCTTCTATGTTTGCAGTTTATTGCTGTTCCGTTTTAGCGCTTTCTTTAGTAGGTGTGTCGTGTTTCATCATTTGACATGTCGTCAGTATCTCATTGCGTATGTCGGTTTATTTTCCTCAATGAAAGGTAGTATTATTGCGACTCTCTAAGTCGTTATTCCTCCCCACTGGCTGGACTTGTTTTAGTCAATGGGACTCGCACCATTGCTAGGCTGTTCTTGAAGTTTGTTTTCATTCCAGAGGTGTTCAGATGTGGTTCCAGGTATCCTAGCGATAGTGAGAAGGTCATCGGCGTATGCAACCACAATGGAAGACCTTATCGTTCAGCTTTTCATTGAAATTCTGAGTTTCCTTTATTGTGCCTTGCAGTAGTTGATCTAGGACTGTGATAAATTTTCGGAGAGATAACGGATATCCTAGTTTGACTATTAAGTTATTTATTTCAGATTCCGTCGTTTGTCAAACCCTTGCATTTCGGTGGTTTCGTGTAGGCATGCTTTTATTGTCTAGTTGATTACGTAGTGCGGCACTGCTCTGTTGCGTATGGTATCAAACGTCTTTTGTAGAAAAATACATATTTAAGGAAATTAAATAGTACAGGCAATGAAAGCAAAATGTTGTAAAAACCTCGCAAAAATTAATAAATGAATCATCTCTGGGATTTAAGTAGTTAATAACCTGTAGAATATAATGATGCATTCTTTGCACTTCCAAATTCCGGGAAAATTCAAAAAAATTTGGAAAAACATTTTGATTTTCGGTTTTTTTGCTCTAACGGCTAAAATAATGAAAATACAGAAAAATGTTTTCAACAAAATTTGTAGCTCGTCTATTTCTCTACAAAATAAGTCTTTACCAATTTGTGTCTTACTTCAGCCGTTTAGGAGATAAATCCAGTTTTCCACTTATAGTTTTGAGCCGCTCCGAAACGCGCGGAAAATGAGAATTCTCTGGGTGTTTCATACGACCGGACATATCGATCGATAATTATTACTATTCAGAGCCACTAAAAAAACGAAAGCAACGTAGAATGTAGAGAAAAGTCTCAGCTTTAATGTGGAACTAATCACAAAATTCATACAAATTTTTATCACAGAGAAAAAAGTGTTAGAAGATGGCTTAGTAAACTTTATACAGTTGATTAATTCACATCTTTGAGTTTTATGCATCCTGCCTATTTCTCCCGTAACAATGGGTGCTTATTCACTGCATGGATTCGAGTCCACGCACTTAGATCTATATTTCGTGAAAGTTTCATTGAAGAATGTTAAGAAACAAATAAGTTGTATATGTTTTACTGTATAATTGTGCATTTTCTGAACGTGTATAATAAATAATGTAGACAAATTCAAAAAGTACTACGCGCATTTAAAAAACTCTAAAGTCATTCGAAAGAATATGTTTTATTGTACTTATAATCCAAAAATTAAGACTGTGCTATGATTATTACTTAAGATATAGCGAATTGAACTCCAAAATTTGGAGGTGATTGACCGATAAGAAATATACCCTCTACTTTGATCGCAAGACATATTTTTCCAACAAAAGTAATTGCAATAAAATGTTGATGGGATTAATATATCATTATATAAGAATATGTAAGCAAAATGATACCATTCTAACTGCTCCCGGCAAAGATACGAATAAATCTGTGGATTAACTGTACAAAGCCACTAAGTCATCTTCTGACACTTTCTCTCCTTGATAAATTTTTTTATGATATTTGTGATTAGTTCCACATTAAAGCTGAGACTTTTCTCTACATTTCATGTTATTTTCATTTTTTAGGGGCTCTGAATACTAAGAATTATCGATCGACGAGCCCGGTCGTACGAACCTCTTGGACAATTCTCATTTTTTGCGTATTTCGAAGCAGCTTAAAACTATAAGTGGAAAACTCGATTTATCTTCTAAATGGCTTAAGTTAGACAAAAATTTGTAAAGACCTTTTTTGCAGAAACAAAGACGAGCTACAACTTTTGCTGGGAACTTATTTCTCTATTTTCATTATTTTGGCCCCTAGAGCAAAAAAACCGAAAATCAAAAAGTTTTTCCAAATTTTTTTTTAATTTTTCCGGAACTTGGAAGTGCAAAGAATGCATCATCTCATTCTCCAGGTTATTACTTACTTAAATCCCAGAGATGATCCTATTATTAATTTTTATCCTAAATTGTTAATTTACTGTACTAAAAGGGCACCAACGTGTAGGGTGACCAAAAATTCGTAAGTGGACAAAAACGGCAATTTTTGAGTTTCCATAGGACAGCTAACATTTAACTTTAAAAAGGGCAATACACGTTTTGGGTTTAGCGTCGCCAAAATGGTTCCTATGTGAAAGCATTCTCTAAATGAAGCCGAAAAATGACACATGAATTACTTCAAATTTTTCGAAAACTTCCATAGTTTTTTAAGTCGCCACGTAGACATTTTGTAGGAAATATTTCATGAAGTAAAAATCATAACACCGAAAAAATCTTTAGACCAATCTTCTCACGGATGACCTACTGACTTTGTTAAAACTATACTTTGTCAATTAACCATAAGATTAGAACGTTGATTAGTTTTTATAAGATAGAACTTTTGCGTTTCCGTTTCGTTCGATGTTTGCATCATAATTCGTTTACGTCACCGTGTGCAATGGAGTGTCGATAGCCAGAAATCTTTTGAGTTACTGCTGGCAATATGCTTTGCGGGTTGAAACTGCACGATAAGTTTGCTATGAGATCATAACTTTGAAGATGCTCAGATTCTCATCAGTACCGAGGCCATAATCTTAATCATGGCCCTCTCATCTACTCATCAGCCGGAGCCAGCCAGGCGGTCTTCAATGCCAGGCCGGAAAGCTATACTATAAAATTGGTCGCCAATGGGCTTGGAAATTTTTAAAAAAAGTCTCGTTTTTTTTTAAACAATCAATACGAATCATTATTATAATTACAGTAGCGTTTAAATCAAGTCAATACGATTATTAATTACAGAGATATAAGCTTTTAAAATCTGCAAATAACGATACGGCTTGCTGCAATGCCCGAAACTCGAGCTGGCCGGCTGTGACGTAATCGGCGCCGATGTCGCACGCCGCTCGCCTTATTTGAATGAATTTATATAAGTGAAACAGTCTTATTTTGAGTTCCTAAGTAGTTGTGACAATAATGGAGCAGGGATTTGTTCGTGGACAGTCGGATAACTTGCCAAAAATTGACTGAAATAAAGAACATTAATACGTTTAATTATTATTCCCATTGGTTACTCAGCTTGATATACAAAATATAATCAATTTTCGTCCTGGGGCTACATAACAGCAAAATATGTTTTCTTAATTCTCACACAGCGAATTCACTTTTTAATCCTATCTGGACAAAAATATTTACAATATTTAATAAAGCTCGGTAATGCGGCATCAAAAACTTAAAAACTTGGTAAGAAAATTTTAACCTCATTAAAAAAATGTAAAGATATATGCACCGATGTACTAAATCACCCTGTATATTTAAAAATAATTTTTAAGTGTGCACTCTTCGACACTACACCAGTTACATACAAAAAAATTGGAATTATTTTAATAAGAGCAATATTTTATTTATTTATTATTTTTTATCTTATTTTAATGCCTTATTTTTATTAACGTCCTGGCGGAGTTCAGCTATTGCTGCTCTACCACTCAACCAGGACACGTACACATAGACATCAACACAACAACCATTCCCTGCGATATTGCCATCTACCGCAGCTAAGACTCGAACTCAGGAGAGATAACAGCGACTAGACATGTCGTGCCACCCAACAGCGGTCTAGATCACTGCTACCGTCTCGGTAACACATGAAAAAACGCCACCAACATCCATACCCTGGCCAGGATTCGAACCCGGAACTCCGTGGTCGCAAGCCAAACATTTTTTTCCATTTAAATATAATTTTATTAATTAAAATATTACATTGTATGAAGCTTATCTTGTTATTTCTTTATCAATTTGTATCAATTATAATCAATGTGTTGTCTTGGCCTTAATCGAGCTTAAAGCTCATTAGTTCGAGAGTTTCTTGGCGGAACGAAAATAGCTCAATTAACAAATGCAGGAAAAAATGTAGAATTAAAAACCTGCTTCAGATAATATTGTCGATATAAAAATGATGATTATGTGTGAGCATTTACTTATAAAAAAATAAAATAATAAGGTATCGACGGGTAGGGGGCAGGGGTGGGTGGTGGGATTTGGGGAGGGGGGGTTGTTGTTTTGTCGGGTAGTGTGTCTTGTCGGGTTAGCAAGCCAAACACCTTCAGCATTGCGCCACCGAGCTGGCTGGGATATATAACTGATACACTGTTGGGACACCCTGTATGTGAGTGCTGGATAATGTAAGTATTGCATTATGTAGGTAGAGATAACTATTACAATTTTAAGTTAACTTCGAAATGGTCTTCACAACAAAACCGATTACTTGTACTCGAAAAGGTGATATTATTCTTTTTATCTCTCTTTATTGCATCACACCATTGTTTTCGTGTTTTTTCACCTTTTGGCATACTTATAAATAATTTGTTTGGCGTAGTGATTGTTGTATTGGTACATCGAGGCACAACACAGTATTTGTAACGAATATTTTGTGTAGCCATCTCTATAACATCGCAGCAAAGCATCGGTACTATGATCACTACGGGGTAAATGGGCGTCGATGACGTAGTGCACTCAGTCGAGCTGCTACTAGGAAAGATGGGGGCGTGGACTAATTGCTCGAACTTCAACAATTAATTGTAAAGCCATTTTAAGTGCTAGAGAAATAAATTAAATTGCAATGTTTAAGTTACAACGTGCACATTTTTATAAAAATATATAAAAAATATCGTTTTTAAGCCCTCTAAGTGTACTTACACATTTTTAATTGGCGATTTACAAAGTGATAATTAATTTGAACGTAGGTAAATATTTGACTTGCATAACTCTTAGCAATATCTGAGTGTGACCCTGGCGCTGAGGGCGTGAGATGATTGCAACTCTTTAAACCTCAAAATTTAGATTTGGCATCTGATTCCATTGACGTTGGCAAAATTAGAGGAAATAAATTAGTGTTTCACCGTTTGGATATTTGCAGCATGGCTAGTTTTCAAATGTAAAAAGTTCCCAAGGCGCAAAAACCACCTCTAGCATGCCGCGCCACGGATGATCCCCTGTTTCCACGAAGCAGTTTATATCCCAAAAAATTTTATACACATTGATAATATTCCATAAAGAATTTACTATAAATAAAGTTGTATGCATATTTCTGATTGGCGCAATACAATCCGGCTAGACCCTTGTATCACCTCTACTTACATTAGAGGGAAGGGTTAAGTTACATTCGCGTCCTTTGTCAGCAATTCCGAAGAACCGTCCCAGCAAACATTTTTGTCAAAATTAACTCCAATTCGACTTGGGACAAGACAAATTTACTTACTAAAGTAATTATAACGTAAAATTGACTGGAAAAATAGACCTCTGATAAAAATTGACCAATTAGTCTTAATTTAGATTTAAGATTACGTAAATAATACCAATTAATCTACCTCATACACAATTTGCTTTGAAGGTAAATTTAACGAAAACAGCAAGTGGAAAACTACTAAAAAAATCTACCAAAATTGACCTCAAGGGTAAATTTCCAATAAGGTCGAAATAGGTAATATAATTAGGTAGTATTTACCTTTTTAGCGACTAAAAATATTTCTAATAGTCGAATATCTTTCTAGGTAGATTTTGTTGGAAATCCTACGTAATATATACCTAAATAGCAACTTATTTGGTCACTTTTATTACTCCTCTTTGAAGTAATATTAGGTAGACAACATCGATAAATTCTACCTAGATTATCTACCTAATTTCAACAATTAAGTCAATTACCCTTAAACTGACCTTAAAGTTGCTCTAAAAAAATACATTTTAAACCTCTTTGTCGCAGTAACCTGGCAAATCGACCTCAAAGTAAACTTCACTATAAAATAGTAATTCAGAAGCTAACCCCCGTCTAACCTGTTTGTAGAATTCATATTATTTAGGTTATTTGAACCATTAGGTACTTAGGTGGTATAGTTATTATCTAAAAATTATTTCAGTCATTAAAAGAGGCCATTAACGTAGCATGGTTGGATAATTCGTGGTGAAAATATACAAATGAAGTATGACAAAGGTAAAAAACCACCGCTTAAGGAATCATTACTTCCGCATCCAGATTTTCCATCCAAGTCTTTTTAAAGGAGAACATCTTGACTGTATTTGCACTCTAGTATGTGGAAATAATTGTCTATAGAATTTCAATAAAAGGGCATTGCCGAATGCCAGCCGAGCTTCTAGAACTTTCGAGCGCTGTCGAATACCAAGGCAATATCATATGGCTCCATTATGACAACTAACTCGTCAACACAATACACTAGTCGAGTTAAAATTTACACATAATAAGTAGAACTTACTAATAGGTAGTATATTCAAAATAAGGTAATATAAATAGGTTGTATTTACCTACAAGTAATTATTTGATATAACAACAGAGTTAATAATACTTTCAATAGGTAAAGTTAACCAAAATGTCGTAAATTTTAGTGTAACTTGACCTGTGATAATTTCCACCTATATAATACGTAGATTGTCATGGTAATTTTAACTTAGAGGTCTAATTAGCACAAGACGCCATATTTTCTCAGCGCAGTTGAAGTATGATTCCAAATTGTAGTTTGTAAAATGAGTGTATATGGAAACAAACTGACGAAAAGTTTAAGAAAATACATAATTATACCTGTAAACTCATATTTAACAAGTATAGAATACTTTCGGCTCAAAATATTACAATAATTTTTTTATTTGGTAACAGAAATTTTCTTATAGATGAATATTTTTGAGGCGCATTAGTACTTTATGGAGTACAGCTGCTATTATTCACAGAAAAATTTTCGGCGCATTGATTTCAATAAGCGAGAACTGCAAATACTTTCCTCATAAATTGTATTGATTTTAGTTACCGGCATTCATCTTGTATTGTTATTGTGAGTTAGGTATCTCTTCAGTTTTGTAAGTGACCGACAACCATATGTCGACTACTTATAGAGAGAAATACCAAA
Organism: Stenurella melanura; assembly: GCA_963583905.1. Lineage (NCBI taxonomy): Eukaryota > Metazoa > Arthropoda > Insecta > Coleoptera > Cerambycidae > Stenurella > Stenurella melanura. The sequence goes on from OY757310.1 coordinate 9,693,833, forward strand.
TAAGTGTAAAAATCTTATTTTTTTCCACTTGGTGTCATTTTTCAATTTCACATATGTCCGTAAATTCTACCTAAAACTAGTCAACTTGATGTCAAATTGACGTTGAATTCAAGTAAAATTTACCTAAACAGGTATTAGTAACCAAATCTACTCTGCGACTACAAGTAAGATTTATATGTAATTTTACCTGTTTTAGTTGATATAACTTAATTTCGACGTCGTCTTATTCTCCACTTATGTCGATTCCACGTAGCATCAACGTAAATTTTACCAAAATATGGTTAATTCTAATTTTGCGACTAAATTTATTATACATAATTTAGGTAGTCTTGACGTCAAATAATACTTAAATGTTTGCTGGGGTTTATCCGAGCACTATACAACATTAGGTCTCAAAAAATGAGAATTAGAGAAATTAACACATCTTCCTCTCTAAAGTGTTCAGTTATAAAAAAATCAGCGTCTGCGCCCATAAAATCATCTGTAATTGGAACATTAGGGATCATATATGAAGTACAAAAATAATCAGGAAATTAATTTGTCAAATCCTTGTTGTCTACAGAATATTTATCGTTCTAATCAGTAGCTATCGGTAAATTATTACTTTTCTTATATTACTGTCGATAAATTGCGAAAACTTTTTGTTATTGATTTTAATATTACTTTCAAAATAATGGTAATATTTTTATATTTAGCATTAGCCTGCTATTTGTTATAGGTTTTTACTAATTTAAACTTTTGTTACAGGTACGTAGGTACTACTATTCAGTGCGAATATGGACCACCATCTTGTAAGTAATATAAATTTAGTTAAAATATTTTTGTGAATATTTTGAATTCGATGAGTGTACGGATCGATAAATTTCGTATTTCACTCGATTACGTTGCCAGATTTTTACAAAAAATTTTAAAGCATTGCCCATCCATTTCTTCCCAGGAATTCTCATAGAAGATCGTATATAAATCACTTTATCCCCTACTTAGATTAGTTCAACCGCCTGCTTTTTAAATTGTTTTAAAATATGTATCTACAATTCTAAACCAAAAATTCCTTCCTCGTTCTGTTGACTGATTGAGACGATATACACAGATAAGAAATTTAACAATTATTTTAAGCGATCGATTAAGTAATTCAATATACTTTGCTGAATGAGTAGTTTTTTGATTGGCTTATTTTATGTCGGCATATTTCTGTTACTAAGGACAATCACCCCGACAGGAAGAGACTGCCTTGCACCTCTCCGCAGGATGGTATATCTATTATGCAGTACTCGCCTAAAATTGCATAGCTTCTAGATGTACGCTGATATACAATCCGTTAGAAGGTAGGGCGAAAACTCTGTATATTCTGGAAGGGTCATCCATCCAAGCACTAACCTAAATAAGCGTTGCTTAACCTTTGGTATCGGAGTATGAATATAATCAAAACGCATCTACGCTCACCCCTAGATGAGTAGACTTGGTCATCCAACAACAATGTGTATTTCAAGTGGTTACCTTAGATCATTTTTACTTAACCTGCATGTTAGATATTCCTTTTACATTTTATATTATACTAAACTTCAGCTATACGTTAACTAAATTATAGCTATTCGACTCAGGCATGATTTATAATAATATAATTGAAGGGCAGATTTGCTACATTCCGGCCGGGAGTGAAGGCGTCCTCGTGTCAAATCATTCAGGCCGGCATTTTCTCATAAGAGGGCGTCTTTGTGTGTATTATGCAGCTTCAACAATGAACGGACGACCAGCGGGTGGTGTACGAGGGTGCAAGGAAATTAATTAGATGTAAACTGAATGCTTGAAGACCTAAGGCGTGGTGTCAGAGTACGTAACATTGTGACAGGATGGGAAAAGTCATTAGCAGATTTCTACGGTTTCCGTTGAAAATGAAAAGAAGTAGCGAGGCATGTGTTTCTTTTGAATATTGGACTAAAAAACGGTTCCCCTTTTTATTGAATGACGCAGAATAGCTGACTTTTAGGCATATAGTGCAAAAGATTATCAAATTTAAAATGTCTAAAATGTTTTTTGATCTTTGGTATATACAGTATTTAAATCCAAAAGTGCACGTTCGCCGCCAGCACTGAAATATTTTTATGATTTTAGTGCTATCCGACCACACTAAAATAGGACAGTGCACATAGTATCTATAGCATCCACGCAATAATTTTTGAGATTTTAACATTTTTGAGGCTGTCGCGCAAAACTTAGTATTTTCAAAATCTGTCTACATTTTTTCCTCATGGCATTTTTAGCCACAATTGGGTGGCATTTCAATTCAGTTGCACATATTTTTAAAAATAATTTTGGGTTCAAAGGAGTCAACTGGTTTCTTTGGTTTTTTGAAATTTTGAGGTTAGCTTTCATTATTTTAATCTCGGGTATAGATCGATAGGCAATTTAATTATTGACAATTTTCGCCTGAGAGAATTGCATCCATCTTTTTTTACTTCCTTCGCATACCGAAGGGAAGTATTGTATTCGAGAAAAAATCACGCTCCGAAATTTTTTACGATTTTCACGTTTTAGATAGATCACGTAGATTACAAAAATATAGGTTTTCAATTCCGTCCGTCTGTCTGTCTGTCTCTCTGTCTGCCTGTCTGTCTGTTGGTGCATTATCTAAAAAACTATTTAACGGAGAACAGTCAAATTTGGTAGGTAACTGATACTATTACCACCGAAGAAATGGTTGAACTTACACTGGAAAATATACAGGGTGGACCGTCCAAAGGGCAGAGATAATGGATAAAAAATGTTTTGCTCAAATTTAAAATTTCCACGTTTCATGACATTCTAAATCTATTTCAGAAAATTTTGTCAAAGAAATTTTTTTAAAATATTTTAAAATATATTTTGAAACGTAATAATTTCTCTAGGGGAAATAAAACGAATCATTAAATTTAACTTACTTTAATGATAAATATACAAAAAATGCACAAACAAAGCAGAGCACTTGGCATCAAGGTTTGTGGGTAAACTTTACAAAAACTTTCGTCAGAATAATCATATAAACAAATCATTAAAAATCCAGCTGACACATAGCAAGATACAAAGCAAAACTGTACACAATAAGAGTCCGCATACGGTAAATAATTAAACTACACTAAACACGATCTGGCCAGAGCCGTAAAACATAGAATGTTTACGATAACATAATTAAGACACACAAAATGAAAATATTACTAACTGTAGGTAAAGTTAATAATGGAGCACAATAACAGAACATATAAACTATAATAACTACTTTACTGATTCTATTCGCAGTTATTAATCACATTTATACATTTATTTACATTTCTTTTAATTCTTACGGCCCTAAACGGACAACCGCCTTTACGCCATCTCTTTCGCGTCTCCTCCTTGCTCGACTTGGCGTAGGAATATCCCTGCGTACTACAAGCTACTCCTATTGGTCAAGCATTTGCCATGCGCTAGCCGATAAAATTTAAACGCTTATAATTTAAATTCAAATACTAAATAGAATAGCCGCGCGCTTTATCTAATTTTAGGTACTGAGTGTTCTTGCAAAACGTGACCGTTACAATTTTTACTACTTATAGAATATATGATGGAAATTTTTTTTCGTTCAAATTTAAAATTTCCACGTTTCATTACATTCTAAACTTATTTCAGAAAAAAAATTTTTGAATTGAAAATGTTATGAACATTTACTATATTATAACACTACTGTAGGTACCAAGAATAAATGTTGAAAAAAATGTTTTTGGTCAAATTTAATAATTCCACGTTTCATGACATTCCAAACCTATTTCAGAAAAAAAAAATCGGTAAAGGTGTTTACACAGAACTTCCCTCTTTATTTGTGCATGGAGGTTACTCTAAAAAAATTATAATTACGAAATGACATTGAAAATAATATAATAATATAATAATCAGAATATAGTAATCACTATTATTACAAAGAAAACCTGATAAATTTTGGTCAAAAAAATATAGAGTGCTCATCCAATAGCAAAAGTTCAATACTAAATGACAGGTGCCAAATATGGAAGGCTTGCGCAAATACCTTTACAAATGTCCACACCATAGCTGAATTATTTCTTGGGATGACATTTTTTAATAAAAGTATAATAGGTGCATGTGCCAAATATTATTGCCGTATGTCACATTTTCAATTCAACATTCACGTAGTGGAGGTTAAAAAATTTCATTTTTTTTTACATTTTTCAAAAATGTTGGTAAAAAAATTTTCAAATTTTTTTTTCTAAATAGGTTTAGAATGTCATGAAACGTGAAAATTTTAAATTTGAGCAAAAAAAATCATCTATTTATACTTAGTAGTGATAAATAGATTAAAAATTTTTTCAAAAATATTTTTAAATTTGTTTTTGGTGAAATAGGTTTAGATTGCCATGGAAACGTGGAAATTTTAAATTTGAAAAATGAAAAAAAATTTTCATTTATTCATTTTTTTTTTTGAGTAGGTTTAGAACACTATGAAACGTGGAAATTTTAAATTTGAACAAAGAAAAAAAATTTTTCCATCTTTAGCGGTAAAAATTTTTCAGAATGCCATGAAACGTGGAAATTTTAAATTTGAACAAAAAAAACATGTTTTTCATCTATTAGTGATAAAAAAATGCTGGTGAAAAGAAATTTTCAAATTTTTTTTTCTGAAATAGGTAGAGTGTCATGAAACGTGGATATTTTAAATTTGAGCAAAAAAAAAATTTGTTCAATATATATTCCCTTTAGACAGTTCACCCTGTATATTTTCCAGTGAACCATTTCTTCGCTGACAGTAGCGTCAACTACCTACCAAATTTGACTGCTCTCCGTCAAGTAGTTTTCTAGTTAATGCACCGACAGACAGACAGACATACTGACTGACGGAATTGAAAAACCTATATTTTCGTAATCTACGTGATCTGAAGTCAAAATCTGAAAAAATCTCGAAGGGCGATTTTTTCTCGAATACAATACTTCCCTTCGGTATGCGAGGGAAGTAAAAGATTTTCAAAATTTTTTGAAAAATTTTTTACCAGTAGAAAGTTGGGAATTTTTTTTGCTCAAATTTAAATTTTCCACATTTCATGACATTCTAAACCTATTTCATAAAAACAGTTGTTTTTTAGTGAAAATGTCATGACGATTGTATCATGTGGGTAGGACCTATGAATTTTTTCGTTTTCTGGTGTTGGTATTTTAATTATTACAAGGCCTTGGATGGTTGTAGAGCAACTTCCTAAATTCTGCCAAATACGCTACAGAATGATACATAATCCGTAAAAAATTCATACAATGTAAAATCTGAGTAATAACACATTTGTTTTACCTTTTAAACATTTCTCAAGGTTTAATTTGAACCCTATAGGACTTATTTTGCTCTTTCCCTTGGCCCGCTAATTACTATGCAAAAACAGGCGAATTTGTAAATGTATTTACGCAAGCCTTCCATATTTGGCACCTTTTATTTAATACTCAATTTTTGTTATCGGATGACCACTCTGTATATTTCTCTGACCAAAAATTATCACGTTTTGTCTGTAACAATACCTATTCTCATGGTGGTTTCGTAATTAATAATTTTTTAGAGTGACCACCCTGTATAAAGAAAGAGGGAAGTTCTGTGTAAATACCTTTACCGATTTTTTAAAAAGTTGTCACGAAAGTATCCGTTTTTTCGAAATTTCTTTGGCTGTAAAGAATAAGCAGAAAAGAAATATTTTCGCTAGTATAAGTACATTGCTAGAATCACGAAATCTGAGGAGTAAATAAAAACAGCAGGTCTCTTATACAATATTATACAGCCCAGTGAAATTCTTTAAATACACCACATAACTAACCTTTCTTGTACATTTAGGATTAGCTACACGCCAGTTTAATCACTTTTTAATCAAGAGTCTAAACAAACTGACCAATATAAACAACCAACCATTATAATTACGTGTAGTAATAAGTAAGCGACACCCCGCTAACACAGCTTCGGCTTAGTTACAATCAAAGCAAAATCTCCTTGTGGTTGAACGCAAATTTTCGCAACACAATGAAAGTGAGTTCCCATTCGTCTTACCAACAATTACCTTAATAGGTCATTGTATTGGGATGCTAGTAGTTTATGTATGTAGGTGCATAGCAAATTATAGCACGATGATAGCAGTACAGAACGTAAACCGGTCGTTCACCTATTCTTTGCTAAGGGCAATTCTTTATACACGATCTATTATGCCAACCCTGTTCTCTCGTGGAACAATGACTATTTCATGATATTTTTTCAAGCTCTTGGTAGTGAATAGTGGCCTTTGTATGGGCGAGTTCAAACAAAATATTATTTTATCTCTAAGCGATATAGTGGGGGAGGATTATCCCTTAACTCTTCCATCGGGAGTTATACGTTTCAATTATTGGTGAAGCGTAAGATATAGTTGCATGATATCTTTTAACAATAACAATTTTTTCAATTTATTTTAAACTGGCAAAATGCCTTTTACGGGGTTCGCCAAAAATTATAATTTAACTTAAATTTAGGCCGTCATTCGGAATTTTCCAATTCTTATAATTTCTATGAGGTTTTCTGGTTAGTTTCTTATCTCTCTGTCTCTTATGGAATAAATAGGTTCGGAATGTATTTATTAGAACGCAAGCTTTACCCATTATAGAATGATAAACATTTTGTTTGACTACTTTACATACAGATTAATGAAATGAAATGAATGAAAATGCTAATATAAAACAATAAAATATATGAAGTATACAGGTCGGACCAGCCAAATTCCAACGCGGAATATATCCGGTTGAATTTAGTCGGCACGGACAGAAGTCGATTTGAGATACGCGTAGAATATACCAGCTGGTGCTCATGTTCAACGCAACAACATTTGGTAGAAATCTACGTCTTTGGCACATCTTTAACATTTTACGGTTATTTCTAGTAGAAGAAAATTGTTTAATATTACTGGATATTAGTTGTTCGGGACATGCTGCTGATAATTCTAATAATAAACTTATGGAGATTAGATTAGATTATTTGACCTAGTTACAAAGTCGTTTTTGGCAAGTAAAAGTACAATAGAGAAAGTGTTACAAGGTAATATATAAAAAAAACAAGAGATAACGGGATTGACCAACAATTAAAAATATGTATACATAAATGTATATAAATATGAACGTCACAAACAGAAATTTTTAAAAAATACTGTAAAAAAGACGGGGTAAATTCGGGTTAAATTCCAAAATGGGATCGAATGACCAGAATACATAAAAAAAGCTGTAAAAAGAATAAAATGCTTATTAATTACACATTTGTGTGTTCAAAAACTCCCTGACCGATGAGTTGCAGATCATCCCAGATGAGCAGTTCGCCTACAGAACCGAGCACTCCACCGAGCTCCAAGTGCTCCGTCTAACGGAACACATCACGGAGGGTTTCAACCATCGACAAGTCACAGGAGCGATCTTCCTCGACGTAGCTAAGGCCTTCGACAGGGTTTGGCACCATGGTCTTCTAGCGAAGATGCTGTCGATGGGTTATCCCGTAGGCATCGTCAAGCTAGTGAGATCTTACCTTCTCCGGAGGCAACTCCGTGTGAAGATTGCAGATAAGCTATCCAACTACAGTCCAATGGAAGCAGGTGTACCGCAGGGATCGGTACTCTTCCCCCACCTGTTTACCATCTACACCTCCGACATGCCAAGAACCGCAAGGACCTCTTTGGCGCTCTAGGCAGACGACACGGCCATCATCGCAAGATCATGGAGCGCAAGACTTGCCACCCGCAACCTCCAGAAAGCAGCATCCCTTTTGGAAGAGTGATGCAACAAGTGGAAAGTTAAAGTCAATGCGGAGAAGAGCAAAGCCATACTCTTCAAGAGAGTCAGAAAGCAAACTCCCACAGGACACGTTTCCATGAACGGCGACAACATCCAATGGCACGATACCGTCAAGTACCTTGGCGTTATCATGGATAGGAGCCTGACGTGGAAACAAAACACGGAAGCGATTATACAGAAGGCGAGGACGAGAAGAACTCTGCTCTATCCAATGATAGGCAGACAAAGCCAACTCAACCTGAGGAACAAACTCACGCTCATCAGGACCCTCATTGCACCCATTCTGACCTACGCCTCCGTTGTCTGGGGATACCAAGCAGCCACCTACGTGAAGAGGATACAAGCCGTGGAAAACGTCGCACTCAGGTGCGCCGTGGATGCACCATGGTTTGTCAGAAACGCCGACATCTTCAGAGACCTGGAATACACCCCGGTAACTGAAGTCATCCAGGACAGAGCGAAGAAACTATACGCCCGTGCAGCAGAGCATGGGAATCCGCTGGTCAGACAGGCGACTGACTACGACCCCAACGACGCTCCTAGGCACAAAAGAGGCCGAAGCTCCAGACCCTGGATAATGGGTAAGTATAACTAACCTTGCTTTCAGCCCGATCTTCAAGCCACGCCGCAAGGAGACAATGACCAAAACACCCAAATCACCCGATCCCGGGGGTATCCAGCAAGCAACCAGCTGGTTACCCTTACCCTAGCCCGTGCCGGCCTCCGACGCTAAAACAAGCGTCCTTGGCCGGCACAATCCTTGAGCTACACAGCCCAAAACTTCCTTTCGACGAAATCGGAGCACATGATGCCAATTGGCACCCTGGGCTCCGACTAGTCACACACCCCCAAACCCTTCCAAACTCCGAGAGGGTGCGGCAACAGCCGTTCCCTCTCACGACAGACGAAAGACGCTCCCGGGAGCCGACATGCCAGCGAAGAAAGAAACTCAAGACAGAAGAGCGCCAGAAGAAACGACCCAGCTGGCAGGGTCCAACAGCCAGGACCAGGGGAGGTCTGCTAACTTCGCCTACACCGTCTGCAGTTGCAGGTGGGGTAGTTGTAAAAAGCAGGCCCAACCCTTACGAGGCCGGTCCAGGTCTACAGCGATGATTGGGGCAAAGAGCTGGCAGCTCGACCCCTAATCATCCGAGACCGTCATCAAAGTCAAGAATATTGGCGCCGTTCAAAAACTCTTCACTTGTATAGAAGCAATAGTTTAAAATGCGTTTTATTTATTGTGGATTTGAAACTGTTAAGATTAAGTGATTTTATGTCATTAGGTATATTATTGTATAACAGAAGGTTTAAAGAATTTGTCTATGATTTAGTTAATCTAAGGCGAGGCTGCCTAAGTTGATTGGCAGACCTGCTGTCGTAAGAATGAAAATCTGAGTTTATAGAAAATTAGTTTGTATTCTTGTGAATTTCTAGTAAAGTAGTATAAATATGAAGGAAAGGCATTATATCATGACTTTTAAATATTGGAGAACAGTGATCTCTCCAGCCAGCAACTAACAATTGTTCTGACTGCTTTCTTCTGACGACGAAAAGTTGTTATTGCGTGAGATGAACCACCCCATAGGAGAATTGCTAGTTAATGGGGGTATGAAATAATGAAACATAACAAGTTTTAGAATAGAGTTGATTTTTCAGCCTGCGCAACATGAAAATAAAACTTGATAATTTGTGTGACAGTTGTTCCAGCTAAGAGAATCGTCCAAAACAACGCCAAGAATTTTGACGCTGTATCCTTTAATCAGTGTATTATTAATTAAAAAACAATTTATTGTCTTCTTTCTCTTCATTTAACTTAAGATTATTTGAAGAGAACCAAGCGCCAGCTTGTTTTACGGAACTAGTGCTATCCACATTAAAGTTGTCAATTTTTCAATTAAAATCAATAATCTATCGTCGGCATAAAAGATGCATTTCTTAGGTGACACAGAGTGAAAAGAATCATTAACATATAATATAAAAAAGAGGGGCCCCGTGATAGAGCCTTGAGGCTCCCATGCTTCACCGGACTAAGGTCTGAATTATTATTATCGACAGACACATAGTTGTCTGTTATTAAGATAAGAATAGAACAGATTTAAAAGCAAACCTCGAACGCCACAATTTAGTTATTCAATTCTAAGTGTACTAGAGTGATATTTACATCTATGTTATTCTCTTGTCACATATAAAAAGGCGAGGGCCATAAAACTATGGGCCCTACGCCCTACGTAACTTTGGGTTTTCTGAAGAGGTGTGCTAAAAAGGGCCACTTTAAGAATTTACACGTTTTTTTTTAATGTTTTTTTTTTATGTTTTCTTAACCGCTTCTCAAGTCACCGAGATAACTCCTTGAAAATCCAGAATGATTTAGGTAAAGAGTTAAAGTTTATTATTAAACAATTTTACTATCGACGTTGACTTCATTTTATTGTTATTAGATTTAATATGGACTAGGGTCGAATATGTTTTATTTATACAAACATTTGCTACTTTGCTGGATTTGACTATTTCCTGCGGGACACTCTTTATTACATAGCTTATTTATATCTCCCATTTTATTGACTATTAATATTTATTCCTAGATGCTTCATATTGTTTACTGAAGAAAAAGGAAGTCTAAGTTTTCGTTAAGGAACGAGCATAAATAAGCCAGCCTCTACTCTAATTTCGATTCGAAAAGGGAGCAACGTGGTTGGTACCTGGATGGGAGTCTAGAGAAATACAGCGTTCTTGCTCCACCTTCTAACGGTTTGTATAATAAAACATACGTAGAAGGTATGTAATTTTAGGTGGGGATTACACAGCGGATATACCATCCTTCGGTGTGGATGTAAAGCAGTCAGTCTCTGGTCTATTCAATTTTGGGCAAGTAAAATATCCCTACTCTTCGATATAGAAGAAGCTCGGCAAAATTCTAGGTTGGGGGTAGCTCATCTCCTGGCGTCGGTGATTGGCCATAGTAATGGAAAAAGTTTTCATTATTATTTATTTCCATTACTGTAAAGGTTGGAAAGGAGAATGTTTTTAGAATCGGTGTCTACTTTCTTTAATGTTGTCCATTCTGCATCACAATAATACATCTTGGTGTCATCCGTAAAACTTACTGTCTTCTTCACAAAATGAGAATATTTTAGATCGATTTTTATGATAATGTTAATAATATTGGTTCAAGGATGGTACCTTGTGGAACTCCTCATTCCACAATTGGTGTTAAATTTAATTAGTACAGGCAATGAAGGCAAAATGTTGTAAAAACCTCGCAAAAATGAATAAAAGAATCATCTCTGGGATATAAGTAGTTAATAACCTGTAGAATGGAATGATGCATTCTTTGCATTTCCAAGTTCCGGGAAAGTTCAAAAAAATTTGGAAAAACTTTTTGATTTTTGGTTTTTTTTTGCTCTAACGGCTAAAATAATGAAAATACAGAAAAAAGTTTCCAGCAAAATTTGTACCTCGTCTCTTTCTCTACAAAATAGGTCTTTACAAATTTTTGTCTTAAGCCGTTTAGGAGATAAATCCAGTTTTCCACTTATGGTTTTGAGCCGCACCGAAATGCCCGGAAAATGAGAATTCTCTGGGAGTTTCGTACGACCGGACATATCGATCGATAATTATTACTATTCAGAGCCGCTAAAAAAAATGAAAACAACGTGAAATGTTGAGAAAAGTCTCAGCTTTAATGTGGAACTAATAACAAAATTCATACAAATCTTTATCATGGAGAAAGAAGTGTTAGAAGATAGCTTAGTAAATTTTATACAGTTTATTTATTCACATCTTTGAGTTTTAAGCATCCTGCCTATATCTCCAGTAACAATGGGTGCTTTTTCACTGCATGGATTCGATTCCACGCACTTTAATCTATATTTCGTGAATATTTCATTGAAGAATGTTAAGATACAAATAAGTTGTATATGTTTTATTGTATAATTGTGCATTTTCTGAACGTGTATGAATAATGTAGACAAATTCAAAAAGTACTTCGCGCATTTAAAAAACTCTAAAGTTGTTCGAAAGAATATGATTTATTGTAATTATAGTCCAAAAATTGACGTGACTGTGCTATTATTATTACTTAAGATATAGCGAATTAAACTCCAAAATTTGGAGGTGATTGATCGATGAGAAATATACCCTCTACTTTGATCGCAAGGCATATTTATCCAACAAATGTAATTGCAATAAAATATTAATTGGATTAATATGTCATTATATAAGAATATACAAGCAAAATGAAATATTATTCTAACGACTCCCGGAAAAGATATGAATTAATCTGTGGATCAACTGTACAAAGTTCACTAAGCCATCTTCTGAAACTTTCTCTCTTTGATATTTTTTTTTTATGAATTTTGTGATTAGTTCCACATTAAAGCTGAGACTTTTCTCTACATTTAATGTTATTTTAATTTTTTTTAGGGGCTCTGAATAGTAAGAATTATCGATCGATGAGCCCGGTAGTACGAAACACCTGGAGAATTCTCATTTTTCGCGCATTTCGAAGCGGCTTAAAATTGTAAGTGGAAAGCTCGATTTATCTTCTAAACGGCTTAAGTAAGACAAAAATTTGTAAAGGCCTGTTTTGTAGAGAAAAAGACGAGCTACAATTTTTGTTGGGAACTTCTTTCTCTATTTTCATTATTTTGGCCGCTAGAGCAATAAAACCGAAAATCAAAGAGTTTTTCCAAATTTTTTTGAATTATCCCGGAACTTGGAAGTGCAAAGAATGCATCATCTCATTCTCCAGGTTATTACCTACTTAAATCCCAGAGATGATCCTTTTATTAATTTTTGTTACCCTATATTGTTAATTTGCTTGTACTAAATGTATTATTCATTATTCCCACACCGCGGAGTGGAGTGGAAGTATAGTAACCGTAAGAAATATTTAGCGTCGAAAAATACATTAGATTACTCCGGTCGAGTTCAAGGAACAGGACTTTTTTGTGACTGGGTTATTTTATTAGATTTTTCATCTTCTTTTGTTTCTTCTGACTTTAATTTTGAAGCCGCCATTATCAAAAATTGGCTAGTCTGTACTTTTGTCACCTATTTTCAGAAAAAGCACCAGTGTAACCTGGTCTGCATACAAAAGAAATTGTTCCAATTGTTCACATATTGTTCGGCTATTTCCTTCCATAATTTTATTAAAAACACGGTATCGCCCAGGCTGAAGGCTATGCGATGTGCGATGTGGTCAAGTTGTTGATTTGGCCACTCTCATTTAATAGCATGGTTTTATTTAATTTTACCGTGCGATATGCGAAGTGCGGTGCGAGATGCGGTGCACTGACGTGGCCATGCACTTAGTTGACTGCCGATAGAATAATGATCGGTGATATTTATGCCTATGATTAAAGGACTGATTTAATTAATATAAACATGTATAAAAACCGCTGCCTAAGGAATCACTACTTCCACATCCAGATTATTCGTCCAAGTCTCTTTAAAGGAAACACCTTGACTATATTTGCACTCTAGTATGTGGAAATTATTGGTCATAGAATTTTAATAATATTTGGGGTAGATGTCATAGAAAAGTTTGAGGAGTTTGTTTCTACCATATACGTTAAAAACGAAGTTTCTAGTTTACCGTACTTATTTTCCACTATTTACAACCTACCACCTCAATGGAGTCATCTCAATCAGATGTCACTACAATACATACGTGTACTAACTTTCAAGTGAATATCTCAATTTGATGTTATCAATCCCATTAATAATGAAGCGGAGGTGGTAGAGTTTGAAAAATATTAAAAATAAATCTGAGGCCTTGGTTTCTAGTATATACACCGAATCCCAAATTTTTGTAGTCTTACCAGCTTGCTTTACTTATTTTCCCCTATATGCCCCTATTTAACCCCCAACCCTTCAACGGCATCATCTCAAATTATGATCTAGTTTCAGACGTCGTTATAATACATACGTGTACCAAATTTCAAATGAATGTCTCAATTTTATTTTATCAACCCTTTTCATATTGGAATAGGGGTGGTTGGGTTGAAAAATATTATAAGAAAATCTGACGCTGTGGCTTCTAGTACATACACCGAATTTCAAGTTTCTGTACTCATACCAGCTTGCTTTACTTATTTCCCCCTATTGACCCCTAAATAACCCCCAACCCTTCAACGGAATCATCTCAAAGTATAATCTAGTTCCAGATGTCGTTATAATTCATACGTGTACCAAATTTCAAATGAATATCTCGATTTTATTTTATCAACCCTTTTAATAATGAAGTAGGGGTTGTGGGGGTTGAAAAATATTATAAATAATCTGAGACCTTGGCTTCTAGTACATACACCGAATTTCAAGTTTCTGTAGTCTTACCAGCTTGCTTTATTTATTTTCCCCTATTTACCCCTATTTAACCCCCAACCCTTCAACGGAATTATCTCAAAATATAATTTAGTTCCAGATGTCGTTATAATACATACGTGTAGAAAATTTCAAATGAATATCTCAATTTTATTTTATCAACCCTTTTCAAATCGGAGTAGGGGTGGTGGGGGTTGAAAAATATTATTAAAAAATCTGACGCTTTGGCTTCTAGTACATACACCGAATTTCAAGTTTCTGTACTCTTACCAACTTGTTTTACTTATATTCCTCTATTTACCCCAAATTAACCCCCAACCCTTCAACGGAATCATCCCAAAATATAATCTAATTCTAGACATCGTTATAATACATACGTGTACGAAATTTCAAATTAATATCTCAACTTTATTTTATCAACCCCTTTAATGGGGTAGGGGTGGTGGGGGGTTGAAAAATATTATAAAAAAATCTGAGGCCTTAACTTCTAGTACATACACCGAATTTCAAGTTTCTGTACTCTTACAAGCTTGCTTTACTTATTTCCCCCTATTTACCCCTATTTAACCCCCAACCCTTTACCGGATTTCCTCAAAAAACAATCCAGTTCCAGATCTCGTTATAATATATACGTGTACAATATTTCAGGTCAATATCTTAAACCGTTCCGGAGAAAGCGTGCGGACAAAAAAAAAGTTACAGACAGACCGACAGACCGACAGACAGAAAATTTTTTTTCGCTCAAATTTAAAATCTCGACGTTTCATGACATTCTAAACCTATTTCACGAATAAAAATTTTTGAAAATTTTTTTGCGATTACTATACTTCCAATCCACTACGTGGATGTGGAAGTAATATATAAAAATATTGTTTACAAACACGGTGATAAAACACGAACAAAAATAGCTATTAAACCGCTGTCAACGGTATTCTTGCTTATTAGGAATTGCTTCATTACCTTTTTTAAACGACTTTCCCTACTAAGTTACTAATTACGAGTTGCCTCGTATCTGTTTATTTTTCTTTATTGTTCATTTCCTATCGCTATTCAAAATACTGTTAATAGTTTTACAATATGTATTACCGCTTCTCATTTTCAATCGATATAGCTGATCTAAATGAGTTAAGCATCGTGAATATAACGGTTTGGTAAGAGAACTAATAAATATTTGTGAAAAAAATGGCGTGCTCTTTAACCTACCGTGACTTTAAATTGTGTGTTTAGTGCTCATTATTGGCTTTGATTTAAAAATGGAACTGCATGTTTAAATGCATTGGTTGCATATAATAGACGCAATTGGGAAAGCCTTAATAGATGCTGTTAGCCAAACGAAAAATAACGCATGTTATAATAATAATAACAATAATAGTAATAATAATATTTATTTTCCTTATAGACAAATGCATTTTTATAGGAATAGTCGCATTACTTAAACTAACTTATCCTACTTATGGATATTTTCATAAAATTCTCCTAATGTATAAGAACACTTATCTGTCAAGTATTGATTCAGCCTCATTTTAAAAGGTCTTAAATGTTTAGCTTCTTTTATCTTAGAGGGTAATTTGTTATAGATATATGGACCCATGTAATCGGGTGAATCCATTGACAATTTACTCTTGCAAAAGTGTATAATGTAAACGAGCTAAACAATATGTTATTCGCGGATTTATTGTTCTTTTTATATAATTGTTTCACATTCTATTGAATACTTTTCGCGGTGTTATCATAAGTAATATTGGTTTTTATTTAAGCTGCCCGGTTTATGAGTTGACTAAGGTCGAGGGTAGACATGCTGTAGGACGCTCCCGAAGAAAACGCAAAAAGAATCGGTTAAAACTCTGTTAAATTCGATAAAATTCGAGTGATCGGTTAGGTAAAAAAAGTGAAGTGTCATAATAAGAGAACAAAGCGCATACCGAATTAATAATTGAAAATTGCTGATAAAGTGATTTTTAACAGTACCAAAAATATAGTAAACAAGCTGAAAAAAACTACATTTGATATCCTTTTTGTCGCCATTAGGATGATTCAGTACATTTTCAGCAGAGGGTCGCAAGATGACTCAGTTTTGACATGTTTTATTTTTCTGTTTTTTGCTTTTTGCATTGACTAGAGTAAAGGCTAACTACATTTTGAAACACAAAAAGGGCATCGGTTCTATTGTTATTTAGTAAATGAAAATAAGGAAATGAATGATGATATTTTATATATAACATTACATTATTTGTTTGTACCTATATCGCACGGAGAATTTATCAATTTGTAATATTTTTAAAAATAATTCTATGGAATGCGTTTTCGTAAATAACTCGTTTATTTTAAATTTTTTGAAAGAACTCTATTTCTGATTTTTTGTCCAAAAAGGCCCGTGTCTTATACTGATTATGGAGATTGATCGACGGAATAGTTAATTTTCGATTTTTATTAGGAAACTCTTCGGAATTTGTAGAATTTATCAAAAAAATCAAGTTTTCCAGGATTTGTAGATCCACTTTTGTTTTGTCAAATTTCTCACAAACATCAACTAATAGACCTAATCGAGCCCTATAATTGCCATTTTTGAAAATAAAAATCGGACCTTCGGTTCGGGGGTTATTATTTCTTTGAAAAATCATACTTGGCCCTGGAAAAAATACTTGCGGTCAAGGGATTCGGGCCACCAGAAATAGGCTTCATTTCGAGACAACCAGTTTTTTGCAAAAAAAAAACAATTTTCGTTTGTTTTTCGACATAGTCTCTGGTATACTTATTTGTAAAACTTTGCCACCGGCAAAATTTCTTTTTTGAAATATCTCGATCCGACTACCAGTTATCGAGTTATTCAATTTTTCTCGAAAGACTCAAAACGTCTATATCGGATACTTCCGGTTTCCGAACGGAGCCGAGCTTCCGGCGTTAAGGTTTTCTAAAGACCTCCTATTAACCACCCAAGTCTCATCGAAATCCGAAAACGGATTAGGGGGCTGGGCGTGACAGACAGTCAGACCGACTGGCCGACGGACGGAATTTTCTAAATTCGCTCTCGAGTAGATAGGTATGACTTTCATTTCGATCCGACACTTTTTTCGGGTTTCGATGGTCCACCGAAAAAATGCAAAACCTATACTTACTACATTTTTTTTTTCAAAATGTAGTAACAAGTGCACTGTGGCCGTCGACAGAAACGGACCGACCTATACCCAAGATCCTTTCAAGTGTTTACTGGTGAACAGTTGTTTAGTGTCAAGTGAGCGTAATGTATCTATAACGCAATATAGACATTTGCTGTGTTGTGAGTGTTGTGACCTGAGAATAATAAAACTCCAACCAGAACTATTCTTAGAGAGTGTAAATAAATAATAAACTTCTTGTGTGGAGTAGACAAATTTAAGAGGCAGAAACCAGCCCAAGAAAAGAAAATAAACCAGCAATCACAAGACCGGGCGCTATAGAAAGCTAAGCTATACAAATTAATTTTATTAACTTTGTAACTTAATGAATTTTCTTATTTTTTTAATTTTCTATTAACTTAATTTATGAATTCAAAACCTAATTTAAAAAAATAACATTTCTTAATAATCTCAGAAATAAACCTATGTTAAACAGAAGATAGTCAATAAAGTAGAGAAATATCTGGAACTGGACAACAGCAACCGAAATGAATTACTACAAAAGCACCGACAAATAAATATACATGATATATAAAACATTTTCTCAGATCTCTTTCTCATTTGCAACTCGCTGTATGAAGCTCTCTTACCACGATACAGATTACAATATTAAAAAAAAAATTTACACCAAGATTATAGGTCTTGAAAAAAAAATGGACACACTAATAAAGGACGTTGAAACGAGAACACACCAATTACTGGTGCAAAAAATCGACGGCGATGGGAATTGCCTATACGGAGCATTAAACCATCAACTGGAGGAAGAAAATATAACATCCCAGGCACATATCAACGCAACGCGGAAACTTAAGAGAAGCATCTCATAAACACCTACACTTTCCATCTTATGACGATAGATGGAAACTTAAGAGAATCATAGAAACTTAGAATAAGCGTCTCACAAACACCTACACTTTCCATCCTATATTTCTACCGCATGCGTCATGTGGCTCTCGCTGCTGGCAGCAAGCATGCCCCATATCCAACCCGGCGTATGCAGCTGGTAGGGCGGTTTATGAAAATATCCTGTTTGGTTATCCGGAAGTGGCAGCAATGCTTACCTTACGCGGGCTAACCAATCAATCAATCAAGGTGCCAAGCCCGGTTCATAATCTTATCGCATTAGTGACAAATTTATTACTTTTAAGTTTGTAAACATTAGGGCCTATTAGCCGGTTTTTGCAACGTAACAATATTTTGAACAATATTTATTCCTATCTAAACTTTATAATTTTTTCTATTATTCTTTTATTTTAAAAATTTTTTAAACAACGCTCCCCAGAGGGGTGGGATTGTTTTAGTTTCAGAATTTTAATTTATTTAACTACAAAACTTAAAAAAATTACTGTCCAAATTTCACTTGGAATCGGAGTTTTCCGATTCCAAGTGAAATTGGGTTTCTTAAGTTATAGCGCCCCATACAAATTTAAAGCTCATATTGGCCTTAAGAACAACGAAGTAGACCACTTGGCCAATGAAAGTATATCTTCAGGAATACCCTCATACAACACACCGTGTCTAGAAGATGGCATGGGAATAATAATAATAATAATAATAATAATAATAATAAAGGACTCTATTAACCAGATTAATATTACAATTTATAATGACGATTTTACTGGGCGAGGTTCAGTAAAGCCTAAAGGCATCCTGTTCTTCCACCTAACCCAAGACAAACAATATAGTCTAAATAACAAAATCGAAATTTTCCTAACTTATGCTTACAAGAAAGAAAGAATAAAAAAACTATGTTCTGGACAATGGGCATAAAATACAGGAAACGACAAAAAAAATACAACAAATTTTTGTTTGAAATCACTGCCTGTGCATAATTAACTCAATCACATGTTTTCTAAAATCAGATATATTTTTGGTTTTTAATTCCTGGGGTAATTCATTAATACACTTTGTAATGTTTAAAAATGAATTATTATTTGTTTGCTTATTGTATTGAAACATTCTTTATAGGATTTTGCAAACAGCAGAAAAAATAACTATCTATAACTAAAAGAAAAACTTTGTGTAGAAATATTAATGAAATCTTTGCATTCTTTCGATAACCTGAATTCTGGTTATGCCAGCAAACTAAAATCCTAAAATGAATTTGTCTAATTTCTCATTTGACAATTCTCATTCTAACACCAGCATCCACACAGTCCCCTACGGCCATGCAGATTAAACTAGTATCCACATAACCCCCTACGATTATGAAGATTCAGTTAAAAATGAGAACAAAGACCTAAAATGAATTTATTTATCTACCTTGTCTTAAAAAAATTGTTCATTCCAATGGATTACATTTTCATAAAATCTATCATTCTGTTTCCTGGAAATGCTTAGCCTTTGAAACGTTTTTCGCCATTATTCTGGAGCTCATCAGAAAGACATAAAGCCATTCATAAAGATGTTAAAGAATGCAAAGATTTCATTAATATTTCTACACAAAGTTTTTCTTTTAGTTATAGATAGTTATTTTTTCTGCTGTTTGCAAAATCCTATAAAGAATGTTTCAATACACTTTGTAATATTGTACGAATATGACCTCTTAAAAAATTGGGTGTGATGAACGGGAGGAGTAAGGGTACCCTTAAACCTAATGTTTGAACTGTGGACGTCAGTCGGAAAACGTATTTTAGAATACAAGTATGGCGGGATCTTGTTAGTCAGTATATTAAAATACTGACAGAGTGCAAATATCGTCTATTTTTCATGTTAAGCCAGTTATTTAGGTTTAGTGTGTGGCTAATACGATTAAACTTCCTTACACCAAAAATTAACCGCAAACAGGAGTTCTGAAGTTTTTGAATTCGATTACTATCAGTACCATTTAAACAAGGTCCATATATTGTGTCACAGTAATTCAACTGTGACAATACTAGAGAATCACAGATTTTAGAGGTTTTGGTCAATACAAATCTATTTTGATATATTACTTTTAAATTTAAGTACGCCTTTTGTAGACATTTATTAATATGTGGTGTGAATCTCAATTCTTGGTCCATGATGAGTCCCAAATTTTTCACAGTATTTTGAAATAAAACAGGCTCATCTTTGATTTTGATACTGTTCTTAAACTCTTACTTAAATTGTTTTTAGCTTACCAGTGGTCAATAGCTGTGTATGTAATTGAAAAAGCCCTGATCGACCCCTGGGCGAGGAGCGTGTGTCCCTATCTTTATTCTGTTGTGTAAAGAAATTATTTATATTTGTCGAATAGGGTAGAACTAGGTAAAATATAAAAGTAACATAAATTGTGTCTGGCTGTGGGTCAATCGCCTTAATGCCATTAAAAAAAAGTTATAGCGCAAGAAAAACATGACAGACGGACGGACGGACAGACAGGTATAATGACAGACGGGCGTTTTGAAAGTTGTTCAGAATTCGATCACCAACACAGTGGTAAGACATTGTTTCTCTATGAGCGATATTACCGATTTTAGAAATTAGCCGATCAAATGTAATATACGCTTCGTTTTGTATTTGCGAAAAGTATAATAATGACAGTGATTGTTTTTTATGCAGACAGCTCTATCTTTCGTACTGAATACAATGCTCCCCTTCTGTGATAGAAGTAAAAATCGATTGCGTTCTTCAAGGACCTGTGATAAACGCAGTTTATTTCTCGATAAATAAGACGTATTGTTAAAGAATCGTCGCTAATATTACAACTAATATATTCATTAAACACGTGCACAAGTTCAATCAACACATTCATTATACGTATATTAAACACTTCCCAGCCTCTAATTGAAGCGATAGGTGTTCACGAATGTTCTTTTGGAAGCTGAATTACTACTAACGTTTGATTGAATTAGCGAATGCTCGGCGGGGTTAAACTCAATTAATGCCCAAGCAAAGCTGTCTGAATCGTGACTTGTGTTAGTACTTCATCCTTTCCTCCTACCCAGCTAGTGCTTATTTAATTTAAATATCTATTCATTCGGAAACGGCGTAGGAATTAAGAAATTCCTCTCAGGGAATTTGTAGTCTACGGAAACAATGGGTTGCTTCGGTTATGTTTGCATGCGGTTGATATTTTTATGGAGCTGGATTCTAAGCAAATTGTCTTAAAGAAATCAATTTGCCAAGTTTTATGCTGGTTTGTTCCCATTATAAGGATTGCGGCTTTCGTTCTTGTTGTTGAGAGATTTGTTTTACCCACGATTGCCTTTTTTTTCGTTTCAACTCAACTGCGTTCCCTAGCTATTAGTTTATTCATCATTGAAAGTTTTATTACGTTTAATTGCAATCGGATGTTTATTAAAAATAAACTACAATGAATTATTTCATTGCTGGAATATCTTTTTTTACATTAGCACACAGTGGGGCGTTTGAATTCTCTAGGAGGACAGAATGTAACAAAATGTGCGTTATTTAAAGATAAACATAACACATAAACATACCTCTAAACAACCCCCATCAAAACCAAGGCTTTCCGGTAGTGGTCCTTTTGTAAATATCGGGAAAGGCTACTAAAATTAATCTGGTAAAGAACCAGGATTATATTCAGTATAGTTGCCTTCATTGGTTTAGTGCAGGTAAAAAAAGCTGTAAAAAATGGACCATAAATTTCGCTCATTAAGATAATTGATGTCTCACAGAGCCGTACTTAATATTTTTGTGCACACTGATAGAAATTTAAATCTGTTGAGCAATGATGAATTTTGAGTCTAAATTAGAATTATCAAATATTCTCTTATTGCTGAGTTTCGACAATAATAATTTAATCTATTGAATTATTGTTGTAGCCAAGCAAGGACCACGAGGAGATACGAGCAATTTCTTGCCAAAAAAGGTGGACTCAGAGTTAAGGTTATTGCTATTTATATCAATAATCCTAACTTGATCTAATTGACCCAGATTAAATAAATAAATTCAGTTTTAGAAAGCAAATAAACAAATATTAAATAAATAAGTTTAATTCTAGAAAACAAGTAAACAGTTATTAAATAAATAATTCAATTCTAGAAAACAAATAAATAAGTATCAAATAAATAATTTCGATTCTAGAGAACTTCGAGCAACTTCGAAATTTTTTTATACGTTGCAAATATTCACTCATTACGCCAAAGTACAGTTGTGTAGCGTTCCATAATACCTGCTCTTTTATGAATCACTTTAAAATGAAATCCTATCTTTAATTGCCATCGCCTAAGTGTTTATTCACTAAATGACACTACACCTGTTGTTCTTAGTTCTATATGTACTGATTGTACTGTTGGTATCTCATTTTCCTGTAGTTACTGTAAATTAAAACTCTTAACAACTTCACCACAGACGAATCTAATGCTCGTGATTTTCCTTTGTCCGATTTAGCTTTTCGATTAAATGGTCCTTTCTTAATTAATTTATAAATAGTTTGTTCTGGAATTTCTGTTAAGTAGGCGGTTTTCTCCGCAACTCCAGTTTCTCCTTCACTTTCTTTTATATTTTTATTAACATTTAACATTGCTTTTTGGGTATGTTCACATAAATGTTGTCTAGAAATTTTCTCTGTAATTTGCGAGCTGTTAATAATCCCCATACTTTCCTGTCATTCTCTGCTAGTGCTGGGTAAAGAACCTTTTTGTAATCATTAATTTATGGATTCAAAAATCTCAAGAAATATGAGACATTATGTGCTTAAAAAGTGACCGCTAGCTGAATTCTGACGGATGAATAGTTTCTGAGAGATTCAATTGTTTATTAATTTAATATTTGTGTTATTTATTTTAAAAAAGCAACCTCTAACTGATCCTTTGACGTCATAGTCACAGGCGTAGAGGTTATTTACCAGTGACATACTGGTTAATTGTGATATTTTGTAGATTCCCCGAGCACCAGTTAAAAAGAAAAAAAATACATGTCCCAAAGAATTAGAAAAAAATCAATTGTTTATTAAAAAGTTGATTTTAGTAACATTTGAATTCCTCAAAATGAAATAATAATAATAATAATAATAGAGTAATAATTACACAGGGTGTGGAATTATTTTGATTTAATTGTTATTCTTTAATATCTGAGAAAGCCCTAGCAACGTCACGTAGAATAATGTTAAGATTGCTTATGTAAAAGGAATATATAAAAAACAATATATAGTAGAATAAAGAAATATCTGGAAAATCATGAACTATTAAATACCACACAAAATCGTTTTAGAAAAAATAAATCTATTAGAGCAGGTTACCCAACACTCTGTGAAACAGTTAATTCACTAAATAATAAGGAACATAAAGTGACTATAGATTTATAGTGTGGATCATAACATTTTAATAGAGAAGCTCGGAAAGTATGGAAGTAGGGGAAATACTTTGCAATTATTAACATCTTACCTAAATAACAGAATGCAGTGTGTTGTGGTCCCACAAGGATAAGTATTAGGACCGTTGTTATATATCCTATATACTAATGACCTACTAAAGGTACTTGATGAATATACAGTTTAATATGCAGATAATTGCTCCTTGATTATTAACTCTCCAGATTCAACAGTACTGGAACAAAAAATCTTGTCAGCATTAGATATGCTAGAAAAATACTATACTCCTCCTAACCTTAGGTTAAATAAATAAAAAACGCAAGCTGTTGCATTTTCAGATAGTAAGTCTAATGTTGAAAATAGTTTCACCAATGGTATCTTTGAACGCTGTATCTCAAATATCCTTTTCGGGTATTACAATAGATTCTAGGCTTGATGGTAAGTCCTATACTGACCAGCTTGCACAAAACATCACTAAGTATTGCAACGCCCTAAAACTAATTTCACAAAATGTTAATGTTGAGGCAGATTACATGGCTTATTATGCATATATGGAATCTAGAATTAGATATGGTATAATCCTTTGGGGAGGCACAAATCATGTATATAAAATATTTGTACTACAGAAGAGATGTCTCAGAAATATGCTTAATATTAAACAGACAACTAGTTGTAAATCAATATTTTGCACATGCTTACCTTAATAAGCCAATACATGTATGAAGCTGTGAAATTTGTGGTAAAAAATACATCTTTGTTTGCAGACCTGGAACAAAAATGACTTATTAGACATTAAAGCAAATGTCAAATATATTCATTTCACACTTATTCATAGAAATTGTCTTGGTTTTGCATGAAACATCTTTATGAATGGCTTTATGTCTTTCTGATGAGCTCCAGAATAAGGGCGAAAAACGTTTCAAAGGCTAAGCATTTCCAGGAAACAGAATGATAGATTTCATGAAAATGTAATCCATTGGAATGAACAATTTTTTAAGACAAAGTAAATAAATAAATTCATTTTAGGTCTTTGTTCTCATTTTTAACTGAATCTTCATAATCGTAGGGGGTTATGTGGATACCAGTTTAATCTGCATGGCCGTAGGGGACTGTGTGGATGCTAGTGTTAGAATGAGAATTGTCAAATAAGAAATTGGACAAATTCATTTTAGGATTTTAATTTGCTAGCATAACCAGAATTCAGGTTATCGAAAGAATGCAAAGATTTCAATAATATTTCTACACAAAGTTTTTCTTTTAGTTATAGATAGTTATTTTTTCTGATGTTTGCAAAATCCTATAAAGAATGTTTCAATACTATTAAAGCAAACTTCACATAATATGTGCAAAAAAATGTACCATTTTCAATAATAAAAAATAACAAACTACTTGATGTATACGAAAATTTGTCATTAAAACACCAGAAGGTTAAGTTGCGAGCTATACTTTTGGACAGGACATATTATACAATATGTGCGTATTTCAATGATACTCTGTACTAAGTGTTAGAAAATAAATAAATAAACGAAAAACAAGTAAAAAAATATTCCAAATAACACTGTCTCGTATGTTTTTTTTCAAATAAGTGATTCCGAAGGTTTTTGACGTAATGAACACAATGCCATTTGTCGTTTTGCGTCATCACGTCACAATTTTTAGACAACCTAACCTAAAAGTGCTAGAAAGGCCATATATTCGTGCCCTAATAGCTGGACAATATGAGATTAAGTAAAACGGACCAGACCATCTTATTCAGCTGCCCAAAATCTTCAAAATCCAATGCCAACAATTAAAAAATAACATAACTATAGATGGTCACAAACGAGCAGAAAAGAATACAGTTCAAACTCTTTACTGTCATGACCTAACTGGTCCGGCCCTAAATGAGTAGAAAGAAATGTTTAATATAATCCACCCAGAGATACCGGCGTGGACGTAGGGGGGCATAGAAAGAGAAAAAAACCTCAACTAAATAAAAATACCCAAAAAAGAACCAAGAAAATGGAACTACCTAAACTGACCTCATAGAGAAAAACGGGTAACGGCATTATGTTCAGGGTTTCAAAATCCTATGGAATTAACTATTTAGGTCCGATTTACTTGTATATATACTCACGACAAGAATCCTAGTATTTCTTGCTAAACTCAGAAATAAAATAATGTATGCGCCATCTACAGTTATGTTTTTTACTATTATTGTTATTATTTTTTGAAGATATTGGACAGCTCAATAAGATAGTCTGGAGTATTACTCAATCTCTTATCGTTGTCCAGTTATTAGGGCACGAATATAGATAGAAATGGCCTCTTTAAGGTTAGGTTTTCTCAAAATTGTGACGTGATGGCACACAACGGCCAACAGCATTGGGTTCAGCACGTGAAAATCCTTCGAAATCACCTATTTCGGTTTGAAAAAAAAGTATGTTTTTGCAGGTCTGTGTAATTTTTAAATTTCCTATATTAATATCTAACTATTATCTATCATTATAATTTTCAGTCTTATTTTATTATATCTGTATGTTAGTTCTTTTATTGTAACATGTGTCATGCTTTACACTCTCTGGGTATTGTAAATTTTTACAAGAACTAAAAAATCTATCTATCTATCTATCCATCTAACTTAATTCACACATACTATGAACATGAATAATATAAGGAAAAAAAACTTTCAGACATTATTCTGAAAATGCAATATGACTCGTACATAGTTTCCATATACGGCTTTTCTTTTATTGTATGTCTTGTTCCGGGAAGCGTTTCGTATCGAGTTGCCAGGTGAATTTTTTTGTCCCTACTAAATATTAATAAAACATTTAATTACTTCATCGCACAATTATTCTTGTATAGGTTACATTTGCCAGAAGTTTAATAACGTTTCGTCTGCTGAATTAATCGCGGAATAAATAAATAATTAGTACCGAGAAATGAGTCTCGTGAAACCATAATCAAGTTATTGGAGCGTCATTATTTCAATGAAATATAAACGAAAAATAAACCACATTGCTGCCAGTCGTTTTTTATAAATAATCCTTTATTCTGTATTCTGCGTATGCCCATAAATACATCCAGAGATAAAATCGTGAACTTGTAAATTGCATGACGAAAACGTGCTGGTATTTTCCTTTTAGTAATTCCACTTTCCTTCATATTGTGCGTAGACCATAAATATGAGCGCGACCTACAATAGAAGAATTTAAAATCAACTTAACAGCACGGTTTCGACAATAAAGGAATTCTGATTTTTATAATGGAAATTAAGCTATCGCCATTTATAGTATCGTAAATATCTCGCACCCACCTAATTAGGTTTTATCTGCATAGGGACTTCCTGAGATGTTTTTATATCTTGTGTTGTTTATAATAGGTCACAGATATTAGGGATAATGAATATTGTCACGTGTTTCCACCCCTAGGAAACCACCAAACTGCACAATACTTTTATTTACCTAAAATATACTTTTACCGACTAAATTAACCTCTTACAATGTTTTCTAACCTTACTTTTTATTAAAACTTTCCTTCCAGCCTGTTTACATTGGCTTACACACTCTAAAAACGCCTCTAGAACGATCTAGAGTCCTGAACCTTTCGCGGCAATCTAGAATAATGTAGAAATCACGATCGTCTTCTGTAAGTTTCTGGAACACGTACTACTACCGGTGTCTCAGGCATTACAGACTTTGATGAATCCAATTACAGTTGCCTATCATGATTGCTATCACACTACTCACGAGTTGTCAGTCTCATGAGCCCCTATAGGGGACGTAACGCATTGCAAGAAGTCTCCATATATAGTAACCTCTGGAATATCCTAAGGTTTACACTTCAGGCCGTTGTTATTTTCGATTTATATAAATGATATCTATATTTATTTTCAATTTTGCAATCTTTTATTATACGCAGACCACAAAATATTCGCCCAAATAAGTAATATAACTGCAGCTCAATCCAGCGAGATATTTGTCATAGTGGAGTAGATCTGGCATTTGAAAAACAAAAAAAATGTTCCTATCTTATAGAGAACGACTTCCCCCATATGTTAAACATATGGAAAATCGGTTTTTCTCAGTTTGTGCGCGATTGGGAAGACGTATAAAACGTTTTTCGGGTGAAAAAGGAAGGTCTCTCCGAGCCGCGTAAACCAGTTTTTGTTTTTTTAAAATCGGCCATTGAGGCCGTTTGAACGGATTGAGTTTCAGGTTAGAAAAAGGTATCGGACAGGAGGTATGAGGGGTTTTTAAGAGATAAGGGATGGAGTTAGGATGGTAATTTTTGTTTCTGTTGTGGGTGGTTATAGGAAGAAGTCGAGACCGCGGGGGAGCCCTCTAGGGCAATTAGGGAAGGAGAGGGAGGGGGGAACGGGAAAAAAGGAAAACGGCCATATCTCCGGTTCTAATAGGGCGATTTTAGAAAATCAAAATTGGATTTCTTCCATTTTTGATCAGCTATAATGTTGGATAGGTATTAAGTAATTTTCGCCGAAAATGTAGAAATGGGGGGCAAAAGTTATGTATTTTTTTCAAAACTATTTTTTTTTTATTAAGGGAAAATGTCAGACTTACCTTTCTCACCATTGATTTTCCTACCCCCACCTCCGTCGCGTGTTGCTCTTTCTCTACTTTCCTCTCACTCTATCAGATGAGAGGTCCGCAGGAACTTTTGACCTGCGGAGATGCAGCTTGCTGCCGCGACAGTCTCTAATGAGTATTGTCTCCTCGTCTTAGGCCGCGGGTGAGACAATAATAGAAAAAGAGAGAAATGAAGAGCTGGTAATGGAAGAAAAATCGAGAACAAGCGGAAACAAATTAAATGGTGTGAATTGAATTCGGATGCGCGGATGTTGACATGATCACGCATGTGTGGTATACCCACAACCAGCTGGCATATTCCACTCTACAGAGCCTCTATCCAGTTGCCGACATGGGATATATATGACGAACAACGGACACACGCGTGATAATTGAGGCACCACACGGCCGACTTGACCGGCGTACGTCGTGTATAAGATAATGAAATAAGAATCGGAAGGTTTCGTGATATACGGCCGCTATATGCCTCTTTCATTCTCTATCGTTTTATTTGCCGCTCACCCTCACGTCGACAAGAAACTTCCTCATGCGCGAGAGACGTCGGCGAGATGATTTGCTGCGTAAATTCACGGGAAATTAAAAAAAATCATTAAAAACGATTTTGTGAATGAGAGCGGCGCGAGAGTAGAGAGGGTAGAGGCCACGCTTATTCTCCCGCCGCAGCAACTGCTGATTGAAAAGAAATAAATTAATAAGTGTAACTCGCGCGCGCAGCGCAAGTTACTGTCCGATCGAATTTATTATTTTTTTTATAAAAAGAGAAATTTGTTCTCTCTAAAGTGAGCCCTGACAGAAGGGCGTAGGACTTTCCCTTGCCCTTCTGCAGGGCTTAAACTTCAAGTTGTCGCCCTGCCTGTCCTAATGAAGGAATTTGAAAAATAATTTCTTCATTTTAAAAGGGATGAAAATCTCTGTCTTTTGAGGAGTATTTTGTTCCCCCACTCCCCCCATCATAAATAAACCGTTTTGAAAAAAGTTTCTTTTGCCCCCCATTTTTACATTTTCGGCGAAAATTATTTCCTACCTATCCAGCATAATAGCTGCTCAAAAAAGGAAGAAAGCCCATTTTAATTATTTTAAATCGTCCTATTAGAACTGAAGATATGGCAGTTTTCCCTTTTTGCACGTTCCTCCTCCCTCTCCTTTCGTAATTGCCATAGAGAGCTCCCCCCGCGGCCTCGACTACTTCCTATAACCACCCACTACAGAAAAAAATTACCATCATAACCTCATCCCTTATCTCTTAAACATCCCTCATACCTCCTGTCCGATCCCTTTTCCTGCCCTGAAATTCAATCCCTTCAAACGGCCATATCCCCGGCCCTAATTGGCCGATTAAGAACCAAGAACCAGTTTACGCGCCTCGGGAAAACCTTTCTTTTTTATAAGAAACGTTTTTTTGTCCGTGTCCCCATCGCGCGCAAAGTGAGAAAAACCGATTTTCCATATGTTTAACAGGACCCCCCTCCCTCCCACCACCTAGATCTTGGATGTGAAAGTGTCATGGAAGCGGGGGAAGTCGTCCTCTATCAGATAAGAAATTTTTTTTTTTTAAAAGGAGCTTGTTTTTCACCCCCTTTTTCTGCCAGATCTACTGCACTAATAGGGGACAAACTATTCTTAAATCTAGACATAAAGCCACTCATAAAGATGCCTTTCTGATGAGCTCCAGAATAAAGGCGAAAAACGTTTCAAAGGCTAAGCATTTCCAAGAAACAGAATGACAGATTTCATGAAAATGTAATCCATTAGAATGACATTTTTTTAAGACCAGGTAGATAAATAAATTCATTTAAGGCCTTTGTTCTAATTTTTAACTGAATCTTCATGATCGTAGGAGGTTATGTAGATACTAATTTACTCTGCATGGCCGTAGGGGACTGTGTGGATGCTAGTGTTAGAATGAGATTTGTCAAATAAGAAATTAGATAAATTCATTTTAGGATTTTAATTTTCTAGCATAACCAGAATTCAGGTTATCGAAAGAATGCAGAAATTTCATTAATATTTTTACACAGTTTTTATTTTAGTTGCACTTACATAGTTAATTTTTCTGCTGTTTACAAAATCCTATAAAGAATATTATTCAATACACTTATAAGCAAGCAAATAATAACTCATTTTTAAACAGATATATACAATTTTAAAGTTAATTGTGAGTCGCCGCGCCGCAGGCGCCAGGTGCTTTAACTGTTATTTAGTACGTTATTGAGCCGAATCGGTCGCGATCCGTCCAACCTCATTTACACTACGATGCTGCGCGCCGTGGTTGTCTGGTTGGCTTCGGATCGTGATCCGGGAAGGCAATGTCTGTATTTTTAATTTACAATAAAATTTGTTATGAAAATGATGATGATGATGATGATTGGCGCGTTTACGAGATGCAATTACTGAGAATAAATGGTTCAGACTGACTAGCTTTTAGTTGTAGTAAACTGCTGTAAGTTCGCTAAACGATGTAAATCAAGTTGCTAAATGCCAGTTCAATTGGAGTATTCTACGCCATAGATAAGGTCAAACAAATGAGTGATTCGTTGATCCTTTGTAGACAAAAGAAAATCAATTATTATTGAGTCATTTTCTATGCCTAAGAAGGAGACAGGCGTTGTTCGTCTAATGTTTAGAAGCGTTATCTCCAACTATATCAACTCATCGTTAAATATCAATAAAAGTGAAATAAAACTACTCATCCATTACCACAAAGAGTTTAGTGAGCATATTTGCCTATTGCGTAGTGGGCTTAAAGCGAGCTTTAAATAAAGTTGACATTATTGACTAGGCGCGTATAAAGCATTATTATTCAAGAGACATTCTTGTCGGCCATTCTCCGGCAGGGACGGAACAGTCGTAAACCAATTTGGAAAGCGCCTCGACACCGTCAAACAAAATTCCGACCGCATTCCCTTTCAAAGTTATATCTATCTATCCAAAATTAAAAATTTCAAAGCGAATACGCAGTAGGGACAGAGGAAATGTCTGTATTTGAATAATTTGCTGTTTCTTTAAATTGTACGCACAAATTCCGTTGGATCAATAATAAAATAAAACAATACAGTGGTCCTCGAAAGAAGCATCAAATGGCATCAGCATGCTTTGCTAAAATAAATCTCTAAATAAAGAAAGAAAAAATATTTCAGTCCTTGATTGTGTTTAATAGTATTGACAAACAATCGTGAAAGTTTATTATTAAAGTTGTTTATTTATCGCATAAAAAGGTTCACGCGTAGAAAATCTCATAAAATCGGCCAAAATTGCGATTATTCCAAAATTTCAACGGGATATCATTTTTCAATAGGTTTTTGAATTTTCTGTTTCCAAATATTATTATCTTACTAAAAAGGGCACTACGTAATATAGCAGGTGTAAACAAATTTAATTTTTGCAAAAATTTGTTAAAAAAATATAAACTATTAACGATACCATGTACTTATAGTTATGAAATACTAAATTATATTACATCTAATTATTCTTCATTTGTGACTAACGATTTTAACCATAATTATGACACTAGAAATTTCAATACCTTGATTATACCACAGCATTATATGAAGCGAATTCAATATACGTGTGTATTAAATTCTTTAATAAACTTCGTAATCATATAAAAAGTGTTAGACGCGTGAAACAGTTCAAGTTTATATTGTTTTTTAATTCATCACTCTTTTTATGATGTTAACAAATACATAAATTTATAATTATTTCGAGTCATCTGTCTTGGTAATTTTTAATTCTTATTTTCGTTTTTTGTATGTATCTTTTTGACTATTCCTACAACATATGTACTGTAGCGTGTTTTCCACCTTTTAGGAAACGCCCTGTATGAATCCGTGGGTTCTAAATAATTTTAACAAGGGGTAAACCACTAACACTTTATTTAATAATTTACCGACTATACAATACTTCAAAATAACCTTTACACTTTGTTTACTTGATATTTAGCCTCACTTTCGTTACCAAACGTCACTTTCCTAAAACTTCACTTTAGTAAACTTCTTCACTTTTATAAAACTTCTTCCTCTGCACTGGTAATCGCGCCTTATATACTCTGAAATTGCCTCTAGATGCATCCAGAACCAATCAAAAATCTTCTTCTACCACAGTCTACAAGTTTCCAGTCACTAATAGGCATAGGCGTATCAATCTCCAGTTCCAAGGGGTTGTAATACATAACAGTACTTTTTGTATTGGTATACATTTGGGACAATAGATATTATTGTTATTATTATTATGCTGAAAATATCCTGTATATAGATTTTCCTGCGAAAATTCAAATTCAAAACTTTAATTAATATCAAATGCTAACTAAAGTAAAATATAAATAAAAATCTGTTACGATTTTGATGAATTTTGTATCATTGTTACTGTCCTGGAAGAAGCCGGAACATCTGGTATGACGGTGCCTCTGAATTAGTATCCAAGACATCAAAACACTTGAATAACTGCACTTCAATACTCGACTCGCATTTCCTACAATTTCGGCATCATATGCAGATTATTAAACCTAAAGAACAACTAAAAATGTTCCTATATTTATTCTAAAGTAATGTCATGAACGAATTCAATTCAACTCTATCTAGGTTAGACGAATCGTGCATTAATAAAACAGGACCACTAAATAAAATCGAACTGTACCTTTGACCAGACCAGGTGCATTATATGTATTTGAGATCGCTGAAACTGAATGCGTTTCTCCCCATCACCTCCTATAACCTTGTACCTTAAAACCCATTACTCAATAACTCTATAACCTCAAAAACCTCTACCCCATAATCCCCCAACCCGATAACGCAGCAAAAAGGAGACTTTTACGCGTTTAAAATCCGAAACTCAGAAACTTCGAACCAGATATTCGTTCTAACCCCATAACCTTAAAACCTAAACCCTAAAACCCATAACCTTGAAATTCAGTAAGGTCGAGGTTTTCCTTATTGTAATAACCTACATTCTGCCATACCCAGGAATAACGACGTGGACGTAGAAGGCTTCTGTTCCCTTTGGGGTGCTTATTTAACGTGAGTCCCATTTCCTCTCACTGATCGGGGTGCTTGATTAACGTGAGTCCCCTCGCCTCTCACAATTCGGGGTGCTTGATTTACGTGAGTTCCCTCAGTCCTCACGATTCGGTGTGCTTGATTACGTCAGGCCCCTCGACGTCACTGAACTTTCAGGTTATGGGGTTTCAAGGTTATAAGTTTTAAGGTTATGGGGTTGGAACGATTATCTGTATCGAATTTTCTGAGTTTTGGGTTTTAAACGCGTATAAGTGTCTTTTTACGGCTTCGGGATTAAGGGGTTTAAGGGTTATGGGGTTAGGGGGTTTTGAGGTTACGGCATTTTTGAGTAATGGGTTTTAAGGTAAACGGGTTACAGGAATATGAGGTTATGTAATTTAATTAGGTTTTATTTTGTTGCGTTTTACAGTTTTTTCCTAATTTTTGACGTTAAGAGGAAAATCAGAGGTGATGGGGTAAAACGGGTTTCAGCGACCCCAAAAACATCTAATGCACCTGGTCTGGTCAAAGGTATATCTCGATTTTATTTAGTGGTCCTGTGTAATCAATAAAACGAACTATTTACTGTTTTTGCATTTTGTAATTCCTATGCTTTCATGGACATTGAGTTATCTATTATTTGTTACATTATATTAACCTAAGTTGCTGATATCTATTCTATGATTGTTATGAAAGGCATATTGGACAACATTAGATTTTGCAGTTCTTCTATTTTGAGATGGGATCTTGTATTCTTTGAATCTGGTTATAATCGGATGATTAGTTTGTCCAACATACTTCATCTAATTTCGCAAATACTGAACCTTCGGTTAGATTCACTATTATCCTTATTATAAAAGTTGTTTCGGTTTGCCTCGTGATGGATGCACAACAACTATCATATCTAAGATGTTAAAATCCTGGAATTTTTACTGTTTCACTAGTATTTGTATTCCGTGCGTGCATGAGAGACAATTAATATCCAGCTAGCAGATACAAATTTTTCTAATCTAGAAAGCACATAAAAATTAGAGTATATTGACAAACGTGCCGAAGTATAGAGAAATAGGAGCAAATAAAGCGATTTGTGGTGTTTTTAAACATGGTTCTGTCATTAATGTAATGGCCTTTGATTTAGATTTGGGGGAAGTCACCCTTTTTTATAATTGAACCCTTTAAATAGAACGAACGACCTGATAATCGATTACTGTCATCGTTTTACTTCTCTAAACCTTTTTAGTAATTTGATACCCTGATAATAGCTTTTTTGTATGCACATAATATCACCATTAGGTAAATACCGATAAAGGGATAGAGAAAATTCAGAATTACGGAGTATATACCCGAGTAATTGAGCGGACTTAATAGGAATTACTATTTCGCTGTTATATTACATCATTATCTGAACTATTGTCTCCTGGTCTTATAATAGTATATTATTCAACAAGCATAAAATGAGCAATTTTGAGCGAGTTGCAAACTATACCTTTTCTGTGACAACATATCAATTAATACAGATTTGTAGTAATGTAGAAATAATCGTGAGGTCATTTTAGAATATTTTTCTAGTCAGTAAGTGCAAATTTCTAGGTAGTAAATGGATATGTGTTAAGTTTTGAATATTTTGTATTTAGTGCCAACCGGCAATGGGCTTATTCCATGATATTCTTTTTATATAGTTTTTATACTTTTTCATATAGTACTCGATATTCTCATTATACACTTAAAATTTCGTATTATTAACTTTTTCCGTTCTCGAGATATAAGGAGTTGAAATTAGTAATAGTTGCAAAAACCGAGCGCTCATTTGTGACGTCACTATACGCAAGTGACGTAAGAAAAATGACTTTCTGGGACCTTTCAAATTTAACCTGAAAAGTCGAAAAACATGGAATTTTTAAACGCTGGTAACTAAATAAATACGCCGAGTGGAAGTTCGTTCTATGTGTCTACGGAAAGGAGAAGGTCGGCGATGAATTATAATCGTAAATTGCAGGGTCGAAGTCGAAAATTCGTTCTGGCAGGAGCGAGAGAAAATTGTAATTTTTTGACATTTCACCAAATTGTACTCCCCTACTGTCAAGTAGTAAGCAAAACAAACAGTACTTCGAAAACACTTATAATTATAACCAATAAGGAGCATCGAGTCTATTGAGATCGCCGAGTCTATGCGTATAGTGACGTAGCGCCTGGCCACGCCCCATTTTCGCGAGATGGAAATTTGTAATACTTTTTAAGATACTAAACGTGCGAATAAGATTCTGATTTTTTGCAGATCCATTAATTTATACTTGCTCTTTCGATTTATGAAATAAAAAAAAAATGCGGAACAAGCCCATTCTAGATTAAGCAATTTTGTGTAGAAAAATACAGGTAGGCTTATGTCATCAGAGAAATGTCATAATTATAAATGTTGATAATCTGAATATAATTTTTGAACAAGAGAATTTATTTTTATTCAACGCAACCATACAGTCCACACAACTGAGCCATCCAAAGGAGTCCACCTGATATTACATCAAACAATATCAAAGGACAAGTAGCAAATTTGATACATTGTGAGGAATATCAGGCAAGGACTCCAACAATATGACCAGTTAGTAAGTGGAAAAAGTGTCGATATCGGACTTGAACTTAAGAAATTAATCCTTGGTGCGTTTCAAATTGAGCATAATTTTGAATATATCAGAAATATAAACATACCTATATATACATATACCCACATAAATACATACATATGTACAAAGCAGATAATCAACTCTCAAGAGATAAGTTATAACATTCAATTAATCAGAAGAGAAATAGTACATACAATTGTGTAAAATGTCTGAAAAAATTTTTTAATGGTAATTTTGAATTTGCCTATGCTCATGCTTTGGATATTATTTGGCAATCTGTTATATAATACAATAGAGTTATATTGAGGTGACTCTTTGAAACTCGATGTCCTATGTAAGGGAATTGTTAGAATATTCTTGTTTCGGGTGTTATATAAATGATGCTCAGACAGACACAAAAGCGTCAATATTATTTTTGGCGTTTATTAGACATTTATAAATATAAATACATGGCATCGTCAGGATTTGTTTGTTTATAAATGTAGTTTTACAGCTTTCTCTGTAGTCTAAGTTAAACAGGAATCTCAGTATTTGCTTTTGTATAATAAAAACTCTCCTAGCATAGGATGATCGACACCAGATACAAATATTTAGCGTTATCTGTGAATATGCTAAGGCATAGTAAACACTAGTGAGTCCCACTTCATTTAGCATATCGTTAAGTTGCAATAATGCAAAGTAGGCTTGAGTAAGCTTTTTATATACGTGATTAATATGTTGTTTCCAAGATAAGTTGCTATTTACCAAGGTGCCAAGAAATTTCGAGTAATCACTTAAAATTATGCCAGGTAAACTAACCATACGCCGTAAGTTAAAATTCAGAGATATTGTTTTATTCTCATTCAGCATTAGTCTGTTTCGATCACACCAGATACTCATCTCACTCAATACAATATGAATTTTATTGGATAGTTCTTCCAGGCTTGTAGCACTTGCGGTTATGGTGGTGTTATCCGCATACATAATGGTGAAGCCATTTTTGATAAAATTTGGAAGATCGTTTACAAAAATCAAAAACAACAACGGGCCTAGTATAGATCCCTGAGGAACTCCCAAGAGAATGTCAAAAATGTTCGATTGCACTTCATTGCAGTTTACACGCAGAGTTCTGTTTTGCATGAATGAAATCAGCCACTCTTGTAACTTACCTCTAATACCAACACTCAGTAACTTATCAGCAAATATATTTTTATTAACATAGTCGAAAGCTTTTGAGAGGTCAAATAGAATTGTCACAATATACTTACCACTATCCAATTGCTTATAAATAAAATCAAACAATTTAGCCCTAATAGCACATGGACGTCCCGAAAACGTCCCAAGAACGTACTCACAGGACATGAAAACGTCCCCAGGACGTACTCTACCGACGTAAGACGTACCGAGGACGTTTGAGGGACGTTCCGTGTCAGCAAAACGGGGTGTCCCGAGGACGTCCCACCCAGGACTTATGTGGGACGAATGTAGGTCTCGACAGGACGTCCTGAAAACGTTGTTGGGACATACTATGCAAAACATATAGGTACCTCCCCCTCCACCACTTTTAAGGTGTATTCACAGCAGAGGGTATTTATGTTCCTTTTTGGGTTTTCTAACTACATGCATTTCTTTCCGAAATAGAATCCAGTGATTGGATTTCTATTTCGAAGGGAATAAATGTGGTTAGAAAAGCCAAAAAGACAAAAAAATGACAATATGTAATTATCATGTAGAAAAATTATTCAAATAGATTGATTTTAATACTTGGTATTTTTATTTATCAACACCAAATGACAAATTTATGCGAACATTTTATTTCTATTGTGCTATTGAAAAATAAGTTATGGTATTTGCATTTTTTTTTTAATTAACTTTATACTCTACAAATTCAAATGTCAAGTGTCAAAAATACAATTTTTATGGGATTTAAAAGTTATATATTATAATACCTAGTACAATATAATATAGGTATATATACATTAAGTCATATTGAATATTAAAAGAAATAAGCCAAGTGTACAATAAAAGGTAAGATAAATGTATATCTCACCTTCTCTTAACGTTTTGCACACTTCGTCTTTTTATAACTATCTTAGTTTATATTATTTTCTAATATTCTCTCTTTTTTGACACCCCCTCTGTTCTTTCTTTTGCCCTCTTCAATCACGATGTAATAGCCATTTCGGTGTCCTTCGAAGACTTTGAAGCGTTAGCGACTTCAGCAGCCCCTGTGCAAATAAAAGAAAAATTACCATTTCAGATGAAATCATGGCAAAAAACATTAAGATTAATATATGTCACCTGATGGCAAGCTTATATTTAAAATAAATTGTTATAATTTTCTTGGTGTCCTATTTAAAAAAAAATAACAGTTTAAATGTGAACATTTTTTTGTTTAACTGACTTTTGCATTTGAAAGGTTCCCTTGTTCATTAAAAAAGTTTAAGAACACCTCTTTATATGAATGATCGATTCTACAAATAATACCAAAGACCGAGAGAAGCAGAAATATATGTTGTGACTAATGCTACCGCAGATTAATAACATTATTATAAGTTTAACGTTATATTTTTTGCCAATATTATTACAGAATTCAAGTAAAGAAAATGGCTACGGGTTAAGATGCATTAGGATTTACGGTTAGAAGCAGGTTTATTAAGTTGAACATTGATGATGTATAAAAGTTTTTGTACGTACGTACAGCATAATTTCAGAAAAATATAACAAATAGGGCATATAAGTTACAAATTTGTAAATTTTCCTCAAAAAGTACCTTTATTAGTTTTTTCCTTATATTAATTTACTGAAATCCCTAAATATACTTTACAAGTTTGTTGATGTTTTCTGGCAAATGTTTTTATTACTCGATGTATCAAACCTTACCTATTAAAAGTTTCATCACCATCTCCACTTGTTCATCAGAGATGTCGAACCATATATAACACTTCGTTTAACACACTGCATGAGTAGGTACTTCTTTTCAATTTTTACTTCCCTCGCATACCGAAGGGAAGTATTGTATTTATAATGTTTAACCAACAATCTTCTTTTAAGTGAATAAGTTCGCTCCATGATATACAACTAAAAACTACAT
This sequence comes from Stenurella melanura, assembly GCA_963583905.1. Lineage (NCBI taxonomy): Eukaryota > Metazoa > Arthropoda > Insecta > Coleoptera > Cerambycidae > Stenurella > Stenurella melanura. Next base: position 9,732,621 of record OY757310.1, read on the forward strand.
ACCCAGGTTCACAGGTGATCTCCCATAGAATTTTAACAGAGCCAAATAAGGTGGGTGGTAGTAGGTATATTTATTATAACCTACAAATAAGCAGCACCAAATTTATCTAGAATAAAATATCGATCTAAATACTTATATATTAATAAATCAATTAAATGGACTTACCTGTTTTTGGTACTTTCTTTTGTAGCCGTTAAAAGTGACTAGTGCCAGCGTGCGGAAGAAATAAAAATGCAAAGAATTTATATAAATTCTTTGTAAACATGATGCAATGCCTGCCAAATTGAATTTCCCATAGTTTGACACTTGACAGCAACTGAGTAACATTACATAAGCTCTGCTTAAATATTGCGGTGAAAATGGCTGTAATATAACCGAAACTCATGAAAAAAATAGTTGAAACGAATATAAGATTTCTGAAATCAGAAAAATCAAATTGACAAAATTTAAATGGACCATGAAATATGAAAATATTTTGTTATCAAAAGAAGTTTTGTTAGTATAACTTTTCAAGGATTTTAATTTCATTTTTATAGTTTTTAATTTCCTTTTTTAATCATATCCTCATCTGCTCAAAAAAAACATCACTCCTGGAGGTTATTTCACAAATGTGTTTAGATTTGTCTTGACTAGACTCTAGCAGGATGTCCTCAAAACGTTTTATTCAGAACGTTTTAGGGACGATAGCAAACGGACGTCCTTGGGACGTACCATGTAAACCCGGGACGTTCAGACCAAACGAGGACCTAAATGAACGTCCTGGGGACGTTTGGTGTTATCAGGGAGATGACGCACTCTCAACTGATCTACCCTTTCTAAACCCATGTTGGGAATTCGATAATATTTTATATTTTTCTAAAAATAGTATTACCTTATTGCTGATGATGCGCTCGAAATTTTTTGATATTACACTTAGAAATGATATTTGACGGTAATTTTCCGGATCATGCTCACAGCCTTTTTTTAGTATCGAAATAACGGAAGAGATTTTTAGTGCATCATGGAAGTGGCTATTTGAAATAGATTGATTAATTATGTGTAACAACGGGTCAATTATGTTTGATGATATACTTTTAATTATTTTACAGTTATACCGTCGATACATTCTTTTTCGAGAATTCTCTTGCCTCGCAGACAAGAACATTCTAACCAATAAATCCTTATAAACTTACCCCGTAATTGGCTTCCTGCATGGTAGTGCAACAGTAAATAAATAAATAAATATATTCTGTCTAGATAGGTTGGTTACTATATACAAATTATGAATAAAACAGGAATATTAATAATTCATGAGGGAGAAAGACAAATGTTGCCAATTAATGGAAAATTTGTAAATGTAAATCTGTGCCATATAACCCTTTTAAGTCAGTTAAAAGTAATGCAGTTCAGATATATTTATGTATTCTTTGTATACAGAAAAGGACGTGAAAGTTGCTCGCAATTTTTTTGTGTATTTGGGTATGGACGTATTAATCTTGATAAGGAGAAATCGAAAAATATGGTCGACGACGCGGTGCACTGAAATAATAAATAATTCCAGTTTCTATTTTTTAAATTTATTATCCTCATTACAGATACAGATAAAGGAGATTTATAAAAACTGCAGAAACAGGTATTTTGATGCAAGCGGTAATTAATACAGTATCAGCAGTGCTTAATGACTTAATTACTGTTAGTACACGCATTATGCGACGACGATTTACTTTCGCAAGAAATCGTAAATCATTTTTTAGTGATTAAAAATAATTAATTTACTTTTCTCAAGGTATGAAAAAAAAGATAAGATACTATTATACAGGGTGTCCCGAATTTCATAGGCCAAACTTCACTAAGTAATACAACTTTTCAAAATAAGAAAAAAAATTATAAACATGGGTCGGGAAGAGATTAGTTTCCGAGATACAGGGTGTTCAAGTAATTCTCCTGAAAATGTTTTTTATGAATATTTCCGAAACGTCTAAAGATAAACAAATGATGATTTACACAGGAATTCAACCTTTATGCTTTTTAAGAAAAAATGACGACTACGTACGAAAATCTTTCAGGAGCGGGTGAAACTGGGGGAGGCTAGGTAGAATTAAGCCCCGCTGACACTTTTAAATTAATTTATGAGCAGAACTTAAAAATTTAAAGTTTTCTACACTAAAAAGTCTCTTGTGTTTTTCTATAAAATTATCAGTTTTTGAGTAAATCTTATATGAACTTTATTCGGGAACAGTTTTTTATGAATAATTTTAATAATCGAATAATCGATTGTTTGTGGGCATCAAGTCGTATTTCAAAAATTTGTATTTCAGATTATGGTTGCTCTTATGTTCTTTGTGGTGGTATAATCCAAAATAAATTTTATATTTTTTAAGACCGAAAAAAATTTCAAGTTATTAATTATGTCTATTAGCTTACTTATAAATGATCATAATCCAATAAAATGACATATGTAGGGTCCCAATTGCCGGAGATAAAACCTTTTTTTTAATAGCTCGTTTTTATGTACTTTTAAGATATACCAATAATTTTTATTTTTGGGCAAAATATTCTTGAGTAAAATTTTTTTTTTAAGAAAATGGAAGAATTGAATAAAACTGGCCTTAAAGAAATGGTTTAACACCACAAGGGGTATACTGTTCTAAAGTTTCATTAGAATATGTGCATTACTGTCCAAGTTATCATCAATGGGCTTGTTCCATGATATTCATTTTATATGGTTTTTATTCTCATTATGCACTTAATATTTCATATTGTTAACTTTTTCCGTTCTCGAGATATAAGGAATTGAAATTAGTAATAGTTGCAAAAACCGAGCGCTCATTTGTGGCGTCACTATACGCAAGTGACGTAAGAATAGGCTTTCTGGGACCTTTCAAATTTAACCTGAAAAGTAGAAAAACATGGAATTTTCAAACGCTGGTAACTAAATACATACGTCAAGTGGAAGTTCGTTATGTGTCTCTACGGAAAGGAGAAGGTTGGCGATGAATCCTAATCGTAAATTGTAGGGTCAAAATCGAACATTCGTCCCGGTAGGAGGGAGAGAAAATTGTAATTTTTTGACATTTCACCAAATTGTACTCCCCTACTGTCAAGTAGTAAGCAAAACAAACAATACTTCGAAAACACTTATAATTGTAACAAGGAAGGAGCATCAAGTCTATTGAGATCGCCGAGTCTATGCGTATAGTGACGTAGCGCCTGGCCACGCCCCATTTTCGCGAGATGGAGATTTGTAATAGTTTTTAAGATACTAAACGTGCGAATAAGATTCTGATTTTTTGCAGATTCAGTAATTTATAATTGCACTTTCGATTTATGAAATAAAAAAAAATGCCGAACAAGCCCATTGCCGGAGATAAAACCACTTTTTTAATAGCTCGTTTTTATGTACTTTTAAGATATACCAATAATTTTTATTTTTGGGTAACATATTCTTGAGTAAAATTCATTTTTTTTTAAATTGGTCTTAAAAAAATTGACTTGATGGTTTAACAGCACAGGGGGTATACTGTTCTAAAATTTCATTAGAATGTGTGCATTATTGTCCAAGTTATCATCAATTGTTTCAAAATGGCCTTCCTAAAATGTCCTCATGTTTTACGACTTGGCATATTGACCAAAAAGTTTCGGACAAATCTAGTTCTCCTCGCAATTTCATTTTGAATAATTTGTGTCTCATTCGTTTTTGCGATGCGCTTTATGCAACCAGAGATATTTAAGAGAAACTGCGAAGAAACAGGATTCTGAACATTTTTTTGTTTAAACATGAGCTTTCCGCCACACGGATTTAATCCAAAACTTTTTCCTACACTTCTAGAATTGTTTTCAACAAGTTTCAGCAAAAAAATTGCCGAGTCTGGCATGTTCACAAAAAGTACGTTAAAAAAACCTACACTTACCGTTAAATTTAAATGTCAAACAATAGCTCGAATTTAATTGTAAGAAATTATGGTTTCAAATTGGTCTGTAAATACAAAATAGCATCATTAGCAAACTAACTAAATCTCTTAATTTCTTGCAATTGTGCAAAATTAAAATTGCAAATGTATTTGTAATTTTTAAATTATCGTTGGAAAACTAATTCTGGCGGCTTGTCCCACAACGGCGGGTTGCTAAGTATTAACCCTAGCACCCGCTGAACAGAGGTCTGCTTGGCATAGCTCAGCGGTAACGACCCCGGTTATTAACGAAATGTTCACAAACATTTGGTGGGGAGGCTCAAGACTCTTCCAGTAGCTGCCCATATTTTTGTAGTTAATTTTATGCCCTATAAAAGAAGTACGTGTATACATTTTTACCTTATCTTGTTTAGTTTTCGAGATATTTAGGAAACAGCGTAAATATCTCGTTCTTTTGTTGGAAAAAAAATTGTAACAACTATGTCTAGACAGCAAATTCAAATTTTGGAGAAGAATTATTGATTAATTATCATGAGCTGTTGGATTGAAAGCATTCAAACAAATTTTTTATTCTCTAGAAGGTCCATTTAAAATAATACGGTTTATGTAAATTTTATTGGCATTGCTAATATTAAACTATAAGAAACAGCAGTTTGATATATTAATTTTGTGTAAAGCTATATTTTATTTCTGAACACCCACACGGTTATATTCTAATTTAAATGTAAATTAATTAAGATACTTAAAGCACAGTTAAAATTTGTCTTTCAGTATTTCGTGGAATTGATGTGTTAATAATGCAATGACGAAATTTTGTCAGTTCTTATAAAAAAAAACGCTGCCTAAGGAATCACTTATTTAAATCTCAAATCTGTCAGAAACAATCAGAATATGTTAAAAGTACATATAATAGAAATTAAAGGGCTTGCATGAGGTATTCTTCATACGATTTTTTTTCTATTCATACAGCTTGAAAGATAACAATATTATGTGCAAAACAATGAGTGCTTTGTAATTTTTTTTTAGGATAGAACATGGCTGCCATTGGCCATATAATGAAAGCTCAAAAAACTTGTATTGGTTTTTATTAGCATTAATAACATGCTCTATTTTTTTCCATTTTTAAGCAGTCGTTTATAAAAATATACTTTACATTAAGAAAAATATAACGACTTTGCTGAAAAAGTTTCTTTTTTTGTAAATAACTCCAAAACAATTGCATTACAGGACAATATGACATGGAACAATATGGAAAATAAAGCTTAAGAAGCGATATATTAATTTGTTTTTTAAAATATATGTAGAACTAATAGTTTTGGAAATATGACAGTACAAATGTGAGGCTTGAACTTTTAGTGGCAAAGAAATACATTAAAATCTCATATTTCTTCAAAACTGTTGATTAACTCAAGCTATCAAAATTAAAGCATGTCGGTAATATTATATATTAATAAGAGCTGGTACAGATTTTTGGAATTTTTATTCTATGGTCAATGACAGCAGGAAAATTCTAAATTTTTAATTTAAAAAAATTACAAAACACTCGTTCTGTTTTTGCACATAACATCGTTATTTTTCAAGTTGTACAGATAGAAAAAAAATCATATCAAATAGTACTTCAAGTAGTAAACGTTCGATCGCCATTATTAAACTATCATATTTTTAGAACTATTTATTGTACAGAAATAAACAAAAAATAAAATACTTGTATTTCGTAATCTTATATTTTGTACAACACCACTTTTTCCATAATATAAGACTTTTGAGTTATTTACGAAAAGTTGGAATATAAAAATTTTCATGAAAATTTGTAAACCACCTTTTGCTCTTACAATATGATTCTATATCAGATTCAGTGGTTACCATTTTACTTTTTTGCTTACCCTTCTAGATTGGGCGGGGACCATCGCCAAGTAAAAAGCGGAATTTTTAAACGTACTTTTTTGTACTCAGGGACACCCCCGCACCCCTTTTCGTTGTCTGCGACGCTTATACTGCCTGCGGCGCTGATAGCTATTAACAAATCAACCCAACTAACCTAACCACCTTACCATCCCATGAAAGATTGAAATTATTATAGGAAAAAGAAGGAACACGACTACACCGCATCGCTTCCCACATAGTAACAGGCTCTCGCTCAGTATTACATCATCTGACATTGATACTTTCATGTTGACGGCCTTGAAAAAAACTCGTAACTTTTGTCTTATACACGAACATTAACATTTCCAATGTTAAAAATCCTGAAAATCCATTCATTACAAGTGGGTTCCGTCATTTTTTACTTTTTGTGTCTAAAAAATTTTTTTCAACAAAACAAATCAAAAAACTATTGAAAATAATCGGTAAAGGTATTTACACATAACTTCCCTCGTTATTTGTGCATGGCAGTCACTCTAAAAAAATATTAATTACGAAATGACATTGAGAATAATAATCGGAATATAGTTATCACTATTATTACAAAGAAAATCTGATAACTTTTGGTCAAAAAAATATACATAGTGCTCATACAACTGCAAAAATTCAATACTAAATAACAGGTGCCAAATATGGAAGGTTTATATATTATAGGTTTAAAATGTCATGAAACGTGAAAATTTTACATTTGAGCAAATAGGAATGTTTCCTTCTAGTCTATAGTAATGGTAAAAGAACATTACAAATTCAAATTTTTTGATTAAATAGATTTAGAATGCCATGAAACGTGGACATTTTAAATTTGAGCAAACAAATTTTTTTTCATCTATTCTATAGTGATAAAAAAGAAGAAAAAATTTAAAAATATTTTCAAATGTTTTTTTAATAGGTTTAGAATGCCACGAAACCTGGAAATTTGAAATTTGAACAAAGAAAATTTTGTTTCCATTTTAGTGGAATTTTTTTTTTTTTAATTTAATTTATTTTTTTTAATAGGTGCCAATGCCATGAAAGGTGGAAATTTTAAATTTGAACAAAGAAAAAAATGTTTCACCTATTATTTTAGTGGTAAAAATTTTTTCAAAAATCTTGGTGAAAAAAATTTTTATTTTTTTTCTGAAATAGGTTTAGCGTATCATGAAACGTGGAAATTTTAAATTTGAGCAAAAAAAATTTTTTTTTTCATTATTTATCCCCTTTAGACGGCCCACCCTGTATATTTTCCCGTGAAAGTTTAACCATTTCTTCGCTGACTACCAAATTTGACTGTTCTCCGTCAAGTTGTTTTTTTAGTTAATGCACCAACAGACAGACAGACTGACGGAATTGAAAAATCTACATTTTCGTAATCTACACGATCTGAAATGACAAAATCCGAAAAAATCTGGGAGGGTGATTTTTTCTCGAATGCAATACTTCCCTTCGGTATGCGAGGAAAGTAAAAGACGAAAAATTTCAATAATTCAAATAAAAATTGTATATAACTTGTGTATCTGAGTATATTTATGTAGAGGCATCGGTTCACAAAAAAGAGAGCTCACGTAATTCCCGTCAAAATGGTGACCAATAAAAGTATTTTTGATAAAAATTGGCTAAGGTACAGTCGTTCAAAGTTACCTACTTTTTTTACGATATTATCATGTTATTTTTAAATTTTACAGGCAAAAATTATTTTTATTTTATACAAAAGTCAATTTTGGTCTATCAATGATATATTGATTAAGGTATTTGTTTAAAATATTGACATAAAGGAACTTTATGCTGAACTAATTTATAGCTGTTTTGGATATACTTTTTTTGAAAATTACATATTTATTATATTTATCCCATCTCGAATACCACTTATTGCTGATAACCAGATTGAGAGTGAGTAGGTGGTATCCGAGAAGCGTAAGGAGGATTTCCTTTCCTGGCAAGGTATGTGTGATCTCATCTCCCCCTGCTCCTTACTGGACAATTACAAACCAGGACCATTTCTAAGTAAACCAATTTGGGACACACTATATATTGAAAATATTCTTAATAGAACACCCGTTTTTGGTTCTGGCTACGATGATCATAAAATCATTCTTATTTAAATTATATTTGTTATTTTGAATTTTAATAGGTATTTATAAAATGAATTTCTTTGTTGTGCCTTGCGCATGCGCGGCCAATTTATGGCAGTTATGGCTAATCTGTCAAATAATGGAGTTCTGAATTCTTACTATTTATACTATCTATTATTATGAAACAGCAATTTTTTTGCAGTGCGTAGAAAGTGTATTGTTCTTAAAAGCACCTACATTGTGGATACAGGATTCGAATCGGCCGAAATCGAGGTGTTTTTAGTGTTTACACTGACAAAAAGTTCGTGTTATGGTCGAAAATTTCAAATTTTTTTTTTTGGAAAAAACTATGCATTTGCATTGAAAACTGACTTCAGATTCGTGTTCTACGACCCCAAATTAGTGTTCCCTGAAAAAATTACGCGAAAATTCCAATGCCCCGTTATTCTCCACAATTACCAATCGTTTTGTGTATATATACTAAAAATGCACAGTTTTTGAGATATATTTAACAATCTTAAAAGTGGACAAATTCACTCCATTCTCAAAAACCCAAGCCTAAATTTAATAGCACTTTTGAATTTACAATGGTCCGGGTACAACTGAACATATGAAATAATAAAATACCTTTAACGAATTAGTTCTTTTTACCCCTGTTTTTTCGACATAGCCAATAGTCTAATTAATATTCGAAGGTTATTATTGTACTCCGCATTTGACAAATCTAAGTTTGCTTTTCAACAACAATAAGTTTTCTTCCAGCGTTGTTACCCTCCAACGTCCAACAACGTACCTTCATAACAATAATGTGCTGAAATCCAGCGAATATCCCAAAGAATGCAAGTGCATGCGCACTCGACGAGAATCCACGTGGTGACCGAGGCGGCTATGAGAAGCCGACGCGAGACGCGAGTTGAAGTTCACTTTGTATCAAATCGTCAGTTTCGCTCCAAAGCGCGGGGTTGGTCGATCATCTGACTTGTATCACAGTTGTACATGTTCGCGCTCTAAACAGTTACGTTTTTTAGTTTTTTAAGTTATTTGTTGCTTTATGTGCTCGATGAAAAGCCTGCCTAGTGTAATGGAAATATGGATTTTAATCGGATGAACTGAGTCCTCTCATCCGACATCATCCGCCTTGTTTTTAAGTTTTGTTTTGTGGTTGTGCTTTTTTTTGCTTGTGAGTGTTTCTGTATAGTGAATAGGCTTTATTTCTCAGTGCTTGTGGTTGATAAGATGGAACGGTTTATTTGGCAGTCTGTCACTGGAATGAAAACTTGTTTCAGGCTCCAATTCATGTCTGGAGTGGAGCGATAGGATTAATATTAAATTACAGGTGAGTTTTGATGGATTAATAACATGATTGCTCTTTTGTCTTGCATCGGATGGGCGATCTGAAAGATGTTATCGGGGAAGGTTTCAATTAAGGCCTGTTAGTTGAGTTTATGGTGGGTACCAAATTAGGAAAGGTGTTTATTTGAAACATAACTGGGCGTACCCAGCAATTTTAATAATAATTATCAAATTAGGTTAAGAAAGTAACGGTTTAAATAAACTCGGCTTACTACAAACAAAAAACGATCATACATTTTATAAGCAAATGTACGTGCAAATTTCCTATTTTCAGTAATTATTTTAGTAAGTAAATTTTTTAATTTTGAAAATTGCGGATAGATATTTTTGTATTTTCTAAACAGTTCTAAGTGTACCTACCTAATTAATGTGATTTATGTAAACATATGTTGTCTGCCTAAACCCAAAGCAACCTAGATAGTTATATTCGAATAGGTCGTTAATTTTGAGAAACTAGTGTATAAATGAAGATTAATTAAAAAAATAGGTACATATCTTAAAACTAAAATAATAGATCACAATATAACCAAAGACTGTCTTATTTTTAGTTGTAAGTAATCAGCCAAAAGAGACATTTCATCACAAAAAGTTTACCAAAAGTGAATCATTTGTTAGATAACGGTATTTTCGGATTGAAAATTCTGTACAAAATAAAACTGATAACTTTTTTCAGGCTCTTCAACCTTGAAATTTGTATTAAAAAAGCAGCAAGTTATGTACCTAATAAATATTGAATATGAAAAGAGGTTAAAACCGTGAATTACCTATATGTGATTTAATTACTTAAGTAAATTAGAAACAGGGACAATTTGGGAAAAAAAATGCTTAAACATAAATAACTTGGAATTTGGAATTTCTAGGTTTAGAAGTAGGTAACATCCCTATTATTTTGCAACATATTATAAGTACTGTTTGGCATTTTGGCCTGACATGCAACAAAACTATAAATAGCTTTATTTTTTGTAAAGTTTGTAAATAAAAGGAAAGACAAATAACTTATTTTAAATACATGCAGTTATCTTTTGAGCTTTCAGAAAAATCTGTATAAAGGCCATTCAACAAAGAACGTGTAACTTTTATTTGCAAACTCCTCCCTCTCCCCCCCTCCTCCACGTCAAAAGATAAGAAATCACACTTTTTGAGAAACATTCTAAAAATATTCTGATTAATTTGCTGTGAGAGATTTTTTTGGTGAGAACGTGCAACTTCATCACCTGCAACTTGGACGAAATTAAGTTATAGTTATCAACTAAAACAGGTCAAATTACACATACGTAGTCTTGTAATCGCACAGTATAATTGGTTACTAATACCTGTTTAGGCTCGTGTTTAGGTGAATTTTACTTAAATTCAACGTCAATTCGACATTGAGTTGACTAGTTTTAGGTACAATCTACGGAGGTACGTGAAATTGGAAAATGACACCAAGCGGAAAAAAATAAGAATTTTCTATTATTTATTTGGTATTTTTCTCTCTATAAGTAGTCGAAATATGGGCCGAAAATTTTTTTGTGCAAAATAGCAGCTGTACTTCGTAAAATAATAATGCTCCTCCAAAATATTCATCTAAGTGTAAGGAAATTTTATTGCCAAATAAAAAATTATAGTAATAGTTTGAGCCAAAAGTACACTATAAATATGAATTTACAAGTATACTTAATTATGTATTTTTTTAACCTTCTCGTCAGTTAATTTCCATACAAACTCATTTTACAAATTTCAATTTGGAATCACACTTTAATTGCACCGAGAAAATATGGCGTCTAGTGCTAATTAGCCCTCACAGTTAAAATGGCCACGAAAATCTACGTACGTATTTTATAGGTAGAAATTATCACACGCCAAGTTTCCCTAAAATTTACCACATTTTGGTTATTTACCTATTGAAAGTATTATTAACTCTGATGTCATATCAATTAAGATAATTAAGATAAATATAACCTATTTATGGTATAAAAAGGTACTATATTACCTAGGTATTTCGACCTTATTGGAAATTTATCCTTGAGATTATCTTTGGAGGTAGATTTTTTTAGTAGTTTTTCACTCCCTGCTTTCGTTAAATTTACTTTCCAAAAAATTGTGTATGAGGTAGATTAATTGGTATTATTTACGTAAACTGAAATTTAAATTAAGAATAATTGTTACATTCTTATCGCAAGTATTTTTTCAGTCAATTTTAGATCATAATTTACTTTAATAAGTAAATTTGTCTTCTCTCAAGTTGACTTGGAGCTAATTTTAACCAAAATGTTTGTTGGGTTGGATGTAGTAGATACAACCGTTTCGCTTTTAATGCCATTCATATACGGGTTTCAGGAACAGCTAGCGCGTGTGCTATTTTTCCAGTGCTTTAGGATTTTGCTCTGTCATCTCCACAATGTTTTCTTCGGGCGGTCTAACTGCTCATTTTACCGTGAGGTTCAGGAAATCGACCATGTTCCCGAGAGAACTGGAAAATTCTGGTGAAGGTATGACGCGACAGTACTCGTCGACCAGAAACTATTCGCTGATATTCCCTAACGGTAGCTCTTCTATTGCCATCGCAAGACCCATACACATAAATGATTAGCCGAATTCAGCGTTAGTAAACTTATTACGACATCTTTGAAACACGAAGAAATTGCGGAATAATTAGAACACCAAATTTTCAAAATAACTATTGTCGTCCTGATAAATACATAGATTACTATATTTTTCAATTTCAAAATAAAACTGTCTAGGTACCTTTCTCATATTGATTTTTCTTCTTATCGACTAGATAGGAAGGTTTTATTTGCTATGTATTATGTGGAGTCTTAGAAGCGAGCTTAGAAGAGTCATGGATCTGAAGAATTTGAATAGATTCTATTAAACTGTTCCATAAATAATGCCCGGTCAAAGTGTTAGTCGTGATGCGCTAAATTGTTTTGTGGTTTGTTTTTCCGAAACGGTTTAGGTGTGCCGTCAAAATTGAATCGCAAATATGATAGTATTTTTTCTGAACTTTCCGTATCCACGAATAGTTTTCCAGAAATGTGATAGAAAAATGTCAAAAACGAGGAGAGCAAATTTTTCCATGTCCGGCCCTGGATTTTTCAAAACCGTTCTGATTGATACAGTCCTAATTGAGGAATGTTGCTGGTTAATTTCATTCAATTTCATCCAACCGATTCTGAGTAAGTACCTATAGCTCTTTGAGTTTTCAGACCAAGTGCATATAAGTGTATCTTCTTAACCAGTGGCCAAACAATTTTATGCCTTGTTGATCTAGACTTGCCTTGAAGTGCTCTATCTGCCATTAGGTTATGGCACATTGCTTGTGAATCACCCTATATAAGTTTCGGGAATGTTTTCAGTTTTTTTTTTCGTCGATAGTTTGCTAATTAGAGATACGTACGCTTTGATAACTACTTTGAAAGTGAGTATCTCGTGACTGAATTATTAGAATTATAGGGTTCCAAATCATTTGTTGTTGAATTTTAGGAGACCTATCGAACGACACCCAGCTCAACGTAGTAAGTCTAACTTTTTTTAGAGTTCGCTTTTTACTGCTTGGGCGAGGGGGTCCAAAAAAACTCTTCAGTTCAATTTTTGGGTCATCAATATACCTCTGTGTACCAAATTTCATCCCAATAGTTAGAAAAATGAGAGAACGTAATGGCTGTGACATACAGACGGACGGACATGCCAAGAAAAATGAGAAAATATTGCTGTACCAGGTATTGCATAACAGTATATACTAGGAGTTGGTTAAGGTAGCACTTGTTGACTTGATGATACCCAACATAAAACCATAAAATCCTTTTATAAAGTTTTTGTGAAGTTTATAAATTAAACAAAACGAAAATAATTTATAATAAATCAGATGCAATTTTACATTTTGAATTGAAAATGTCAGTTACTTACTATCAATGAAGCACCAGCGTCAGATAATTTTTTGCATCTGTATATAAAAGTAGATAATGATAATGATATTATGTTATGTTATGGACCTCGCTGAATATGGCGAAAGAAATATTGTTAATTTTAGAATACCACAAGTCACAAGGCATGGTAATTTAATCGGTGAATCTCGCACTATCTGTAAAAAAAACAATTAAGGAAATAATTATTGTTTTAGCAGTTTCATATAAGGACTATACAATTTTAATGTTTGACGGACAAAACTGATAACATTTAAGAAAGTAAAAATATAAGTAAGAACTTAAAATAAAAGAGAAATAAGTGACAAATTAAGACGTAAACAGCCTAAAAACCTAGCGTCTCATAATATTTACCCCAATCCCGCCATCACTTTTCAATCTTTGCCGGAGTCGCCGGAGGTATAAACACGAAATATTTGTCAGGCTCTTGAGTCACTTCTCTTTTTCTTCTCTCGAATTTTATCCTAAAATATAGTACTGTAGGTATGTGTGCAAAATTTCAATACAATAAATCAGCTGGAGGTGGTTCAAAAATGACTTGCAAGATTTGAACTAAACTTACTGGCGCCTGACAGACAAACGCTTTACTATATTAGGTATGTTCAAAACTGTGAATCCGCGATTGTGAGAACAGTTATAACTATTTCAGTTTCACCTCTGCCTTGAAGAAAAAAAAATGAAACACTAAGGAAATGCCTGCTATTTCTTACAAGGTTTCTATTTAATCATCCTATGTTGGTTTCTCCATCGGTTTCCTATGATAATTAATCATTCAAAAAGCATTTCAGCAACTATTTTAGACCACACACTGCCGTATTGATGAAAAAACGCCAGTATACTTTTAACATAGCTCTCGATAATAGAATTCCAGGTACGCAGGATACGTTCTGTTTTGTTTACATTACAACAAAATGTGGAGATGTTGCATTGCTTAAATAATTCTCTTAAAAGCATACCTATCTACCATTTATGTAAATGCTAACCTTATCTCGGTCAGTTAATCTGTCAAATTCCCTCGATTATATTTATGCGTAAACGGTGAAATTAATTATTTGATATGTGGTTAATGTATTGCATGGATTAGAGCCAACACGTTGCATTGTTTTTATTTAAAATGCACCATCAGGGGATGAGGTAATTATTCCACTCTTTTACTTACTAAATCTCGAAGATTTTCGATCGGGGACAGTGACCGAGTAAATGTGCTGGCTTTGGAGGCACCGCCACCACCATGCATTATATAATTTGAAATAAGCTAGTTGCTTACTTATTGAATGTGTATTTGGTAAATACTTTTTTTTCCGAATTTTTGTAGGGTGAAAACTAAAGTAAGTATAAAGTAAGGTAAAGTTTACTGGTGTTTTTGATACAATTAAGATCATTACACAAGTCAAAAGTACAATAATACAGATTAGGATTAGTAGTATGACATTAATTCTATAAAAACTGTATAATAATTTGGTATAATACATTATAAAATTAATAAAAACATTTAAAACAAATAAAACACAAACAGAAACAAATTTAGACAAACTCTATATATATCATAGAAAAATGAAAACTCTTGGATTATTGAAAATAGTTTTTTTTCTTACACTGCTTGAAGAAATGTTTCACATTAGAGAAATTCATTAACGTTATAAGAGGCTTTTGCTGTTAGCATATTCTTGATGTTATTTTTATATTTATTGAATGGTAAGGACTTTACACATGGTGGAATTTTGTTGAAGAATAAGGGGCAGTAATAATTTCATGACATTCGGGAATTTTCCAATCGAAAATAATCATCTCTAATATCATTTTTTATTCTTGTACTGTAGTCATAGTAATTACTGTTTACTGAATATTTATTTTGGTTTTTATACGCATATAATATCAGACATTCAAAAATATATTTATAGGGTAATGTTAAAATGTTATATTTCACAGTATTTCTAACGTCTTCTCTGTAACCTAAGCCAGCAATTATTCTGACGGCTCTTCTTTGCATAGCAAAGATTCTGTCTGCATGGCAGGAGTGCCCCCATGCCATAATTGCATAACAACAAACTGACTGGAAGAGACTATGATATGCCTGCAAGCAGACATTTTTGGGTACTATTTTACTTAGATTTTTTAAGACATGTATATTTTTTGATAACCTGGTAGCCAAATAGTCAATATGATTTTCAAATTTTAATTTTGGGTCCAGATATAGGTATGCCCAAAAAATTGACTTCTTCAGGGTTACTTACATTCTCATGATGTCTAAGACTAAAGGTAATATTTGCAGTTTTTTCCTCGGTTTTTGCTTTACTTACCGATAGTTTATTGCAGAGAAACCATTCATTATATTAGATTTTCTTCAATCCTATTTTCTATAGTTACCGGATTGTAATCTATGTAAGTGTCGGAATAGTTTGTGTCATCCGCATAGAATATTGTTTTTATGTCCGAGAGAACAGATCTTATGTCGTTAATATATATTATAAATGGCAGAGGTCCTAACAATGATCCCTGCGGAACACCAAATTTAATATGTGCTCTATCCGATTGTGAGTTCTTAAAAGATACTATTTGGTTGCGATCTGTAAGGTAACTTTTTAAAATGCTTAGACTGTTTTCATCCAATCCGTAAGATTTTAGCTTAGCAAGAAGAATATCTGGACGAACACAATCGAAGGCCTTTGCGAGATCACAGAAAGTGCTTATCACGTAATATCCTCTTTCAAAGCCCTCCGATATGTATTTAAGTAATTCCATGATAACTAAGAATTTGCCGTTTCTGAACTAAAATTGGTTATCTCTAAGTAAATTATTTTCTTCAAAGAAAAGGCTGTAATACCTAAAAATTCGAACTAAGCGTACCCGAAAACCCCACTTTTGTAGGGTTAAATCTGAAAATTTATAGTATGTAAAATTTTTTCCTTTTACCCTTATTCCACACCTTGCATTCCATTTCCCTTAATGGTTAAATTTGGATATTTACGTTCATTCTAATTAACTTATTAGAAGCGAGGACATTTTTATTGGATTTTGCGCAGTTAACAGGTTGACTGCGACACCGGTCCTCCGGGACCGGTGCGTGTTTTCGTTGCGGTGCGTCGTAGAAAATCCATGAACCTACAAATATTGCGAAAGCTGTAATATCTTTAATATACTCTTGATTCTAACTCTACAGGTAGCTTCAGAATTATTATCGTCTCCGGAATTCAACCGTACTAAATAAGCTTACCGGTCCCATTAGACCGGTAACGCACTGAATTACCAGTTAAATACTAATGTGCGGTACCGGGCCCGCGGGACCGGTCCTTGACAAGCGTGGGGGAGTAAGGATATTCGAAATACATTTTTATTACCGACTAGTCCAGACTAGTCTCTGTTTTGTTATGTTATCAGAATGTCAGAATGTCAGAAACTTCACAAACTTCTGAAAATAATGTAGGCGCAGATTATTCCTCAGTGTCTGTGATTCCAGGTCCGTCAGGAAGTATTTTACATGATAAATCACCATTGCAAACATTAGAAAATAATAGTGATTCTGAAGTGGACTTTGACTCTGACGACTCAGTTCTCGATAAAAATTACGTGCCGTCATCATCAGACTCTGAGAGTGGTGAGAATCAATCAAATGACGACGAATACCTAGAATACACCGATACTGAGGAAAATGTTGACTTGGAACAAGCACCGGTAAACAATTGTATGCAACAAGACGAGTGGCATGATATTGATGAAGCTGACGATAATAATATTTATCGTCGACAGGAGTCGCCTATATTGAATTTTTACGTCAATGTAATAAAAAATCCTATAGATGCATACCAGTTATTTCTGTCAGAAGATGTAATAGGCCTTATTGTTGAAGAAACAAACAGATTTGCACGTCAATTATTGACTAATCAAAACTCTTCAAAATTTCGCCTAAATTTGTGGACTGATTGTGATGAGAACGAAATAAAACGTTTATTTTCCATTATCTTGGTTATGGGACTGAATGACCTTCCTGCTAAAAATCTCTATTGGTCTAAAGATTCTATGTTTCATAACGAGTTTATAGCAAATACAATGACGCGGGATAGATTCCTCTTGTTATTACGATGCATACATTTCTGCAATAATGAAACTGCTGATAGAAGCGATCGGCTGTACAAAATACGGAGATTATTGGAAAGTACAAATAAAAATTTTAAAAATGTGCTAACACCGGGCAGAATTCTTGTTATTGATGAGAGTATGGTGCCTTTTCAAGGAAGATTATTCTTTAAGCAATACATTCCAAACAAAACCCATCCTTATGGGATCAAATTATATAAATTGTGTACAGTCGATGGATACACAAGCAATATAATTGTGTATACAGGCAAAAGCGAGAGAAATCCTGAAGTAAGCCATTCCGAACAAATAGTGCACGATCTCTTCAAAAATATTAATCCAAAGGACGGACACTATTTATACGCTGATAACTTCTATTCCAGTTTGCCTTTAGCCCAGTCGTTGCATAAACAAAACATTATTTACTGTGGCACATTGAGATCAAATCGAAAACTTATACCTAAAAACTTACGACAAAAAATGAAAAGGGGTAATATTTACGGCACACAAAATGGCTCTTTACGAATTATTAAATGGATGGATAAACGGCCCGTTTTGATGTTGAGCACAGATCCAAGTCACACTGCAAAATGCATACCTACTGGTAAACGAACCAGGCAAGGTGATGATATATTGAAACCAAAAGTAATTATTGACTATAACAAAGCCAAAAAGGGGGTCGATTTTAGTGACCAAATGTCGTCATACCATTCAGTTTTACGCAGAAGTCTTGAATGGTACCGAAAATTAGCTTTTAAAATTTTATTTGGAATATATGTTGTGAATTCTTGGATAATCTATAATAAAATTAGTTCATCGAAGGTATCCATAACAGAATTTAGAAGAAAATTAGCGCAAGAATTACTTTTGATCCCAAATCTACGAGAAGATACAGTAACTCCAAAAAGAGTACCGCATACATTCATCAAACCATCGGGACCTGGGAAAAAGAAGAGAAGACAATGCCAAGGCTGCTACAATATATTGCGCGAAACTCACTCCAGTAGGGAAGCCAGCAATTTAGTCACAAAAGTGACCAGTTTTTGCAATGACTGCCCTGGAAAACCAGGAATGTGCCTGAAATGTTTTAATGAAAAACACAAAAAATGATTATTTCATGTAATTTTCACAAGCAAATTCATTCCTAGTTCTCTGGAGAACATGTAGAAAAATGTATTTACTTTTACATTGTTTATTTTCATATTTTTGTTCACATATTAGTCAATAAACAGTGACAAAACATTCCACGTTGGTTCATTTTAGTCTTAAATCAAAGTGAAAATTTACAAAGATTACAAAGGGTTTGGACTTTGGCAAAATAATTATAGTGTAACGCGAATTTAAACGTAAGTACTAACATATATCATTAAGAAAATTACCAACCAAATTAGTCATAAGTCCAATAGTTTTTGTGCTAAACAGAAAAAAAAATTATCTAATTACCGGTCCTCAGGGACCGGTACCGCATAAAAGAAATAGGCGGTTGCCGGTCCTTAAAGACCTGTAACGCACAGTTGCGCAGAAAACCGATTTCAATTACGCAGTCAACCTGTTAATCAATTGAAATTTTCGTATTATAAATTTTGAAGTTGCATTATTTTACACCCCTTTTCCATTTCCTTGGAGGGGTTGCAACAAAAACTAGTAACATAATCTGAAAGAGTAGGCTTTACCTACTAGATGAGGCTTTTATCCCATTGGAACATTTTTTTCGAGTGTCTGAAAATAGACGCTTGAGCGTTAATGGGTTAACATGGACATTAACACATATGCAGTAGGGTGTATCGAAAAAAGCTTTTTTTGGAAATTCCACATTCCAAGTTGATAAATGTTCTCTCTACGAACCCATATACACCATAAAAAAATTTAGCCCAACTGAAAAAAATTAGGTCTCCCACAAGAGGCTTAAAGTTTATAATTTTCTTCAAAAAAACTGAATTCTTCCATTTTTTTTTTTTTTTGAATGAAGGATTAAGTAACTTTATTTTTCAATTTGAAAAATGATAACAATAGGGTGCGAAATGAAAGTGTAAAAGATTACTCTAATAAAACGTTTAGGTTTCCTCGAGGGTTTCCTGCATTATATTTGAACTTAAAGAAAATATGAGGTGTTCTTCCTAATTTAAAATATTTTTTTAAATGTCGATCAAAGTTTTTTTTAGGCCGTTAAATATTGTATTCTTCATCATTATCATCATAAGTATTTTGTCCTAAGACAAGTCTTTAATCCTTAATCCAAAAAAATATATAAAATATTCAGTTTTTTAAGAAAATAATAAACTTTAGGCCTCTGGCGGAAGATGTATTTTTTTCAGTTGGGCTAACTTTTTGTGTGGTGTATGTGAGTTCATAGAGACAACTTTTTATCAACTTGAAATTTTGAATTTCTAAAAAAAAGTTTTTTTCGATACACCCTAATATGAAGTTAAAAGCGGTAAAAATTTTACACCAGTTCAATTGTTCTGTTTTTGAGTAAGAGAAAGAATATTTATTTTTTTGTTTAAAGAGGGTAGCAGGGTAAGCATGTGCTAGATGCCCCTCGGGAAATTAGGCTGATATATTTTCCTTAACATCTCATTACTAAGAGAAACTAGTCTGCAACCCCTTCTCGTTTTTAAAATAAATTACTTAATCGAATTTTAAAAAATCATTTTTTTTCTCTATTGAAGTAACCAATTCTTATGATTTTTATATATATGCAGTAGATATACCAAAGAGGTATTAGACAAAACATTCAATTCAATATAAATGAAATTTCCTCGGAAATTTGTTATGTTTTAATTCGAATATTTTGGTATATTACTTATTGCAAATACTCAATATTTTTGTTTAATACCCCTATGGTATATCTACCCCATATAAAAATCCATAAAAATGGGTTGCTTTATTAGAGAAAGAAACAATATTTTTCAACATTCGATTAATTAATTTATTTTAAAAGCCGGAGGGGGCAGGGTTGTAATGAGATGTCAATGTAAAAATATCAGCGTAATTTCTCGATGGGCATCTTAGTCGCGGCACAATCTGTTTGGACCTAGACATTTTAGGTACAGAGCTGAATTTTTCAGAATATGTAGCCTATGATACGTACAATAACCTACTGAAAGTCCCGAAGAATCCGAATTGAGCGTTAGCCGCCATGTTGAAAAAATGGCACCCGCGCGTAGACGGAGAAAACGTTTTTTCCTTGCCTTATTTATTATTCGTTTTTAATGTTCTAAACAGATAATTATAGCCAAAGAATGTGGCTTTAACATATATTTTACACATTTTACTAAACTTTGTCCGTGTAGTAAAAAACCTCGTAAAAAACTGACTTAAACTGAAAATTAAAATTTTGGCAAATTGTATTTATATGATTAAAAAGAAAATTGTAGGGTTTATGAAAATATGTTTTATTTAAAAGTTGTAGGCCATCGATAAACGAACAGAACGTTTTTTTAATCCCCTTTATAGCTTTAAAAATAACGGAGATATAACATTTTAATTATTATAAAACCGTATATGTTAACATAGCAAAATCAAAATTGAAAAGTTAAAATGTGCACTTTTCGTCACGGCACAATTAACCCCGAACAAAAATGGTTAGTAAGCTCAGTTTTCAGAATTGGATGGTTTATAATAATAATAATAATGATAAATAAATAATAATAATAAGGAGGTAAAAGGGAAAAAGTAATAATTAATTTTCATCCTCAATATAGCTATCGGTTATAATTAGAGTGTCTGAATTAACACAACTTATGCCACGGCAATTAATGCACATGTCAGAACACTTTGTGTAATTCCAAGGACAATTTTTATAGCAGTCATTTTTACAGTTGCAATATAGTAGTTTTAATATATTGTCGGGTACAATTGACAAAGATGTTGGTACGGGTTTGGTGATATCGTTTTTCAATTCCCAGCCCCAGTCAGATGAATGAATTTCCTTATTAAGCCATGTTTGCACCTGAAAGTATACCCTATAAACATACTGTTCAATAGCTTTGAAAGTAGGTGGTAAAACTGCTAAATCAAAATTTTTATTTAAATTTTGTCTGCTTATAATTTAAAAATCTCTCGATATCTATATCATCTGACTTGCATCCATATATACAAAGGAAAAACTTAATTCCCAACTAAATCCAGCTTATTTGCGTTTTCGTTATTAAACAAAATTAATTGTTTGTTTAGATCAACATTTTTCCTCAGACAATTAAATATTGTTTTTTTGCCCTTCCTGTAAGGGTACGGCGTTGTGTCACAACCACTAAGTACATGCAGAATTAAAAGAGTCTCTCGAATTGGTCCCAGTTTTTTCTGTATTAAGTTAATATCGAATACTTTGTCCGGTGCTCTGCTGTTCCCAGGTTTCAACATGTGTTCATATTTTTGTGCAGAAATTGTTTACCTACAAGTAAAACTAATAAATTGGTGTCGTCGCCAACAACAGTGCTGTCTTTATTCTTGGACTGGGAAATTGCGGTATCCACAATTAAAATATCTGCATCATTTCTGGCTTGCAAAGCAACAATTTCTTTTTCCTGTAAATACAGTTTCAATTGATCAATGAACAGTTTTTTGTTATTATTATTTGTGAGAAAGTCGGTCTGCTTTGTAGTTACTGGAGTTGAAAATGAAAATTTGATATTTGGAGTGACATACTTACTTCTTCGTAAATGTTCATGATCTTTTGTGGATGGAGAATTGTAACCATCAAGTACAACAACTGCATTAAAGCCATAATGTATTTAAAGTAAATTTCATACAAATGACCAAACGTACATTCAGTCGGCCAAACCACTTTATGAAGAAGATGACCTCCGTCAATTACAAAAAAAGATTGAGCCGGTACAGTTTCCTTACATTCAGCTTCCGCTTCTAATATTTTTGCCACAGCAGCTTTATTTCCTTTCCTCAACCTCACTGAATCATCAAATAAGGATGGTGGAAAGGGTGCTAGCTCATATTTAAAATATGACTCGAGGTTTCTTCCGCGGATAATGAAATTTGACAAAAAATACAAATACCTTCCATAATAACGGGTAAAATGTGAAATTAAAATGGCCTGATTAACCTTAAACAATAAACCTAAACCTAAACAATAATAAAAGTAAAACAATCCTTGTACAAAACAAAATACCAATTAAAAAATCAAACAATTCGTAAAAGAATAACGAAATCAAAAAGAAAACATAAATTCGACATGAAAATAAAATAAAACAATATCCTGGAAAAAACCTATGAGACTACTAAATATATTTAAAATTTTTATATATTCTAAACTCGATTTGAGATAATCCAACTTAGAAACTTAATTATATTAATAACAATGCAGCGCAAATGTACGTGTAGAGTGTTAGAAATATAATATCTAATACATATAAAGAGCGTGTGGTAGTCGATAGGTATATGAACATTTCTGTAAACATATTTACGGCTTTCACTCTCTTTCCGCGTGTCCCTAAATATTACAAATTTCATATCTCAGCTATTTTTTAAGCTAGAGAAAAATTTCAAAAAAAGTATTGTTTGTCTTTTAACGGCCTACAACATTTATTTAAAAAATATTTTTATAGGATGAGCGAGTATTTTTTTAAATGAAAAAATACAAATCCTCAAAAAGTAATTTTTGCTATTATCTAATTGTTACTAGGGATGGGACGGATGTGCTTTTGGCCGGATAACCGGATACAGTATATCCGGCCAGTGCAAAATCCGGTCCGGCCGGATAATCCGGCCGGATATTTTGCTTTTTCAAGCAGTTGCTTTATCTATGAGCAGACCGCGATATTTACAATTAAATTCAAGTCGCACCCGTATTGTCCTGTCCTGCCACTCATGCACATTGCTGCAAGTAATAAAACGTAATTTTTTCATGATCGTATAGGTATAGTAAGGACCACATTTAATCCAGCGATACAAAAAAGCTCGCAAAAAAACCTAAAAGATACCGACCGCTTCTTATTAGTATGCCGCCGGACAAAAGTGTGAATTTGATATATTTATTCTTAAACTTTTATGACAAAGAAACAGTTACCTCACCCCTGAAAGTCCACGTTGACTAGATCGCTTATTTCAACGAATCATCTATTTGGTAGGACAAATTTCAACCAATTATATTCAGAGGGATTGGTCTACGTTCTTAACTCGTTAGGAAATATTTATGACAATTTTTTGCAATGATAATAAAAGAAGCCGAACACCTTCTTTATGACCTTTTTTGTATATAAATTGAAAACTAATGGGGAAATATTTTGTGCACGACATAAGAAGTATTCATCACGTCAGTACATGAGCGATAGAAAATGTCCCATTAACTACAAAATAGGTTTTTGAACACGACAAATTCCACACGATGAAATTTGGTAAATTCACACCAAAACAAGTTACTGTAACACGACTAAAATAAATATTTAACGACGCTTAATGTGATCATCTATGCCAACAATATTCGCGCGACTAAAAATTGTATATCACTACTTTAAAAGTATTTAATAACGACGTACGGTCAGTATCACGGCAGAAAAATAATATTCAATATCATTATAAAGTTTGCCCGCCAGAAATATGCATTTGCACGACAGAACATTTCATCAGCTGATTTGTCATAATTTTGAAAATCTAAATGAATCGTCTTGTACCTGTCCATATTTCCTTAAATACTACACCTGTAAACACGTTTTAGGAATAATATATATTATATATCCGTATTATCACATGTAGGCCTAT
Source organism: Stenurella melanura (assembly GCA_963583905.1). Lineage (NCBI taxonomy): Eukaryota > Metazoa > Arthropoda > Insecta > Coleoptera > Cerambycidae > Stenurella > Stenurella melanura. The sequence continues at coordinate 9,756,525 of OY757310.1, forward strand.
TGAAGAATTTAAGACTTATTTTTTTTTATATTTATTTATTTTCTTTGTAGTTTCTAGGTCATTGTTAATTTTATAAATATTTTGATATATAACTGACAATTAATAAATAAATAACAGTTATGTTTCATGCATTTTGGATAGTTTTTATTTGGCCGGATGTTGACCGGATATTTTTTCAAATCCGGCCGGAGCCGAATATCCGGTTTGGAAGCCGGATGGCCGGATGCAGTAGCAGGACCGGATATCCGTCCCATCCCTAATTGTTACACTACTAATAAACAATTTATTATAGTTTCTTAAATTCGTATCAAACTCACATTCTTTGTCTTTAATCTGTTTTTTAAAATATTAATATCGATTAATAGATAAGGCAAGAAAAGAATGTTTTCTTCAGCGGCGCGAGCAAGCCATATTTTTAATATCAAGAACGGTCGGTGTTTCGTTATGTACACACATATTCTGAAAAATTCAGCTCGGTACCTAAAATGTCTAGGTTAGGCCTATTGTTTACAGATTGTGCCGCGACTAATCTGGCCCATGCTTACCATGCTACACACTTTTAATTATCATTATTATTATTATCTATCCAATAGGTGCAGGTGCCGAGAATGAGAAATAGTCCGCGAAAACGATGTTAAATAATTATTCATAATCCACTAGCTACTCGACGGATCAATATGAAATTCAGTAGGTCTAACGATAATAATATTAATTACCAAACACCTAATGTGTCGAGTTATTACTATAATTTCATACTACGAAGCGGTTGTGGAGCTAAAGTAACCCTATCGTACCTCAGCATTAGTTATTTCCTGGGATTTAATATTCTACTCGTTCTACTACTAATGTTTCATATAAATTTCAAATAATGGATATCGGGTATAACTAAATGATAAAACGATACCGGCGGATTAGCGCTAAGTACGTATCTGAATACCACACGGTTGTTAGAAACGACGGCTGTTATTGCTGTGTTTTATGTATTTTCGGAATTCGGCTGATACTTCAGAAGATATCCACGACAATTAACTTCGAAATCGTCTAAAACCTTAAAAGGATTATATAAATAAGCTGATAAAACGAGTAATTATTACTAGTAGCGGGAACTAGTAGAAAGTAGTCTTTGACTTTTTATTAAGAGAATACAGGGTGTAATTAGTTTCATGTCATTAAAAAAAACTGGTGGTAGGGAACGACAAGACAAACAAAAAAACCTTATATAACATGGGGTCTAAAGCTCATAGTTTTGGAGAAAAAAAAGAAACAAAAATTTCGCAAATTTTCAATAAAAATTTTTGAGATCTGCTGGAATATTGGGGTAGGTTTAGATCTAGATCTGATCTGAAGAAAACTATACTCTAACTCTCCCTTGTGCAATATTTTAGTTACGGTCGGTGTTTCGTTATGTACACACGTCCAACCCGCCGTTCGTTGTTTTTGTTATTTTTGAATTTCGCATCATTGTGTATTTATAGTTAAGATTTATTTTATTGACTTGCCGTTCAAGTTGTCAAATTCTTGATTACGTACAGACACAACTTACTTGTTCGTTCTTTTTGTATTCCTCTTTGGCTTTTGTACCAAGCTTTTATTTTATTTTTCTTTATTGACAACGTTAGTTGATTGTCTAGTGTTTAGTGTTGAACGAAGTGCGTATGTACCTAATTCGACGTACCGAACTGTGTACTGATACAGATGCAGAGATTTTGAATCATTTATCTTTTAACCCAGGACACTCATTTATGTTATAAATGTTAATAAACAACATTTAAATTTTCTAAATTATAAACAATCCAATATTTTGTTCCTAATTAAAAACACACATGTAAAGAAATGCTCTGTTTAAACCTCTGTGGCCATTATTTGCTTGCAATTGTGCACGAAGAGAGAACGAATTATTTACCTCTTTATATTTGCCTCAGTTCAATTGAGGCGGTACATCAAAGGCGGTCGATGATCCTTTGACACCGCGTGTGCCGGCCAGCACTTTTTTATGACAATTTAAAAGTTGTATAATTGGGAAGTACAAGTCGACCAAGAAAAGCAGTGGTTCTCAATAGTTGTCTACCATAATATTAAATATGTTAACCTAGATCAGTGTTTTTCAAAGTGCCCCTCGAGGGAAAAGTCAAAGGTTTTTGTTTGTCTAGTCGGTCCCCATTACCAGTTTTTTTTTAAATGACATTTGAAATTGTTTACATATCTATCGGGAGGCGGAGGGGGGGCATTGATAACAATGAATTTGACTTTCTAAAATTGAGTTTTTCTTAAATAAGTATCAAAATTAAAGTTACATGACTTCTTAAAGAAGAGGAGAAAGGTAATATATTTTTTTTTAAAATGAATAGTTTTTGTGTAAAGTGAAATAAACGTACGATCAGAGTTTATGGCCTCTTAACGTACGCGTTTTTATCTCCTGCGCTCGGCGGTAAAAACACATTGTTCTTATAAAGGGTTATTCTCGGAAAGCGGGTATTAGACATTTCTTAGGATCTGTTCAGTTTAGAAATGTAAAAATTGGGCTATAGGGGTTTTCGGATATGGCGGATCTAACGAAAACATTTTCATGCATGTGTTACTTCCGGTTACACCGGATGTAGCACCTAACTTTGCTATTTTAAATGGAACACCCTATATTTTCGTTCATATTTGGAGTTCTCATAAAATTTTAGCTTGGGTTAATGTATCATACTATATGTACTCTTATACCTACCAGTTTTCGAGATACCTAATGAACATTTTTGGAGATTTTTGACGGTTCCTACCCTTCCAAAAAAGAATCGATATCTTCTATCACGTGGCCGCTTTAGAGACTTTCATACAGGGTACTTTATTTTCACTGTGGAACATTGTCTTAGTTCAAAGATCCAAAAGTCATTTTTTTCAAATGGTATATTTTCACAGAATTTAATAGAACGTTGAAATATACATCGATTAATATTAGCATTCCCTTATACCTATCTCTCTCGGTTTGTTTTATTATGCACCAAGTTTTGTAAGATATACAATCAGCACTGTATATACAGGCCATACAGCCTACATACATAGTAGGCAATGAAATATTTCAGAATGTTTTGTTTTATCAATATAAACATCGTGTTAGTATTGCCAAATTTAGAGTACAAATCTTGTTTTAACGTTTTTTGCTTATTTAGCAAATAACAAGTATACGTATCGTATTTATTAGAATTTACCTAAATAGCAATAAATACGTGGAAATTTTGCGAACAGTACTTCTTACTCTTATTGATAATTTGCCCCAAAATATTTATAATTCATAACATGGGAAGTGCATGACGAATTATGCTACTAGCATCGTTCCAATTTAGGTGGTTTGGCTATCGAGGATCTTGGAGATGACCAGCAAGGTTCCGTGATTTGATCCCCTTAGACTTTTGCCTTTGGAGTAACATAAAATAACTGATCCTTTTACGTAAAAGTCAGAGGCGTAGAGGTTATTTACCAGTAACATACTGGTTAATTGTGATATTTTGTAGATTCCCGAGCACCGTTAAAGAGAAAAAAATGCATGTGGCAGGAAGTCCCAAAGAATTAGAAAAAATTAAGATAATGCCACAAATAACATTTATACAATATTAAGAAACGTATGAACAAAAGTTCACTAAAAAACGCCCCGATTTTTATCGCTGGGACAGGTGACAAAAAACACGTGCGTAAAAGAGGCCTAAGGCAAAATGTCATGTTTTTAGCTGATATAAATGTGTCAAATATTTGCACGCTGGCTGTTAATTAGGCAGTCAACGAAACAAAGGTACCTATACAGATTCGGACAATGCAGTTTAGGGTATAGGAATAACGATGTAATTGACCACGCCCCGCTAGTGCCATAAATCGTGAAAGCAGAGGCACACAATGAATTGAATCTAGTACGGCATGAACTAAAGATGGGTCCGGATGTAGGTAATAATTTCTAATACGAAACGAGACAATATCTCTTCGTTAAAAACGAAGAGGTTATTTGTCACATTTTTGACAAATACTTTCTTCTATTGAAAGCATTTCTGCAGTTTATTTTTTAGCCGTAAATGGTATGGGAATAAAATAACAATTCCTATTAAAACCGAAATGAAAATAGAACATTAAAATAAAATTAAATAACTCGGAAACTAAAATCAACTAATAATTATCAATCAATAAATTAATGAAGTAAGGATTCAAACAAACCACCTTCTTGTGCCAAACAATAGCCAAACCGATTATACAATGAACCTCTCATATCATTGAGTTGATTTGGAGTAATGCTCGCACAATGTTGGATAAGTTTTTCCCGTAATTCAACTAAATTATTGGCTCGTTCAAACGCATGTTTGTATGCGGTTTTCTTTAAAAAGCCCCACAGATAGAAATCATGGGGTGCTAGATCAGGTGACCTGGGGGGCCATTTTATCATTCCCCTCGTAACTATTAAACGATTGGGAAATGTTCTTTCCAGAAAATTAATAACAGTTACGGTATTGTGACTTGGGCAGCCGTCTTGTTGAAACCAAATGTCGTCAAAGTTGACAGGAAGATTTTGAACTGCAGGAATTATTTGGTTTTGTAAAAGCTCTAAATATTTATTGCCGTTTAAATTGCCATCGATTAGCAGTGGGCCTATAATATGATTGTCTAAAATTCTCGTCCAAACGTTCAACTTTTGAGGATACTGAGTTCGCACAGCAACACTCAAATGTTTATTTTTCCGAGACCAATATCGTACTACGGATGGATTGTGTTTCCTATGTAATGAACAGGATGGGTCATCTGTAAACAATATATTCTTTAAGAAGTTTTAATTCTCATTCACTTTATTTATCATGATTTCACAAAATTCCATCCGTTTGAAATTGTCCTCGGGAAATATTTCTTGCGTTGTTTGAACTTTAAAACAACTGTACCCATTTCTTTTCAAAATATTTCTTACAGTTCTTTCCTTTATTTAACTTCATCAGCAATTTTCCTGCTAGAACAAGGTTCACTAATTTCAACAAGTGCACAGACATTAGTTTCGCGAATTTCACGTTCTTTGCTCATTTGTTGATGACGGGGTTCGGGTTGACAGAATTTTTTACAGTTATTCACGACACACCCGAAATTCTCATTTTTTTAAATAATATATGAAATTATGCTAGCTGGGGGGATTGGTCTGTCTTGATATGTCACAGTAAATAAATTTATTGTGTCTTCAGTGGAATGACCCCCGAACTACCACTTCACAATTTGCACTTTTTCTGCAGTTGTATAAACACACGGCATTTTAGTAACGAAATTGAGATTAATTTATTGCTATTAAAAGCAGAATGGGTGCGCTGTTCTCAACTCGACGCGGCCAAGCGATGGCGCTATTGTTTTATACCAATGCCCTCCATTGTTCTATGACAAGGCGTGGTTTATCTGCGCAGAAACAACTTTACGTACCTTAAACTAAATTTGCTGAATCTGTATACACAAACACGTAATATTCTGTTCTTCTTGATAAGTTGCCGCAAACTCGATCACGTCTTTTGACAAAGCCTCTACTTAGATAATTAGGTACCCAGGCAGATAATGTTCAAGTCTTGATTGAATAATATAAAGCACTGTTGTACCAGTCAGTGATTTAAAAAATTCACGTAAGGAATACACAATCTGATATACGTATATGCCCCGGACTGTAATTACTGCTCATTTAAAAATTCCTCTCTATATTGTTCGCAAAACATCAACTAACATGAAGGAGGTATCAATAACCTTTGTACATACATGTCACCCATCAAATTCAATTTGATTTACGAGTGCTACAAAAAATTAGAGTATAACTTGCTGATGAGTCTGACCGAGCATGTTTGTTGCTTGAAAAATATGGGAATAGCCTTGTTTAGTTCTGTGTAAATTTTCACACGGATTATAATCAGTCTATTCATTAATATGAGTATTAATTTGAAGTAAATTAATGATGGCCGCCGCTTAATATTATAGAGGCGGTAAGAAGTCCACCTGCCATTTTATTAGTGCGGATTTTGCTGCTGGATAAGCATAAATAAGTAAAAAATCGGGGCATAATATTTTATTGGTAATACTTGCTTGGGAATCTCAGTTAATTAACTCTGCAATTAAGTATTTTATTTTGTAAATCCGGTCAATTAGTATTTATCAGTGTAATCTTTGACATATATATTAAAGTTAAGGATCTAGGAAACAGTAAATTGTATTTATTTAATTGATATAAGTGGATTTGCAGACCACACAGATTTTATAGGTGCATAATAATATATAAACTTCTGAGGATGATCTCGGGGATCTCGAACATAATAATAATAATAATAATAATATAACATAAAATAACTAACGACATGTCAAGGGCCAAGTTTAGCTAATAGGGTCATCAAGTATTGAACATATATGGTCGTATTTTCTCAAATTACAGATGAATCGACAACATGCGTTTTGTACTCTTTGGATCCGAATTTTAAACAACATGTGGAGACATGGATAGTATAAAAGTGAATTATTTATTATTTGTTTGCTTATAGTAATGAAACATATTCTTTATAGGATTTTGCAAACAGTGGAAAGAAAAGCTATCTATGAGAACTAAAGGAAAAACTATATATAAAAATATTAATGAAATATTTGCATTTTTTCGATAACCTGACTTCTGGTTATGCTAACAAGTAAAAATTCTTATTTGCCATTCTCATTTTAACACTAGCATCCAACCTAGTCCCCTACGGCTAAGCAGGCTAAACTAGCATCTACATGATCCCCTACGATATGTAAATTCAGTTAAAAATGAGAACAAAGGCCTGAAATTAATTTATTTACGTACCTTGTCTTTAAAAATTTTTTCATTCTAATGAATTACATTGTCATAAAATCTCATTCAGTTTCTTGGAAATGCTTAGTCTTTGAAACGTTTTTCGTCCATATGAGTGGCTTTAGGCTTTTCTGATGAGTCCACAATAAGGACGAAAAACGTTTCAAAGGCTAGGCATTTCCAAGAAACTGAATGAAATTTTATGAAAATGTAATTCATTAGAATGAAAAAATTTTTAAAGACAAGGTACGTAAATACATTAATTTCAGGCCTTTGTTCTCATTTTTAACTGAATTTACATATCGTAGGGGATCATGTAGATACTAGTTTAGCTTGCTTAGCCGTAGGGGACTAGGTTGGATGCTAGTGTTAAAATGAGAATGGCAAATAAGAATTTTTACTTGTTACCATAACCAGAAGTCAGGTTATCGAAAGAATGCAAAGATTTCATTAATATTTTTATATATAGTTTTTCCTTTAGTTCTCATAGATAGCTTTTCTTTCCACTGTTTGCAAAATCCTATAAAGAATATGTTTCATGGATAGTATAAAATATAACAATAATAAAATAGCGGGAACACAAAATTTTCACAAAACTTTTTTGGAGTTTTAAAATTTAATATAGATTTATTGCTATATAAAATTCTTAATCGTGAATAACACATTTTCATTACATTTGATAAATGCTCCTGAAATGAAAACATAAAAAATCACACCCAAATTTCTTACACTTTTTACGAAGGTCAGTAATTCGCTCTCCATACTTATTTCTAAATTAGCCTCGAAATTAGCTTTCAAACGAGCATAAACAGAATAGTTTTCTGTGAATTTAGTTTTGTTATGTTATGTCTCCTACAATGTAAACTAAAAGCTGATAAGTTGCTATTAACATTCCTACTTACTACATCAATATCATGTTGCGTCGGATTAAATGTATGCAAGAGTTGTTGGTCATCGGCATAGGAAAATAATGCAGAATCGTTTATGACACTAGACATATCAAAGGTATAGACGAGGAAAATAAGGGAGCTAAAATGGATCCTTGAGGTACCCCTGACTTAACATGGAAAGTTGATAATGTTCCAAAATGTTCCTTTAAATAAATAATAATGGGACTACTGAATTGCTGTCATCGAGGTCATAGTATTTTAGTTTAAGACATAGCAGCTCATGGAACAGCAATAATTTTTTTGTTCTGCCTACCGGTGCATTTACAGATACTTAAACTAGACTAGTGTGGAACGCAAGCATGCCATCAGTCGTGGTGCAATTCCAACACCAGTCCTCTTCGGAAATAAGATTTTTAGAAAATGTATGTATCAATGAAATACAGGGTGTTTCTGTTAAAAGTCTCCATGCCATTATCGAAAAATAATAGAAATACTCGGTTTTTGTAAATGGAGGATGATCGACACCAAAAAAAGGTCTTAAATATTTACATAGGTGGGTAGTCTGAATTTTTCAAAAATCGCTGCTCTTCCTGTGAAAGACAGGGTCTGTAAGCAATACTGGAGTAATTTTTTATCAGCCCTTCCCCACCTCGACCTAAGAGGTGATCTGTAAATTACCCTACATTAGTTATTGTTCACAACATCCAAGCTTTTCACAAAGCTTGTGATTTTCCTGGGAGCTAATTTCCTTATATCTTCAGACGTTAATTCCTTTTTCTGGGTACTTATATCCTAATGCGGATTAACATCTCGCATTTTCAAAATATATATTGCTTAGTCTCTATTGCAGTATCACAGTATCGGCATTTATCATCTTCTGCCTTGCACGTATTCTTAAGATGATATCTTAAGGAGAATTGGCATGTTAGAAGACTGATCCGCAAAGTCAGACTTAAGAATCAGACTACTTCGAGTTTTAGGAACCTTGAGGCATTCTGAATTTTGAAACTTTTGTCATCTTTTCCATGTTCCTTAGATAAGCCACAATACGGTTCGAGCAAAAAAAAAATGAGGCACATCAAGGTAATCTTTTTGACTTTTGTCAGTCGTTTAAGGGATTCCCTGTACCGTCCTAAAGTTCCAGGACGCTACAATATATATAATTTAATTATGGGGTTCTTAAAACCACTATAATAGCAGATACTTTAAATTTATTAACTTTTTGTTCACAGAAACCTAGAGCTGCCAAAGTCTTCATTCCCACTCGAAGATCTATCAACCTGCCCTTTTGCTACAGTATAAATATAAATTAACTTTAAAAATATACACCGAGCGCCATCTGTTATTCTACCAGCAAACCCAACCGATTCTTAACGAGTAGACTAGAATTAACTGTAAAATATACACCGAGCGCCATCTGTTATTCTACCAGCAAACCACCGGCTCTTATTAGTTAGAAATCTAAATAGTGCAATAATTAAGTAGATTTGATAATAAAAACAGAATTTTAAGTAAACACTTTTTATCATTTTGCGGTTGGCAACAATTGATAGCTATTTTAGAGGAGACAATAAATTAGGCATTTCCGATTCTTGAAGCCAAGAACAAGACGTGTTTGTGCTGTCTTGCCGCAGATTTAAAGCCTCAAATTCCTGGAGATAGGTAATTAAATAAACCAATATCTACTAAATTATAATCATTGACATTTATTGATTAATGTATATGTATTTAATTTGTAAAATCGCCAGCATTCAATCCGATGTTAAGGGATATTTAATAGGTTAATTTTTGAAGCGCTTGGGTAAAGATGCACGCGTGCCATAAAAAACAGCGTCAGTAGCTAAAATCTATGTTGGATAAGGAATTACATTTAATTCTGTTGCTTATTGTTAAGGGGAATTAATTGTGAATTTAAAGTTTTAAACGTGATTTAAATATAGGTTTGGGCAATAGTAGAACGCGGTTTTTTAAATTTAGTAAGGTTATGAAAATATCTTGGAATTTGGTAGGGAATATTTGGGCATTGTTAGAAGAAACGTTAAGGTCTTAAAGCATTACGTGGGGGTATTAACGCACCCAGAGTGCCTTTTCAAACAAGTAAATGCAAGGTAGAGTAACACGATGGACTCTTTTAGGTGTGAGGTAGTAAGTACCAGCTTGTGAGGTAATAAGTACCAGCCTGATGCAGTAGTAAGTACCAGCCTGATGCAGTAATAAGTACCAGCCTGAGGTATTAAGTAGCAGCCTGATGAAGTATTAGGTGCCAGTTTGAAGAGGTGGTAATGACCAGCCAAAGATAAGCCTTAGGTGTCAATTAAAGTGACCAGCTTGATGGTGATGGTCCTGTGAGGATAACCTTATTTAGCCCAGGAGGAAATTGTTTGCCCACATCCACACATGTCACTGGATATGGAACTTGTATAGCGACAACATATTAATCAGTCTAGTCTCAACGTTTATCAGTAAACGTAACAAACAGAGGAAGGGGAAGAAGAGATTTGAGTGGGACGAGGCGCTCTGGCAGCTCGTAAACAGGATCTGTGGTGAGAGTGTCATTCTCATTTGAACATCAACACGCTCAACTTCTTGTGGAATTTTCAATTAACATATAATTTTTAGCCTTCAGCAAATGTAAATTTTTATCTTTAACTTTTCATCGGCCGTCAGCCTTTTAACATTCTTACTCCTACATATAATTTATGTAAGGAAGGTAGCTACCCTCTAAATTCAATTTTTTGTTAATAAAATATCTAAATTTATATCAAATATTTACCATTTCCAGTTTTGTCTTTAAAATTTTAATATACAACTTATTTTTCTTACTTTGTGTTTTTCATAATAAACTTTCTAAAAATTCATGATACCTGTGTAAACATTAAGGCCACTGAATAGCCACAGTATTACATTTTTGAAAACCAGTAAGGCATAGGTATCGAGCAATTGGCTATTGGCGCCTAACAATTCTAAATTTTAATTAATTTTCGAACCACGACCCAGCCTCCACAAAATAAATGAGAACCGGGTAGTTTCATCGTTCCTATTCCACTCAGGGGCAGGAATTGATGTTACAAAGTGACGCATTCACAACGTGGGGCTTGCGAGTATAGAAGTTGAGTGTTATCGAAAAAAAAAAAAAAAATAAAACTTTGAGCTGTTGAGACAAATTGTCACATTTTTAATTTTGTCCTAATTTTTTGAATTTCCTTACTGTTTATATATTTGTGTGTATTACTGATATTATGTGTATTGTTTATGGTTGAGACCTCAAGATTTGATTAGATTAGTTTTGCAAAGTCGTGAGTACTTTTGGGTTAAATTAAAGAAGATTAAACATTGCGGTAAGACAGTTACAGGAAAATTTTTGAGTCCTTATTGTAGGAATAAGATAATCGTAGGGTGAAATACGAGTTATCGTAGTATTTTTGAGAAAGTCTAGAAAAATAATACAGGGGCACAGGGGTTATAAATACTTAGTAAGCCAGTGAATTGAATTTTGATATACCTTGCAGTTTGTTAAATTTGAATAGTCGAGTTAATCAAAAGTAAACAAAATGTCTGAAATTTTCATACCTACGTTATTACAAGCTGATCAAGTTGATTATGAGTTACGCGTAAGAGGTTGTACTACAGTTAGAGACACAGAAACATGCTGTAGACTTTTAACACGAGCTCTAATAGCCAAACCATGTAATGATTTATCTCTGAGAGATCCATTATTTAATTTTAATACAGAGAAAGTACAAGTAAACAATACTTTAGATTCCATCAGAAATATAATTAACAATTTAGATAATCCTACGGAGGATGATTTGCCAGTAAAACAGGTTAAGTCACAGTTAGTACATATTATGGTACGAATAAATAGAATGCCTATCCCAGAACAAAATTCTGAGGAGACGGTAACATTTCAAAACGAGTCGAGGGCTACGATTTACTTACTAGAAGCAGATCTTTATGATAAACTGAATTTAGAAGTAGTAGATGATTTGGCATTACAAGTAGGCACTGGTGTAAATATAGCAACTAGTCCTAGTACTAAGTTTGTACCTATCTATAAGTGGGGTGTCACGTTTGATGGCCAGCCTAATAATGTAATTTCATTTATTGAACGAGTTGAAGAGTTAGCAATAGCTCGAAACGTCACTAAAAGAGAATTATTCCAGTCAGGGTTAGATCTTTTTTCGGGACCAGCTCTACAGTGGTATCGATCTGTTAGAGGTAGTAATGAGGTTAGAACTTGGGAAGATTTGGTAGAACAGTTGAAAAATGATTTTTTACATGAGGATTTTGATAAGAGTATGAGTGATTACATTGAAAAGAGAACACAACATGTGGATGAGCCAGTACATATTTATATTAGAATCATGGAAGCTTTATATAATAGACTAAAAACAAAACCAAGTTTAGAAGAACGCATTAAACAAATTAGAAAGAATTTATTGCCATATTTTGCTACTCCTTTAGCATTATTGACTATAGATACAATTTCAGAATTAATTTCAAAGTGCAAAAAAGTAGAATACGCTGAGGAAAGTACAAAAAAATATATACCGCCTCCTATGAGAAGTAATTTAGTGGAAAAGGATCTTTTATATGTTGGATTGCCTTCTTTAGATAAGAATAATGTTAGGGAATCTCATGGAAAGCCTGTTAAGTCTGTATCACCACCAAAATCAAATTTTAAACCTAATCGTAGAAGTCAACCTGGGCAAACAAATGTTAATGAAATCAAAACTACCAAGACACCAGTAATCTGTTTTAATTGTAAAGGTGAAAATCATGTTTTTAAACAATGTAGGGCTAAAAGAAATAAATTTTGCTTTAAATGTGGTGAGTCAAATGTCACATTTAAAGAGTGTAAAAAATGTTCAAAAAACTAACAAGGGGGCCACGTAAAGTTAGTCAACGTCCAAACCCCCGTAGTTATAGTAAGTTTAAAAATGTTGTGACTAACAAATCAGATTGGAATTTTTGGTTAAGTAAAGTAAGAAATTTTTACAAAACTTACCGTATAGTTAGTGATGAAGTACGAGTAACACCTCTATTGTTGTCTAAAAATGGTGACGATAGACCTTACATTTCAGTTTTTTTATACGATAAGAAATTTTTAGCTTTAGTGGATACTGGTTGTAATCGTTCTGTAGTTGGAAGCAATGGTGTGAAAATTTTAGAACAATTTAAATGTAAATTTGTAACGTCAGATCTAAGATATGTAACGACAGCAGACGGTACTCCTCAAACTGTCACAGGTATAGCTCACTTACCGCTCAAGATTAACAACATAGTTCGAATACTTAAGGTTTATATAGTTCCATCTTTGCCTAGTTCTTTTATTTTTGGTATAGATTTTTGTAGGTTATTTGGCATTCATTTAGATTTTGAATCAAATACTTGGGTAAATAAAGTTGGTAGCATAAGAGTTTCAGCTCTGTGTCATGTGAACACAGTTGAGACCAATGATGGCGGTTTGGCTGATTTAACTGGAGTTCAGCTCCGGCAGGTTGAAAAGGTCAAGCAGTTATTCAAGGGACTTAGTTGTGGGAAGTTAGGCCTTACCGATAGGATGGTATATCATATAGACACTGGAAATGCTGAACCTATCAGGCAGCGCCAATATCTTTTATCACCACATATGATGAATATTTTAAATAAAGAACTTGACAAAATGTTAGAACAAGATGTAGTTGAACCTACTTTTAGTGAATGGAGGTCGCCAGTTTTATTAGTTAAAAAGGATAATGGAAATTATCGATTTTGTTTTGATGGTAGATCTTTAAATTCAGTAACTGTTAAGGATTCATATCCTTTACCTTTTGTAGACGGTATATTGAGTATGTTACGGGACGCTAAATATATCAGTAGCATAGATTTGAAAAGCGCTTTTTGGCAAATTCCACTTTCTGAAACTTCCAAACCCAAAACCGCATTTGCTGTTCCGGGAAGGGGCTTATTTTGTTTTAAAGTACTACCATTTGGTCTTGCAAACGCTGCACAGGCTATGCAACGGCTAATGGACATTGTTATAACACCAAAATTAGAAAATAAAGTTTTTGTTTATCTAGACGATATAATTGTCACCGCTTCTAGTTTTGAGGAACACGTATCAATTTTAAAAGAAGTGTTTGATAGGTTGAAGGAAGCTCGCCTAACAGTAAATTATGAAAAATGTCAGTTTTTTAGAAAATCTCTAAAATATTTAGGTTATGTAATTGATACTGAAGGTGGATTACGTACAAACCCTGAGAAGGTAGAAGCGATGATCAGTTATCCTCGTCCTACAAATACAACTCAGATTAAACGATTTATAGGCATGTGTTCGTGGTACCGGAGATTTTTACCTCATTTTTCGACTTTAGTTGCTCCGTTAAATGATTTGCTAAAAGGGAAACGTGGTAAAAGACAACCAATTAAGTGGAATGAAAATGCAGAACAAGCATTCTTGGCACTTAAGCAAGCGCTTATCTCTACTCCAATCCTAACTAGTCCTGATTTTAAGTCAAATAATTTTGTTATACAGTGCGACGCGTCTAGTACAGGATTAGGTAGTTGTTTGACACAAGTACAGGGAGGAGAAGAAAAGGTAATTGCTTTTGCCAGTCGCTCACTAAATAAGGCAGAAAGAAACTACAGTATTTACGAGTTAGAAGTATTAGCCTTATTATTTAGTTTAGAGAGATTTCGGCCCTTCGTGGAAGGTCAGAAGTTTACAGTCATAACGGATAATTTAGCGGTTAGCTGGTTGCATAAGTTAAAGTCACCTACCGGCAGATTAGCTCGCTGGATGGTTAAGTTGCAACAATATGACTTTAATTTAGTGCACCGTAAAGGTAATTTAAATGTAGTTCCTGACGCTTTATCTAGAGTGCAGCGGGACGAACCGTCAGATAATGAAGAACAAAATTTTACAGTAGGTTCATTATCACTTAATCAGGAGAATCTAGATGATTGGTATATTAAATTACGTACAAAAATTTTGGCAAATCCAAATTTGTATCCATTTTTTAAGGTAGAGAATAATTTAATCTTTAAACATGTTGCTAATAAATTACCGGTGAAAACTAATTTAACAGAATGGAAACTTTTGGTACCACTTTCACAACGAAATAATGTTCTAAAACAATGTCACAATGAAAGTACAGCAGCACATTTGGGGTATTTTAAAACACTTAAGAGAATTTGTGAAGACTACTATTGGCCTAAAATGCGTAAGGATATACTGAGATATGTCAAGTCATGCAAGACTTGCGGTTCGCAAAAAGTGTCATTTTCACGTTACGGTTTAATGGGGAAAGAAAAGAAAGTAGAATTTCCATGGCAAGTCATAAGCGTAGATATTTTTGGTCCGGTCACAAGAAGTAAAAGGGGTTTTTCATATCTTTTGGTAGTTTTAGATTGGTTTACTAAATATGTTCTCGTACATCCCATGCGTAATGCCACAGCTCAGACTATATCTAAATTTATGGAGAATGACGTATTTTTGATTTACGGTGTTCCACAGTTCATAATGGTAGACAACGGGAAGCAGTTTGCTTCATCAGTTTTTAAGAAACTGGCCGATCGGTACAAAGTACAAAAAATTTGGTTTAATGCATTGTATCACCCACAAGTAAATCCAGTCGAGCGATCAAACGCTACGATAGGTACAGCTATACGCAGTTATATCCAAGATAATCATCAGGATTGGGATGTAGAAATTTTCAGGGTTGCTCACGCAATCAGAACGGCTACTCACGAAGTAACTGGTTTCCCTCCTGCTTTCTTGAATTTCGGCCGTAAAGTTCCCATTTCAGGAGACTTTTACGGGCAAGTAGAGTCAACATCAGGCATTCAACTAGCCCCGGGAGATAGGAATAGGTATTGTGATGACATATCGAATCTTTCGGATACATATAAAGATGTAGTAAAGCGGTTAAATAATGCTTACCAGAGAAATCAGAAAACATATAACTTGCGTAGGCGGGAAGTTAAATATGAAGTAGGTGATAAGGTATGGAAGAAAAATAAGGTTTTGTCAGATGCTTCCAAACATTTTTCAGCTAAGTTAGCACCCAAATTTGTACTTTGCACAGTTCGCCAGAAAATTTCTAAATTAGTATATGCACTAGACCATGCAGACGGATCTGATGCAGGTCATTGGCATGTTTCTGATTTAAAAACGTACTATGGATCAAACTCTGACGTTTCAGTCGGGTAAACATTTTTATAATGCATTTTCTATTAAGATAATTACCCATAAATTTAGATTAGGCGCACTAATTTTAATTAAGATACCTGGAAGGTTTTGTCTTGCGTTGATAGTAGTTTTCTAGTAGTGTAGTTTGTTGTCAGTAAACTTCGGAAATATTTTTCCGGCTGGATATCTTTTATCCAAGGGTTGAAGGGTGGGCCACGTTTAGTGGGTGTAGCGTCTTCAACGTCTGCACGCCACGCAGTTGATGTGAACCAAGCAAGTGAAACTCAGCAAGATTTGTCTCGAGGATATGGAATCCGATGTAGTAACGGTTAAGCCTTTTGTGATTATACGACATTTTGGTGATTTTCATGCGCTTGGAAAATATCAATAAATGACATAACAACGTCATTCTTCTTTGTGTTGTCCTTATTTTCATCTATACTTTCTATTTTTCCACTTCTATAATTCTTTTGTGTTACTCTACTTAGGTTTATGTTTGAGGAAGGGTTAGGGCAGACTGAATTTCGTTAGGGAAACCTTCTACCTGTTAGTTTTTATTATATTTATTGTATTCTATTTGCCAGTCTTGCTAAGGCATTCTCGTGGTCTGGTAAATAAATATAATTGTTCAGTTGTGGTTTGAAAGTCAAGGGAAATTTGTTAGGAGGGAATATTTTTCCTGGATGGTCAATTTGCCCCTTGATAAACAGTGAGTTAGTTTTCCTTTTGTTAGTTCAGAGTAATGTCTTTACCAAACCTGACTCAAAAAGATTATGCTTTGCTTGTATATTCCTTTTGTATTTCTGACGTTTCTGGAGAACATCCTACTTGAAATCTTCTAGTATCTTAATTTTGGTTAAGTGTTCTGACTAACTTCGTCCTAGTTTTGTTTGTTTAAACTTTAGTTACTTTTCGTATTATATTTTCTAGATGTTTACAGGTAAGAAGTAATCATTATCCTAGTTCGTAGGATATTTAACGGCCATTAAAGGAACTTGTTCCGGGATGGGGATGGACTAGTTTCGGCCGGGCTGTCTTGAATGACAGGTGGTTAAGGAGGGTCGAGCGTAAACATGGGTAAGGGAGCTTGTCAGTCAGGAGTGACCTAGGTCGTCTGACGGTCTTCGAGAGACATATCTCAGCCTCCCCGCTTCACCTCAGCCCTTGGCCAATCGCTCGATCGAAACACTGTTCATCGCGCCTGAAGCAAGAGCTTTCCAGAACAATGGTCCTTTTTGTTGTTTAGTCGTCACGTATTTCTAGTTCAGCCTCTTGGAGCTATATCCAAAGTATTTTAGTTGATACGTACGTCTAATTTCAGCCCTTTGGAGCTACATCCAAAATAAATTTGTTTGATTTATTAACAGTCTGGATATTTTATCCCACTGTTAAGGATAGGCAGAGAACTTGGTTCCTGTATCGTGGTTTAGATGTGCTTATGTCAACTCCAATTTCAGCACTGGCAGCCGCTACAACGCTGCTCAGGCACTACACCACAGTGTCTGTGGAGACTGATGTTTGGGTCCTCTCCTAAAACATTTTATGTTTCGTTTCCGAACTCTCTACAAAGGGTTTCTTGTATGTGAAATGCTATACAAGCTTTATATCGATTTAATTCTACTTCCAATTTTGTGTCTGAATAATTAGTATTCAGGGGATATTTTATATCTGGTGGAATGTGGTATTGAATAGATTATGTTTTGGAGCCTCTCGGTCTCTGTAGTAAGTGAAATATGTATAGTGTATATGCTAATATGGCTTGGATTAGTACTACATTGACTTTACCGATTGTGTCTTTCCCAATTTTGTCCTTATTGAATTTGTCGTTACTGATTTTGTCCCTGAAATATTAGGCGTGTAGTACGCGAAGCTACTATTGAGTACTAAATCCTCTCTTATAGCAGCATTCACTACTATGTAAGATATTTACTTTTAGTTAGTTAGTAAAAAGTTAAGGTCTAGGAACCGTACCTGTCTTATAGCTTAGCTTAGTCACAATTCGGTTTATAATTATTTATGGTTAAGTTACCATATCTCAATTATTTTAAGTTAGCTTTAGTTATATCCATCAGCGGATAAGTAGAAATTGAAGTCTCAATTTATAGGAAAAAATACATGTATGGAAGTACACATATTTTTTTGTAGAGGGAGAGAGAAAGTGTACCGTCCTAAAGTTCCAGGACGCTACAATATATATAATTTAATTATGGGGTTCTTAAAACCACTATAATAGCAGATACTTTAAATTTATTAACTTTTTGTTCACAGAAACCTAGAGCTGCCAAAGTCTTCATTCCCACTCGAAGATCTATCAACCTGCCCTTTTGCTACAGTATAAATATAAATTAACTTTAAAAATATACACCGAGCGCCATCTGTTATTCTACCAGCAAACCCAACCGATTCTTAACGAGTAGACTAGAATTAACTGTAAAATATACACCGAGCGCCATCTGTTATTCTACCAGCAAACCACCGGCTCTTATTAGTTAGAAATCTAAATAGTGCAATAATTAAGTAGATTTGATAATAAAAACAGAATTTTAAGTAAACACTTTTTATCATTTTGCGGTTGGCAACAATTGATAGCTATTTTAGAGGAGACAATAAATTAGGCATTTCCGATTCTTGAAGCCAAGAACAAGACGTGTTTGTGCTGTCTTGCCGCAGATTTAAAGCCTCAAATTCCTGGAGATAGGTAATTAAATAAACCAATATCTACTAAATTATAATCATTGACATTTATTGATTAATGTATATGTATTTAATTTGTAAAATCGCCAGCATTCAATCCGATGTTAAGGGATATTTAATAGGTTAATTTTTGAAGCGCTTGGGTAAAGATGCACGCGTGCCATAAAAAACAGCGTCAGTAGCTAAAATCTATGTTGGATAAGGAATTACATTTAATTCTGTTGCTTATTGTTAAGGGGAATTAATTGTGAATTTAAAGTTTTAAACGTGATTTAAATATAGGTTTGGGCAATAGTAGAACGCGGTTTTTTAAATTTAGTAAGGTTATGAAAATATCTTGGAATTTGGTAGGGAATATTTGGGCATTGTTAGAAGAAACGTTAAGGTCTTAAAGCATTACGTGGGGGTATTAACGCACCCAGAGTGCCTTTTCAAACAAGTAAATGCAAGGTAGAGTAACACGATGGACTCTTTTAGGTGTGAGGTAGTAAGTACCAGCTTGTGAGGTAATAAGTACCAGCCTGATGCAGTAGTAAGTACCAGCCTGATGCAGTAATAAGTACCAGCCTGAGGTATTAAGTAGCAGCCTGATGAAGTATTAGGTGCCAGTTTGAAGAGGTGGTAATGACCAGCCAAAGATAAGCCTTAGGTGTCAATTAAAGTGACCAGCTTGATGGTGATGGTCCTGTGAGGATAACCTTATTTAGCCCAGGAGGAAATTGTTTGCCCACATCCACACATGTCACTGGATATGGAACTTGTATAGCGACAACATATTAATCAGTCTAGTCTCAACGTTTATCAGTAAACGTAACAAACAGAGGAAGGGGAAGAAGAGATTTGAGTGGGACGAGGCGCTCTGGCAGCTCGTAAACAGGATCTGTGGTGAG
Source organism: Stenurella melanura (assembly GCA_963583905.1). Classification (NCBI taxonomy): domain Eukaryota; kingdom Metazoa; phylum Arthropoda; class Insecta; order Coleoptera; family Cerambycidae; genus Stenurella; species Stenurella melanura. The sequence goes on from OY757310.1 coordinate 9,775,968, forward strand.
AGTGTCATTCTCATTTGAACATCAACACGCTCAACTTCTTGTGGAATTTTCAATTAACATATAATTTTTAGCCTTCAGCAAATGTAAATTTTTATCTTTAACTTTTCATCGGCCGTCAGCCTTTTAACATTCTTACTCCTACATATAATTTATGTAAGGAAGGTAGCTACCCTCTAAATTCAATTTTTTGTTAATAAAATATCTAAATTTATATCAAATATTTACCATTTCCAGTTTTGTCTTTAAAATTTTAATATACAACTTATTTTTCTTACTTTGTGTTTTTCATAATAAACTTTCTAAAAATTCATGATACCTGTGTAAACATTAAGGCCACTGAATAGCCACAGTATTACATTTTTGAAAACCAGTAAGGCATAGGTATCGAGCAATTGGCTATTGGCGCCTAACAATTCTAAATTTTAATTAATTTTCGAACCACGACCCAGCCTCCACAAAATAAATGAGAACCGGGTAGTTTCATCGTTCCTATTCCACTCAGGGGCAGGAATTGATGTTACATCCCTACATTATTATTAAATATAGAATCAGGAGTGTAAGACCAGAGAGCTTTCAATACTGCCTGACTATCTGACACTATATAGATCTTTGTGCTTGGAAGATGGTTGGGGTCTTATCTAGGGCTCAGAATAGCCTGCGGTTAAGCCCCGCTACGTCCATTGGCATCTAGATATTTTTTAAAGGTATATGACTATTTAGGCAGTAAAATGCTTCTTTATAATATTATAATTAATATTAACGTGGCCAGAGAAGCGATCTAAAACTAACGACAGAATTTTTTACGCTGTTGGTTGATATATGTAATTATAGATTGCGTAAACAATGTTTTGACTTTTGGTGGTATTTAATTTGAGTAATTTGGATTGTCATTTCATATAAGACTTAAATTATGATTGATGTAAAATTCTACCATTTGATTGCCAAAGGGAAAAAACTAGATACTGCTGAATATCATCAGTACACATACATAGTTTTGAAAATGATTTCGAGATATCTGCAATGAACATATTAAATAGAAGTGGTCCAGGGATAGATCCCTGGGGAACACCGGATATAACTATTCTAACACTTCATTTTATGATGTAAATATTGATGAAATGTTATTAATATTTTATAATTTCATCGTTTCTGTGCGATTTGTGAATGTTTCATTAGATGTTTACATTTTATCTACATAATAGCCGCGCAATCCGCGTTCTGCATAACATTTTTCGCATTCGCACTATGAATTTAAATTAAATGGTACTTTTTAACTTTAAATCCTTATCCATTGTTTCATTCAACGATAATAACACAGGCACAGGAAAAAAAGGGGTCTTTTTCAGGGACTACTATGTATTTCGACGCCCTGAAGACGAATCCGGTGTACGTTTAGCTCCGTCACCCACCGGTCTTTAGTAAATTGCGAAAATAACCTAAAAAATTCAGGTTTTTTGTATAGTTATGTACTTAGTGTATTTTAAATTCATTGTAAAATTAAAGCCGGTTAATTAGAAATGCTTGTGGCAAAAATTCTACAATTTTGGATCGAGGTTATTTCACAAACCATAATAATAGGCAAGGTATAGTTATATGGTTAAAAGTAAAACAAGTTTAATTGCTTTACTCTTTATTAAAAGGATATACTTATATTTATATCATAAAGATAGCAGGTTTTACGCTCTTTTTTAAATAAATCCCCGTCTTCTCGATATCTTATTAAAATTCCATAGCAGTTATACACCCAACAAAAAGTTCAAAAAGAGTCATAAGAACCACTTTATATAGTGGGCATAGTTAAAGTACAGAACTGTATTGATTTTATCTCAGTATCTCTCGTGCTCGATCTCATATGAATTATTTCTTTGTTAATATCAAATCCAATTAACTTAACACAAACTCATAATTAAGTTAATTGGTATTTTTATAGTGCCACAACACGCTTTTTGGAATAATGTATTACTTTTTATACAAAAATAATTTTCTATTTGTGATATACATTTGCATATATCATCCGAGACATGTTGTTTATGTTCATGCAAAAGTGCGTGGGAACAAGTTAATATTCATTTTAAATAATGATTTACATAATTCAACATATCCTTGCAGTTTAAGAGAACGCCAAATTATGGAGGTAAACCAACTAACATATTCGCTTACTCATAAGCGGTTTTAAGGTTAAATTATTCTTGCCGCTTCCTTTTGATTATGCCGGTACCGCAGGAGAGATTTTCAATCCAGGCTGGAGACTTTGGGTCCATAACACAGACACACTTAAAATAAAAGTTGTTGATTTCAGGGACCCTTTTCTGGTGTATTTTGGCTGGCTGAATTTGAATCCGGTGTCAGTTTTGCCACACCACGTCACAATTTTTTCTAACCTTAAAAAACAGTTAGAAAGATGCAAAAATTGCACTTTTGGAACTCAAAGTTTTCTAAAGTCAAAGAACTTTCTTTATGAAACATGTTTACAGGATTTTGCAAACAGCGGAAAAAACTATCTATGAGAACTAACAGAAAAACTATATGTAAAAATATTATTGGAATCTTTTTTTTTTCTCCTTCAATTCTTTGGGACTTCCTGCCACATGTATGTTTTCTTTTTAAGCGGTGCTCGGGGAATCTACAAAATATCACAATTAACCAGTATGTTACTGGTAAATAACCTCTACGCCTGTGACTTTTACGTCAAAGGATCAGTTAAAAGTTTTTTTAAATAAACAACACAAATAAGTATAAAAAACTTGAAATTAAATATTTCGCCGACGACGTTTCGGAAATCTATTGTGTTTCCTTTTTCAAGGCTTTTTGCGAAAAATCTTTTTTGCTGTGTATCATAAATACACAGCTCTAAGAATGCTTGTTATATTCAATATCCATAGATACATACTTACTATTTATATAGAACTGTTGATATAGTTAACAGTTTTTTCAGTTTTTATACAATATTAAGTTTGTGAAATTCTTCTTTTAAAGTTGCCTTCATATTTCCAAGTCACATAAAAAATTCCCGTCAAAAGAGTTCGCGCGGCGGTATCATTGAATAGGTAAAGATGCCGCCTGCCCGCTTTGTACCTACCGCATTTTTTACATGCCTTTAAATTATGAAAACGACTATAACATTGACAACCAAGTTGTACAGACATCTACGGAACAATTCGACGCACATCTATCCCCATTCAATAATATTATCGCGGATTCTTTAATTTTTATTTTTTTTGCTATCTGCCTCTTTTGTTAAAATTTTTGCCAGTTTATTCTGTGTCCATTCTCCCCAGCGTGTTCGCAGATCTTGGACCTCTAAATTTCATTTTTTCTTATATAATTTTGATGTGACGTGGGTGAGTCATTCAGACCTTTTAGTGTAAGATTGGGCGAACATCAAAATTATATAAGAAAAAATGAAATTCAGAGGTCCAAGATCTGCGAACACGCTTGGGAGATAATAATAATAATAACAATCTTTATTTAGCACAATCAGCTATTAAACACAGATGTAGTATACTTAAAAATACATTTACATTTACTACATATTACAAAAAAGGAATACATTTCATTATTTAGTTTAGGATATAATATTTGTGGATTAATTATAATTAACTTAATATTTAACAATCAACCTAATGCATAAAGTAAACTAGAATTATTTGTCCATGAATTTATACAAATGTTTTTTAAACAAAAAGACATTCTTCGCTTGTTTTATAAATTCAGGTAATTTATTAAATTCTGCCGCTCCGTTGTCGTATATGGAGGATTTTGTTTTCATTAAGTTTGAAAAACTAATGTTTATATGATTTCTTTGCCTTGTGTTATAATTATGAATATCCCCACGATGTTGAATATTTGATGACAAATATGTTGGTAGTAAATTATTGTGCAGTTTATATAAGAATATCAGTGTCTTGTACTTTATATTATCTTTTACCGAGAACCAGTTTAGTGTACATTGCATTGTTTTTATATTAGTATATGGAGAGGAGGAGAATGGACACAGAATAAACTGGGACTCGGCAAAAATTTTAACAAAAGAGGCAGGTAGCAAAAAAAAGAAAAATTAAAGAATCCGCGATAATATTACTGAATTGGGATAGATGTGTGTCGAATTGTTCCGTAGATGTTTGTCTGTACAACTTGGTTGCCAATGTTAAAAGAAGAACTTCACAAACTTAACATTGTATAAAAACTAAAAAAACTGTTAACTATATCAACAGTTCTATGTAAATAGTATCTATGGATATTGAATATAACAAACATTCTTAGAGCTGTGTATTTATCATACACAGCAAAAAAGATTTTTCAAAAAAAGCCTTGAAAAAGGAAACAATAGATTTCCGAAACGTCGGCGAAATATTTAATTTCAAATTTTTATACTTATTTGTGTTGTTTATTTAAAAAAAACCAACCTTTAACTGGCCCTTTGACGTAAAAGTCACAGGCGTAAAGGTTATTTACCAGTAACATACTAGTTAATTGTGATATTTTGTAGATTCCCCTAGCACTGCTTAAAAAGAAAACATGCATGCGGCGGGAAGACCCAAAAAATTGAAGAAGGAAAAAAATTAAGATAATGCCACAAATAACATTTAGACAATTATTGGAATCTTTGCATTTAACCTGATTTCTGGTTATGCTAGCAAGTTAAAATCCTAAAATAAATGTGTCCAGTTTCTTATTTGACATTCTCATTATAACACTAGCATCCAACATAGTCACCTACGGCTATGCAGATTAAACTAGTATCTACATGAAACCCTTCGGTACGAAGATTCAGTTAAAAATGAGAACAAAGGCCTGAAATGAATTAATTTACCTACTTTGTCTTAAATTTCTGTTCATTCTAACGGATTACATTTTCATAAAATCACTCATTCAGTTTCTTGGAAATGCTTAGCCTTTGAAACGTTTTTCGTCCTTACTCTGAGCTCATCAGAAAGGCACAAAGCCACTCATAACGATGTTTCAAAATTTCGGAATCGTATAAAGAATATGTGTCATTACTATAAGCAAACGAATAATAAATAATTCACTTTTAAACATGCATATAGTCTATAGGCTAGATAGATAGGTGAAGATCTGTTGTTTTTTATCAGTCAATGTCAAAAATAAATATTTCATACTTACTCATGGATATGGCCTTGGTTTTGCATGAAACATCGTTATGAGTGGCTTTGTGCCTTTCTGATCAGCTCAGAATAAGGACGAAAAACGTTTCAAAGGCATTTCCAAGAAACTGAATGAGACATTTTATGAAAATATAATCCATTAGAATGACAAAAAAATTAAGACAAGGTGGGTAATTAAATTCACTTCAGGCCTTTGTCCTCATTTCTAACTGAATCTTCATATCGTAGAGGGTCATGTAGATACTGGTTTAATCTGTATAGCCGTAGGTGACCATGTTGGATGCTAGTGGTATAATGAGTATGTCAAGTAAGAAATTGAACAAATTTATTTTAGGATTTTAACTTGCTAGCATAACCAGAAGTCAGGTTATCGATAGAATGCAAAGATTTCATTAATATTTTTACATATAGTTTTCTTTTAGTTCTCATAGATAGTTTTTTTGCGCTGTTTGCAAAATCCCTCGCAAAATCCTATAAGCAAACAAATAATAAATAATTCACTTTCAGACTTTCTTTATGTATGAAACCTGGTACAAAAAATGAAGTTTCGCTCGTTGACTCCAAATCCGATAGCAATTTTGCCCCACCACGTCAAAGCCGCTAAAAAATTGCAAAAGTCACAATTTTTTAGTGACGAATTAGAATTTAGCAAGCCAAAATACACCGGAAATGATTAGTCAGGTCCGCTTCCATTAATTATTATTTCGGTTGGCTTGTCTTAAGTGACGATTTTTTGCAGTCGATTACAAGTTAAACCACTATTAATGATTTGTGCAAGGAAATTTGTGTGTACGTATGTTGTATGCAAGTAACTCATTTGGGCGGTTGCTCATCCATCTGGGATTCCACAAGGATATGTATTAAGCCCCAGTCTATGCCTGTTGATATAAGGGACTGCCGTCTGCAATGTTTGTTTCTATACTTAGAAGTTTGTTAATGCTGATCAACCTTCCAACAAGATTCTTTTATTGATTTAGAATGAAGTAGAACTTCAAAAATCGTTATAATAATGGAGTACCTAATATGGATCTTCTTTTCTTGTTGTACATTTTTGTTTTAAATTCATTTATTTTTCAAAATTCTCTTTAGAAAATACTTAACCAAAACTTTCTTAATTCAAAAATGTATTCTAATTATAAATTATTTTTAACCAAGAACTCTGCGGCATCGCCGACTGTTAGCAATGCAAGTCTTGAACGAATTGCATGGAGCAGGTAAGACATTTTAGCACTCACCTGTACACAACAAAACAAAAATCTTGTATGTGATATTCTGTTCGTTCGAACGAACAATCAGCAGTGTATTCCTCCATCGTTTTCCAGGGTGACCACCCGGTATATATTTTTTCATTATAAGCATATGGCTGCAGGGTCATCTGCATTCCAAATATCCGTTGGAACTTTTGAAGTAATCATCATTTCTTTCTGGGTCCACCTTGTATATTTTTCGTTAATTTCAATACTTTCAATTTCTCGAGCAATTTCTATTATGTGTATCTCTAACGTCAGACTGATTGTTTTTGGAATATTAGAGGTTTAATTATTATATTTCGACTTATAAATGCTAGAGCGCCATCTTCAAACGTTTGCCATATTCTTAGAACTATTCATCGTACTGAAAGGAAGAAATAAAAAACAAAATATTTGTCACCACATAATCTTCTTTTTTACGCTATATCGTTTTTACATTGAATGTAACACTTTTTGAGTTATTTACGAAAAACAACCTCAGGGTATCAATTCTTTCAACTCGTTATAACTTGGAAAAACAGTGATCATCTTTTTTCATGTAATTTAATTCTCTATCAGATTCGGTAGTTAGTTTTTTTACTCCTTGTGTATCTCCAGAAGGGATAGAAACCATCCCCAATTATTAAGTAAACAATTCGCGACAATTTTTAACTTATGATGATTTAAAATCATCATGTTTACGTTTTGTATTTACAAGATTTCCAACTGAAAATTAATTCAATCGGAGTAGTTGCAACCCGCTCCGAGATAACGCCCTTTTTTCGTCTAGGGTTACTCCAATAAATTATCTAGTTAGAAATCATGCCACATGTACCCATTCGTCATAATATTGCTTAACTGATTTAAGAATTACCTCTGGGCAATATACATCCTGCTATAGTAAATCTGAAACCGAGCATGAAATCATTGAAATCATATTTTCACTTAGATAGGTACACTAGGAAATAACTACCGTATTTCAGTTACGCAAATGTTTATAGAAATTAACGTGTATATAAATTCTTCAGGCATTTTTGTAAAAGTGAAAAATTAATATAAACAACTAATAAATGTCAATTAAATACTCCGGGGTACTACCTAGGTTGTAATACCGTACAATTGACGACTTGATTTAAGAATTTATCTGCGCTGGTAAAACTACCTATTAAACTAATGGGATTTCTATCTAGCGTAATGTAAGAAAATTGCCAGGAACTGAGGATTTGTAATATAAACTATTACACTTCATATTTACCGAGTTTGCGCCTCGGTTTATGCATTTGCTTTGCATAATTAGCTAGATTTATTTTAGAAAGAGCCACGATGTATTAGCTTCTTTGGTTAACTGTGCGCGCATGGATATGCGCCAATAATTTACATATTACAAACTAAAATAAACATTACTCTTCTCCGATTTTTGTATAATTGTTGCAAATCCAATTGTATACTTTTTGCAGTTTTTTTTGTGAATAATGTTGGTTTTAGATATTTTTAATTATATGATTGGATAACACTGATCAGTATAAAATAAAGTAAAAAAAGAGGAATTACATCCATGTATGGTATTTACAAAGTCAATTGGAACAGCACCGAACTAGAGGATCTTACGTGGTATCGTCAATATATCGCTTCACATTGAATGAGAGAGCACAGAATTTTACAGATTTATTTCACCACCCCTCGTCTACAGTCCACGTGGACTTGATCCGCCTGTCACATAGAAATATAGGTGGGACTAGATGCTTAGCGAATTTGATTTATCAGCACCCACATTGTTCAGAGTTTTTGCATGTCATAGGTAACATATAAAACAAAAAATACATATCAACTATTTGTATCGTATGATCTATACGAGGCAGTGTAGTACAGCCAGGCAGCGTTATAAATTACTTAAGGTGGCCATTCCCTAGAAAGAGACATCCGATAGGGAAATATTTATTATTTTTGGCCATAACTTTTTTCCTTAGTACGTATATTTAAAAAAACTATAAGAGTACCTAAGTAGAACTATAACAAGACTATTACTATGAACTTTCATTCAATAATTTCAGCGGGTTGCAAAATAGCTAGATTTAAATTTAAAAATGATGTTAATCTTCCTATTTCGTAGTTTTAAATCGAGCTATTTTGTAAACTACTAAAATTATTGAGTGAAAATTCTAATAGTCTTGTTATGGTTCTACTTAGGTACTCTTATAGTATTTTTAAATATACATACTAAGAAAAAAAAGTTATAGGGGGAAATAATAAATATTTCCCTATCTAGGGAATGGCCACCCTAATTCTAGTCAATATTTGAACACATTATTAGTTTTATTATTGTGTTTGAGTAATTTCTGTCAATTAGGTAATTGGTAATAAATACACACGTTCAAATTCGAAGGGTTATTTTGAATATTTACTCGTCTTTAAAAGGTGAAAATGTTGATTCTTCATATAATCAAATTTTGAAGAGGATTTGTGAATTGACCAAATTTAGCCGTACTACAATTCAAAGGGTTATTAGAGCCGGGGATGTAATTGATCAATCTATTAAACGAAAAAGAGTTGGACAAAAACTTTTAAAAAAAAGTTGATAACGCGTCCAAAGATATCATTCGTCGATTTGTGTATGGCTTTTACAATGAACAGAAGGTGCCCACATTAGAAATGATTAGGGATAAGATATGCGACTATCCAGATTATAACTATAAATCATCAGATACTTTGTGAAACGTTTTGCTTGATTGCGGTTTTAGGTACAAAAATTGGACGATTGATAGTTATGGAATCAACATGCATCGTCATTGATCATCGACACTAGTACCTAGGTAAAATAAAAGAATGCCGAGATGCAAATAGAGACGTAATTTATCTTGGCGAAACATGGTTTGACACCCATAATGTAGTTCAATACGGTTGGGTATCAAAATATATGTCTTTTGCCTTTCCATATTCCAGTTTGAGGAAGATTTGTAAAATTTTTATTATTGTATTTCATGTTTTTATTTTTCTCAAGTTCTTATTTACTTACTTGTTTTATTGTTTACTAATGTATTGACACGTTACAGTTTTGTTCAAGTATTTGTGAGGCAATAATATAATTTTTTATAATAATAGCAAAAAAAACAAAATCAACAAAACCCACATGGGTTTTTCTAAAATAAAAGACCCACAAAAAACCACCTGTTTTACCCACCGGTTCTTTATAATGGTGGGTTTTTGTGCCCACCCTGACCAACCAGAATTCAGGTTATCGAAAGACAGCAAAGATTGGAAATTAATGTTTTTACAGATTGTTTTTCTTTTCAGTTCTCATACAGGGTGCAGCAGAAAGGATGGGTGTTTTAGGAACGGGTGGTGTACGCGTACGGAGAGGAGTAGAGCGTTGTGGATAAAGTCGTTCAACTCGGGGAGATGCGCCATTTGTTAATCACAATGGTTATCTGGACGGGAGAACATTGTGCGTTTGCAGTCGAGTAGTATTTGAAATCGGGCGAATCTGTGATTGTTTTGTTGTGCAACTACGTTTCCGCTGACATTTGAATATCCGACATTATGGTCCGGTCTCAAAACGTGACACAATCCTCAGATGTGTTCAGAATTTCAGAACGACTGCATTAGTGATAGATCACGAGGTTTCGGATTCATTGCCAATGCAGTCGTTCTAAAATTCTGAACCCGTCTGGCGATTGTTTTACGTTTTGGGATAGGACCGATTTCAAATATTCCTCGAGTGCAAACGCACAATGTTTTCTCGTCAAGATAGCCATTGTGACTAAGAAATGGCGTGTTGAACGACTTCATCTACAACACATTTACAATCCTTTCTGCTGCACCCTGTAGATAGTTTTTCTGCTGTGTTCCAAATCCTGTAAAGAATATGTTTTATTTCTGGACACTTAGGAAGCTTTCTTGCTATTTTAGCATGTAGAAGCAGGACCTAAAAGGGAATTCAGGAATTTCAGGACATCTTATGGTTTGGAAGTTATGAGCAAAAAATTTTCTTTAAGGCGTAACTTTCGACGAATATCTCTAAAGGGTGAATGTCCCACGAAAAAATAATATTTATTGTAATTTTGCAACAAACTGTATACTTCTAAAGTATGGTCACGTACACCTGCAACACTCCTTTATACTTTTTCATCATTACACGGATGATCCCCTTGATTACCATGTAAATAAAAGACAAAAAATCTGATTTAGCTAGTAAGTCGGCAAATGATTCATTGTCTCCGGATTACGTACATCTAGCGGACGCGTCGTAAATTAACTTACGACAATTTAAATGTTTTTGCGGCTAGTATGTGTGTATATTAATTTTTAATCGATTTAGCGACCAACGAATACCCTAACAAATCGTAAATTAAACGATAATGTCCCCTTAATATCCGTATGGCGGACCACAAAACGATACCGGATGACCATAACTCTCAGCACTAAATATCTCTTGGTAATCTGCCGCCGGTCAGCATTCCCGGATGGCATGGCGGTTGGTACTGGCCAAATAGATAATTTCAACCGCTACGCGGGTGAGTATTTATTGGAAGATAGGAGCACATGTGGGACGGACGCCTCTGATAACAATAATTACCTGCGTAATCCAAATATTATTAATTTTATGAAGGTAGGGGTTGGTTCGCAGGGGCTGTGAGAGGATTTTCTCACTTTCATTTCTCGCTGGTTTGGGAAACAAAAATGCATTGACGTGCAAGAAACTCGCTTGCAAAGAGTTCTTATAAATTTTCTATTATTGATAAGTTTTGAACCAAATGTCTAATAGTACGGGAGGCCGTAACCAAGATTTTCGCCTGATCGCCTGATGAATCACGACCATATAGATTGATAGATTATGACATAGCCAACAAAAGAGTCCCCGGTGACGGAAATTTTTAGTGGGGCGAAAACTATTTAATTATTTATGGAAAATGTAAAAAATACAAGCTCAAAAATGTAATTCCCCAATGTCCGTTTGCGTATTGTGTGTCTTTATTTACATTAAAAATATACACAGAACATGGTAACGGAAATTTGTAGTGAGGCAGAACAATACTGGAGGTCGGAACAAAAAATTTATAACAATTTTTTTTGGAGTCTAATCGCCTAATGTCCGTTAAGAAAATTATTATTTAATTGATAATATTTTAAGTAAATAAAAAATACAAACGGACGTTTGAAGTGGGGCGTTTGTCTGTAATTAAATTTTGAATATGAAGAATTTCTCGGTGTAATTTTGTTACCCCCTAATGTCCGTTCTCTATCGGAAACGGTTTTTGTTTGTTTAAAAAAGGCCAAAAAATTTACAACGGACATTTTCAACGAGGCTGGGCTAAAAAAAATCGATTTCCGTCGGGCCGAAAAAAAAATCTCAATTTTCACCCAGTCCCAAATAGAAATCGAAGGGTATTTCTTCTTTGCTCAAGCATTTACTTCCAGCGAGATGGTTAGCGCATAGGTTACGCCTTAGCTTATGGCGCGAAGGGTCCCGGGTTCAAATGTCCGCACAATTTTTTTAAAAATTCTGTAACGATTAATATATTTTTTTACAAATTCTTTTCTGATTTCTTTAGGTTTTCCTTCTTTTTATATAATAATTTTATTCTTTCGTGTGAGTTCTTTAGGTTAGGTTAGACGGTTTTTAATTTGAAATCTAATTGTTAATAATTATTAGCGCCGTAGGCAGCATTAGCGTCGCAGAAAAAAAATGGGGGGTGCGTGTCCCCCCGCCTTTTTTTCCACAAAATAAGAGGAAATATTTCCATTTCTCCACTTGCACGAATTTATTACACATTTACAAGGTAATGCGCATGCTCGAAGCTTTCGCATTTCGGTCTCTCTAGACTCTTGTCAAGATATTGGCTGTGTAGCGTCTTTCCAAGCATCAACCGCCGGGTGGAGTGGCATGTGCCAGAGCGCACGCGCAGAGCACTAAATACAGATGCCGTCGCGCTGTATCACAGATCCCTGTACATTTCATTTTATGTGAATACGCCCCATGAGAAATGTCCGTTTAGCATTTTTTTCTCGTGTATTCGGTGTATACTTCAATTTAAAACAAAAATTAGCCATTAGGGAGTAACTTTTTTACACGCATTTTCTTTACATTCTCCTTTCTCACTTTACCGATTTCGCCCCATGCAAAATGTCCGTTCTGTGTGAATTCTTATTATTTGATATATTTTTTACAAGATTCCACTGAAAACGGACATTGGGCGATGAAAAAAAAATGACATGATTTGTTACGGACGGAAAATTGTTTCCCAATTAATCGCCCCATTTTTGGGTTTTTTGTAAGAGAGATTTTCTGTTTGTTTTGTAAAAAACTACTCATTAAACCTCGTCATATCCATTAGGGAATAATAGGCTTTTTTGGTTACGGCCTCCCGTACTATAACTTAGTCAAACTTTTTTTTTTTTTTTGAGTAGGATATGTCGCCTGTAAAACTTGCATACACGTACTTCCACTTTTGAAAAACTCAATTATATTTACGTATTATTTTCACCGAACTTAAAAGTATTTAAAGAAATGGAGTTCAATTTTTTTTAGCTTTATGCCTGGGCAAGATGACAGTTTTTAGGTGACTGACCTTTATAGATGAATTACCAGAAGTGGTACCAAATCGCATCAGACTAGTATCATACAATTTTGACATCCCCACAAAATTGTGGGAGGTTGCTAAAATTGGTCCAAAATCGAAAATTGAGATAACATCAAATCTTTACGTTTTGAGGTCCCAGGAACCCAAAAATGTGGTTTTTGAAAAATGTCTGTGTGTGTGTGTGTATGCGAAACTACTGAACGGATGTGGACGAAACTTTGCATGATGGTTTCTTTAGTGCTCCAGAAGATTTTAAAAGGTTTTGGTTGAGATCGGATTACGTTTAGTGCCGTTTTGGCACAACGAGTTGTTTATTTTATAATTACTTACAATTTCTAATCGAACCATTGAAAGTCAGTTAAAATTCCCATTTTAACGATATATCACACCTGCGCCCTTAGATTTGGTTTACGTGAAAAAAATTGAAAGACAAAGGAAATGGGAAGCATAAGATCGCTTTTTGCGTGGCACGGTCGATGCGCGGAGCGGTTGCACCATGAAACTCGTCACGTCACATGCATTCCTATTCGACAATTAGACAGCCTTACTGTCGCATTTAATTTGAAATGTTTTAGAGCAATAGTGCCCAATCTACTGAACGGATTTCAATAAAACTTTGCATGAGGGTTTATTTGGTGCTCCAGAAGATCTGAAAAGGTTATGGCTGAAATCGTATTACGTTTAGTGCCGTTATGGCACACAATTTAGTGCTCTTTTCGGCTTCCAGTAGCTGGCGATTTTTTTCTACAATTTATTGATTCATTAACCAGCGTTCGGTGCGGATTGCTTCCACTTCCGGATATACCGAATTTGGGACATGCTTGTTGCTAGCAACGAGGGTCATATGACGCATGGTGTAAAAATATGGAATGTAAAGTGTAGGTGTTTGTGAAATGCTTGTCGTAACGAGTGATAATGCCTCACTTTTAAGTTTCCATCCATGATCATCTACTTGAGTAGCTTCATCTGAGGCTTCTGTATCTAAATCTGGCAGCGTCTATGTGTATATCCTTATTATTTCATTGTGTTATTTGGTTCATCTTTATGTGCGTTGCTTTCTCCAATTCTGGGCGAGGTGTTATAAGTCGAGAGATTGTTTCCTCTGACCGTTCCAGTTTGTTTTTTTTCCTTGTGTGATGATCGCGCTGTCGTAGTAATATTTCTCGTTCCCATATTTCCTATATATGATTTCCTGTGGTGTGATCTTGTCTCCTTGGTGGATCGTAGAATGGAAGATTATGGGCTCTCTTACTCGTTTGTGTATTATTATTGCGCTTGTTTTTCAGATTTGCCATCGCTGCAATCTTTTCCTGTCTATTTCAGAATCCTTCTCATCTAAGATCTTTCTCGTTTTAGTGCTGTACTGGTTAGTTCATATATGGGTGACGACTGATAGCATTCAGTGAAATAATATGAGTTATTCTCGACATAGTACACCTACGTGTTTGTAGGTTTCTCGTAGCATTGGTGTATGCCTGGGATGTTATGTTTTCTTCCTCCAGTTGATGGCTTAATACTCTATACACGCAGTTTCCATCGTCGTCGATTTTTGTCTCAGTGATTGGTTTGGTTTCGTTTCAACATCCTGTATTGGTGTATCCATTTCATTTGTTTTCCAAGATATGTATTGGTGTACGAGACGTTTATCATTCACTGGTCCACGGTAAAAAACGATTTACGGTGGAATTGCAAGTAAAAAAGAAACCTCTGGGAATATTTGAAACATTATGAATATTGACCCGTTGATGTTGTTGTAGTTCGTATATAAGTTGTTCAAACATTAAAAAAATCTTATTAAGAAATCTTCAATATTTAAATAGGATCATCTCGCGATGCTATATTGCTACATAGTCTTACTTCCAACGAAATAGGTACCAAAAAAAAAAAATACAGAATAAAGACTATTTTACGTGCATGTCTTTCCTAGGATTAGTAGTTTCCGAGAAAATTACATGTGAAGAAATGTGTCCACTGAACTTACATTATGTGCTTAACACTTGAATAATGCAATTAGCGGGATGTGCATTTTTTTATCATCGACTTTTATTTATGTTTGTATTTGATTCATTTGTTAGATATTTTTAGAATATGTATTATATTTACTGAATTTTCATTAGACTTTAAGTTTTATATTTATTTGACTTTCGCGTGGCACGTTCTCGCCTCCTTGCTCCTCTATCAGTTCTGTGAAATTGGCCACCCCATTTTTGAAATTAAAACATTTTTCAATGCTAATTGCTCGTCGTTTGCTCGTGGCTTTTAATATAGGAAAAACACAGGGGGGGTTGAAATTGATAACAGCCCCCTTCTGTTGAATTTTTCCATTGCCCAGATTGTTTGCCAGTCGTTTGCTCATGTTTTCTCGCTTATCTACATCTATCTAAATTATCTATCTACTATCTATTTAAAATGTTGCCGAAGGTTGCGAAGAATATCTTCCTTCCAAAAATCGAAGCATAAGTTTTGCTTTTTGAATGTCTCCCGAAAAAAATCCAGTTATTCACACATTATTTGATGAATCGTAATTTTCTACATTCCTAACAACTAGTCTGAGAATTATGTATATACCGTTGCTTTCTCCTCATTATTCAAATAAAAATATTTCTATATGACGAATTCGCGTGTAAGTTTAACGTAACTCTTATAGTTATTAGTTATTAGACGCCTCTAACGTTAATAATTTCAACATAACTTTTTAATAAACACCAATTAATAGTGTGATTTGTATTACAACATATATTAATATTTATTTCCACATATATTCTTAATTAAAAAACCATTTCTTTTCAATAGTCAAAGTATTAGGTATCTAAAAGATTCAATTAATTCTGTACACATAATGGAACCAGCTTGGTTGAAATCGGCTACTTTAAAATTTAAAGGTCACATGTGTGACTTCCTAGTATTTTTTCAAATTAAATATAACTTAATGGCTTATAAATATTTAATGGTTTTTAATTCTAATGATTTTAAGGATTTTAGATAACTTATCTGGTGCTGACATCAATTTTAATATGTTGTCGAATGTTTATGATGATGTTAATTGGAAGTATTATAGGTTGTTTGTTAGACGAAAATATATAATAAAATTTTCTTCAGAAGATACGATTATTTTGATAAGTAAGAAATTTAGAAGTTAAAGAAATTGTTGTTAAGGTGGCCATTCCCTAGAAAGAGACATCCGATAGTGAAATATTTATTATTTTTGGTCATAACTTTTTTTTCTTAGTACGAATATTTAAAAAAAACTATAACAGTACCTAAGTAGAACCATAACAAGACTATTACTATGAATTTTCATTCAATAATTTCAGCGGGTTGCAAAATAGCTAGATTTAAATTTAAAAATTATGTTAATCTTCCTATTTCGTAGTTTTAAGCTATTTTGCAAACCACTGAAACTATTGAGTAAAAATTCATAGTAATAGTTTTGTTATGGTTCTACTTAGGTACTCTTATAGTTTTTTTAAATATACATACTAAGACAAAAGCTATGGGCAAAAATAATAAATATTTCCCTATCGGATGTCTCTTTCTAGGGAATGGCCACCTTAAACGCAAAACAATATTGTAGACGCATCCAGAATGACAGTCTCTACAAGCAAAAAGCTAATAATGAGACAAACAAACAAAATTATCTCCTTTTTTTTAATTGAATAGTACCAGATAGTAACGAAAGGTACGACGCTTCCTTCGGCGCTTTTGTCTTCTGACGGTTTTATTAAAAAAATGGTAATTTCAATTTCTCATAAATTAACTATATTTTAATATTATTTAACCACATTTTTCAATGTTTCTATGTCCATAATACAAAAGAATCATTGCCAAAATTCGAGAAAATCTTGAAAATCGATCAAGATTTCGGTAAAAATCATACATGCGATTTAGAAGCTCCATGCATTTTTTAAAATCTACATTTTTTAATCGTTAAGTTTAGACACTTGGGGAGTGGCGCCAAAAGCAGGAATTTTTACGCAGGCAACTGTATCTCGTAAACTGTAACGAAAGAAACATTTTTTTTTGAACTTTTTCTGCAGCATTCGATGCTCTGCAAAAAAGGCCTTACAAATTTTTGTCGTATCTTGCCATTCTCGTTACGTAAAGGACGACGAAAAGTGGAAAAACATCATCTTCGTTTTATAATTTTTTTTTCTAATCGTTTAAGCCGGCCTTAAAAGAACTCGCAAATATTATTCCCAGTAAGTTGAATCGAATAATAAAATTTTTTTTTTTTTTTGTACCGGGAAATTCATACACGTGATTACGCGAGACCATCTAAAAACTATGTACCTATATATTCGGAAATTTTATTTCTTTCTGATGCTGCTTCAATCCATTCCTTTTCTAGCTAAACTCGAGGCTAAAATCTTCGAGATTGATCTAAAAAAACAAATAACGGAATATTTTGAGCACAATAATCATTTCAATTAACATCAATTCGGTTTTTAGGAAAAACAAATCCACAACATAGCTATCCTCTCCTTAATTGATTTCATAAGTAATGGTTTTGAAAAAGGTTTATACATTTACTCGCAATTCGTGGACCTTACCAAGGCGTTTGATTGTGTGTTCCATGATATTTTACTAGATAAGCTAAAGTTCTACAGATTTGACAAAAACAGTGAAAACTTAATCGTCTCCTACTTCAGCCACCGTCATCAATTCGTTACCAACAAAAGCGCAAGCTCGGCCTTGTTGCCTATAAAATATGGAATACCTCAGGGGTCTATAATTGTACCCATATTATTTCTTATATATATTAATGATTTGCCCATTTCGATGGCTGACAGCCACTTTACTGACGACGCCATTATCTCTATTCCTTTTTTTTAACCTTAATGAATTAATACATAATACAAATAGATCACAGTCAAGAGCTGAGGAATGGTTCCTGACCAATTAGTTATGTTTAAATCAGTCTAAAACTGAGAAAATAACATTCAGCCTAAGAAATGTAAATGACGGAGACAACTCTACCGTTAGTATTGAAATACAATTTCTAGGGGTCTTCCCTCAAACAGCGCATGTATGTAAAAAGTCTGAAAAGTGCCTACTAAGGAGTCTTACAAAGTCTCACTGTCAGTGTTGTTTTCTAATTGCAAAGAAAATCAGTTAGTGTGATTGTTGGTTTGAATTATAGAGGTGGTTGTAAAAACGCATTCGTTCAACTCAAAATCCTTACATTGCCTTGTACTTACATCCTTCATCACCTAATGCACACAAAAGTAAATGAAAGCAATTATGCAACTCAACAGCATATGACAGCTACTTCACAAGAAAGTGTAACTAAATTTTGCCGGACTATGTGAGATTATCTAAAACTAGGAACAGCATCAATTACTACGAAATAAAATTCTTTAGTGTATTACCCACCCATAATCCCTAGTAGCACAACATATTGGACTAATATATAGTCCATATAGAACCTATATATGAATATTGGTCCTATATTGGACCAATATTCATATATTGGTCCTATGTGGATTATACATTGGTGCAATATTGGTGCTACTAGGGATCAAACAGATAAACTAATAACTTTAAAGAAATGGTGAAACGGTTTCTGCTTGGGAAAGCGTTTTATTCATTTGATAAATTTCTATGTGCATATTTTAAGCTGTATTAGATCTCGTCTTCTTTACGCTTTTGTGTTTTAATGTTTTATCTTTATTTATGATATATTTATGACTAGTACCTTTAATAGCATTTGTTTTATTCGATAAAGCTTCTTTTAATTTTTCTGTATCCATGCCCTGACCTGCGTAACTACTGCTTGTATAGTAACACCAATATACTATTATTATTATATACTCTAAACCAAAACACGAGTTAAGAAAGATACTGAAAGTTAATAATTTCTTGCACAATCCATAGGAATTTGTTTTATTATGTTTGAAACAATTTTAACTTGACAGTTAAAAAAGCATACACTGATTGGTTTGAAATAATTATGATTAATAGTCGACGCTGTAGTTAACCGTACCTTTTATTTAATTATTATTTTGATCCACACTCTAAAATATTTGATTTTCCATAATATTAAACTGACATTGACTGATGAGTGCCGATGAAATCAATAAACCGTGTAATTTTTTTCGATGAGTACAAATTAATCACAAGATTTATATGGCAATTTTATAATTTGGTTAAGTGATTACTCCGGTCCAATAGCGCTGATGTGCCTAGGCTGTTTTTCGTTCAATTAACTAATTCAGCAGTGCTATTACACATGTTCCGGCCGATAAACGACTATCTTACCTTCGCTTAAGAATAGCTTGTAAGAAATATTACCTAGTTCCTAGACATCAAATTTTACGGATGCGTTGACTCTATTAACATTCGAAAAGGACAAATAAAATCTCTGAAAAAATTGTAGAAATGTACATGGAGCTTCTAAATCACATATACAGGGTGTCCCAAACTGATTTAGCCAGGCCCTAGTTCCTAAGCTATTTAAGATATTTCAGTGGTACAAAATATATTGTTTAGCTATGAGGATGCTTTAAAACTATACTGAACAAATATTTATAAAAAAGCTACTCTTAAGACGTCAACCCTTAATTAAAAAATTTTAAATAACACCCTGTATGTTTTTTTACATTTTATTGCTTGTTTTTCAATTCTCTATTCAGTCCGATTGAAAATCGGTTAATAAATAACTGAGAAAATAAACATTTCAATCAAGTTAGCCATGACTCGAGGATACAAAAATAAAACATTTTTAACACTTCTCACAAATGTATCTGAATAAGACAGTTAGTCGCGTTATTTTAGCGTGAAAAATCTGAAACAAAGGTACTGGGTCAATTGACTTCATTTTTATTGAAAAGAGTTCAGAAAGGCATTTAGAAAAAACAGTACCTTTTATTTTTTGGCAGAAATGTTTGGTTTCGTTTTTTTTTCCGATAATTGGCCAATATAATGGCTAATTTAATTAAATTAATTAAAAAATGTGTTATCATACACAGTATGCCATAAAATTAGTCGAAAATGGTTACTCTGGGGTTTTTGGGGTCGCTGATCACCAATCTGAAGTCCAATTTGGGAAACTCAAAATGGCGAACCGGAAATCGGGCCATTTTCCATAAAAAATGAGAATGGATATCTTGGTCTTGAAAATCTGTGCTTGGGGGTTTTCGAGGTCGCTGATTACGAATCCGAGGTCCGATTTGGTAAATTCAAAATGGCGGATCGGAAGTAAAGTCAATTTATCAGGAAAAATTCGTATTTTTTTCGTTTTTGGGCTGAAAATGAGTACTCGGGGGTTTTCGAGGTCGCTGATTGCGAATCAGAGGTTCAATTTACGAAATTCAAAATAGCGGACCAGAAGAACAGTCAATCTCTTCGGAAAACCTCATTTTTTACTTTTTGTGCTGAAAGTATGAAAAATACGAGTATTTCCTGAAAAATATACTACTTCCGGTCCACTATTTTGAATTCTTCCTAATTGGACATCAGATTCGGTATCAGCGATAACGAGAACCCCCGAGTTCCCACTTTCAGCCCAAAAAAGAAAGAATACGAGTTCTCCGGAGAAATGGACTGTTATTCTGGTCCGCCATTTTGAATTTCGTAAATTAGATCTTTGATTCGGGATCAGCGACCTCACAAATCCCCGAGTACTCATTTTCAGCCCAAAAACGAAAAGTTTTTCCGAATAAATTGACTCTACTTCCGCTCTGCCATTTTGAATTTACCAAATCAGAGCTCGAATTCGTAATCGGCAACCTCGAAAACCCCCGAGCACAGATTTTCAAGGCCAAGATATCCATTCTCATTTCTTATGAAAAATGGCCCGATTTCCGGTCCGCCGTTTTGAATTTCCCAAATTGGACTTCAGATTGGTGATCAGCAACCCCAAAAATCCCGAGTAACCATTTTCGTCTAATTCTATGGCATATTGTGAATGATAACAAATTTTTCAATTAATTAAATTGGCCATTAATATTGGCCACTTATTGGACCAAAAATTAAACCAAACATTCCCGCCAAGAAATAAAAGGTGCCATTTTTTCTAAATGCCTTTCTGAACTCTTTGCGACAAAAATGAAGTCAATTGACCCTGTACCTTTTTTTTTAGAGGTAAAATGTCAAAATGACGCGACTAAGTGCCAGTTACGTCTTCTATTGTTCTTACTAGTTTTGAGTTGAATTTTTAAGGATGGATTTTTTTCACTATAATTTTAAAGCATAGCTAAAAAGTATATTATAGATAGATAGATAGATAGATAGATAGATAGATAGATAGATAGATATATTTATTGGTGTTAAGAATTCACATTTTACACAAGTCCAACAATAGTAATAAAGTAAACATATTAAAAAAATACAATAAGTCACATATAAATAAATAAGTAAAACGTTAAAAAATAAAAGGAAAAAGTGTTTCTACAACACGCATATAACTTAAATGTTTTTTAAGTTAATCAGAACATCATCAATGGAATAGTAGGCATATTTTAATAGATGCTCCTTAATGACGACTTTAAATTTAGTTAAATTCAGATTCCTTACAAGAGTAGGCAAGCAGTTGTAAGCTTTTGGACCATAATAATTTCACCCATTTCTTGATCTGTTTAACCTAATGAATTCCAAGCATATATTATTACGATATCTGGTAAGATGATCATGTGTACTTTCACAATTTTGGGTATTCAAGATATTTTTCTTCGTAAGTAATAAGCACTCTAGAACGTACATGCTAGGTAAAGTTAAGATTTGCAACTTTTTAAAGGCTTCTCTGCAGTCATCTCTATAATTTAAATGACTCATAATACGAATTGCCCTTCTTTGCAAGCTGAAAATTCTATGTGCTGAGGTTGCATGACCCCATATCGACAAACCATAGCTTAAGCGCTATGGATTGTTGCAAAGTAAACCAATCTCACAACCTCCTCCGATACCATACTATTAATATTTCTCAGAGCATAAATATTTTTAGCAATATTACTAGATAGATAATTAGTATGCTCCTCCCAACTTAGCTTTTGATCCACGTGAATGCCAAGGAAACGGACGGAATTAGGATTTTGAAAAGTCACTGAAGTTTTTAATGTAAAAATCATAGTTTCTGTCTTGGTCATATTTAGGCTTAGATTATTTGATGCAAACCAATCAGCGGCCCTCGACTTAGTATTCTCCAGATTTCTGCTAAGCAAATCAAATATGGGGTTACTCTCAATGATAGTAGTATCGTCGGCAAATAATATATGCTCAGTCCCTGGTATAGAATTTGGAAAGTCATTAACATAAACAAGAAATAACACGGGACCAAGTACGGAACCTTGAGGTACTCCTACATCAATATGTCTAAGTGAAGAGCAGGTACCACTCAGTCATACCACTTGTTTTCTATCCTTTAGGTAAGATATTAGTAAATTTAGAGATGCATCTGCAAAGCCATATCTGTTTAGTTTACTAGCAAGGTCCTCGTGAGAAACGCAGTCGAAGGCCTTTGACAAGTCACAAAAAACGGATCCAGTGTATTTACTCTGTTCAAAGCCATCTGTTATGATATTAATTAATTTATGTATCGCATCTGTAGTTGAACGTTTGCACCTAAAACCAAATTGGCATGGATTGAAAAGATTGTTTTTCTCAAAATATTCAACAATTTGTTTTTTTAATGCTATTTCAAAGATTTTTGATATTAATGTAACTAGTGATATCGGTCTATAATTTGATGGGTCATTTAAAGGACCGTTCTTAAAAATAGGTATCACTCGAGATATTTTTAAACAATCTGGGTAAATGCCGGTTTTTGTACATTCATTGAACAGATCAGTCAATGGGTAGACCAGAGAATGACCAATACATTTGATAATCTAAGCTATCACTATTTTTTTAAAGAATAAATGATATCCCTAATTTATATATAAGTAAAATCACGAAACAGAAACGTGCCAGTATTAGATAGATTAATATTGTTCAAATAGTCTAAGTTATCAATCGCCACTCTAGGAATATTAGTCATTATAGAGTTAGGAATATTAACAAAAAAGTTATTAAAGTCATCAGGAGTTATTTGATTATCGATTGTATCTACTTTTCTAGGTTTCAGACTATTTACAATTTTCCATGTTGCCTTTTGAGTATTATTAGATGCTTTGATGAATGCATCATGTGCGGCTTTTTTTGCAGAAATTATGGCTTCATTATAATGTTTACGATAATTAACTGTGTTTCTTGTCTATCACTATATCAAACGGTTTAGGAACTAGAGTCTGGCTAAATCGGTTTGGGACACCTTGTATATATTTTTTTTTATTCAAGCATGGATAGATTTCAGACGTTTTTCGAATTTTGGCCATGACTCGAGAATACAAAAACAAAACATTTTTAGCGCTTCTCAAATTTATCTGAATAAGACGCGCAAGTTACGTTTTTTATTGTTCTTACTAGTTTTGCGTCAAAATGCCAAGTTTATTTAAAAATGGAAGAAAAGTTACAGAGTTATATCGTATTCGTTTTCCTGATGGTCCAATACCAAATGAAAATACATTTTTGAACCTAGAACGCACCCCGCGGCAAGCACCATTTTCCGAATGGAAATCGCAATAATACAAGAAGGTCGTTACGTAATGAGGAAAGTATTTTATGTTCTAACGTATGTAAATTTTAATCCCTATGTGGCATATCAAGTGCTTCTAATAATAATATTTTTTTTGCATGATGAAAATATCATTTATTCTGGTTTACCCCAGCTTATAATTCCATAACTTGAAGAAGTTGAGCTTACGTATGCTTAGTAAAACTCGTTTGCCATATTGTAAAACAAGTACCTTGTAGCCTTTTGCATCAGTTTCTATTTGAATGCCAAAATAAATTGGTCGATTTGTAGTCCCAAAAATTCTATGGATTTACTTTGAACAATTGATTTGTCAGGTGTTTTCTACAATACTAGGTATAATTGCCATTTTGATGTGAACTTGTCCATAACTATGATTTAAATAAATTTATTGCAGTAAGTCTGCATTCTTTGCTACCTGTACTAGTTCTCCTGCTTAAAGTTGTAATGCCAGTTGCTGATGTAACCATTGATGTTTCCTTTATCAATACTTATACATAGTCAATATTAAACGACAATATCATTTATGAATAGTATGAACAGCAGCGGCCCAAGTGTGCTGCCTTGTGGTACCTCAAACTTGACTCTTAATATATTCGATTGATATTTCTCTGTTCATATCTTAAGACCTATCTTTGTTGTCTGTTAGATAAACAGGAGTTAATCTTTTTATTTATGTGGTTTGTGAAGCAAATCACGCATCTTGCGTAGGTAATTCTTTACAAAAAAGTGTATTAATCTGTTATAGAAATCATGTTCATGTAGTTTGGAGAAGACCGACAACAGGTATATCTCTCTTTAGTTGGCCATGTATTTAACCTTATCTTTCCTATGCTGCCGAAGTTTTCGTTTGTCGAAGGCAAAAAGTGCACGAATAGACAAGAATCGATTGGTATACAGGTGTAACTTTTGTTGGTATAGATAAATTGAACCAAAGTGTAAACTTAGAATCACCCCTTAATTCACATTCATGAGTTATGTATTATACGCGTTTCTTTAATACATTAAATCGAAATTAGTATTCATCGAATGCGAATTACTTGACTTTATTGAATATTTTATATGAAGAAAGTATTTAAAACACTACTTACTATCGCAACCATTAAAACTGAACTGAAGAAATGTCAAAGCACTGCATTAAAAATTCAATACTTAATCCTTTGAATAAAAATAACTTTTGTTATTTTAACCTGCTTTACATATTTCCACATTCACGATAAGACACTTTTTAAAACCCTGCCGTGTTGTACCAACGTTTGTAACTTGGTTTATATGAAAAGAAAACATAAAAATGATACATATATTTAACTTCTACACTATACTTACAATTCTTTGCAGCGAGTTGAAGCGTTTTTCCCATCACACTCCCCTTTTGTTTCTACAGGACTGATTTATATGATCTGAAAAACAGGTTAGCAAGTAGAATAAAGATCGTGGCTGCGATAAAATTAAGAGGTTCTGGTTTACGTGCGATGCGACTTATAAGGCATCATATATGTTGTGGGTTATGGAGTTTTGGGATGGAATTTCTTCGTTATTAAGTTATGTTAATTTGGACAAATAAATTATAGACCACGTAATAATATACGCGCCATCATGGCAAACTTTAAAGCACGAAATCTGAGAGAGAGTAATTGTTTACAACTGAGAATAGAGAACTTTAAAATACACAAAGAAGACCAGCGATTTGAAAAAAAGTCACATATACAGAGTGTTCTAAAAACGCGTGGTACAAATTCTTACATTAAAATAAGACATATCTGAGGTACAAATTGATGTAAAGCTATTTACAATAATTATTTTTGTTTTGTTCAAATCTATAACCTGTAAAAAGTTATAGGTCTACTGCCGATACTGCTCGAATATCAAGGATACTGCCCAGATTGCCGAAGAGACTGCTTTGACTGCAGAGTAGACTGCCGCGATTGTCATCTACGTTATCACGACTAAGATTATTGGGAAAATCGAATTTGTCTTTGTAATTCCAGTATCTTTAATATATGTAATATTTCAAGCGTACTGAAATAGACCATCGCACAATTTGTAAAAGTCATTCAAATTCAAATTCATTTATTAACACTTAGGCTATTACAATGGATAGATGTGGTCGTCAACATTAAAAAGTAAAATAACTAACTTACACAGAAATAACATACATACACAGAATAGAGATATAAACATATAAAAAATACATATAACACAATAAATAATATACTACAAATACAAATAGTATATAATAACGCACGTCGCTTAAAATTAACAAATACAATAAGTATGTGCTACTTAATATGAAAGGAACTCATTGACACTATAAAAATGGTTATCCAGTAGGAAGCGTTTTAGCTTTTTCTTGAACATAGATATACTGGTACAGCTCTTTATATCCATGGACAATTTATTATATATTTTAGTGCCTGGGTATAGCGGTGACTTTTCATAAAGATCAGTAGAATGGTTGACCGTTCTAAGCAGATGGCCAATGGCCATGTCTTGTGTCATAATTGTGTCTGAATTAATAGGGACTTGACTAAGGTTTTGTTTAATATACAGTATAGTTAAATAAATGCAAAATGAGGGTAATGATAATATTTCATTACGTATAAAAGGCTTACATGAATCCCTAATATTTATATTAAACATTAGACGTAGAAGTCTCTTTTGTGAAACAAACACTCTATTAATATGTACAGAACGACCCCATAGCACAATATTGTACGAAAGGTGAGAGTAAGCAAGAGCATTATAAACATTTAATAAGCTTTTGTCATCTAAGGTGTTTTTTAGTTGACTGATAGCATAGTAGGCTTTTCTAATCTTTTTACAGAGTTCCTCAATATGAATATTTCAACTTAGTCTGTCATCCAAGTAGGTACCTAGAAATTTAGTGCTACTCGAGAATGTAACACCATAATGTAGCGAAATATTATGGGATATAGTTTTCCTTCCCGAAAAATACAAACATTGGGTCCTGTCAGTGTTTAACATAGGCATATTTATGTGGCACCAATTTCAAAAATCACCTATAATTTTATTAAGAATTTCATTCAAAATAATGGGATCGGTTGCTGATAGTGACATAGATGTATCGTCGGCAAACATAACAATTTTGCATTGGTTTAAATACTCAGGAAGGTCGTTAATGAATAAAAGAAATATCAGAGGACCCAAAACTGATCCTTGGGGTACACCTATATTGATGTCATGATCACCGGATGTAACATTACCGTTCTTGACACGAAGTTTACGGTCAGATAAGAAGGATTCAATCCAGGTAATCAGTGGCTCCCTGATACCCAAAATGTACATTTTATTAGGGATCAAACGCCCGTGTTAAATAAAAAAATATGCCAGCCACATGCCTGTTTTTGTCAAGTTCTTCGTAAATAGACTGTAAAAACTGAACTGATGCTGTCTGTACTGACCTATTTTTCCGGAATCCATGCTGACAATCCGTAATTAGGTTAAGTTGGAAACAAATGAGATTAGGTGATTATAAACTACTTTTTCCATAATTTTACTAAAAACACATAAGATGGAAATAGGTCAATAGTTATCACAATCATTAGGATTACCTTTTTTTAAAATTGGCAAAATTATCGCAATTTCGAGGGCTGATGGGAAGATTCCACTTTCTAAAGATTTATTAATAATATATCTAAGTGGTTCACGAATGTAATCGGAGACTATTTTAACAAACTTAGACGAAATTCCATCGGTGCGGTACGAATTAGTATCTTTTAAATGTTTTATCATGTCATCAAGTTCCAAGTCAGTAACTGGTTCTAATTGATCTTATGGTTCTATGGAACTGTTCCACACTCGTTGAAAATACTCTGAGAAGCCCACATCCCTCAGATTATTAATATTAATCAATATCGTTGATGTTTATGCAAAAATATGCCCGTATCGTTTCTGTAAGTTTTATACAATTATTCTATAAGATATATTTAAGTTTTTTTTATAATCTAGAAGAATGAATAACCATGAAATTATATGCCAGTAGCAATAAAACTAAATATTTTTCTATACCTAATCGTTAACTTTAAAAAATTAATCATTTGGCCGCTTCTATATAATAGCTTTTATAACATTTATTTCTTTAACATATATACAAGTATGGACGAATATCTTGTAAGTGTTTGATTTATGGAAAACGTACTGTGTTCACCTCTGCGCCATCTCTGAGACGTTTCTAGAAGCAGGAAACTCGGAAGAAAGTCCAGAAAGCGGATAGATACTTTGCTACATTGTTCTAGATAAAGTAAAAGGGTGGTGACTGGAAATTTCCAGATGCATTTTGTGGTGTATACAGGTTCGGAAAATGTTGGTTTTGGTATTGCACTAGTCTCAATGATTTAACCGACCGCCCACAATAAAGGTATCTACCACTGACAGTGCTGCCCACACATGAGGTGCGGAAGGGAGGTGGCTCGATGTACAATGTGTTATACGATAGAAAAGAATAGCTCAGTGTCTTCGCTCTCGCTTGCTCTTATTGCCATACCAAAACAAACACTTTCCGAATCTGGATAAGACGACCAGTTCACGTGGGTATACAGTTTCTAAACGAGTTGGGGTTGAGATAAATCCCAAGCGATTCCAAGTAAACGGTTAAGTGAAAATATCGAGGAATCAACAGTATTTAAGGTTATGTTAGTTAATAAACATGTTGTAAATAATAATAAACCTATTGTAAGGTTAACTTTACAGTAAGTCATTGAACAAATTATGTTAGTGGCTATATTGTGTTATAATTTCGGGACCCATGGATTAATGGTGGTTTCCAGGGAGTGGAAACTGGTGACGATATACACTTCTCATGGTAGAATTGGGTTAGAAGCTTGTTCCAGGCTCGAACATAACACATAGATAGTTCTAGCTAGCATATAGCATTTTTTCAAAAAAACTCATTAATTATATGTCTTCTTTCTGAAAGTTGTAAAATTTTGATTTTGTTAGATTTTGCAAATAAAATGAATTATTATTTCTTTGCTTATAATTGTATTGAAACATATTCTTTATAGGATTTTGCAAACAGCAGAAAAAATAACTATCTAGGTATAACTAAAAGAAAAACTTTGTGTAAAAATATTAATGAAATCTTTGCATTCTTTCGATAACCTGAATTCTGGTTATGCTAGCAAATTAAAATCCTAAAATGAATTTGTCTAATTTCTTATTTGACAATTCTCATTCTAACACTAGCATCCACACAGTCCCCTACGGCCATGCAGATTAAACTAGTATCTACATAACCTCCTACGATCATGAAGATTCAGTTAAAAATGGGGCTTAAAATGAATTTATTTATCTACCTTATCTTAAAAATATTTCATTCTAATGGATTACATTTTCATGAAATCTAAATGAAACAGAATGATAGGCTGCGTGGCGTCACCACATGCAAATACCTGAAATAGTTAGTATTTATTTTTTAATTTTTTAAAATTAACTTATTAAATGGTTACTATAATGTTGCATCCTGTGTATCAGCTTAAATGCAAAACGTATGCAATCTTAGTTAAGGATTACATAGTGGATATATCATCCTTCAGAGGGGCTCAAACTAGCCAATACCTTTTCTTCAATACTTAGAGAAAAAAATATGTAAGGAATATTTGGCCAATCAGACTGTCATCATCGGAAGATGATTGAAATTCAAAATTCGGCATTAACATCTTGAACTAAGTTATTTTCAGAAAACCAGGAAGTGTTTCCTATATTCAACAGTTATACACAAATTCCAATATTCCGACAAATATTATACTCTAGTTTACTGTGGAGAATATCCTTCTATCAATTTATATACAAAGAATTTCTTTTTCAAGAGATTGGAATGTTAAATGTTTATTTTATTCATTTGATGAACTTCTTACAGACAGGTTTCAAACTCATAGATCTTGTTTCCAGTACTCAGGTATTTAAGATATAATAGTTTGGTATTATACCGTATCGAAACTGCGTTAGCAATTGTCACAGACGATTTAACATCATCTGGTAATAAAGAATTAGTTACTGGTGCCTATGCTTTTAAATAATGGCTCTAATCGCCAATTTATTGTAGCAAAGTTATATTATTACTTCGTTTCAATAGGCGACTTACCTAACTCTTACTTAAACGGTAAATTAATCAGTTTCCGGATATTTTTTCTTCAGTATTATGTATCCAACTGACATTTTAGCGTATATCAAACTGTTGACACATGGCAAAATGCACGTTCTGTGGTGATGTCAACGCCTAAAATTTAATTCTTGTTATTATATATGATATATAGATATCATATAATTGCTTGCAATTTCCAGAGAAAGTATATTAAAAGAGAAAAAGAAATATTTTAGCTTTAAACACTATTTAATATTATTTAAAACACTTTACCGTTATTTGAGAGGAATAGAATTTAAAATTTAGGTCTAACATGCCTTGTCTACTAGATGAACATAAAGTTGGCACCCAGAGTTAGCACCCCAGATTCACACTAGGTCTGAAACGGCAACGTAACGAGCGGTCGCACCATCGCTGGCGGGGATTATCTTGTTTCAAGGAGTAGAAGGGGCCTGTCGGGGGTGGAAAGCGGCATCGAATTTTCCGATGTAAAAAAAAAGAGCTGCCGCGATTCGGGTTGTGGCAATCATCATGATTCAGTATAAACTAACCGCCCTCCACTTTTCAGCGCGGCAGCTCAATGCCAAGTCGAGTTTTCCGGGCAAAGAGTTTTCCGACCATGGAAAGGAAGTGCCAAGAGCTGCTGCGATTTTCTCTCTGTGGATGCTTTTATTTTAACAATAGGTACCATTTGACCCACTTACAACGCGGCAGCTCAATGCCAAGTCGAGTTTTGCGCGGAAAAAAGTTTTCCGACCGTGGAAGGGAAGGGCCACGAGCTGCCGTGATTTTATCTCCGTGGACGCTTTTTTTTACCAATAGGTACCTTTTGACCCATTTTCAGCGCGGCAGGTCGACGCCAAATCGAGTTCTCCGCGGAAAAGTGTTTTGCGACCGTAGAAAGGAAAGGCCAAAAGCTGCCGTGATTTTCTCTTTGTGGATGCTTTTCTTTTGACCTATTTTCAGCGCGGCAGCTCAACGCGAAGTCGAAATTTCCGGGGGGAAAAAGAGTTTTCCGACCGTGGAAGGGAAGGGCCACGAGCTGCCGCGAAAGTGGTTCAAAGGGTACCTGTTGTTAAAAGAAAAGCGTCCTCAGTGAGAAAATCGCGACAGCTCGTGGCCCTTCCCTTCCACGGCCAGAAATCTGTTCTCCCGCGGAAAACTCGACTTGTCGTTGAGCTGCCTCGGTGAAAGTGGGTCGAAGTCTACCACTGAAGCTATTTCATTCCTATCTTAATAACAGGAAACAATGCGTATCGGTTAACAACACTATTTCTGAATTTGCTGAAATTAAACACGGAGTGGTCTGTGATGGGGCCCGTATTGTTCATTATATACTTGAATGATTTTTTCCGTTTTATGTCGCCTACAAAATGTATTGCCTATGCCGATGATACCTCCATATTGGATTTTAGTTTTGACCTTGGTAATTTAAATTTCGATAGCCATAAATCAGTACAACGTGCCAGTGGTTGGTTTTCTGCAAATAAGCTAAATGAGAATAAAACTCAAAAGATTATATTTTCCACTAATAACGCAGTCGTTAATAATGCGAGTGTAAAAATTCTGGGCGTCATTTTAAATGACACTCTGAGCTGGTCCAACCACATAGAGGATCTATCCAATAAATTATCAAGTGCAATTTTTCTTTTACGTAGGCTGAAAACTTTTCTTTGTTCTAGTACTTTAAAAAATTGCTATTTCGCCATGTTCCATTCTCACATTAATTATGCAATTATCCTATTGGGCGGCTCATGGCAGTCAATAAAAATTTTTCGATTGCAAAAAAGCTATCAGATTAATTGATAATGCTGGCTGGCGAGACCACTGTCAACCAATTTTCAAAAAATTAGGTATGCCAGTTCCTTCTTTGTAAATGTACAGTTCGTTAGTAGAAATACATAAAAATAAAGATGCATTCCCGACTAATTCGGATTTTCACCATTACGAAACAAGGTCTGCCTCACAACTCAGACAGCCTCGTCTTAGATTAACAAAATCAAGGAAAAAACACATTAAATCTCCAATTATACAATCATTTTCCTGATGACATGAAATCTCTCAATTTTAGTAGCTTTAAATGTAAGATGAAAAGACACTCCTTAAATTATTGCTTTTATTCAGAAGAAGAATTTTTTAATACTGTTTTTTAATATTTATGCCTGTTCTATGAGTTCAATTATGTAATCTTTAAATTTATTTTCTTTTTCTTTGTATCCTATTGTCCTCGTCAGTATACTCTATCCCACATTTTGAGAAGCACTGTAAAGCTAACATTTCATGCTGTATACATGGCATCATTAGTTCTGTAATTTATTTGCTATTAGTAGAGGGTCCACGCCTTCGAAAGCCGTCTAAATCGCCAAGTAACCCATTCCAGCAAGGTAAATAATTTTTGAGCTCGGATATCGAAAGAGGGTCCTAATGGGCCTCAGAAATGGCTTGTTGGACTTTTGTTGACGATTGCACAACTTCTCCACAAGAAAAAAAGATGGCGAAATGTTATTTCAAGAATTCGTGTTTTTAAACGTATACCTCTCGCTAAAGAGTGAACCACATGCGATATTGATTTGACTTTTTTTATTTATATACTACTGACATGAGCGCATCTATCTGTACTAATTAAATTTCAAACTCGCTTACGGTTTTTTTCTAAATAAATCCTAAATCACAGTAACGAAATTTGTGTGTTTGAAATTTCGACGTGCGGGCAACTATATTAAATATTCAATTTTTTTATATACTATATACAAATGAAATATGGCCTAAAGATCAACAAAGTTTTTGCAAAAAAAATTAGCTCGATATCTTATATAGTTTTTGAGTTAACGACTTTTTAAAATAAACCATAATTAGATTCGTGGTATTCCTGTTAGCATGCGGCTGTTTTCTGGCTGAGTGTAATGCATTAAGATAGTAAGCCAATACATTTTTGAAATTGTGCTATTATTTACATTTTTACAATTTTGCAAAAATATGAACAGGTAAAAAAAAACTCATTTGGCAGATGATTTACTCGATCTATTAATTATGAAGGTGTTGTATAGAGATATTATTTATTAAGTATATCATTATTGTGGTACAAATGATATAGCATTATACAAATATGAAAATATAAAAACGTACGCAAAACTTGTAATATATACATAAGTAATAATAATAATAATAATGCATAATAAGTATACACAGCTCAGTAAGCATTGACAAACCACTACATAGGCATTACTATTGAAGCACTGTCTGCTAAAAACTGCTCTGTATTATTTCTGCCCTTAAAACAATTGTTAGGAAAGGCTGCACATACAACAGAACACCAAGTGGACGCGCATTTTTAATCACAATTTACTTTACAATTCCACTATTTGTTTTCATTAGAACCAGTTGTGATTTTTCGTCATCATTTGTGATTTTATTAGGTTATTCTCTATCAGATATCCAAATTTTCTAGGAAAGGGTAAATTGGGAAGGAGATCGGAAAATCGCTTGGACACTAAAATTTTATGTGCTTTGTTAACTGCTTCTCAAGTCGAGAAAATTTGTTATAAATCCAGGATTTTGTGTTAGGTAAGGGTCTAAACCACTTTTTGTGGATAATTTTTACAATTAAAGTATTTCGCAGTGAGCAGGGTTTTAACCTACTTCGCTAGGTTCTTCAGTTGCTAGCTAAGCTAAGTACACTAAACCACTGGACTACCGTCCCCTGTAATGCTCGTTTTAAATGCAGTAAGGAAGTGTCTTGTGTAGGACGCGGACGTAGCTAACGTAAGTCTAATAACCTTAAGGAAAAATAAATACTGCCTTAGCAAATCTAAAGATTTAAATTCACTACAGATGGCCGTAGTGAATTTAAATCCTTAATCCGTAAGTCCTATGTGAATCTGTATGGATAGATTCACATAGGACTTACGAGCATCTTAAATTACACGATCATCAATTGCATCGCAGTTATCTCCAAAATTAATCAAAATATACAGTTGGCGTATTCATTTTAAGGCAAGAATAATTGCTCATTTATCCTCTTCGGAAAGGATAACTGACAGGTCACACAATACACCGACTGCCAATAACGTTTTTACAATATTTTCTTCTTCATATTTTTCACTTAATTATTTACTGATTTCGTGAGTATCCTAATATACCCTTTGTTGTCATGTACCCACACAATTTTTGTAAGTTTTCTATTTTGCAAAAATTGAACATACCTTGCGCAAATATTATTGTGTTCCCTTCTTCATGATTGCAAGTTCACATTATTGGGCAACGTAGGTATGTCATTATTTACACCAATATTCTAAAATGTATTTTAGATTATTCGCTTTATATTTTGTACTATTTATAAAGTAATTCCAGTTTAGAATAAGAATTGAGTCTGTTATGGTGAATTCATATAATTCTGATGGGTTTTTAAGTCATACCATACATTTTCTTAAATATGAAATTTCGAACAATTTTTATTTTTTTAATCTCACTGTATAATTTATTGACGATTTCATACTGTATTTGCATCTTTCGATATATACAGTCCTTCTAAGCCAAAATGACGTAACTGAAAATTTTCTAAGCAAATTGGATGTACTTCAAAGTTTCCTTTTTTCAGTAATCATTAAACCATTATTTCTGCATCTATATTTTAACAGACTATATTTTAAAATCACGTAGTTGTAATATAACACATAAATGATTGTCTAATTTTCAGACAATTGGTGACCTACTGATTAATAGTAATATAATACCTTAATCAAATTAGTTATTAGACTAATGTCTATCCACAATTACACAGACCGAATCCTGCCGCAGCTGTCACGTTGCGCGTTATCATAACAAGACATTATTACGATCGAATTAAAAAATCTGTAACTCGAAAACTGTATGAGATATCGAGTTAATTTTTTTTGTAAAAACTTTGTTGATCTTTAGACCATATTTTATTCACATATAATATATAAGAAAATTAAACATTTAATGTAGTTGTCCGCACGTCGAAATTTCAAACACACAAATTTCGTTCCTGTGATTTAGGATTTAATTAGAAAAAAACCGTAAGTGACTTTGAAACTCTACTAGTACAGACATATGCGCTCATGTCAGCAGTATGTAAAGAAAAAAAATCAGATCAATATCGCATGTAGTTCATTTTCTAGCGAGAGGTATACGTTTAAAAACACGAATTCTTGAAATAACATTCCGCCATCTTTTTTTTTGTGGAGAAGTTGTGCAATCCTCAACAAAAGTCCAACAAGCCATTTCTGATGCCCATTAGGACCCTCTTTCGATATGCGAGCTCAAAACTTATTTACCTTGTTGGAATGGGTCATTTTAATTTTTAATGCTTTGGACCCCTTACTATATGTACGCGATTATTCTAATTGTAATATGTAACTTGTAATATATACCACTATTCATTGATGTTGTATTCATACAACCTTTTACATCAACATTTGACGTAACTATATTTTTATGTTGTGAATATTCAGTTGTACTTGTTTTTTGTTTTTTATTTTTACATTTAAACTTTATTTGTGTTTAGATTGTGTCTATATTTCAGGTTTACACTTTGTAATGACGTGCCAAAAACAATTTTTTTTTGTAACTTGGATAAATAAACATTTCTTCTTCTTCGTCTAATAAGAGACCGTTATGGATACAATAACTTTTTACCTGTGCCCAGGACACCGACAAACTATCAAAGCAATATTTACGCTATTGCACGACGACATAAAAAAATAGGGTCCACACCTAATAACGCGGTGTATATTGATTGTCCCTTTTCCCAAATTAATTAAAATCTCCACGGTCCGTGCGATGTCACTGCGGCGATGTTCCCAGTTTTGTATGCTGTGCCGTATAACAAGGTCGTGTCCGAATTGGGTCACTTTTGTTTGTTCCGAATGGATGAAATTCCAGCACAATTCGAGCAACCCCCTAATTCATAATAACAATAAAGTCGGTGGATTTATTCAGTTTCGTGTCGCATTACTAAATAAAACTGTTTGGACGGGTTAATCTAGGATCGCTGGTCATGCACATGCTACGAGCACGTGTAGCATCTGTGTTATGTTATGACATTTTAAAGTCTATTTGATATCTGTCGCAGCTAAAGCCTTGTTTATAGCTCCATTTAAAGTTTACGAGCTTTACGTTTCTTGTTACAAATGTAATCCAAACACAAAATGTTTCAGTTACGTCAATAGTTTACCGATCGTGTCCAAAATTGCCGAAAAGTTAACTGGAAAACAGTATTTAGTCCAATAATTATAAAGATTTCTATAACAGAAATGTTATCTGAGATTTTTCATTCAGTAACTGTTAGTGGAGAGATTATACATCATAAAACCATAAAAATCAGTTCTGGGAGTGCTGCGCAACCCCCCAAAAAACCACCCCTTCGGTGAGAAAAGACTTATTTTATTGATAAATCGTTAACCGTTGAAGATATAAAAAAATTGCTCATTATAAAAAAGAAAGCTTGACTAATTTCCTAATTACTAATTTTCTTGTATATATGCCATGATTTTCGAGAAAATCGGTATTGAAAAATAAAATGGGGCATAGAAAATGAATCAGGCTGTGAGTAGTTAATTTGTTTACTATTTTCGGAGGCTATTGGCAAGTCGATGGCGGTAGGCAGGCAAGCGGTGTCATTGGCATCAACATTTAAATTGATAGCAGAAATAAGAAGCAAAAAAAAAGTAATAATAAATCAGTAAAAAGCAGTAAGTAATGAGTAGAAAAAAACAGTGTGCACATACCAAGCAATAGCAAGCAATTATTTACAGTAAAATCATGCTTATAGGAGCGGTCAGCATATAAGTGTAAAAAAAATTGGCAATATTTAATTTCGGTGTATTTGGATGAAATTTGGTTGGCCACGTGGCATCTTGTCGGTGTTGATGTGGAAAATTTACTAAGTATCAAAATGTGCAGATAATTAATTCATTTTATTTCGCCTAGATTTTATACTAGGTTCCTGGACTATCATAAATTTATAGGAGAAAGTGCATGTATGAAAGTGGTGCATGTGGTTTTGACTAGAGGCAGCAAGAAATATTATAAACAAAATGGACGGTATATCTTAAGTCTCTTCCCCCTTCAAGGATAAACCAGGTTTAAACAGGAATTATTTTAACTTAGTAAAATGATTAGACGGTCTAAGTTAAAATCTGGTATCGGTATCTACTGTCCCAATTTCCCTCGAAATATCATTTATGTTCCCTTCCCTTCTGGAAATTCTTGGGGTCATAGCTATTTCGATAAAATCGCGAGAATCTAACAAGCCCTAATTCGGACACACCACTTTGTTAATAACTGTAATAATAATAATAATAATAATAATAATAATAATAATAATATTTATTGTCAAAGTGATCATAAAACACATGACATGGGACAAGTCAAGAGAAAAATATTGGCATAAGAACATTTAAGGTATACGTAGTCAACACTATAAAATATAAATATGAAATAAAAATACAAAATACAACATACAAAATACAGAATACAAAATATAAAACACAAAATACAAATACAAAATAAAAATACAAAGTACAAACATCAAAAAGCAAAATATAAAATACTAAAATACAAAGTACAGAATATGCGAGAGAATATGTATACGTGGTGCAAAGTAATTACATAGAAATAATTGTACTAGTGAATATTTAAAATACATGATGTAAGTAGTCAGACACGGAATAAAAACAATTTTCTACTAAAACATTTATTACAGCATTTTTAAAACTTTTAATTGAAGTAATGTCTTTAATGCAGTGTGGCAACTTGTTGAATAGTTTCATTCCCATGTATTTGGGACTCTTTTTATATATTGATAAAATATGAATGGGAATTTGTAAATCATTGTGATTACGAGTTTGGTAATCATGGTAAAAATTATTCATTAAGAAGTCTTCTAGGTGAAGCTTTACAAACAATACTATTTCTAATATATAAACACATGCAACAGGTAAGATTTTCAGTTCTTTAAATATATTTTTACATGAAGAATATCTATTTGTACCAGATATGTATCGAACTGCCCGTTTTTGCATTTTAAAAACTCTCTCCATATGATGTGAGGATCCCCAAAAATTATACCGTAAGTTAATCTAGAATAAAATTGCGCATAATAAAATGACAATATAACACATCTATTAACAATATTCCTTAAACGATATAATGCAAAGCAAACCAATGCCAGCTTTTTACAAAGTACAAAGTACATGGTACTCCCAGCTTAAAGCGTTATCTATATACGCTCCTAAAAATTTTGTAGTTTGTACTTGTTCCAGGGACATATCATCTATCTTTAACAAACTGCTTTCATTATATTGCATTATTCTAGGTGTAAAATGTATAAATACTGTTTTGTCCTTGTTTACTAATAATTTATTGTTATAAAACCACGCTGTAAGCTTATTTAACATAGTTTGTGCTGTCTCCCTAAGGTTTACAGTATCAATATTCACACTTCAAAAGATATATCATCGGTGAATAGAGTTAGATTATTATCGCCTACAATTTCTGACAAATCATTTACAAACAATACAAACAAGAGTGACCCTAGGACTGACCCTTGAGGCACTCCTCGAGACATGTTCATTATATTAGAGAGGTGACCATTGATTGCAACTTGTTGCTTTCGATCAGACAGATAAGACTTCAACCAATCACCACATTTGCCTCTGAAACCATACTTATTTAACTTATTAACCAATATATCATGATCAACAAGATCGAACGCTTTGCTGAGGTCCATAAATATTCCAAAACATTTTTTTATTATTATTTAAATTTTCATGTAATTTATCAACAAAATTAAGAATGGCTGATTGAGTCAACCCGCGTTGAAACTTGAAATTTAACTGATCAAAGCTGAAAACACAGTCGGTACATTTTGATATATTTACTCGGAAATTATTTTAAAACGTTGTTTTGATACACGCATTTTAGTGAATTATTTTATCTATGATAATGCAAAAATGGCGTAAAGAAAAACGTAGTGCTGATAAACCCATGTGTACTAACTGCGGTCTCGGTTTCGGGAATCTCTTTGGCACGCGTGGTTGATAGTTTTAAGAATCGGATCGGAATGGGGAGAGAAATATGCTTTAGTGAAACAGGTAAACGCTGATCTACCCAAACGCCACTTGCGATAAATATCGATAATTATGTTAATTGTTGCAGATTACCTTCTCACGGCTGAATTCACTGTATATAATTTCAGATGTAAAATAGAAAACTGTTTCGCGGCGTAAACTAAACTAGTATTGAAGAAACCTAGCATACTCATTTTAAAACTTTTCCGGTCGTAAATGAAGGAAAATTTGAATTTACATTGCATTTTGATAATGAAAATGTCACTTCATTACACATGCATATTTTTTCTTAAAATGTTCGGTAACTTAACTTACTGATAGACTTTCAAAGACGATATGGTTCTTCTTCTAGCAAGCAGTATCTTACTGTCTATTTTTTTTATTGTTCATAATTCGATGTCCAGCCCAATGTTGTGATTTTTTTTTATCTACGGATGGTATTCACCATTTTAGAAATGTGCTGATTAAATGCAGTATACTTTTAATTTTCGTATTTGTGTGGAGATAAATAACTAGTAACGATTTTTATTAATGAAGAAAATTTAACGGAATTACATAACACACCCATATTCTTCATTACAACTACAAGTGTACAAATTTTTAAACAACTTGTCAGTTCACGATCTGTAGA
The DNA here is from genome assembly GCA_963583905.1 of Stenurella melanura. Classification (NCBI taxonomy): domain Eukaryota; kingdom Metazoa; phylum Arthropoda; class Insecta; order Coleoptera; family Cerambycidae; genus Stenurella; species Stenurella melanura. Next base: position 9,815,294 of record OY757310.1, read on the forward strand.
ATATATTAATAATTATGCCATATAAGGGAGACAACTAGTTTTTACGGAACCGTTCTTTATGATATTTTCAGAACTACTTAATGAGATGAAGTCACTGCTTAAATGAATTAAAAATGCACACGTATAGAAGCAATGATGTAATCACATCATATTAGTTGAAATACGATGGTTCTAATTGCAAGTTTTAAATGCATCGTATTTATTGAAACATACGATCGAAAGACATGATAGTATTCTTTCTCATTTAGACAAATTAACCGTCTTCAGGTTTTCATAATTTAAAAATCGATTATTAAAAAAAAAAGAATATTGCGATTGGACAAAAAATCTTGAATGGTAATTTTTTTTTCGTTGGTGTGAAAATAAACAAATAACAAAATCAAACGTACTTTTAATCGACCGCAATATCGAAATTAAGTAATTAGGTTGAATTATCTTTTTGGGCGGTTCTGTTTTTTTTTTGTCATTTTTTTTTTTGCCAATTACACTGTATTCGAGACTGTATTTGTAAGTGGTTATAGACATGCATGTTCTACTGGTTCCTTTTTCTGTTGTGTGCGGCTTCAACTTTTAACGGCTTTGTCTCATAACGTATCTATAATTTTAAATTCTAGGCCAAAATTGTAACCAATATCTAGTAGGAATTTTCACACGGTTTATTTTAATGTGGACGAAGGTTGGTAATAATCCAGGCCAGTTGATTTTTATATAAATAAAACATGACTACCGATGGTTATAATTCAACATTTACATATTTACATAAGTTATAAGAAGGCGATATCGTCATTTAACTTTTATGGTAGAACTACCTCACAAAGAACATGTTACACGGTTTTATTTTTGTTTTATAACGCATTTGACCCCATAAACTAATACACCCATCGGTAAATTGGATAAGAATTCAATATTAGCGTGTCTGGTGGCAGTTTTCTTTTAGATTTACGATCTCGCGACGCGGATGCGTAAAAAAACGCACTATGTGGAAGGAGGGTTGGGCAATGGCACACATTATGTGAGCCCATAATGGCATAATAAATCAGAGGTCTGCAGTCGTGGATAATATTTGTTAAATAGGTATTTGTTTGTAGTGTCTCAATTCTTCCTGGATCTTAAAAATAACCCGAAAGAAAAAAATACGAGTAAAAAATCTGAAGTCTTGTCTTCTAGTATACAGATTCGAAAAATGCAGTTTAGAGTATAGGAATAACGATGTAATTGACCAAGCCCCGCTAGTTCCATAAATCGTGAAAGCAGAGACACACAATGATTTGAATTTAGCACGGCATGAACTAAGGATGGGTGCGGACGTAGGTAATAACTTATAATACAAAACGAGACAATATCTCTTCGTCAAAATCGAAGAAATCATGGGGTGCTAGATCAGGTGACTTGGGGGGCATTGTATCATTCCCCTCGTAGCTATTAAACGATTGGGAAATGTTCTTTCCAGAAAATTAATAACAGTTAAGGTATTGTGACTTGGGCAGCCGTCCGCCAACCAAATGTCGTCAAATATGACAGGAAGATTTTGAACTGCAGGAATTATTTGGTTTTGTAAAAGCTCTAAATATTTATTGCCATTTAAATTGCCATCGATTAGCAGTGGGCCTATAATATGATTGTCTAAAATTCCCGTCCAAACGTTCAACTTTTGAGGATACAGAGTTCGCACAGCAACACTCAAATGTTTATTTTTCCGAGACCAATATCGTACTACGGGTGGATTGTGTTTCCTACGTAATGAAAGGGATGATTGATCTATAAACAATATATTCTTTAAAAAGTTTTAATTCTCATTCACTTTATTTATCGTGATTTCGCAAAATTCCATCCGTTTGAAATTGTCCTTGGGAAATATTTCTTGCGTTGTTTGAACTTTAAAACAACTGTACCCATTTCTTTTCAAAATATTTCTTACAGTTCTTTCCTTCATGTCAACTTCATCGGCAATTCGCTCATTTGTTGATGACGGGGTTCGGGTTGACAGCATTTTTTACAATAATTCACGACACACCCGAAATTCTCAAATTTTTTAATAATGCATGGAATTATGCTAGCTGAGGGGATTGGTCTGTCTTGATATGCCACAGTAAATAAATTTATTGTCTTCAGTGGAATGACCTCCGAAGTACCTATTCACAATTTGCTCTTTTTCTGCAGTTGTATAAACACACGGCATTTTAATAACGAAATTGAAATTAATTTATTTTATTCCCACACGTCTAAACAGCTACGCTATTAAAAGCAGAAAGGGTGCGCTGTTCTCAACTCGACGCGGTCAAGCGATGGCGCTATTCTTTTATACCAATGCCCTGCATTGTTCTACGACAAGGCGTGGTTTATCTGCGCAGAAATAAGTTTACGTACCTTAAACTAAATTTGCTGAATGTGTATATACCATATCCCAAGTTTCTGTACTCTTACCAGCTTGCTTTACTTATTTTTTCCTATTTACCCCTACGTACCCCCTCCCACTCCTTCAACGGAATCATCTCAAAATATAATCTATTTCCAGATATCGTTATAATTAAAAAAAAAATAATGATACTTAATTCTAATAATAATTGATATACTTATAGAATAAAATGATAATTATTTATACAATTTTTTTTCATTTATTGATTGGAAGTTAGTTATAATATTTATATTATGTAAATTATCTACCTTATCAATAGATAGAAATATAAAGGAATAATCGAATTACATCTACAAAATGTCAATATCAGGCTGCAGCACGTATGTATAACTACGTGTACCAAATTTCAAGTGAAACTCTCAATTTTATTTTATCAAACCTCTTTAATTATACAGTGGGGGTGGTGGGGGATGGAAAAAATGATACAAAAATCTCAGGCCTTCGCTTCTAGTATTTACACCAAATCCCAAATTTCTATACTCTTACCAACTTGCTTTACTTAATTCCCCCTATTTAACACCCAGCCTTTACTGTATAAGTTCCAAATACAATGCAGTTCCAGATCTTATTATAATAGAGGTGCTTCAGAATCTCATGAGCCGCGAAATGCGCAAAAGGCAAAGTTTAATCTGAGTTATAAGTATGTTTTTGAAGACACTGGAGGCTGCCTTGCTGTATACATAAACAAGAGCTCGGGATAAATTGTAAACAATAAATATAATATTTTTAAGAAGTGTAACTGAGTCAACAGGACGGATTATGTCTTTGCGCATATGAAGGTCACGGCTCATGAGGTTTTAAAACACCTCTACATACGTGTACAAAATTTCAAGTTAATATCTTAAACCATTCCACAGAAAACGTGCTCACAAAAAAAGTTACAGGCCGACAGATAGACACATAGATTTTTTTTTCGCTTAAATTTTGGTTTCGTGACATTCTAAACCTATTTCAACAAAAAAAATTAGATTTTAATTAATAAATCTTTTTTTGTAATTTTACTTGGGCTTAATTTATTTTATGTTCCACACCTGTAAATTCTTCATAGTGCTCCAAAACATGTCATGAGCAACATCATTATTAATATTCTGGTTATCGACGTTGTCGTCGTTTGAACATTGTCTTGCAATAATTTTTGCCAATGGAAAATTATTACATCACTGTCATCGGAACTACCTACTACTAAATAACATTGAACAAAGTATAATTTAATTTCTCATGGCAAATTTTCAGATTTTAGAAATAAAAGATCGCGTAATCTAAGACCGATATTCGGCCAATACCAATAATCGGCTATGTAAATATCGGGTTCGGCCTAAAAAATCATATCGGCTGAAATCCTAATACCACATTTTAAATTACTGTTCCTCTTCAGTGTGTAGCGTAATAAACAGGATCTGGAAAGGATAGATCAGATCCATCCTTTTCAAATTTTCTTTAAATAACGTTACGCTACCAGGATAGCTCACTATTTATGTGTAATCGTGTTTAAATGTTGGTTCCAGGTGAGTTCGGAGTTTATAGTGAATCAAAGGTATTTTACCTCTCCATGTTCTTAAATTTTCCACTAAGCGTGTAAGTTTCTTTAATAAACAGTCGATCCGATTCCATAGCAGGAAGGATACAACACCCCTTGCGAGCAGCCAATGCGTTTAAAGTTTTGTCCATCATTGTAGTAAATACCACCCTGCATTTGCGCATGTTATCAGATCACCTACAACAGGTGTTCTCAATACCACCCTATCTTGCAATTTCAGTGATGGAATTGAAATAAGTATTATCGAATACCCCCTCTATGTCGAAGAAGGCATCCAGTACTAGATCCTTGTTCTCCAGTGCCTTTTTCACCTTCAGAATTGGGTTGTGAATTGATGTTTCAGAGACATGCTTGCTCAGTATGCAAAATGACCTTGATGTAGTGGACTTTCTGCCATATCATCATCGATGATATATCCGTCATGCATTCTTGAAATTGTGAAAATGGCATAAGACTATGTTTAATAATTTCTTTGTAGTATATTAATTTTTATGTTGACACAAATCACAATTTTAAGTAGATAATTATTTAAAGATTGAATTAAATAATAAAATACGGTGTACATAATTATAAATTATAATATATAATAAAGTACAATGTACAATGTACGTAAGATATCAGTGTTCAAAATTCTCCCTCAATATTCTGACGAACTATCTGCGCAACTGCGGCTAAATTAACAATGATAGATTCTACAGTGATATCTATAGAATTTCAGTTGAACTAAACTATGCTATGGCATAATTTAAAAGCAATGGTTTCACTCTTGTGACTTCAGTAACAGATGCTCATAGAAGGAGCGAATAAACTAAGAATCTATGAGAAACGCTTTCTTCATTGAACTCCAACTAAGCGGTATATCTGAATAATTATCTCTTCGTTGCTTAATTAATTAATCATCAAGAATGCCAGAGCAAATAAACTTAATTCTAACGGATATTTTAACATTAATTCAGATAGAAATGATTGCTTCTGATTATAGATTTATTTTATATCAACAAATTACAGTATCCTTCCTCTGTGTAAATAGTTCAAGTATATCAATTCAATTAACTGCATACCATTGATCTGATATATTATTATGTATTGTCATCGGCGTCGGCGTCGCGAACAAGTTATGACTTGTCTAGCGCGCTGTGCTCATGTTTTAGTCTTCTGCCGAAACAGAAGTCATTTGAGCACAAAAAATCGTCTTCTGCCGAAGCAGAAGTCATTTGAGCACAAAGAAAGTCTATATAAGAAAACACTTTTTCTCAGCGAGCAAGTAGTGATCAATCCTTCAAGTAGTAATGTTCCAGCCTTCAGCAACTAATAGTCTTCTGCCGAAACTGAAGTCATTTGAGCACCGACGCCAACGCCGACGCTGATGAGGTTATCCCTTCCTCTTGTGTTGTAACCAGACAGTGCGTTTTACTTGAGTTTTATTGTGTTGAGTGTCAAGTGGCAATGCATACCCGGAGTGGCAAGGCAGTAGGCACCGGGGTCGCGAGCGACGTCTCCACGTCGGCCCCCCCTCACTGCACGACGCCCCTCACAGCATCTGACCACGAAGTGCTCCGCCAACACGACGCCCTGACAAGGGGTACGGGGGTCACGCCCGACGTCTCCACGACGGTGGCCCCCACACACTGCACGACAAGCAACACAGCAACCCGGCTCGGCGAGGTAAGCATGTCCTCTGATTTCTCCACAGGCACAAGTGCTCCGCATGGCGTCGCGACGACGGCGCCCCAATACTGTGCGTCGCCGGGCTCAGCACCCAGGCATAGCGAGGCAGGACTCGCCACCAACATAGGACACGACACTGGGGTCACGCATGACGTCATCACGACGATGCCCCCTCGCTGCATGGCACGCAGCGCAACCACCTGGCATGAAGCCCAGGCAACAAATATGGAATGGAGTAGCAACGATTCTCAGGCGATGCCCCATTACTGCATGGAGCGCAACGCAGCATCGTGGCACGGAAACTCGGCGATGGAACAGAGATTGGATGGTGATGAGGATATGGTGATGCCCCCTCGCTGTATGGTGGACCCAACAGCATCCCGGGCCAACGACGATTCCTCGACGCTGGGAGATCGCCGCTTCGCTGGATTCGCTTCCACACATGGGGAAGCCTCCCACTCTGGCTCAGGGCTGCCCAGCGGTCAGTATACCATTGCTGCCACACCCGACTGGCCCCAACTCTTCAGCGACGCCTCGCTGACACCGCGCCGCCAGCTGGCCACCCCTCACTGCATGGTACCACCAACAGCAACCAGCCCAAGTCCAAGCACGCCGCCCAACGCACAGTACTTCGTCACGCCTACCTCGTCGGCCGGCGCCTACCACGTCACCCCACCGTACCAGACGGCAAGACCTAGTGCTACGCCACAGAGACAAATAGTGCTCCAAACCCAAACGACTGGAACGATCCCAGTCCCCTCTGCCGCCGTGACGGCTTATCCCCAACCGAGCTTGGGACTACCCTCTTACGAACAATTAACACAACTCCTGGCTCTGACGACTTCAAACCTAGCCTCCATTACCCGGCAACAAGAAAATTGCCGGCCACCCATCACTGCACGGAACGCATCACAGCCGTACGCCACAGAAAGGGCTTACATCCGTGGACATGGCGACCAACAGCGTGAGGCCAGATCTTTCCGGAGGGAAGAGGATCCACGACGACCCGACTACACAGATTCTGGGGAAATGGACCCCCAGTGGCGCCCAACACAAAACCTAGCAGAGAGCATGACAAGACTAATGGAGGGAAGCGTCCAAGCCGCAATACACGCAATACAAGGTCATCACAGGATGCCCGCAAGAAGAACGAGAGCGCTGCCCACTTACTCAGGCCTGGAATGGGAGGATCCAGTCAACTTCCTGGATGAGCTCGAGGAGGCGATGCTCCATGAAGACATCCACGGCAGGGATAAAGTGAGAGTGGCCATTGAACAGCTCGAGGGTCAAGCCAGACGCACCCTGGAGATGTGGAAGTCCCACAACATAACATACGAATTTTTAAAGGAAAAGCTCCTGCGGCAGTTCAACGACACTGCCACCCTGGGGAAGCTACGCTCCAGGTTACACGGGGAGGGACAAAAAGACGACGAACCCGCCGCCGTTTTTATACAACGTAAAATTGGACTCTGGCTGAGGGTAGATAGGTATACGCCGGAAGAAGAGATGGTTATGGAGGTGCGCGAGCTCCTGCGACCGGAACTAAGATTCGCAACTAGAAATGTCCCAGTGGCCACGATGGAAAGCTTGAGCCGAGTGGCTGAAAACGCCGAGGGTGACTACAGGGAATTTCAGAGGCAACTCCGACCGCTGCCGAGGCCAGCCACCATCCCGCCTGCGAGTAATACTACTAATAGTCTACCAAAGTGCCGCAAGTGCCCGGGATTTCACTATCACCGAGACTGCCCCACCAACCAAACTCAGTCAGAGCCCCAGCAAGGCAACTCCAATCTCCGCGGACATGACTCCAACCAGCGAGCCAACCCCAATTTCCGAGGACACGACTCCAACCAACAGGGAAACCCTAACTTCCGCCAACAAAATGTCCAGACAGGAGGTAACTACTTACGTGGACATGGCACCAACTTAAACAACCCTAGCCAACAGGCAGGTCCAACCAATAACCCGGGCCCAGGACAGACATCCACGGCACCACCGCAGCAACGAAGCCAGGCAGCCCCCCGGCAGCAAGCTAATAGTCAGCCCCAGGCGGGAAACGAGCAGCGAGCCGGCCCAAGCCAGGGTGCCCGGCTCCAGAACTAAGTGCGTCAATAGGACTGACGGCCGGTCCCGGCCCATCATCCCACTTGTGGGTCGAGGCCAATGGATGCCGTTTACTGGCCCTGCTGGACAGCGGGGCGACTCATTCCTTCATCCATAGCAACTACGTAGAGGACCTTCCGAGGACTAATCATCCGACGATGCCCGTGCTCTTGGCTGCCGCCAAGGAGATCAAGCACACCCAAGGCAGCGTGGAAGTGCCCCTGCAGATCGGAAACTGGACAGTTTCGGTCGAAATGCATATTTTGGAGGATATGACCAAGGACATCATCCTAGGAAGGGACTTCCTAGCGAAACAGGAAGTGGTGATCGATTTTCCGCGGCACTGCATACACGCAGGGGTGTCAGAACGGCACACCCTGTTCTGGGACATGGAGGCTCGGACCGAGGACTCGGCCCGCACCGTAGCAGCCAACCCAGAGCAGCTACCAGAGACGCACAGCCGTGCGTATGAGGAAGTCATCACTAAATTTTCTGATGTATTTCAAGAGACGCTCAAACAGCCTACTACACAACTCACTACCCATGAAGTCCGTCTGAAAGACGACAAACCATTTAAAATACGACGTTACCAGTACTCGGCGAACAAAAAGGCAATAATCACTGAGGAAGTGAAGAAGATGCTGGCGGCTGGGGTAATTCGACGCAGTAACAGCCGTTACTGCTCACCGATCGTCATTGTGAACAAAAAGGATGGGACTTCCCGCTTTTGTGTCGATTACCGCCAGCTGAACACCCAGACGTTGGAAGAAGTGTCTCAGTTGCCGCCGATAAGGGAGACGATCCGAGAGCTAGGTGCAGCGAAGGTTTTCACTAGTTTGGACTTAAAAAGTGGATACTGGCAGGTCCCGATGCACGAGAATAGTGTACCCCTGACAGCTTTCAGTACCCCAGACGGAGCGACATTCGAGTTCCTTGTAATGCCATTTGGGCTACGCAACGCCCCCTCAACGTTCCAGAAGTTAATGACAGAAGTGCTGGCCGACTTCATAGACGTCTTCGTGAAAGTATATCTAGACGACATAATAGTATACTCTGAAGATCATCAAGACCACCTTCGTCACTTGGCTCTGGTATTAGAGCGTCTGAGGATACATGGATTGCACTGTGGACTCCCGAAGTGCCGATTTGGAGCCTCCGAGCTGGACTACCTGGGCTACAGGATAACTACTACTCAAAATCAACCCCAGGAGAAACACGTCATCCAAATAAGAGACTTTCCCACTCCTCGCACCAAGAAGGAACTCCAGGGATTCCTAGGCACCGCCAACTGGTTACGAGAGTTTGTACCCGAGTTTGCCGAGCTGACAGCCCCGCTGACAAACCTAACAGGAAAGGAGAGGTTCCAGTGGAACACAGAAGCGGAGACAGCGTTCGCACTGATCAAAGAGAAGCTATCACAGCCTTTAGCCCTCTGCAGACCGGAGCCAGGACTGCCTTTCTACCTCCAAACCGATGCAAGCAACCATGGCATGGGTGCGGCTTTGTATCAAAAAACGCCAGAGGGGGAGAGACGGATCATTTCCTGCTCCAGTGCAAAGTTTACAGGACCTGAGAAACGCTATCACATCAATGAACAGGAGACACTCGCCGTAGTATGGGCCTGTCGTCGATACCGCCACTGGCTGGAGGACCAGCACTTTACACTTGTCACGGACAGCCGAGCATTGCACTGGTTACATCAGTTCAAGGACGAGAGGGCCAAGCTCACCCGGTGGGCCTTGCAGCTGCAAGAGTACACCTTCACCGTAGAACACTGTCCAGGACGATTGAACCAGCTGCCCGACTTCCTGTCGCGTCATCCCCAAGAAGCCATGCCAGCTGATACCGGCGATGACTCCCGCTTGCTACCTCCTGACGAGGAATCCACAACCAAACAACCAACCACGCCAAGGGCCATCATCGATACCCTGACCACGGAGGAACTTCTGATGATGGAAGCCGAACCTGAGGAGCTAACCACTCTGTTCGATGAGATCAAGGCCGCCCAACTCGCGGACTACGCTATTTCTGGTTCCATCGGACATTGGGGGGACATCCAGGATCAGGAACGAGGCTTAGACCCCTGGGAAAGACGACTGAAAGAACAATTCAGGGTAGAAGATGGACGCTTATGGCATGCCACTGAAGAGAGGACCGCCCTCGTTGTGCCCGAAGCCTTGAGGCCCCGCATTCTGCACCACTACCACGACGCCCCACATGCAGGTCATCCAGGCCGCGACGAGACGTACCGGGCAGTGAACAACCGTTACTACTGGCCCCAACTCCGCAAGAACGTCACGACGCATGTGCGACTATGCATGGTATGTGCTGCAACCAAGCGAGGACCCCTTCAAGCTGCCGCTCCACTCCGCCCGAGACCACCCACCAAACCCTGGCAAGTACTCTCGTTAGACGTCATGGGACCCTACGAAGAGACACCAACCCATAACCGAGTTATCATCGTGATAACAGATCTCTGTTCCAAGTGGATCGAGGCCGAAGCTGCACCCCAAGCTGATGCCAACCACATCTTAGGGGCCTTGGAACGAGTCTGCCTCCGATGGGGATATCCCGATGAACTCATCACCGACAAGGCACCCACCTTCACCGCCAAGAAGATCCTCAACTTCTGCAAGCGGAATAAAATCAGACATTTTACATCGCCGATCTACCACCAGAGAGCCAATCCTGTGGAGAGGCGTAACCAAGAGATAAAGAAGGCCCTACGAGAAAAGCTGATGGGAAAACGACAAAACCGATGGGACGTCGTGCTGCCGCAGATCATCTTTTCCTTGCACAACAGAAAAAATGCTGCCACCGGCTACTCACCCAGCGAGCTGCTGCTTGGGACCGAGTTACCTCGCCCAGGAGACTGGCAACACCCAGAGCAACGCCGCCCGCTACCAGAACCTCGACGAGCAGCTAGGAGCAGACATGAGAAAGCGGCGCAACGACAGCAAGTCTACCAGAGGAATCTTTTCCCAGAGCCAAGGACAGCCCCGATCGAGTATCGACCCCAGCAACGAGTGATGTGCCGAGGCTTCAAGGAGCGCCGGACCAGCTTTGGACCCACATGGGAGGGACCTTTTGTTATCATTCGAGCCCTGGGTGATAACACGTACGAAATTCTCAGGAACGAGATCCCAGTGCCCATTCACATTGATGACATTAGGCCCATGCCAGGCCAGAAACCCGACAAGCGACCTCCAGTGCCTCCAGCCGTACGAGCCATCGCAGCTGATACCGACGATGACGACAGCAACGACGAGGATGACGATCCCGAGGATCCAGGACATCCAGCCCCACCAAGGCTCGCAGCTCCTACTGTCACAGGACCAGTAGCGCCCGCTGCCCCAGAGCCAGCAGCACCCGCTGCCCAACAGCCAACCACGCCTACTGTCACAGGACCAGTAGTGCCCGTTGCCCAGAAGCCAGTCACGCCTACTATCACAGGATCAGTAGTGCCCGCTGCCCAACAGCCAACCACGCCTACTGTCACAGGACCAGTAGCGCCCGTTGCCCAGAAGCCAGTCACGCCTACTATCACAGGATCAGTAGTGCCCGCTGCCCCAAAGCCAGATGCCAACGCACAAGTCTACATCCGTGGATCTGGTACCTACTTCCGTGGACATGGCGACTATCTACGTGGACATAGCACCACAGCCGCCGCTAAACCAAAATTTCCAGCCCGCCGACTGCCTCCAGTCGTGCCTGGCCCATCCACCTCAGCCAAGAGGAAACAAACAAACAAGAATGAGAAGTCCCCGGCGCTGTCAGCCGCACCGCCGCCGCCAGCAGACCCTGGGCCTTCTACGTCAAGACAAGAGCAGCCGCTCGACACGACGCCCATACTGTTCCCGATGCCGTTCTGGGCGAAGGCCGTGATCACGCCTGGCCACGACCGACAGCAGCCATCCGCCAGCCAGATGCCTGTCCCAGTCCGGACACGAGTATTCGTCAACTCGAACGCCAGCCCGAGCTCAGCCGGCTCTGGCGCACCGCTCCAGGATCCCGCTACCTTAGCACGTAGCACAGCAGGACCTAGCAGCCCCCACGAGGCGCTCCAGTATCTCACTGCCTTAGCCCGCAGTACAGCAGGACGTTGCAGCCTCAATAAATCGCTCCAGTCTCCCGTTGCCTTAGCAAGCAACACAGCAGGACGTTGCAGCCTCACAGGTTCGCTCCAGAATCCCGTTGCCTTAGCGAGCAACACAGCAGGACTTAGCAGCCCCCAATTCACAACAGGATCAGGCAGCCCCGGGCGTCGCGGAGACGACGTCCAGAAGAGCGAAACTTGCGATAATATACCAATGTAAATAATTCGACGCCACAGGGCGAAAACTTTGTTCAACTAGAATACATTTATGATTTGTCACATAAAATACTTTAATTTTAAATATCTTGTTTTACCTAAAATATCTTAATGGACCTATTATTAGTTACTTATATAAAATATCTTACCACACTTAATCTTAGTCTATATATGTTAAAATATCTTAGTTGTTGAAATATCTTAACACTTACTCTTAGTTTATAGTTTTGAAAATATTGTATCCACTCACTCTTACATTATATAATTGAAATTATTGAACTGAAACATAACCTGTATGCCTTTATTAATGTTCAATAAAGTCACAAAAAAAGGGGGGTGGTGTCATCGGCGTCGGCGTCGCGAACAAGTTATGACTTGTCTAGCGCGCTGTGCTCATGTTTTAGTCTTCTGCCGAAACAGAAGTCATTTGAGCACAAAAAATCGTCTTCTGCCGAAGCAGAAGTCATTTGAGCACAAAGAAAGTCTATATAAGAAAACACTTTTTCTCAGCGAGCAAGTAGTGATCAATCCTTCAAGTAGTAATGTTCCAGCCTTCAGCAACTAATAGTCTTCTGCCGAAACTGAAGTCATTTGAGCACCGACGCCAACGCCGACGCTGATGAGGTTATCCCTTCCTCTTGTGTTGTAACCAGACAGTGCGTTTTACTTGAGTTTTATTGTGTTGAGTGTCAAGTGGCAATGCATACCCGGAGTGGCAAGGCAGTAGGCACCGGGGTCGCGAGCGACGTCTCCACGTCGGCCCCCCCTCACTGCACGACGCCCCTCACAGCATCTGACCACGAAGTGCTCCGCCAACACGACGCCCTGACAAGGGGTACGGGGGTCACGCCCGACGTCTCCACGACGGTGGCCCCCACACACTGCACGACAAGCAACACAGCAACCCGGCTCGGCGAGGTAAGCATGTCCTCTGATTTCTCCACAGGCACAAGTGCTCCGCATGGCGTCGCGACGACGGCGCCCCAATACTGTGCGTCGCCGGGCTCAGCACCCAGGCATAGCGAGGCAGGACTCGCCACCAACATAGGACACGACACTGGGGTCACGCATGACGTCATCACGACGATGCCCCCTCGCTGCATGGCACGCAGCGCAACCACCTGGCATGAAGCCCAGGCAACAAATATGGAATGGAGTAGCAACGATTCTCAGGCGATGCCCCATTACTGCATGGAGCGCAACGCAGCATCGTGGCACGGAAACTCGGCGATGGAACAGAGATTGGATGGTGATGAGGATATGGTGATGCCCCCTCGCTGTATGGTGGACCCAACAGCATCCCGGGCCAACGACGATTCCTCGACGCTGGGAGATCGCCGCTTCGCTGGATTCGCTTCCACACATGGGGAAGCCTCCCACTCTGGCTCAGGGCTGCCCAGCGGTCAGTATACCATTGCTGCCACACCCGACTGGCCCCAACTCTTCAGCGACGCCTCGCTGACACCGCGCCGCCAGCTGGCCACCCCTCACTGCATGGTACCACCAACAGCAACCAGCCCAAGTCCAAGCACGCCGCCCAACGCACAGTACTTCGTCACGCCTACCTCGTCGGCCGGCGCCTACCACGTCACCCCACCGTACCAGACGGCAAGACCTAGTGCTACGCCACAGAGACAAATAGTGCTCCAAACCCAAACGACTGGAACGATCCCAGTCCCCTCTGCCGCCGTGACGGCTTATCCCCAACCGAGCTTGGGACTACCCTCTTACGAACAATTAACACAACTCCTGGCTCTGACGACTTCAAACCTAGCCTCCATTACCCGGCAACAAGAAAATTGCCGGCCACCCATCACTGCACGGAACGCATCACAGCCGTACGCCACAGAAAGGGCTTACATCCGTGGACAGTATCGTATTACTCCGCTTTCATGCCCTCTCACTTACGGTTTGATATTGTTAATCAATTAGGTACATTTTCCCTTGTTAATTATCATAGTTATTATCGGTGGTTCCCACAAATAAGACTACGCTTTGTTGTCTAGTAGTAAACGAATTTATTCTTGATTTAATAGTCCGAAAGACGACCGTACAGACGTGGAATTCATTTTTTAAATACAAAAGAACCAAATTTTTAGGAAATTCTATATTCATTGCCACACTAGTCATTCGCTACGGCTGCCTTACGAAAATTTGATTCGACGTCGGGTGAAACCTCACTTCTGGTACTAATTTTAATATAGTTATTAACCTTAGGGAGTTAAAGTTTGAAACTTTATATCAAATTGTAGAAAATATAGTTGCCTTAGTAAATTTTGGCAACATATTTTCTTTTCCTTAGTACAAGTAAACCATTGTAGGATGGCCAACACTGCCAACAGCCGCGCAGAGAGAGACGAAATATCGTCGCTGTTGAATAGAGACAAGTTTCTTAACTATGAACGTAGTACAGTCGGGGGAAGAAGTTTAAGTAAAAAGTGCTTTCTTATTCACCAACAATCCGGGTATGTCACAGTCTAGTTGATGTTTTCGATTGAACAACAGTTCTTTGTACACGTAACATTAATGTTTATAAGTAAATACTTCTAATAGGTACCTATGTATTAAATATGTTATACACTACAAGCACTTTTCTCAAGGCTGTACCGATGTTTACACGAGGAAGGAACATAAACAAGTGAGCTCCGTAAAGGTGGGGTGGTTTCAACTACTGCGCATCCTAATTTCGTTGGCCATTCTAGGCTGGTCGACCTGTAGTTACCACCGTCACCGAATTAAAGCATAAAATTAGCACCAAATTAAAGCTTAAATCATCCAACAGAATTCAGTTCATCAAAAGTGGAAAGCCACTCTATTTTGTTGACTGGTCACTTTGGATGAAACGCAGATGAAAACACTTTGCAATGCAGACCAATCATCCGCAATGCATTATCCAAAGTGTAACGGACTAGAAGTCGTGCGTTACGAATGCGAGTACCCATTAAACGCGATTATTTTTATTAGACCTAAATTTTTTTATATAAATTTGAATTATAAACTATTTCATTGTCTATCTCGTTATCTGAATAACATAACTGAACTGATTTGTGCTCATTATCTGTATCTGCATCATTAATGAGAATGTCATCAATTGTATGTGGTGTAGAGTCACCTTCGAACCATGCCGGGTCAGTTTTATCATAATTCTGAACCCAAACATATTGAGTAATATCTGGTTTAACGCAAGAGCGCTACATAGCATTTTACAACACCGAACTCACATAGGTTGGATGAAGACACTTCTCAAAAGTATCATTATTAAAATCAGTCACTTTATCACTTTTTCTGAAGAGAAATCATAGATTCATATTGTTGAAGGACACAAAAATTACTCAAAAACTAATTACTTACCTACTCCAAGGCAGATGGAAGGGGAGATGCGTCTCTTTCTTATTTTATTTGGTATTATGAGTATTCTCAGTTGTATATACAATATAATAACTAGGTTGCCAGGTATTGCGATCAACATCAGAGAGGGCAACTTATATTTTTTTGTTTGTAGAGAGTTTTAGCATCAATTTTGTGTTAGCGTTATAACTCGATTAGGGTGATAACTACACAAAAAAATATACAATCTGGATTACTAATAGGTTCAATCAACATTTACTAAGGCAAAAGAAATTTTTGTGACCTACTGATATAAGTTTTAAGCTTTAACTTATTAAAGTCATGTTTAAAAATGAATTAATAAATAAATTCATTTTAGGTCTTTGTTCTCATTTTTAACTGAATCTTCATAATCGTAGGGGGTTATGTGGATACTAGTTTAATCTGCATGGCCGTAGGGGACTGTGTGGATGCTAGTGTTAGAATGAGAATTGTCAAATAAGAAATTTGACAAATTCATTTTAGGATTTTAATTTGCTAGCATAACCAGAATTCAGGTTATCGAAAGAATGCAAAGATTTCATTAATATTTCTACACAAAGTTTTTCTTTTATAGATAGTTATCTTTTCTGCTGTTTGCAAAATCCTATAAAGAATGTTTCAATACTATTAAAGTCATGTATCAAAATCACTACCGGAAGCGAGACTCCCCCACCTTCGGATCGTAAGATAACCGTGGCCAGTGATTGGTATCAAGGTACTTCCTAAAAGTTTCATTTTTTAAGAAATGAACTCCGTGTTTGTACTGTCGTCTTTGCCTACCAGTATAACGCATTTGTTGAATGCAAGAATTGCCCTTTTGAAGGCCTGAATAACGCTAGTTTTTATGAAATACATGTGCTGTCACTGAAAATTTATTTCTGACATGATAATTTTATACTCGGTTAATCACTCATGCCATAATAAGAGCTGAGAAGTAATATTTCCCTTTAGAATATATAGTTGAGTCCTTAACCTTTGAATCTATCGATTTAAAGGTAATATATTTATAAGTTTCTACTGAACTGCGTATAGAATTCCTAAATGTCAGAGAGATGAATAAGTGCAGTCAATTCAAGCCTTATAGGTATAGTTTTCAATATTACATATTACTCTTCGGTAGACACGACTGGCTTCGAACTAAAAATTATATAAATTCAAAGATTACATTTTCGGTAAGATTTAATGATCCCATTTAATAAAAATGATGTTATAAGTAGACAGTTAATTGCTTATGAGTGAGGGACGATGTCATCGTAATGTTCCAATAATATAAGTTTACTTTCACTTAATAATTTTAACAAACTTTTCGAAGATGACGGACATTTTTGGAAGATATAACTGTTTAGTAGTTATAAAAGAGAAAATATATGGGGTAAAGATTTGACTACATATTTTTTTTTTGTTGTAAAATCGACCTCAACACAACTTCCAAATTTTAGCGGATAAAATATCCATATGACCTAATTATAGGTTCGATAATAGTCAAAATATGTTCTAAACTGCTATTCTTAAAGAATATCTAGCAACCTTCAATAAAATGATTTTCAAAGAAGATTGAACTATTGCAATTGGTTTCTGAACAGACACAATTTGGATAATAATTTTCATGAACAAATTTTATTTTCCGACGAGTCCAGGTTCACTAATTTGGGATTATTTAATCGTAACAACACCTGTTGTTATTGGGCACAAGAAAATCCTAGAAATATGAGAGAAAGTGCATATCAGGAGCGATTTAGTTTTAACGTACATGGTTAGGAGTAATTGGCAGAAGAATTATTGGGCCAATAATTGGGCCAGATACAAGATTTTTTGGAAGAACTGCCACCTAATGTTAACCCAATAATTTTCAACAGGATGGGGCTCCACCACATAACAGCAGAGTTGTGGTGAATTATTTAAATAAAAGGTTTGGAGAAAACTGGATGGAACAAATGGGCCCGTTCGATGGCCTGCAAGGTCACTAGACCTTACGTCGCTTGATCTTTTTGTAAGGGGCCACCTCAAGCAAAACGTTTATAGGACTCCACCAACAAACAGAGAAGACACGGAAATGAGAGTCAGAATAGCAATCGATGGGATTACTGAATTACAGTTAGATAACGTGCTTAGCGCTACCGTCACAAAAACACGATTGTGCAGTGATAATAACGGACAACATTTTGAACATCTGTAGTAAAAAAATGTTTTTTGTATGTAGTACTTCAGTAAATATTTGATTTTAATTTCATTCATTCGTTGTAAAAATGTATTACATAGTGTAATGGTTTTTCATCAATTTTGTTCAAATGTGTTTTACTGATGTTTCCTATTTATTAAAAAAATCGTTTTACCTACTTTTATTTTGTTTCCACCGCCTGCGCCTGCCTGCTTAGTAAATATTTTTGTTGCAGTACAATATTCATTACTATGCAATAACATTCGATACTAATTTTAATGAAGAAAGCAAAATACGATACGTATTGGACAAAAATAAAAGACAAATAAGTATTTTTAACTAGGTGAAGTAAAAAAATGGGGTTCCTATCTTGGTTTTTAAGATATCGTGGGTTGTTTAAAGATATTTTTCTTAAATAAGTTAGATCTTATTAGTCTGTTCAGCTACTGGTTATTCCCAAAAAAATATGAGGCACAAAGTTGAATGCCAGAGGTCTTTCGATATCACGGCACACTACGCATCAATATCTGCCAAGGTTCATATCAGGGCCACCTAGACTTAACAATCTAAAATTGATATTAACTGTCATTTTAAAAACAAATGCCATGTTCCGATACATGGTTGAAAAGAGAATCTAGGGACGAATCAGATAGGTAAAAAAATATACAGGGTGCCATTTAAAAAGAGTAGATGTCACTTCCGGTGAAACCGGAAGTGATAAACATACATTTTTTGTACTTAAAAAAGGACAATCATGTACCAAATTTCAAAATGATGTCTTTTTAAATAAACATGCTACGGGGTGTTACATGTCTCCTGTGTCACCCGGTATAACTCCCAGGAAAATCTTGGACAACAAATTGTAGAGTAAATTCACAAAAAATCTTTCAGGTTGAGGTGAATAGGGGCTGAAGAGTAGAACGACTCCTTAAAGAATCTGCAACTTATAAGCTAGTACAGGTTTCACCGAGTTGCATTTTTCCTTATACAAAAAACAAATAACGAAAGCAAGTACGCTTTTAACCGATTTCAATATCGATGCTAAATAAGGTCCAATTAACTGGGCGAGGTGAAGGTGAAATTTCCCATAATAATTTTTAGTGGTTTTTTTGAAAGCGGTAAATGTTTTTGCAAAAACTTTTCATGTGTAAAATCACTTATTAAACAAACGAGAAATATTAATTATTTCCTGAAGACCCTGCAGTTCTTCAACACATTTTTATATATAGTAGGTTCACAAAGAGTGAAAATTGGAGTAGAGAATGAGCGGCATTTTTATCAAAGGAAATAGTAGATTTATTTCACTAAAGTTATTGACAATATTCTACGATAGAAGTACATTAAATATGAATTAGTTTTGTAGTCTAGTAAAGAAGAGAAAACGTACTATTTATTTTTCAGTTATTTTACTTGGTCTACAAGCAACCGACATATTAAGGTCATATTAATTGGCGTTAAGCCAGCACGACTTGTCTTACAGTGGAGTCGCTCCTGATAGATTTGTGTATTACATATACAATTTTAATTACTTGCAAGAAATGCAAGACGAACTGTTGCTAAGATGTTACGGACGTGGATCGCACATTGCAAAAAATAAATAACAACCAAAATAAATTATGGAATTTGCAAAACCCGTACAACCGCACGCCCTTGAATCTTCTGTTCACTCTTTTTGAACCTAGTGTAAACAATTTTAATCTCGCATAGTTGAATATTCTCACATTATTCATATTTAACTAAAGACCTGTATTCTATAAATACAAAATTATTTAACAATCCTAACAATAGTTGTTTTAATAATACGTCTACACATTGATTTCTTAATTTTCGTGGCGACTACAATGACCTTTTTAGACACGAAATAAGACACATAAACATAGTAATCACAATTATTAAACTAAAAATTAAATGACTTTCACTTTTGTACAAAATTTACATAAGAAAATTGCTGTAAAGCGAATCTATATGCCACAAAAGTATCTTGTAATGGACTTGAACTCTCCATGATCATACAAATCACCATATGCCACGACAATAACTCAGTGCAGTAATTGCTTTCACCGTTAACTGTAGAATAACA
This sequence comes from Stenurella melanura, assembly GCA_963583905.1. Taxonomy (NCBI): domain Eukaryota; kingdom Metazoa; phylum Arthropoda; class Insecta; order Coleoptera; family Cerambycidae; genus Stenurella; species Stenurella melanura. The sequence continues at coordinate 9,834,937 of OY757310.1, forward strand.
GGTGGATGATAATGACGATAATAATTATTAATTAAAATAAGTATAGACAGTCAGTTACCTGAGTTACATGATTTATTGTTATTTAAATTTAAATTTATGTTTGCATTTATATCAATAAAATCTGAAAACTGGGTATTTTAAGGTTAATTGGTAAAGTGATAACTCACATTCTTAAAGTTTAGAAAATTATGGTTCTTGTATTTTTTACATTCCTTGCGAGATTTACCGAGCGATTAACCTTATGTTGAAGACAAAAATAAGGTTGTTTCATATTCACTAAATACTAGTTGCTGCAAGCAACATACAGTACATAATTATTATCATTAAAAGGTGATTTTAGAGGAGAATGGTGAAACCGTCTTCTTCAGTTTTTTGTTATTTATTATTAGCAAAATACCGCTGCTTTGGAAGTCGATGTTAGTCCAAGTACCTAAACTGGCAATAATAATAATAATAATGCTTTATTTATCCAAGACATCATTCAATGATATAGAATACGTTAAATAAATTTCCAGAATAAGATAAACATATTAATACATTAAAGATTCATCAAGATTTTCCCAACAAAATCTAAATTTCAACTGTAAATTATATCGTGCACTCTGACTCAGTCAGATCATACGGTAAAAATGTTAAAGTTTCAAGTCAGATTGTTTATGTTTTATCTAGTCCTCCTCGGCAGTACTTAATATACCAGATTAACATCTGGATTCGAATCTTCTTAAATCTTCCCATGCCTAAGTCGGCTCCGAAAGAATTTGACCTTAACTCAATACAGAGAAATCGAAGAAAATATTAGGGTACCCGCCCTCTAATTATATACAATACAACGGCAATGCCATAACAAATTGATGAAGGTATGGTGAATTCTCAGTCGGTTTCTAACACAATACACTACATTGGCGTAGTTCATGGAGTTAGTTGTTAAGCAGATAAACTAATGTTAAATAAACTGGAGTAAACATTACATTTTTTATTACCATATTTACTAATACAACCAAACCTTTCTTGAGTTATCGTGCTTACAAGAAACGTAAGGGAATAATTAGTTCGACTGGGCCAACATTTGAAGCTGAAATCTTAGGTTCATTAATTTTTTTTTAAATTGTTGTTTGTGGTCTACAGAAGCACATCCAACTAACGCGGACATTTGGTAGGTCGTGGAACATATATTTATATGCACTTTTATGCAATAAAGAGATTTTTTATCTATTTTCGTTATTCATTGATTGATTGATTGATTTGTCATGCTTCTATTAAGTTTCCATTTGTCATCATCGGCTGGGGTGTGGTGCAGTTGTTTGCGAGATGCTTCTTTTCAGTTTCCATGTCTCTTTTAAGTTTCCATCTGTCGTCATCTCCTTATTTTTCTTTTTCTAAGTTTTCTGCTTCTTGTGTCTCCGAATCTAGCAGCTTTTATTTTTTATTTTATTTTTGTATTTTCTTCCCTTTTTTCCCTTTCTTTTTTTTATTTATTAACCGCTCCACAAGTAAATATCCATCTACGGTGGAGTTGCTGGGGAAGGCCCTATCTCGCGGTAACATTATTATTATCACCATTATTATTTTTTTTGTGCGATATGAGCAAAAAGGCCCGAAGGGATAGTTTGCTCACCCTGTATGTCGTGTCCTTGAAACAATCGGTTTCAATTTTGGGCAGTTTTTCCATTTCATCACCTACGTATTATGTTTATTACCTATATATTATGTTTAATATCTTTTCAATTGCCGCTTATTTGAGACAATCGGTTTCAATTTCCGTCTTCCAAATTAATAATAAAATATTATGTTTTGAAACAATAAATCGAGCTGATAAAAATTAAGGTGGTAAAGATCAGATAGAAAGATGAAATAGAATAATATCAATTAAAGATAAAAATACATAAATGTATAGCTTATCTGTCTTTCTGCAGCATCTTGTGATTGCTGTTTTATTTTATTTCCTTTCCTTTTCTTTCTTGGGTTGAGTTAATATTGTCCCATTTAAAAACTTTCCACTGTATACAATAACTTTAGGTCACAACACAGCTATATTGCTTTGTAAACATATGTGCCTCATCTTGACACTGACTATGCTATTATTTATTGCCCATGAACCACTTTGGTCGTCTAGGGTGCACGTAGGTAGGGACACTGCACTTCACTTGAGCTTGTTTGCTTTATTTGATTTAATATTATTAGAAAACCTTATAATTATTAATTCCATATGAACTCTGTTTTTCTATTGAGGCGCTTCATTTCAAGCAGAATTTCTTAATCTACTGGTGGCTGAAATTTTTTCGAGTTTAACGGGATTTCTACCACTTTTTTACCGCTTTTTAGAGAGCATCTTAAAAAACACGTCTATTCACGACGACGCTTAACTCGAAACCCATCTATTTTCGTTATGTTCTCAAAATACGGTTCAAAAAAGTTTAAATTTATTATCATTTGAAACTCCTTTAGCATATAGTGTAATTTATAAGCATTTAGGTGCCCTTTAAGGTCCAAAATTGCATAAATAATTAGTGCACATTCTATAGGATATTCTTCGGAGTTTGTTTTATTTAAAAAATTAATAATTTTTTATTTATTGATCGATTTTGTTCAAAAATAATAGAGTCCTTCCTCTAGCTAACACTAACTTACTGAAAAAAAAATGTGTTTCGGGGCAGGACGTAAGACACTCCCAAGACATTTAAATCATGAATCACGAATAGGCTTTAAAAAATCTCAAAAATGAAGCTAATCGGTTAGCCATCAAATGTCTGAAGAGACCAAATTAATAATGTTCACCCATCTTGTAACTCGGAGTTCATTTTAGAACTTTGTAGGTTATCAAATGAAGACAAAGTTTACAAAAAAAAAAGTTGCCTGGATCTGGGGCCAGATCATACGTTTCTTATGTGTTTTTCGAGGCTGAATTCGAATCTATTTTTAGTTTTGCTCTATCACGTCAGAATTTTGAGATAATCTAACCTTAAAATGCAAAAAACACGGTTTTTTGACATGTTTGAGGTTATGTAGCTTTGCGATTTTTTTTCCTTAAAAAACCATGTATGGAATCTTAAAGTATAAATCTTGCTCTTTAAAATGCCATTGAGTTTACTCAAATATCTTTTTTTTTCGCCGAGATATCGAATTTTGAAAATTGTCTGTTCATATCATATCTTTCTCAACACCACAGGCCTACCAAATTAGGCATTTTTTTTTTATCAAAAACAGTACTATACTTTTCTGAAGGTATTCGGAGTGCTGAATCTGAATCCTGTCTCAGAATTGCTCTATCATGTCAGGATTTAGAGTTATCGTATCCTAAAAGTGCAAAAAACACAGTTTCTTGACATATTTGAAGTTATGTAGCTTCGAGAATTTTTTTCTCAAGAAACCATGTGTGGGATCTTAAAGTACAAGTCTTCACCTTTAATATGCCGTTGAGTTTGCTGAAATATCTTTTTTTTTCACCGAGGTATTGCAATTTAAATAACGACCACAGGTTTCCGTACTAATTAAATGTATTGGAAAAGATATGATCAGGGGCGCGTTTAGATACATTGGGCCCCTAGGCGCTGTGAGATTTGAAGGCCCCTCGATTAAAAAAATAATAGAACTAAAGATTTGAAGGCAAGTATATTTTTACAAATAAGTACATATTATCATATTATTTTTTTCAGGCTTTCCATGCTAGCAAACTTGTCAATTTACACATTTGAAATCAAAGTTTTGTGTTTCCTCTGATTCAGTATACAGAACAGACAAATTTTGAAGTCGTTGTTGCCCCGAAGTACTTCGTAGGGTGTTCTTAATTCTTTTGAGACCCGAAAAAGTGCGTTTGCATGAGGCATTACTCACCGGAATGGTCAAGTAAATACGCAAAAGGGTTTCAACATTAAAAAATATCGCCTGAAACACATTGAGAATAAAGGACCCCGCAGTTTTTTATAGTAAAAATAGGTTTCAGTCGATTGTTCTGAAACTTGGGAAAAATGTTCTCCTGGGCCCCTGATTAAAATTCTCTTTGACCACCAGTCCAACCGAATTCGATTTTTTGATCTAGAGGCGATTGAAACTGAACATCTTCGAAGGTCTACGTAAATGTTCCCTAAAAATTTTGAAAATATTCAGGCTCACTTTTTGGAGAAAAATAAGTATCTTTTGTCTCTTGGCGTTTTTTTTCAAAGTGCTTCCTTCTGCCGGAAAAAAATAACAAACAAAAGAAATATTTTTTGTAATTTTTTTATGGGAAAAGGAATCACTTTGAAACTAAACACAAAGAAACAAAAGATGCTTATTTTTGTTCAAAGAACGCTTCTACCGGTTTTCAGAATTTCTTAGACAAAAATAATTTTAATAATAATAAATTTGGTGGCCAAAATGAATTTGAATCAGGGGACCCAGGAGTACATTTTTCCCAAGTTTCAGAACAATCGACTGAAACCCATTTTTACCATTAAATACTGCGGGGTCCTTTATACATTTCAGCAGGCGATTTAGGCCGGCATATATCAAAAATTGATGCAAGTTATCAGGAGATAGCTCGGAATCTATGTCGTCTCTATAGGTTGATACTAATGCATTGATCATTGCAATGCACTGATTTTTAGCTTGTTTTGAATCTTTATACTCTTTTTCCAAATTTTCTTCGTCTTCAGATTCTTTTTCTATCTATCTGTCTATCTATTTCTCATCATCGCCAGATTCACCAGAATCGTTTCCTAATGGTTCTTCCTTTTCGCAGTTTTCATCACTGGTTTCAAAATCAAAATTTTCTCAGTTATTTTCTTGGGTTTTCTAGATTGTTCTGTCTCAGGCCTTGAATTTTCGCATCATCATAAGTAGATTTATTTTCATTAATGTGAAATATACCGAAAAGCTGATTCGTCATCTGGCACGTGCCGACTGCCGAAAGTTAAATAGACGTCTGAGGAATTGTCAAATTGGTCTGTTAATTGATTGCCTCTTTTTTTAATACAATAAAAAATGTGTTCCAAAAATCAATGAATGAAAGTTCATTGAGAATTTATGAATCTGTTTATTGATATAATGTATATGTTCATTAATACAATGTACACATTTTTTGTTACTATGTAAACGTACATTATATTAAAATGGATTCATCACTTTTCAGTCGATGAACTGATTCATTAATATTACAAACATATTTTTTTCAGTGTGATACAGTGAATGAAGATTAAAAAAATGAAAACACGATAAATACAAACAATAAATTCCTATAGACTTCTACGTTGAAATATGAAAAAAATTGAAATCGAAAGGAAGAACTGTAAAATGATTTCAAATTCACAAATTCAAATGATATAAAATGTAAATAAACGACAAATGTACGTGAACACATACTCGCGTGAACCCTTCTTATGTTTCCATTTTTGTTGTAATTGAGATCTAATTAGGATGATATGGAAAAGGGAAGAAATGGATCATGATAGTTTTAATTATCATTATTGCTATCGGTAAGGCGAAAATAAATAACGACATAACAAAGAAATAATTTTTTTACATCGTTTCTTTACCTCAATAAATCGGGAAATGGGGGCCCCTGGAAAAGTGGGGCCCTAGGCGCGCGCCTAGTGCGCCTAGGCCTAAACGCGCCTCTGGATATGATGTGAACAGACAATTTTAAGAATTCGATATCTCAACGAAAAAAAAAAAAAAAGATATTTGAGCAAACTCTACGGCATTTTAAAGGGAAAGATTTGTGCTTTAAAATCCCATACATGGGTTTTCGAGAAAAAAAAAATCGCAAAGCTACATAGCCTCAAATATATCAAAAACTGTTTTTTTTGCAAATTTAGGTTGGGATATCTCAAAATCCTGATGTGAACGAGCAAAACTAAAAATAGATTCGAATTCAGCGTCGAAAAGTACATAAGAAACGTATGGTCTGACCCCAGATCCAGACAACTTTTCCTTTTTTGTAAACCTGTGAATTAATGTTGTCATTGATAGCCAACTCAGTGTGTCAGTATTTATGTTGTTAGGCTTCAGATCACGTGATCCAAGGTTCGAATCCTATCTGGGGTATAGATATTTAGTGACGTTTTTATTGTGCTATCGAGACGGTAGCGATGGCTCTACGATTAAGTAACACAAGCTAATCGCTGTCATCTTTGAGTTCGAATCTCTACTGCGGCAGATAGCGATGTCCCAGGGAATGGTTGCTGTGTGATCATATGTTGGGTGCGTACGTCACGGTTGAGGACATTAATACGTTAAAATAAGAATAAGAATAATTTTCTCTTTCGATTCTTCTTTTCTGCTGTTTGCAAAATTAAAGAAAAATATTTTTACTACAACTATAACCACTAAAAATTCCATCTTCATTTAAAAGAGTTCATTTGAACCTTTAGTATCCGCAGTCATTAATTAAGTCATTTCTTGTATACCATATTTGACATTCTTATTAGAATAACTGTATATAAATAAAAAAATATGTTAATCTGATTGTTTCGTATACACGATATACCTACTGTACGACTGTATGATTTATGAACACGGAAACGTTTATTGATAAACTTGTTTTACATATATTTATGTTGATCTCATAGACTATTATTAGGTACGCTGCTGTCTACAAATAATCAATAGTCATTGCATACAATTATATTGAGTTATATATACAAAGTAAATTTCGGCAAAACGAAGAAGCGTTGAATACATGGAAGAACATTTAAGAAAACACGGAAAAATTATTACGTAGCCGCTTCGTGTACGCTTTTTACTCGGCAAGATATGTATTTTATGAAATAATCTGTGAATTTGTTATATTTCACCATAAATTCCTTGAATGTGAACTTGATGGTTGTCTGTGGAATGGTGCAGGGCATTCAGTCGTATATCTATCATGTTTCAGATATATTTAATGCTTGAATAGATGCTATTATTAATGTGATATTAATAACATGTCAAATGTAATACAAGTCCCTTTAATCCTTTAACGTTCAAAATGTCCGTTTACGGGCACCAATTTTTAAGGAATATTATAACTCGGTCAATATGAGAAGTCCATTTCCGATTATATTCTTTCAATTTAAACCATTTAAAAATTCCGGGAATGTATAGCCATATTTTTTGTGATAAAAAAAACCGTTTTTTTTTAGATCTGTTTCTGTAGAAGAGTGAATTTTCTTTATGCTGTGCCTATTAAATTGACCATCATAAGAAGGGCTCAAAATGGTTTTTCCTAAAAGTTTTGCCATAAATTTCTTTCGAAGCAAATTGCCAAATAGTAATATAATTCGTGCAAATGTACAGTTTGTTATCAAGGATTAAATCTCTCGCGTTGAAGCTCTCTTAATTTAGTCAAATAATATCTGCCAATAATTTACACAATACAGTATGTCTCACTTCTCATGACTCCCATATCACAGCTATCTTATTAACAATAAGATTTTTTTTTTATTTGGATGGAAGGTACTTACTCATAAAGAGATTGTGTCACGGCAAAATATTTTAAAAGCCACCAATGGCGTCCGTCGTTATGAAGAAAAATGTACCTAATTTTCCAAAAAAGAAAATATATTAGGCAAGGTTTTAACTATAAAACAATCTCATAATCTTATTTGTTGTTATCAAAAACTCACTGAAACCGAATTTTAATAAGATAGTTTACTTGATGTTTACGTAATAGGAAAATAAAACTTTTTAAAGTACTTACCATTATTACACTCAACTTTATTTTCGGACGTCATTAAGAGATAATTAAGTTGGAGGAAGACAACCTATCCATTTAGAATTAATCCGTGATGTCAGTCGGTTTACTTAACAGTCAAAATCAAACAATAATTGAAAAGAAAGTTCAATTTTAGACAAATTTGATTCACGAACAGTTCAATAATAATAAAATTTGCATAGGTGACTAAATCACAGTTTGTTCAATGTATCACATGATTAATTCTAAATGGAACGACTGTCTTCCTTGGAGCTTAATTACGTCCAAAAATAAAGTTATGGCTAATAATAACACAGGTCAACATTTGATCTAAGCGGGAACACCGCACGCAGTATAGGCTACAAGGGGTTTTTGGGGTCGCTGATTACGATGAGAGGGTCAGTTAACCGCCATCACGTCAGGTTCAAGGTCATTTGAAGGTCAAGTGCAGAAAAACCCATGGAAAAAATCTGAAAAAAATCATGCATATGTTTTTGAGGTCAGGGAATCCGAGACCGGATAAGCTCTGTGAGGTCAAGGTCATTTGTAGGTTATTCCAAGGTCACTTGAGGTATTGTCGGCATTTACGGTTCGAAAAATCGGAAAAAATTCATACGTATGTTTTTGAGGTCAGAGAATCTGAATCTGAGGTCAGCTGAGCTCCATTAGGTCATGGTGAAGGTGTTTATAAGTCAAGTGCGAAAAAAACATTTTAACGGATAACGTTTTTTAGTTGTCATTCTTGATGTTTTTTGTATACACACCTTTACTTCTTGCCCAAGTGACCTGGGAATAACCTACAAATGACCTTGACCTCACAGAGCTTAGCCGACCTAGGATTCGGATTCCCTGGCCTCAAAAACATATGCATGATTTATTTCAGATTTTTTTCCATGGGTTTTCTGCACTTGACCTTCAATTGACCTTGAACCTGACGTGATGGCGGTTAACTGACCCTCTCATCGTAATCGGCGACCCCAAAAACCCCTTGTAGCCTGTACTGCGTGCGGTGTTCCCGCATAGATCAAATAGCTTGCAAATGACCTTGAACTTGACCTCACAGAGCTTAGCCGACCTCTGATTCCGATTCCCTGACCTCAAAAACATATGCATGATTTTTTTCAGATTTTTTCCATGGGTTTTTCTGCACTTGACCTTCAAATGACATTGAACCTGACGTGATGGCGGTTAACTGACCCTCTCATCGTAATCAGCGACCCCAAAAACCCCTTGTAGCCTGTACCGCGTGCGGTGTTCCCGCCTAGATCAAATAACCTACAAATGACCTTGATCTTGACCTCACAGAGCTTAGACGACCTCGGATTCGGATTCCCTGACCTCAAAAACATATGCATGATTTTTTTCAGATTTTTTCCTTGGGTTTTCTGCACTTGACCTTCAAATGACCTTGAACCTGACGTGATGGCGGTTAACAGACCCTCTCATCGTAATCAGCGACCCCAAAAACCCCGTATAGCCTATACTGCATGCGGTGTTCCCGCTTAGATCAAATGTTGACCTGTGTAATTGGTAAAATGCTCATCTTATTGAAATTCGATATTAATGAGTTTTTGATAACAAAGAATAAGATTATGAGATTGTTTTACAGTTAAAACATTGCCTAATGTCTTTTTTTGGAAAATTAGGTTCATTTTTCTTCATAACGACGAACACTGCTGGTGGATTTTTCAATATTTTATCGTGACACAATCTACTGTTGGGCAAGTACCTTCAACCTACATTTTAAAAAAAATCGCGTTGTTAGTAAGGGAGCCGTCATATGGGAGTCATGAAACGCGAGACATACTGTATATTACTAGATAACTAAACTTACAAATTTATAATATTTCTTTAGACACATGATTTACCACTAATAATGACATTTGAATGATGCGGGGACCCCAAAATTGCATGTCATTTGTTTCCATATTATTGAATGAAATAAAACGCCTTGCAGGCTTTTTATTTTGCGAAGTGTTTTTCGCAAATACCACTTGTGCCTTTAAAATTTTATCTATACGTTTTTCCTCGAGCTTGTTGCTCAAAGTTGATATAGCTCGTGCAAGTTGTAGTTCGTTGTAGTTATATATGGTACATTAGAAATATATCAGCTGTCTCTTGGGTACCTGTAACTGTCTCAATTTCCTTACTGTTACATTTCGAATTCCTAAAATGTTAGCTAGGGCCTCACAATCTAATAAGAGAGACGATCCTTCGGTCAGAAATGACATGTAAAGGTTGTAAAAAAGCTCATACAGAAGTTAAGCACGACCTTCAGTGACTTAAAAACAAAATTAGGAAATAGTCATCACTGCGGCAACTAAAATTAAATAAAAATACCTGTTAGTAGACAGATCAGTTGTATATTATATATGTAAGCACAAGTTACAAGGCTGCATAACAAGTTGATAATTCAATAAAGCAAAACAATGCACTACATATTACAACTCGTAGCACTTGTTCAACATTTCAGAGTGTACTCCCTTATTTATTAAATAACCTTAACTTAATTAAAATTCTAATTTACTATGGTAAGAAGTACACATTGGATATTTTGACTAAGTTTGCATGTTTGCCTCCTATCACAGTGTGTAATATATCCGTTAGTGACATTTTGTCTCGAATTTTGTTAAATGTAACCCTGTTTTTGTATCAAAAACCTGTTTTTGTATCAAAAACCTGTTTTTGGAATTAATCTTGTTGTATTGATTGTATTTATCTAAAAGAAAATATTTTCTGGAGAACTTTGCGTAGGCTTAAAAAACTAATTTTAGGATTGTGTTCTATGCCCGAAAAATTGGTTGTCCTAGCAAAAATTTTACGCAGTGACAAAGCATTGCTGTTTCATTTAACAGCGAATATCACCAGAAGGACATTTATTATCACCGATTACGTAGTATCTCCTTATAAAAACTATTACTATTATAGTTCATGATCTTTTGTACTTAACAAACGTTGTTCCTCTAAGAATTCAGGGGCCTCCACATACATCATGGATCAGTATGCTAAAGAACTATGTTCCCATGCAGTGAAATATTCGATTTTGTTTTTTACAACAGTAATTACTATAATTAAATCGTTTAACAAAACCAGCAATAATTATTCTTCCCCTTCGGACGTCAGGTCGCCTTAAATATCTGACTTTTGTGAAGAAACACTTTTGTGAATTGCCAATTATTTCTCGACGAATGAATCAGCTCGTTATTGATGCAGAACGGACTTTTAAACCATTAAATTACATATAGAAAACATTGTCCGTCACGATACCTTGAAATTACCGGTTTTAATTTATAACCGAGCCCGAAACAAAAATATCGAGGATAATCAGAGGTTGGCTGTGGTTTTGGTTATTTTAATTTCGACATTATCGGTATCTCACTGTTGGTTACCGAACGACTTTACTCGTACGCTCTAGTGTTATCCAAATAAAAACAAACCGAACTTTTTTCTCAAATACTTCACTGGCGGCATATGAAAACGTATACACTTTGAAAGTTAACAAAATAAACGAACAAAAATTAAATTTTTCCAAATTGAATTACTTTATCTTTTTGAACACATTGTATGAGAAATTATTATTAAGACTAAGGAATATTCATGAGTTTCTTCGTGCTGCGGCAATGCGCCAAGTATTTCTAAAGTTTTTAACTTCTTAAAATCACAATTTTTGAATTATGGAAAACTAAGGATCCAGAGACATTTTTTTAAATAGTTTTTTTCAAATTTCTAAAAATTATTGCAAAAAACTAATTTTCGATTATTAGAAATAAAGCAGGTATTGGGGGTTCCAAGTATATCGAATTCGGTGACAGACGAGTGTTTTGTGGCTCCTACAAGACCTCGAGATAAATCCTGATAAAGCGGTAACAAAACGTCGAAATTGTATTGAATGAATGCGTAAACAATTCTGCATTGATTGATATAAATCAGCATGAGTCTGGCTGTTTCATATAGTTGATATTTGATTAAATTATGTTGGTTGAATAAAGCAACACAAAATAGTGTATATAAACAACCCGAGAAAGTGTACTGCTTGACCGTAAAATCCATACCTGGATTCCGGTCCCTTCTTCAAAAAATGTGTTTTAAGTGTAAGGGAATTTTAGAGAAATTGATTGGGTGCGATCGAAAAAATGCACCCAGCTCTTGATATTTATGGTTCTATGGCCAACGTGATCGATTTTTATGAACCTATACGCGAATGGAATACTTTTAAAGGAGCACGACACGATATCCTCCTTTCAGCGCCGCACCTGCGATTCGTTTATTTACGAGAACAGAACTATATTTAGCAAGACCATTCACCCTTCTGCACCCTTTAGGATAACTCACGACGACTTCAGCAGGAGGATTTGTGGCTAATTTACGAGCCGTACAGGAAATACACTGGTTAATGCCTTTCAAATGAACGGGAGCGTTACGAGTGGCGTTTTAAAATACTCTTTGTTTGAACGGCAGATTAGGATTTGGACTGTTTTTATTTAATTTTAATTCAGTTCTGGAGCAGGGGCGGCTGAGAATTTTAGCTGCGACACCCAAAGTTTAGTAAAATTAATAATGCGGGGAAATCTCCCATATACAAATATAACTGGAATAATGTATTATATTCTACTGAATAAAGTGCGAAACTTTTCTCATTCTTTTTCTATTATATCTTCCATCATCGCTATTATGATCCATATATCTATTATAAATGTAAATTATATAATAAGACTACCCGCAGCCAGCCAGACATCCACGGTGCATTAGCGCCGTGACAATTGAAAAGCTGGACAGACAGAGTTGGTGAAACTTGATTTGTATGAATAAAATCCAATCTCCTTTCGCAGAACGCGAGTTAAAGTGTTGTGTTAAAGGTTTTTACAAATATACTGGCACGGTAGCTTAGTCGGCTAAGCGTCTTAGTGGCGAGCGCGCTTGGTCAGATTGCCTAACGCGTACTGGGTTCGATCCCCAGCATCAGCACTGGCAATGTTGGTGAGTAATGGATGTTGTCTGCGTTTTTTCAAATGTGTAACCCCCTTCCGGACAGCCGGATTTGGGGGTTGTCTACTATGTGTGGTGTTTATGTTTATGTTATGTTATTTCAAAGGGAAGGTTACAAAAAAAGTACATTTAAATGAATTGTTGTACCAATCAGTTTTGGTTGTTGCGACTGGAAAAGACCAAAAGAGAAGTCCTGCTTGCTGCAATTCCAGTTATAATTATCAAATATATCTCAGTTTGTAGCTTTTAATGGGTTTGCATATATGTTGCCTATTTTGCTCTGTCGGGTGTTCCGTAGGGATCTATTTTTTGAAACTTTTGTTAATTATGATACTTACTAATATTGCCACTTTTTTAAATGGACAAGGATGATGTAAACGTATTTTTCACTGTAGAATGCCATGAAGATTGTTTGCGTGTTTAAAATAATTTGGATAGATGGTGCATTCCAAACTACCTTTCTTCAGATGTTTCTATGTCAAGAAATGTCCTGCCTAAGGATTCACTACTTCCACATCCAGATTTTTCGTCCGAGTCACTTTAAAGGAAACATCTTGACTATATTTTCACTCTAGTATGTGGGAATTATGGGTCATAGAATTTTAATAATATTTGAGGCAGATATCATAGAAAAATTTGAGGCGTTGGTTTCTACCATATACGTTAAAAATGAAGTTTCTAGTGTGGTCTACTTATTTTGTGCTATTCACAACCTACGACCTCCCACCCCTTCAACGGAATCATCTCAATCAGATGTCTACTATACATACATGTACTAACTTTCAAGTAGATATCTTAATTTTATGTTATCAATCCCTTTAATAATGGAGTGGAGTGGTGGGGCTGGGAGGGTTGAAAAATAAGAAATCTAAGGCGTTGGTTTCTAGTATATACACCAAATCCCAATTTTCTGTAATATGTTTCTGTAATCTTATCTGATGCCTTGGCTTCTAGTACATAAACCAAATTTCAAGTTCCTGTACTCTTGCCAGCTTGCTTAATATATTTTCCCATAATTACCCCTAATTTAACCCCCAACTCTTCAACGGAATAATCGCAAAATATAATCTAGTTCCTGATGTATAATATATACGTATACCAAATTTCAAGTGAGTATCTCAATTTTTTTTATCAACCCCTTTAATAATGGAGTGGGGAGGGGGATGGAAAATATTATAAAAAATTTGGATGTCTTGGCTTCTAGTACTTCAGCAAATTTCAAGTTTCTGCACTCTTACCAGCTTGCTTTACTTATTTCTCCCTATATACCCTTATTTACCCCCCAATCCTACATCAGATATGTTCAAAAAACAATCCAGTTCCAGATCTCGTTATAATATATTTGTGTACAATATTTAAACATTTCAAGTCAATATCTTAAACACCGTTCCGAAGAAAACGTGTGGACAAAAAAGTTACAGACAGACAGACTGAAATTTTCTTTGCTCAAATTTCAAATCTCGACGTTCCATGACATTTTAAACCTATTTCAAGAAAAAAATACTTCCCTTCGGTATGCGAGCGAAGTAAAAATGTTAGAATTTTTTTTTACGATTAATATACTTCCAATCCACTACGTGGAGTATCTATCATAACGAAAAATCCATTAATCGCCATGTTTTCTTACTTTTGCATTGAGCTCAAAAATGCATATCACGCTTTGGAGGAAAAATAGCGGAACGACTTAATTTAAAGGCCAAAATATAACTCGAATTTAATTTCAAGAAATTGTGGTTTCAGGTTGGTCTATAAATACAAAATGACATCATAAGCAAGTCATAAAATCTTAGTTTCTTATTACCATGTAAAAATTAAAATGGCAAAAAAATAGAGCTTAGAATTTATTATTAACAGTTTTCTGTACTCATCATGTATATATAAATAAGAACATCATTTATTCAACATACTGAAACATTTTAGTGGCATAAAGTAACATAGCATTTACACAATGCACCTATTATGGTAATCTTTCAGGAACTTTTAAGCAGCCTTTTATGAATTTCGTGCCACAATTACGTTTTATGCCTTTGATTTACAAATTGCATAACAATTCAGCTAGGGCATTTCTAGAATTCTAAATTGGTTATCCGTTTATTATGAATAATATAGAAATTGGTTTTAACTTTTGAATTTTTATACAACCCACAAAAATGACGCTGTACTTCCAGAAACTTCGTATACCATTCTGCACATAAGGTAAGTATGCGACAATATTTTTCTGTGTTATGTAAATATCTTTAATATTTAAACATTATTTTTAAAAACATAATTCTGGTGGATACGTAAGTTACGAGTCCTGCGACGACGAGTCGTTAAGTATAGGTTCTAGTTATGCACGGAACGAAGGCCTGCATTACATAGTTTAGCGGAACAAGCTCGGTTGTTAACTAAATTGAGGAATTTTCGTAAACATTTGATGGGGAGGTTCCAACTGTCTTCAGTAGCTACCCATTTTTATCGTCTGTGACTACCTATATTGATGGATTGATTAGCGTATAGTAGGCAGTGCTGCCACTTCCGGATACTCGATATGGATATTTTTATATAACGCCGGATTGGATATGGGATATGCTTGTTATCAGCAACGAGAGCCACATGACCCATGGGGTAGGGTATTAGTAGCATGGGAAGTGTAGGTGTTTGTGAGATGATTATTTTAAGTTCCCATGCTTTTTTTAAGTTTCCATCATCGGATGGGATGTGTAGGCGTTTGCAAAATGCTTCTTTTTAGTTTTCATGCTTCTTTCCATCTATCATCACTCCTTCTTTATTCTTCTTCTGAGTCTTCTGTTTCTTCTGCTTCCTAACTTATCAGTGTTCACCTCTTCCTACCCGCTTGCGTCCAGATTTGATTTTCTGTTTCCCAGAAATTTGTGTTTTTCTTTCAACCCTTGTATCAGTTCGTTTATTTTGTTTGTTTGCCAAGACATACAGTAGCTCGCTGTAAAATGCTTTTATTTATTAACAGCTCCACTGGTAAATAACCATTTATAGTCGTAGTGCAAGCAAGAGCCCCGAGACACCGTGTATACCAATCTGCGAAGATAAAGTAAAATAAAACGTAAAATCTGCCAAAAGTGAAAAACTAGGAGAACATTTGGGAGGCCCTGTATATCAATCAGACCTCAACTACTTTGACATGTGACAATTGTCAGTCAAAACCTTCCTGCTGGAGGACCTACCTACCTTTGAATTTTTTAAAATGGGCCTTTTCAGCATATTTTTTTTATTGCGGAATCATAAATTTTATGAAAAATTAAAATACCCGTATTTTTTCAATTTCTATTTTGATGCAGATTAGAGCCAGAAAAAAATAATTAAAATCACCTATTTACAAGTCCAATTTAAACGATTATCGGTAACGCGCCATTAATACGTCAGCAATCCCAAGCCAATAGTGTAAAAGGCGACTCGGCAACGTTGTACATAATCAGCATTCAATTGACGTTTGTAGTGATGGGCGATATCGCGATTTTCCAATCACTCCTTAACGGCGACTTATATTTTTCACTTCCGGTGGTTTTAAACTAACGCCATCACAATCTGCAAGCTGATATGTTTACCGTTCGCCGTAATTTGTTTGTGTGAATGTATGACTGCATTAAGCAGCAATGGACAAGTATGAATTGAAAGTAAAACGATGTAAATTACACTTTATATTAATATTTTATATAATCACGGTGATTTAGTCACGGTGATTTAATCACCGGCAGTGACATATCGCTCGTGACTAGACGTTTGACAGCTTGTTGATGTTAACATTTTGGTTTTGAGATTAGCGTAAATTGAAAGCTTCCGATTTCGATTAAAATGTCTAGCAAGCAGTGTTTTGTTCCATTCTGTGAAAATACGACCGAAAATGCCCCAGAAAAGACGACAGCTCAAATGAAAGTTTAAGGTTATCCGCTCGGTGATCGCAGTGTTGTCGGTTTGCAAGTTCTTCTGTTGTGTCCTCGATGATGATTGGTGGGATTACGTGTACAACCAAGGCGCGTGAAACTCGAGCGTTTGAAATACCCCGTGAAACTTGTTGTATTTCGCTAATTTATTTCTCAGAGATTGCTGTTCTAAGACGCCTCATTTTTAGATAAAAAATTATTTTATTTTCCCCAAATGACTCCCACCATATTCAAATGTTAAAATTCGAATGTACTGTAAAGGCCCATTAAAAATGTGTTAAAGATATTAAGTTTTGTAACGAGGTGAATTTTCCGTAGCCAAAAATGCAATTAAAATTAACAATATACTTCGTTATTTGCTCCGCTTACATTCGAATCATAGGTATTGTAAATTATTATTATAGATTTCTCCTAATTTAGCTAGCTGAAACCGCGAAACAGATTCCTACTTTAAATAGGTAATTTGATAAACCTGGCAGTGAGAGGGCTGTCCATAATATTAACATTAATTACAAGATTTGATATTGGGGGCGTTGGTAAGTCAGCTACGTAAATCAGTTTCATTAGAGCACATTTGAGATCACTTCTGTCCGATCCGTCAAACAGCCCAGTCGGGTACTGTTCCGTATATTCACAACATGTAAGTACACCGTTTTATCACCGCCGCTGGTTTCTTGTCGATCTTTTTATATTAACACCGATAAGAACAATTCACTAAAATGTGTGTTTTAAAGCAATAATTTGAAACCGATTCCGTTTAAATATATCAGAATATAATTATTATTTCCCGACTTAGCCGAAATTAAATAAATTTATTAAATTATTACAGTATAGTAAGAGAGTCCGAGTTAGGACATGTCAACTTCTCCGATTTTATCCAAATAGCCATGTTCGCAAGAATTTCCAAATGGGAAAAAGAACATGGATGATATTTCGAGAGAAAATGTGTACCGTTTACCGTTTATATTATTTTAATCCAGACCATGTGTGATGGTACTGCGATAAAATAATATGTTGTTCTACCAAATGTGTAGAAGTTATATGTACCGTATATTTTATTTTAGCTAGTGCGTAGCAAAATAAAATATGTCTTTGCAAAAATTATTTTTGTAAAATTTATTGTAGTGTTATTGTTTAATTTACCGTTCATTTTGTTTCCAATATTTTGTACTGATATGAAATGGAACAAAATTCCTTACTTTGAAATAATTCATAGAAATTTATTATAGTCCGGGAACTGAGAATAGAATCTAGGCTACCGTAAATAAATTAACTAACATTATATTCTGATACATAGACATTTTCCGCAATCCGACAAGATACCACGTGGCCAAACCGAAATGCATTTAATGAAGGCACCCAGCTGTGGGGTTTGAGGCGCTTGGCAAACACCGCATCAAGTGTTGATGTAATTTCAACACATCCGAACCGAACCGAAATACCACCGTTCTGATTATTACTGTCTGTCCGTCTAGGCAGAATAATCTCCGCCGTAAGCTGATACCAAATCCGATAACCATTTTATTTTCCGAACCGAGTGTAACCAAGGTTACACACCGCTCCAAATCCGATAACCGTTTTATTTTCCGATCCGAGTGTGACTTAGGTTACACACCGCACCGAATCCGACAACCGTTTTATTTATTTGGTATCAGCCTTATTTAGTTTTGCCAAGTCCTTCACACTTACACTCTGACCGTCCATGTAGGCATGATTATTGCTGTTGATAACCGCTTGCTTTTGCCTGGTACTTGCATACTGCCTGCTTTTATTACTTACTGTGGTGTTGTTTCTTACCGTTTACCGTTTTTTTTCCGCTTACTATTTTTGTACCGATCTTACTTTTTTTCTTTACCGCCTTCACCGTTTGCTTGCTTACCACCGCTTGCTTCCGTATTAATGAGTAACTAGTAGCTAACTAGCTTCTCACCGCCTGGTTACCCGTACGTCACAAAATGTCGCCCTACCTAATTCAAATTAAATTAAAATGACATATCTTAAGTTTTTGTAATTGTATTTATCAGAAACTCCGTATTTTGGTACCTAACCGTTTTTTTATTGTTTTGTAAAAATTTCATTGTATGTTAATAAACTTTGTTATTTACCGACATCCGCCTTTTACTGTTGAATGTGAGCGAAAGTCTAATCTGCCGTCCGGACCCCTGGACATACCGTGTCTCCACTGTAGCTATCCCAGCCCTACTGCAACAGGCTGCGTTTAGGAGGCTAATGTGGGACCTTTGCCCCACGTAAAAATTGCAAAGGTGGCGCTCGAGATTACCGAATTTAACCGAAATACAGTTCAGCGCCAAAGTGACGCTTCCACTTGCCTATGCGCTAGGCAACTGGAAGAAAGCACGTCACAGTTTAATAATTAATAAGGGTTAATAAACTAATACTACCAATATAACTTATCTTTTTCGTCCGTGTGCATATGTTGGCAGCTGTTTTCTCTGTTCTGTAGCATTTTCGCACCTCACTTTCCGAAGACAATCCTAGTTGGAATTTCATTACTCTTCGCAAACCAGCTAATATGTCAGTCTTTACCAATAATCAAAATATGCAAACTTCAAAATTTATCAGTGTTTGAGTATGGTATTATTGGTTACTAAAAAGGATTAACTTAGAATAGATCAATCTGAAAAAAACCTCTCTAGGACGCAAGCGTTCCACATCAATTGAAAGTAAATATAAGCCCCGCAAAAAGCAATTTACATATTCCTTTGGCATCCCAAGATTTATATATTATAAATATACCGAGATAAAATGTAAACACCTCAAGCGGGCACAAGCCATATCTGGGCGCCTCTGGCTTGACTTTTGCTGCTCGGTTCAAAGGCTTCGTATTCTTCTAGTACGCTGCCGCCCGTTTTGTTTATTTTTATGTTTCCTTGTCGAGGAGATGTTATGGCACGATTTCTGTTCACTGTTTACACTGATTTACAGCTTCTTATTACCAGTTCCGACAACTTACGCACATGTGACACATTCGACGTGGGTAGCTAATTTGGTGAAAAGAAAATAAATTTGAATGGAAATAAAGACGGATCGTCGCGACGTTGTCGCTCCTCATTTGAGTTTCCGGTTTCGGGACGGAGAATCACAAAAGACAAAAAGAAACAAACAATATTTAGTCTTTCGTGTATTAGACATCACACATCACTTATAAATATTATAGAAATTAAGTAGATGGGAATATGATGGAAGGTCACAAGTACTGATATTTTATATAGGTAGGTATAATTTCAGATAATAAAACTACCTGGTTTCTATGTACATTATCCGAATCTGAGAACAATAATTGATTGATTGATTCTTTAATCATCTGAAAATGATACACGTTGGGTTTTGATACGTCAAAAAATTTACAATTGAACAAAAAGAATGCACTACATTTAAAATATACCACTTGAAACATCTTAAAATATAACACATAAAATATATTAAAACGCATTTAGGAATATTGAAAGTCTGAAACATTGTATAGGCATTATTAGTCTTTCCTTTGAACTTATTTAGGGACGAGTTTTTTAGTTCTGACGGTAGTTAATTGAAATGTCTAAGTCCAGTAGGGTTTCTGTTTATCGATCAGAACCTATGTGTGGGAGTACTAAGCTTGTATCTTGAACGAGTGTCATATTCATGATTATCATCATTTAGTGTAAAAAGAATGTGAGTTTTTACAACTACAAGGTTATAATATGTTATTGCATTAGAATTTATAAACCAAGCTTTGCAACTGGTTGTATAGGCTAAGCCCACTAGAGGTCTTATGGCACGTTCTTGAATGACAAATATGTTGTGTGTGTCGCACGAGTTTCCCCAGTTCATTAATCCATACGCCATTGTGCTGTGAAACATTCCATACTAAGCCATTAGAGCAGTTTCCAAGTTTACGTGTTTTTGTTGCAAGTACGAGTTGGTTTGCCTTTTGTTGATTTAGGCACAATCCATTTAAGTTAAACCAGTCCGCTAATTGAAGAATAATATTTTCTGATATTGTATTTACTGATGTTGGGGAATCATTTTCTAAGTGCACTACAATAGTTGTATCATCAGCAAAGAGGATTGTAAATGTTTTCATGTAGTCCGATAGATCGTTAATATATATTCGGAATAGCAGTGGTCCTAACACACTGCCTTGGGGGACCCCAATGTTCACTTCCAGTACAGAACTCAGTTCATTGTTACACATTACAGACTGTGGCCTATTTGAAATATAGGAAGTTTAGTGCTCTTCCGGAAAACCCGTAACATGCATGTTAAGTAAAAGGATGTCGGCGTATCAATATTAAATACTTTATTACGATGTTTAAAAACAGACCTTGACTTTGTAAATCGTAGCTCGATCGGAAACATGTACCCGAAGTTCCAAAAGTTAAATACCGCTGCCAAAGGAATAACTACTTCCTTGTCCAAATGGGCTTGTTCCATGATATTCTTTTTATATGGTTTTTATACTTTTTCATATAGTACTCGATATTCTCATTATACACTTAAAATTTCGTATTATTAACTTTTTCCGTTCTCGAGATATAAGGAGTTGAATTTGGTAATAGTTGCAAAAACCGAGCGCTCATTTGTGACGTCACTATACGCAAGTGACGTAAGAAAAATGGCTTTCTGGGACCTTTCAAATTTAACCTGAAATGTCGAAAAACAAGGAATTTTTATACGCTGGTAACTAAATAAATACGTCGAGTGGAAGTTCGTTCTATGTGTCTACGGAAAGGAGAAGGTCGGCGATGAATTATAATCGTAAATTGCAGGATCAAAATCGAAAATTCGTTCTGGCAGGAGCGAGAGAAAATTGTAATTTTTTTGACATTTCACCAAATTGTACTCCTCTAATGTCAAGTAGTAAGCAAAACAAACAATACTTCGAAAACACTTATAAATTATAACCAATAAGGAGCATCAGGTCTATTGAGATCGCCGAGTCTATGCGTATAGTGACGTAGCGCCTGGCCACGCCCCATTTTCGCGAGATGGAAATTTGTAATAGTTTTTAAGATACTAAACGTGCGAATAAGATTCTGATATTTTGCAGATCCATTAATTTATACTTGCACTTTCGATTTGTGAAATAAAAAAAAATGCTGAACAAGTCCATTTCCCATCCAAGTCTCTTTCAAGGAAAACACCTTCACTATATTTGCTCCCTAGTATGTGGAAATAATTGATCATAGAATTTTAATATTATTATATGTCATAAAAAGAATTAAGGTCTTGGCTTCTAGCACATACTCCAAAAATTAAGTTTCTGGACTCTAAATAACTTGATTTATTTTTCTCTATTTACAGCGATTTTAATTTGGAAAGTTTCATATACTTAATTTATGGATTTTAATTGCGCACAAATCACCTATACACTTCACTTTGCTCTACGACCGATAGTTTTCTAATATTTTAAGAAAACTTATTCTCCGCTCCAACTGTTGATAAAAAACAATGATGCAAATGAAATTTATTGACTTACGAAATGAGAATCCTCTCCCAGAGGTTTGGTTTCGGATGGCGCTGGAGGTAGGCATGCCGCGCCGGTGTTACTCCTACAAAATCTCGAATAAACTCGGTTAATACTGTGAAAAATCGTGCGAAATTGTGTTGAATTGAAGCGTGGATAATTCTGCACTGACCGATATAAATTAGCATGAGTCTGGCTATTTCGTGTAGTTGATATTTGATTGAGATATAGTAGTTGAATGTGGCGTCACGTGAAAGCGCGTATACACACAGCTTCAAAAAGGGATACAAATATCTGAAAATATAATATAAGCTGACCACCATAGTTATCTTTTCAGTAAAGGGCAATGCGAGTAGTGTAGGAATCCTACAGAAAAGAGCGGGAAGCTGCCAACATAGGCGCACGGAAAACATAAGTCTATTTATTGGTTTATTAATCCTTGTCACATGGTCTATATGTTGGGCTTATTTACGAATACAAAAATGTTTCTCATGAAAGGAGTTGGGGTCTGCTTGATATACAGAGCGTCCCAAATATTCCCCTATCTCGTTTCAATTTTTTTCAGATTTTACTTTTGATTTTGCTTTACCTTGGCGGATCGGTATACAGGATGTTTCAAATGTTCTCTTCAGGTTTTTCCTTGTACTTTCACTGTAAATGGCTATTTACCTGTGGTACAGTTAATAAATAAAAGTTTTTTACGGCGAGCCAATATATGTCTTGGTAGGCAAACGAAGTGGACGCACTGATGCAGGACGTTGAAACGAAAATAGAGATTTCTGGAAAACACGAAACTTTATATGGACACAAGCGGGCAGGAGAAGGTGCATACTATTAGATATAGAAACGGAAGAAATAGAAGATTCAGAAGAAGAATAAGCCCATATTGGATGTCTCGAATGAGCAACAATGTCTACCTTACGCTGGCAAATTAATCAATCATCAAATAAGAATCCTTTCCCATTACTTCTCACGGAGTTAGTCTGCAAAAACATTGCGGCTACTAATTTATCTAAAAATTTTCTCTTCATTTGCCTGGCCTGTTATATGAATTCACGTATAATCTAATCTAATGGGTTGTTAACAAACTCTTCGCAAATTATGGATGCAATAAATTTCAAACGTAGCAATTTTTTTGTAAAAAGAAACGAGTCGTAACAAGGATTCAGTTTTTTACGTACCACGTTTTCGTATGTCGACGATGTAAGGATATTTTCCAGAAACTTTAGGGGATTGGAACCTGGATTGTAGCCTTTCGAAATTAGCTTTTTAAGTACAATTAACGTAAAAGTAGGTATAAAATAAATAACACCCTAGTCCTAATTGGTTGCAAGACACGCCCAGTCAGAGTAAATATTTTTGGTAGGAAAATTCTACTATTTAGTTTTCTTGTCTCTAACGATTTACACAGCCACACAAAAAACAGTTCTGGCCTGGGGGTCAGACTATGTTTACTATATGTTTTTCCAGTCGCTGATACCGATTCCGAAGTTCAGTTAGTCCCATCACGTCAGGTTTTTGACATAACCTCAAAAAAACCTATAATTCAAGTCCAATTAGCTCGTTATACCTAATAAATTGAACCCCTTAATTCCATAAACCCTTAACCTTAAATTTCAACTCTCATAGTGTAATACATCATGCCCCAGCATTTCTAAAAAGCTACGCTGCCCAACAAAAAAAGTTTTTGTCCGGATGACCATGGTATTTCTGTGTATGTCTCGACGCTGAATCCGAATCCATAAAAAATGTCGTATACCCCTTAAATTTTCGTGCAAAGGCAAGAACATCCCTTCAAGAAGGAAAGAAGTATGAATGGGGACTTTTTATCTCTCGTACTCTGCTTTTTAATACTAGGGGATTCAGCGTGGGGGTAACAATTCTCCCGAAGGGGCTGGATACGCCTTCTGCTCCCCTTCTATATCCTTCTGGACATAAAACTAATTTAATGTACATCTTATACTTTTCTCTCTCTACAAATAATACCACGCGACCATACTGATTGATTCTTTGGCATAGCAGCGGGCGTTTTATTTTTTTTGCTTCGCCGCGGTGGTAAAATAACGGTCACACAGAAAATTGCTCTCAATTATAAGTCAATCCTAGTTTCAACATAATTTAATATTGCCTAGCTTCATTGAAGCAGTTTTTTGCATATTGCCGACTATGAAACTGTTATTAGCGGAGCATTTGTTAATTAACGGTTGTACAACAAGTAACCTAAAACTCTTTATAATTTTATAAACGCATAAATTTAATGTTAACCATTTCCTAAACATCGCACCGTTTGCTTTGCTGTTCCCGGTAGGTGCGTTGGTATAACGAAGATTGATAATAATTGTTTTAAAATATCATTAAGGTTAATCTTACATATCAGAAGACAAGTTAAAAAAACTTCTAAAATTAGTCAAGTGGGTGGTATTCTAATAATAATACGTACCAAATTAATAAAGTAGCCTACTGAGAAAAGAGTTTTTTTCGTGTTGTTGTATGATTGAGATGGACCACTTAAACCTATTAAAATGTAATCAGCGAACCTAATGTGTCAAATTTTTAAATTATAGTTTTAAACCGTGGCTTCCAATAATTAAGGTATCATTTTAAACAAATTTGTAGATTAAATACGCATATTAAATTTTTTCTGTGCTAAATTCCAAGATAGTTTTTTTACATCCTGGTGTTACGCAATTTAAACACATTTCATTAAAGATTTGATGATGGTTGAGTGCTTCTATTATGTATCAATATAGAAACGGATGCGTACAAGATTCGGTAATTCAATAAGGAATAGCAATACTACAGAGTAGTTAATATAAAGAACTGAGCAGGATGAAGTGTACGAAGACCCGGTTCATCACATGAGATTCTTACTTTGCGATTGGTCAGATTGTCAGTTTTATTATACCTCAGTATAAAGAAGATACAGACATACAAAACAAAATATGAAAATAATGAGATGTTCTGGAAAAACTATTATAGATCTTCGAGAAATTATTAAATGGCCGAAATGATCTAACTTTGTCCAAATTCATCCAAATCTTTGAAATTGTGCTATTAACAACCAATTTTTTTAATTTTCTAGTATACGATTTGGTTTTTTACCAAGATTTTTTTTCTCGCCCTGTAGCGACTATTCAACTAGAAATATTTACAAAATAGTTAGGTATGTCCATCCAGAAAGAATCATCACTGTATGAACGAAATACAAATAAAAGTAAAAAACTAAAATTTAGTTATTTATGCAAGGGCTTTTCATTTCTTTTCTTTGTAGCGAGAAAAAATATAACAAATTTAGAATAGTTGTACACTGAAATAAATACAAAAAATTTAAAAGTACAGTATGACTAATAATTATGAAAACCGTAAAATGCCAGTGGAACTTTTCTGGTTCACTGTGTAGAAATATTGACCAATAGTTATCTGAATTTAGTCAGATTTACTTACTTGGCCCTTTCCATATAACACATACAATTTCGTCCTTTTAAGTAGGGAAACAGAAAAAAATTATGAACAGAAATAATTAATAATAAATGTGCAGTACTAAGGAAAACCTTATTGAAACATATTCTGTATAGAATTTTGCAAACAGCAGAAAAAAATAACTATCTATAACTAAAAGAAGTATGTGTAAATTATTAATGAAATCTTTGCATTCTTTCGATAACCTGAATTCTGGTTATGCTAGCAAATTAAAATTCTAAAATGAATTTGTCTAATTTCTTATGTCACAATTCTCATTCTAACACTAGCATCCACACAGTCCCCTACGGCCATGCAGATTTAACTGGCATATACATAACCTCCTACGATCATGAAGATTCAGTTAAAAATGGGAACAAAGGCATGAATTTGTTTCAATACAATTATAAGCAAACAAATAACAATTCATTTTTAAATAAGGAAAACCTTGTTCCCATCCCTGGTCCATTAGGTTTGCTCACCGGGTAAAAAATTAAAAGAAGTAAGTTTTAAGATAACCGCTGCATGCGTTTGCGCGAAATAAGTCGACTTAAACTTCCCCAAATTAATAAACGAATAATTCGTAGTTGAATAATGAGATAGAATGATTAAACATTTCACAACTGTATGTACCTATAAGTTAAAAATTTTGAAAGGAAACATACCGAATAGGCACACGAAATGAGACTGACTAAATCGCATATAGACTAATAAAATTACTCGGAATAAGTGTGGCGATGCATTTTATTAAGATGTGCGAAAATTACCTGAAGGCCTGAATAATATGCATCTAAGGAATTTTTTGATAGTTTTGCGTGTGTACTTACTATATAAATATATTTATACTTCTTAGAGAGAATGCTTATAGTAAAAAAATATTAAAAATTGACTTACAATAGTGAAATTTGCTATTACGACTTAGTTTTATGCGTCCAGCATAAAACTTAGGAGCGTAAAAAATGGTTCTACAATTTTAACAACCCCTTAGAAAATTGTGGACTCAAAACACTTCTTTATACTTTTTTCTTGCTTACTTATTGTGTATGCTTCTATAGTCCAATAATTATAAAGATTTCCATAACAAAAAATGTTATCTGAGATTTTCCTGCAGTAACTGTTAGTGGGAGGATTATACATCACAAAACCATAAAAATCAGTTCTGGGGGTACCGCGCAACCCCCCCCAAAGAACCACCCCTTCGGTGAAAAAACCCTTATTTTAGTGATAACTCGTTAACCGTTGAAGATAAAAAAAATTTGCTCATTATCAAAACGAAGGCTTGCAAAATTTGTATTTTTAATGCGCATTAATTTTCGATTATTTGAAATTTTTTGCACGCGGCCTATAGAAAAAATTGAATTGCTCGAAAACCAAACATGCTAGGAGGAAAAATCAAAATGGGTTTTAAAAAACTACTCTTTTGTTTTTCTATTTTTGATGGCTATTGATATCTAGTAGTATATATAAATAACAATATAATATACTTTCTTACCTCTTGATTTTTTGCTCTTTTAACTATTCACAGGCCCATGAAAAATAACTGACATTAATATAAGTTATAAATGCATTATCTTTTAGTTCAAGGTAGTACTTCAATGCAGAAAGAGTTAGGAATAAAAATATTCACATTTACAAATTTACCAGCATGTTGAAGTTAAATAAATTTTGGCCAATTTTTTATTGTTACCTAAAAATAAAAGCCTAAAAATTTAGCTCAAAATTTTTTTTAGAGTTTATGTGTCATATGACTTGTTTTTAATCATTTAATAGTTAAAAAATTGTGTTAAAGAAATATCATCAAAAAATTGAATATACAGCCTTTTTGGATTTTTTTTAACATGCTGCTCAATTTGTAAATGTGAATATTTTTATTCCTAACCTTTTCTGCATTGAAGTACTACCTTGAATTAAAAGATAATGCATTTATAAGTTATATTATAGTCAGTTATTTTTTATGGGCCTGTGAATAGTTAGATGCACAAAAAATCAAGAGATAACCATATTATATTGTTATTTTTATGTACTAATAAATATCAATTGCCCTCAAAAATGGCAACAGAAGAGGAGAGTATTTTGTATCCCCTTTAAAATCCATTTTGATTTTTCTTCCTAGCTTGTTTGGGTTTCGAGCAATTCAATTTTTTCTATAGGCCGCGCGCTAGAAATTTCAAATAAACGAAAATTCGCGCGCATTAAAAATACAAATTTTGCAATTTTTGTCAATATGGATTTTCTCGAAAACCATGGCATTACAAGAAAATTACAAGGGGACTTTTTTTAGGCAATTAGTCAAGCTTTCTTTTTTACAATGAGCAATTTTTTATATCTTCAACTGTCAACGAGTTATCAGTACAATAAGGCTTTTTCACCGAAGGGGTGGTTTTTTGGGGGAGTTGCGCGACACCCCCACAACTGATTTTTGTGGTTTTGTGTCGTTTAGTCCTCGCACTAACAATTACGGAAGGAAAATCTCAGATAACATTTTTTTGTGAGCTTCTGGTGTATTTTTTACTTTACCGACTGGACTACTAATTTATATAAAATTATTATTTTCAACTCCCCGGGTCCCCGGAAACAGCGGTTGCAGTGCCAAGAATATATGAAACCGTGAAATTTTCTAATTTATTGTAAACAAATGAGCAATTACACGGTTGTAGTTTTTTACGTACTTATCGTGATGACTCAAAGTTATAGGACTTTTTTTTCAACCCTTTTATGTCCCGAAAACCATCCTCAGAACGTCGACAGTAAACGAATATCATTTCTTATGCTTAGGTTAGTAAAAGTTATTAAACCAATTAATATTATATATTTTCCTAGTTATCTAGGAAGTGTATATAAACACAATAAAAATTCCTCACAGAAATTTTTGTGTGAGTACAGTACACAAGAGCTATTGTCTTATTATCATGTTTCCAGCCGCGCAAGTTGTATCTGCTCATCTTTAAAACCTTTGTATGCCTGTTGTTCGTCTTTTAATCCACTAGAGAATATCTCGATTTTTTGCAGGCTCTATACCATTTATCAACGTCTGCCTTGCTCCGTCACGAGAACAGAAAAATTCTTTCCATCATTCAGGTTCACCTCAAGTTCCGTTGACGTATACTTCTTTCACATATTGTTGCTTTTTACGGAAACAAGAGTGCAGAAACAATAGCAGAGCGAATGACTGAACGAGAGAAATGTGGTCGCTTGATTTATTTTGCGTATATTGATAAATATGTGACGTTGTTGCCGTGGATATATAACGAATGTTTATTTGATCTAAACATATGAATGCTTCCTCTTCATCTTGCCTCCCGCTGCCATTGTCAACCTGTCGCTGGGGAATTGAAACGAATAGCTCAGGTTCATTGTTTAGAAAGTTCATCTTTAGTTTCATCTACTGATTAAATTCAGCATAAAGAGGTGTGGAAAATATGCAGTCGTCAGTGGATACAAAATAAGAAATAAAAAAAATATTCTGTATGTGGACAATGACCTGAGTTACAGAAAATATTTGTATTGTAGTGGACTACCTACATATATTTAATGCACATAAAAAAACTCAAAGCTTTGCTGCTTACGTATAGATGGGAGAGCATGCTTTATTTTCTTAGAAAATGTTAAATCATAAACATAATGTATTACTTAATATAAAGAACAACACTGTTGTAAAGTATGTTCTGGTATGATAAAATAAGAAATTAACGGAAACACACCTGTTTGAATTATAATTTCAAATAATTTTGATATAGTTATCCGATTCCCTCCTACCGAAAATATTTTAGGATGTAACCGTTTACAGCAGGTATGTAAACTCTACTTATGACAGAGTCGAACTTAATATTGTCAGTGTATCATGGAATATTGAATTAGTCAATGCTCTACAAATATGAAAGGTATTATTCCTATCCTGACACAAGCAAAACAGAGTAAATTTTTTAAATTTGTCACTGTATTTACCAAAGACAATATTTTAAAATTTCTGCTGTTATTGTGCACAAAAAATTTTAAGTACGGCCCTGTGGGATATCACTTATGCTAACGATGTAGATATTTATGGTTGGTTTTTTAAATTTTCTATGTGCATTAAATATGTGTAGTCAACTATAGGTACGTTGATCTGTTAATACACTTTTTACTTTTTCCTAATCACCGAATTCAGTGATGAAACAAAGTAAAAAACGTTTTAACAGATAATAATGTTTGATTATCACGAAGTAACGGCTTCGACGATTCAAGTGTTAAATTGTTCTTATAATTATTTAGTAACCTCAACATTTTTTTTCATTGTGGGAATACAGTGATCCAGAGTTATACGCAAATCGTTCAGGATCGATTTTTCGGGTTAGAGCTGGAGTAACAGTTAAAAAATGCAGCCTAAGGAATTGTAGATGAACCTAGTATCGTTTGGTCTGATGGACACGACAAGGATTTTAAATAATTTAGGCCGGAGCCGTGTCGCCGCTACGATACTGATCAACTCTACTCACAAGGGGGATTCAAGATACTCTTCAGACTCCCCAAGACGAAAATAGACAAAATTATACTTATTGTGATTGCTACAGTCTGCTCTCTCCGTCGAAATCTTATGTCGGGCAGCGCATTATTAATGAATATATCTTATAATTAGCACTTTCTTAGAAACACTTCTTAACCCTAGTAGCACCAATATTGCACCAATATAGGACCAATATGTGAATATAGGACCAATATGTGAATATAGGACCAATATG
Organism: Stenurella melanura; assembly: GCA_963583905.1. Taxonomy (NCBI): domain Eukaryota; kingdom Metazoa; phylum Arthropoda; class Insecta; order Coleoptera; family Cerambycidae; genus Stenurella; species Stenurella melanura. The sequence continues at coordinate 9,865,114 of OY757310.1, forward strand.
TGAATATTGGTCCTATATAGGACCAATATTCATATATTGGTCCTATATGGGTTATACAGGGTGTTTGGTGCATCGTGTGCCAAATTGAAATGGCCGACAGAAAGCGTTATTTGCTATCCTTTCAGGTACCTTAACACTTCCCATGCCCTGCGGGATTTTTCATATCGACCTTCTATCTTTTTAATGAAAAAAATCCCAAATTCTACATTTAAATTCAAATGATAAAAAAAGTATTAGGCGTAAACTGCGAATCTCATTTTTATTTTGATGTGTATTGTTGAAGGGTTCTTTTAAATCCAAAATTACTGGCATTAGTCATCTAGCTGTTTTTTTATTCACTCGCAAACTTTCAGAATAGGTAAAATTTAAATTTAAACTAAGATTTTAGACGGCTATAAAAAAAAAACTCAGAGCAACCGGGATCTTCCAACTCCCTCAAAAATTATCTAGTCTATCCTCTTGCTAATGATGTGTCGCATGTCATAAAAATTTTTTAATAACTTCGTGAATTCGCTAAATTAATGAATAGGGTCACATAAGGCTAATATTCAAAATTTCGAATCAAAAATTATATTTGCTTAAATTAAGCATTTTTGCATAACAGGTAAAATCTGTTACCTCACTCTTGCGAAGTAAAATCTATCTTCTATCTCTTTCTGTTCATTGGTTTTCTTGAAATAAAGAAACAGTTACATTTTTATCATTTATTAAAAAAAATTGAAAATCTCGATCAAAGTGTCGGTCTCTGTTGCGAATGCATTTCCTCCCTAATTGTACCGAGACCAACACTTTGAGCGAGATTTTTAATTTTTTTTAATAAATGATAAAAATGTAATTGTTTCTTTATTTCAAGAAAACCAATGAACAGAAAGAGTTAGAAGATAGATTTTACTTCGCAAGAGTGAGGTAACAGATTTTACCTGTTATGCCAAAATGCATAATTTAAGCAAATATAATTTTTGATTCGAAAAAGTATTTTGGGTTCGTCGGAATCGACCCTCCGACTTTGAATTCTTTGACTATATTTCCGTACGTTTTAGGGGTTTTGAATAAGTATTATGCGCAACCCTTTGAGGAATATTAAATGAGGATTTTGGTTTTTATTGGAAAAACCGTCCCATTGATTTTTTCCTAAATTTTGACGTTTAAAATAGCTACTCGCTACATCCTGACTGAGTTTTTCGATCTGTGAACCACCAAATTCGTGGTACTTTCGAAAAGTTCGCCGGGCGGAGTGGTGGAGCGGTTTTCCGCTCCGTGCAACTTGAAAATTTTTGGAGTACTATTGAAAATTCGAACGACGGAGCCTAAAGGCAATTGACCGTCGTCCTCGAGATGCAAAATTTCAGTCAAAAAGTCAATATTTTGGTCATTTTTAGTGAAATAATTTTTTACGTAGATTTCGATTTAATATGATGCCAAAGGTGTTTGAAAGTCTTTTTACTGGTTAAAATATTATTTTTTCATGGGATTTTTGTCTGAACTTACTTTTATAGTAAATTGGATATTTTTTCAAATGGATCGTATTACTTGGTTCAATAACAGAATCACTACTTACATATCCAGATTTCCCATCCAAGTATTTTTAAAGGAAAACATCTTAACTGCATTTGCACACTTGTGTGTAGAGATAATTGGCCATAGAATTTTAATGCTATATCTGAGAGACGTTGTGTTTTAGCATATACGCCGAAACACCTTTAATCAACACTTAACACCTTTAATAATGGAGCGGAGTGGAGGTGGTGGGGGTTGAAAAATATTATAATAAAATTTGAAGCCTTGGCTTTTAGTATATACACCAAATCCCAAGTTTCTGTAGTCTTACCAGCTTGCTTTACTATTTTCCCCTATTCCCTCCTACTTACCGCCCCCACACCTTCAACGGAAACATCTCAACATATAATCTAGTTCCAAATGTCGATATAATATATACGTGTACCTACCGAATTTCAAGTGAATATCTAAATTAAATTTAATTAAGCCTTTTAATAATGGGGGTGGTGTGGGGGTTGAAAAATTAAAAAAATCTTAAGCTTTGGCTTCTAGTATATATATCAAATCCCAAGTTTCTATACACTTACCGGCTTACTTTATTTATTTTCCCCTACTTACCCCTATTTAACCCCCAACCCTTCAACGGAATCATCTCAAAATAATATGATAAAAATATTTTAAAAAATCAGAGGTCTTGGCTTCTACCAAATCCCAAGTTACTGTACTTCCACATCCACTATGTGGATGTGAGAGTAAAGGTAGAGAAGGTTCATCATATCTTTTTAAATTTACGTTAATTCTGACTCTAATAATAGTAGCCCAGTCCAGTCGCCAGGAGTTTTAGGGAGTCACTAATTGTTATATGGCTGAATTTTTCAGGAGTATTTTTTGGTGTAAAATATGATAAAAAAAAGTTTACAGTTGTAAGGTGCCGGCAAACCCTAAAAGAATCGAACATATTGGCCGAAATTCGTTTTTTGGCCAATAACTTGAAAAATGAAAAATATGTATCAAAGCTAATAGCACTGGGCGATAGACGGGGAAATTTCACATAAAAGACGTATATGAAGTTTTTTGTACGATTAAAAATGTAGGCTCATGATTTTTTTGTTTAACACACGAGACTAGAACGTGGCTACATGCGACACCTAAGTACGGCGAGCGAAGCATGCGCGGTCTCGAACGCGCTACTCTAAATTTGTTGTAACTTTTGAACTAATTAACGAAATTGAGCTCAACAAAGTTGAAATGAAAGAAGAAACATGTGACTAGTGGATTATTATAGTTTCAAATATAAAAATTAGGTATGAAGTCGGAAGATACAGAGATTTCGGATGAAATCGGTAAAAGCTCTACCAGTTCTACAATTTTCCCATGTATTACTCTTGAAGTAATGTGTAAAAGGATCCGATGAGTAAGAAAAATTTTAAAAATTATTTTTGAAGATGTACACTTCCAAAATTTTCAAAAACTAGGGGTAAAATAAACGTTAATAACTTTTATTTAAAATTGTTTGCCATACCTATCCATCGGATTTTTTATACATTACTTTAAGAGTGATATGTAAAAGTTTCAGATTTTTGTTTTAAACATTGTAAAAATTGTAGAGCATTTACCAGTTTCATCGGAAATCTCTTTTGTTCCGACTTCATATATGCAATCATTTTATATTTGAAAAGATGATAATCCAATAGCCACATGTTTCTCGTTTGATTTAAGCTTTGTTGAGCTCAATTTCATTAATTAATTCAAAAGTTTTAATAAATTTAGTGCCGCGCAACTCCCCCCCCCCCCAGAAAAAACACCCCTTCGCTGGAAAAAGCCTTATTTTACTGATAACTCGTTAACCCTTGAAGATATAAAAAAATTGTTCATCGGTGAAAGGAGAGCTTGACTAATTGCCTAAAAAAATCCTCTTGTAATTTTCTTGTATATACCATGGTTTTCGAGAAAATCGATATTGACACAAATTGCAAAATTTGTATTTTTAATGAACGCGCACTTTCGTTTATTTGAAATTTTTTGTGCGCGGCCTATAGAAAAAATTGAATTGCTCGAAAACCAAACAAGCTAGGAACAAAAATAAAAATGGATTTTTGATGGCTATTTATATTTATTAGTATATAAAAATAACAGTATAATATAGTTATCTCTTGATTTTTTGTGCGTCTTCACAGACCCATAAAAAATAACTGACTTTAATATAAATTATAAATGCATTATTTTTTAGTTCAAGTATTACTTCAATGCAGAAAAAGTTACTAATAAAAATATTCACATTTACAAATTTACCAGCATGTTGAACTTAGCCAAAAAAAATCCAAAAAAATCTGCATATTCAATTTTTTGATTATATTTTCTTATGCAATTTTTTAACTATTAAATGATTAGAAACAATAGTTATATGATATATAAACTGAAAAAAAAAATTTTTTTGAGCTATATTTTCAAGATGTTTGGGTCTTTCTTTTTATTTTTAGGAAACAATAAAATATTGGTCAAAATTTGTCTAACTTCAGCATGCTGGTAAATGTCTAAATGTGAATATTTTTATTCCTAACTTTTTCTGCATTGAAGTACTACCTTGAACTAAAAGATAATGCATTTATAATTTATATTAAAGTCAGACATTTTTTATGGGTCTGTGAAAAGTTAAAAGCGCAAAACATTAAGAGGTAACTATATTGTTACTTTTATATACTAATATATATTAATAGCCATCAAGAATGGAAACACAAGAGAGTATTTTACATCCCCTTTAAAACCCACTTTGATTTTTCTTCCTAGCTTGTTTGGTTTTCGAACAATTCAATTTTTTTATTGGCCGCGCGCAAAAAATTTCAAATAAATGAAACTTCCTACGCATTAAAAATACAAATTTTGCAATTTTTTTTTAATATCGATTTTCTCGAGAATCATACAAGAAAATTCCAAGGGAACTTTTTTTAGGAAATTAGTCCGGCTTTCTTTTTTACAATGAGCAATTTTTTTTATATCTTCAACGGTTAACGAGTTATCAGTAAAACAGGGCTTTATTCACCGAAGGGGTGTTTTTTTTTTTGGGGGGGGGGGTTGCGCGGCACCTCCAGAACTGATTTTTGTGATGTGATGTATAATCCCTTCACCAACAGTTACTGAAGGAAAATCTCAGATGACATTTTCTGTTATAGAAATTTTTATAATTATTGGACTAATTGCCCATTTCTATTTTTTTTATATTTTTTTATTTTTCGAGTTATTGACCAAAACCGAATTTCGGCAAATATTTTCAATTTCTTTTGGGGTCGCCGGCACTTTACTACTGTAAACTTTTTTTATCGTACTCTACACCAACAAAAATACTTGTTCTGAAAAATTCAGCCATATAACATTTAGTGACCGGTTTTTATCAATTTCTGTCTCTGACAACTGGGCTATAGGAATTTCTTTGAAATAGAAATCGAAATAAACTAGTAATTTTTTTCAGTCATATTTAAACAAATACCATAAATAGAATTCATCACTCAAAATTGATCCCCTTGCTACAGCCTTGTATATTCAGTAACACGCAATATTATAATTTTTTGTCTACCATTTTTATTTTGCGGTTGCCACCAGCCACAATCACTTACACTTATATGACATGAATAATGATTGCATTAACGCTGACTGATTCCAAGCCGCAATTCATTATAATCTCGAAGATTGTTATTAATTGGGACCTGTGTGTCACGATTCCTCAGATAAGTATCAGCTGAATAATTATAACAATTAGTTCAACATCTGTACGATTAAGCAGATCTACGACATAACTGAAAATGTGTATTAAATCAGTTATTTCTCGTCTTGACGCGGCACCAGCGATCACGTTTGTCTTTTCCAAGGTCACTGTTAAAGGCAGAAACAGGTTCTTCAACCTGCAGATGCGTTCGAGATCCACTGCTGCGGTTCGGGAATTTCGAAATAATTAATTTAGAGGAATTACAACCGATCTGTTGTACATACGGCTAACAGCGGGTTGTGCTAACGTATTTAGCAGCAAAAATAACTTAATTACAGAGGGGCATGTGCGAGATTTCTTTAAACTTGTTTTTTTTTTCGGTATTCTCCTCTATCTAATTTTTTGCTATATTCATAGCAATGCGGACTGTCAAATTATTCATGATTTAGCGTCTTTATAGTTATGATTTGTGAAAGCATTCCATTTTTGAATATACAAGAGACAAATGAAGATATAATTGATAGTTAAATACTCTTCCTCACAAGTATGTATGAAATTACGCCTAATATTGACTTTAGCAATAATTATGGACAAATTCTTAAAAATATTAATTACAAAGGCGCGAAATGACGAGAAATAATTGTTAATTTAAAGGGTACCGAGGGGTATACTTAAACCAAAATAGTACAAGCTGATTTTAAAGCAACAGGAAATCACCTTATTGATGTAATAAGTTCATCACAATATGGCGTATTTACAGGGGCTGAAGACATCCCAACCATCAAATTTGTTTTATAATTTAACTGTTCCACGATTATTTTGTTCTATTGTTGTTTTATTAATGCTTCTATCTGCTAACTGATTATATTATAATTTCAGAAAATACTATTTTGTTGTCTGCAACTGAACTATTTTATAAATCTATTATTAAAACGTGTCTACAGCAAAATTATAAAATATCTTATAATTCAGTTAAGAAACTATTTTATGAATTTTTCCATCACTAAGTTATAAAACATTCAGCTTATAAAACTAAACTGTTTTATAACAATGTATTAGTAACGTTCAGCAGCATTTCTAACACCGTTATGAATATACATTGAAATTATTTTATAGTTATTTCTTATCATCTTGCAAAACAGATATGTTAAAGGCCTATTTGTGACAATTTTACTTTTAAGAATAAATTGTTGTTCCAGAGCATGTTAGTTGCTGTAATATAGAAACGGCAACAAAGTCATTGTAAAACAAAATTGTATACTTGAGCATGAAAATGTGGTGGCTAAGAATACAATAAAACATATTTGAGAAAATTGATTTCCTGCGTTAGCTGTATATTTATATATAGTCATAATTGATGTCTGTCTTTTAATGAAAATTTGTCATAATTATAGTATACAAGTTTATAAAAAATGATATTCCCAAAATTTTGGTTACCAGCATTGACAGAGCGGTGAAGATCTTGCCAGATCATATAACGGCGAAATTAAAAATATCAGATTTAGGACAATGGAGAAACTTAAAAAGTGGTTATAAAAATATTAGGTACAAGTATTAACAGCGTAGTGGTATTGGCAATAAGATAGTTTGTACAACTGTGTAATGAAACATGATGCATTCCACTCACTACACTAATAACGTATCAGTCATATGCCAAAGTACTGATGCTTCCACTAGTAAAAGTAACAACGTGTTTTTGGAAATAAATCATAAATAAACTGCTCTATAAATAAGGTGATTTGCCACTAATTTCTAGGATATATTTATACAAATTGAACCAATTCTGTTCCCATGGTTGCATGTACAACTCAGCCCTAAGAGATTTATCATAAGAGCTGCAAAAATATCGCGAAAGTGAGTGTTCAATTTTATAAGATTCACGTAAAAGTTATAATAAGGCACAATTTTATAGATGTTTTATAAGAATCCGTCTAATATTTGAAATATATTGAAATGCTTACTATTAACACAAAAGTATTTTGTAGAGGGAAGCTATCTTAAATGGTCAGCGTTTGTGATGTAAATATGACAAGATATGAAAATTTCAAAGATCAATGTTTATTTAGAATTCATGGAGTCAGAAACGTGCTAACTATACAGTTATGACTACTAAAACAAATTAGTTTAAGTTACATTGCAAAAAAAACTCAAATTCATAAAATCTGTATTTATAAGATTTCAGAAATTATTAGAAATCATCAATAAATGTGGGGCATGTTAAAAATGTATTAAAAACATGGCCATAGTTCATAGTAAAATTTTCTCCGCATCAAAAATTGCAGTCGTTGTAAGCCAGAACAGTTTCTTAAATAATTATTATAGGTTATTTGGTACTGTCGTACTAAATTTTGATGAGGTCTACGGAAATTTTTATATACTTAATTATTTTTTAATGGTTTCAATAGGCATTACACAATATCAACAGCGACTGAAACATTTTATAAGATGACAATTTTGCATTTTTAACTGCTTGGAAAACGTTATGAAAGTGTTTCTAAGACTAATGTTGTTTTATAAATTTGTGTCGTAAACATTTCTACAGCTTTTATAAAAAATTTACAAACTTATGTTAAAAATTGAGTATTACATAGTGAATAGTATTCACTATGTAATACTCTTGATAAAGGCCTAATAAGCCGAAACATATGTAGAGTATTTATAATATATTGTTTGATTCATCTGAAAGCAGTGTTTAACTTATAATTAACAATTATAATTTCAATTTATTTTGATATAGTAAACCGACTTCCTCCTACCGAAAATGTTTTAGGATGTAACGGTTTGCAGAATGTATGTAAACCCTATCCACGACAGAGTCATGATATTATTTTTATCTTGACACAAGCAAAATAGAGTACAGAAACAGAAAAAAATTGCTACACCCTAGTCATTAATATTATAGGAGTGAAAGGAGTCTAGAAAATGATTTCAAAAAATGATATACATAGCATTCCATTTTAAAAAAGGCACTTGATCCTTGGTCCTAATATTGTCTTGGGTCGCTCTGGATATTCGAAAATTATTTCCGGTTTGTCTAGTTTACTTGCTTTTTAGAAAATTTCTAGCTATCACAGACTCAAAGTCCGCCCCACCCTGTATAATAAATATATTATTTTATTATTTATTTGAGTCCGGAGGTGATACTTATACATGACAAATAAACATTGCTGTTATTTAGATATGACAAATGTATATACTTAACGAATCTATCTAAAGATTGGTAAAAATAGATTCTATTTCATTCTATTTCTAGTCTGATAGAATCCTATCTTGTCACATAGTACATGTAAGGCTGTCAAGTAAATACGAGCCTACTTTTATTTTCATTTAAATACTGGGAGCCTTCAAAAACAGCATTTATTTTTCAGAAGTTGTCAGCTACATTTATCCATTAATTACGTTGCAAACCTTGCAAGTAAGGTCATCTCAGCAGCAGCAACCTCTGATGCTAATATATTCACGAAACTTTTATTCCTTTATTAAAATTGTCATCAGTCATCGCATGTAAAATGCGGTTTTTGTTCATCCTTTTCATAGTAGCGACAGTCGCACAAGAGATAGAGATCCTATACTGTTAAATGTTTATGTAACTGTAATTAACATGCGTTTTTAATACACATAACGAATAATTAATCTGAGGATACTGCAAATTAACGTGGCATTAATAGCCATGGTTATGATAAAGTGCATTACGGTAATGAATAAGGACTCCGCCATCGAATAATAGTGATCCTGACATGTCAGACTGATTTATTAACTCAAATCGCATTATATTTAGCCGATAAGGTCATAACAAATGGTTTTGTATTCAAATTATTCAAACTACCAACTTACGCCATCAACTCACTCTTCGATTTGGAAGTTGTAAATTGCGCTGGTCCGCCATATCTTCGCAGTAATTATTCTTTTCTGGCTGACTGAATTAAGAACACTAATAATAATAATTGTAGGGGCCATGACAGGACACTGCAACATCTGTCTGGTCAACCGAACGCGAGGAAGTGCAGATGGCACTGCTGCTGCTGGGAACAGCGCACTTCTCTAGAATTAGTTACATGAGGTGAAAGGCATGGACATTTAGAATCGCGAAAGGCTTAGATAAGAACATAAATTCTAACAGGAGTACTTGAAACCAAATCAGAGAAGCCATTACAGTCCATTCTAAAATGGATCCGCAGCCACTGGACCCTATCCATCACAGACATCAACTCTATAATGTATGCCACTACAGAGATGATTGCAGGAGAAATTCGAGAATCGTTAAATGCACGGCAGACTGAAATAGAGAGATCGCTTTCACAGCAATAGGTCGAGGAGATTGGGCGAGGAATATTAGAGGATGAAGTGATTCACAATGAGGATGCTCAGCGGATCGCAGAAGAGCGTGGGCAGTACCGAAAGAATGAACCCGAAGCATGGTTAGACATAAGAGTGAATGAAGTTGCGGCAATAACTCAACCTACCTACCAAAGATGTACAATCAGCACTGCTATAGTAGCAGATACAATCTATGATCATCTGTTAAGGTACCAAATACTTTCAGAGGAACAAAAAGGCAGCAGAAGAGCTTCTAGAGGCTACAAGAGTCAGCTGCTAGTGAGAAAGATCATCACAACGATTGCAAAGAAGCGAAACCGAAATCTCAGCATAACCACGTATGGAAAAGGCGTGTGTTAACGTTCCTCACACGTGAATTGTTGTATTCCCGGAAACAAGAATTACCTGGCTAATCAAGCACATAAGAAACGAATGGGAACAGCGTATATTTTACGGAAGGTCTTGGAGTAGGAGGAGTCTCTGCGATCCTTTGTTGAAATTTGTACTCTGCTGTTGGAGGAGACACCTTCAATGTCGCCAATTGTGTTCAATAATGGTCTTCAATGTAGTTAAATTCCGTGGCGAAGTAACAACAAGAGATCAATAAAAATTTGTGTTTAAAAGAAGTGCACAAAAATGATTATAATAATAATAATACATTTCATGTTCACGTTTACGCAAGTAGGGAATATTATCAAACGTAGAATTAGTTGTACGATATGAGATTCTGTTATGGATCGTGTACTATTTTGAGCTGTCTTCTGACACGGAACGTACCCCACAGATCTTTACTTGGGCCCTGCCTATTTTCTACATATATTTCAAACCCGAAAAATTGTTTTTTCAGTTGTCGATTTATTTTTTCATTTAAACTTGGACAACTAAATGCGTCTGTCACATTATTTCGAACAATCTTTGCAAGTCTTTGGATCCAAAAAATAAATTTTAAGTGGCATCGGTTACCATTAACGTGCGTATTAATAGAGAAGATTTGTCAACCAAATCTTCTCCAAACTTAGGATTATGAAGAACTTGGACAGATCATTTAGATGTGGTAACGTTAAGGAAGTTTAATATGTGACACGACCAATCTTGGCAGACTTTTGCGATCCGTGCATTATTGTAGTTGGTCTCTATTTGCCGTATGGTACGTCTGGCAGCAACACGTCATTTGTCGTGGTTGCCTGTTAGGTGTAAATTCATTTCCTTTATATCAACAGCCCAACAAGTTTTGAAGGGTGTTCTTTCGCCATTTAGCATCAGGTTTCTACCGAAACGTTCGATACTGTAATTCACAAAACCAATTCTTTCTGTTTTTATAAAATTTTCTACTTAAATGCTGTTTGCAGTAATTTGCTTAATTAAGCTGTTGAAACTAGTTGGTAGTAAATCTGCTTAATTAGTATTACTGAGGTATGTTTACCTTTGCCCATGTTACATGCAACCGCCCGTAGTGGGCTGTTTCGCCTAAGGTAGTTTAATTTGAATTTTAAATTATTGTGTGCGTAATTATATTGTAATTAATCATCATTTTGTCTCATATTTCTATAGCTGCTTGATTTAGTGTTGCTGGTAAAATGTTATTAAAACTACAGTAAATTTCTCACAATTTACTCCGTAATGCCCATGTTATTATGCTAAATTCTCTTGGATGTCTGCATAAATTAAAGAGACCCATTGTTCAAATTATTAAATGTGTAATAAACGTCTTCCTTATTGAATTTACATCGGATCGTTAGATGAACATAAGCAATTTAAACACAGTCGCCGGTTGAATGATCAGTTAGTTTTGAATGAATGAGATGTTTTGCTGAGTGAAATTGACCATAGTTTCCATAGAAAAAAAACTTGAAAAAGTCATGAAAGAAACGGTCGAGAATATTATGAAATAATTGAAACTTGTTACCGACGTCATTCAGTTTAAAATACCTTCAATTTGTCTTACTTTTTGTTGGGTATTTTGCCACTGAAAAATATTTAAAAGTTTTAATCTTGATTACTTGACTGTTTCCTATAGGGTGAGCCACGGTGGGTGGAGTATTAAAAGTATATGGAGAACGGATCAACCGATTGCTTTCAAATTTTGGTTACCAAAATAATTGAGTATGATCTCTCCAACTAAAATATTTTCGAAAGTGTGGTGTTGCCACTTATCCGTAAAACTGGCAACATCTTCGTTATTTTAAAATGGAATGCCCTGTATATTTTTACATTTTTTGGATCGTCGTCTCTTTCTGAGTAACTTTTGTTAATATTTCCCTATACCTATCTCAAGCCGTTTTCGAGATAATAATTCTATTCTGAATTTATTTCCAAAAATTTGACTTTCAGTAATTCGTGTTTTCTCCTACCTACGCAGCAATTAAAAGATAATTTTTTAGTTGCTGCTAGGCAAGGCCTGGAGGCATCTCCTTCATTAATCAAATGTTTCGAATATCATACAGGGTGAGTTAGAGAACGCTTCCTATAAGTGACTTAGAAAAGTGCACGAAAGTCAATTTTTTTAAATAGAATGCCCTGTATATTATTACTGATTTGGAAAGGTGATACATTTACCTATTTAAACATGTAATATACCCTATACCTAATGCGCACAGTTTTCGATTTATGGACACTTTTCTGTAACCTTACCAAGAATATTAGTCTTTTGGTATATCATAACGGGTGGGCCATGAAATTTTCATGTTGTCATTTTGTAATGACAACTGACATGCTATTTTTCTAAATAAATTTGACGTTAGTGATATTTGCACTTAATTTGAATAGCTGTAGCACAAATATGGCAGAAAATAATTATACAAACACAGTTTTAATGGATTTGTTTATTACCCATGGAGAGTGCAATAAGATTATCAGCAGAACTTGTAGAAGATTTAATGAGAAATATCCGGATTTTCCGCAAATGAAGAACAGAAAGTTTCTACGAATTCAGAGGAATTTTACTAATGTTGGTTCGTCATTAAGAAAGCCAAGATATATACCTAAACCTGTGACATCGGACGAGGTAAATGAAATCAATGTGCTAGCATATTTTCATGCAAATCCCCAGTATTCCATGCGTTGTGCTAAACGGGATTTAGGATTGTCATATTCATCCATTCGAAGAATACTAGTAAACCATGAAATGCATAATTATAAATTTACAAGAGTCCAGTTTCTCATGCCTCAGGATTATCTACAGAGAATAGAATTTGGTGAAATGATACTTATACGTACGCAAGAGGACCCCAGTTTTTTAAAGAAAATTATATGGACTGATGAATGCAAATTCAAAGTATGTTAATGGATGACAAAATAAAATATTACATATACGACGGAAAATTGAATTCCAGAAAATATTTAGATATAATTAGAACAATTGTGGAAGACTTCCTTGATAATTTATCAATTGAAAAATATAGAACTTGTTGGTATCAACTCGATGGGGCTCCTCCACATTGTACACACGAAATTAGTATGGAGTTGGACCGCCTTTTCGATGACCGTTGGATTAGACGTTTGGGACCGTGGAATTGGCCTCCGAGGTCCCCTGACCCTACCCCGTTAGATTTTTATCTTAGAGATAGAGTTTATAAAACTTCAGTCCACAATAGGGAAGAATTAGAACGTCGAGTGATTCAAGAAATTGAAAACTTGGACCCCGCTGAAATAAGAGCTGCTACAACAAACGCCGTCCACCGTCGTATACAAAAGTGCCTGGAAGTTAACGGTCTACATTTCGAACAGTTATTACAATAGTTTTAACATTTTTATTATTTATTAATGTTATTAATATTATTTGTTATTGCTACTTAGACTTTGTTACTGTTATTGCTGCTTAGGTATTATTTTCTCCTAATGACACTGTTATTGTTCTGTTAATAACGAACCAAAATTGATATTGAAATTGCATTTCATAATTTTTCTTCACTGTGTTTTAATCGGTTCAGTTTCTTAAAAAAAAATCCATTCGCTTTGGAGATCTCTTATGTAAATCTCCAAAATGTATGGCGTTTTGTTAGCCACATTGATTGACCATTTTGAATTTTTAATTTTTAACATCATATTCAGTATCAGCTACTCGAAAAATACCTAACTATAAATTTGAACTCGGCGCCTTCGCCAGATTGTCGAATAGAAGAAAAAACTATTTTTGCTGACCTTGTGTTGGACGTGTTTAAAGTGATAAATCAAATCCATCAGTATAGTATTCATTTGTTAATTGTATAAACCTCTCAGTATAGAAATCTGTATCGGAACTAGTGGTCTTGATAATATGAGTAAAGTAGTTAATTATTATTAGCAATTGTACAATACACATTAAGTAGTTGCCCCCCCCCCCCCTTTGCTGTATAGCCCATCTGAGCGGCATGCTAAATGAATTTCTTAAAATTTTGCCGTTAGAGAACACCACATTTGCTTGGATATAGTGAAACTCGATGAGTTTGTTATCCCTAATTACATACAGTCCCTCAAAAAAGTTTGATCCAGATGACTGACCATGGTATTCCTCTACAGGTATTTTTTGGCGCTGAATTCAAATCCGAAGTGAGAAAAATTCGTACACCCCTATTATTTTCGTGTAGGGGCAGAAACATCCTTTCGATAAAGAAAATTTATGAATATAAGTACCTTGCATTAAGGAATGAATGGGGACTTTTTATTTCTCGTACTCTTCATTTTTAGTGCCAAGGGCTTCAGCAAGGGGGTAACAATTCTCCCAAAGGGGTTGAAACATCCTCTGTACCTCTTCCAAACCCTTCGGGAGATAAAACTGCGTCATAAAAGCTTTAAGCTTACAAGCTCTTGATGTTGCAAAGGAAATATGGAAGAGGGTGAATGCCCCTCCAGAACCAGGGTTCCAGAAGAGTATAAATTACCCCTTGCTGGATGAGGAATACAGGGGTGGAGGGAAATCTGGGAGAGCAAGTGTTCCTTGTTTTAACTGGCACCGTACCTCACCTTGTAATTGATAGAAAGATGAAGAATCTGAAGGATCAAGGTATCAATAGTATTGAAACATATTCTTTATAGGATTTTGCAAACAGCGGAAAAAACTATATATGAGAACTAAAAGAAAAACTGTATCTAAAAGATATTAATGAAATCTTTGCATTCTTTCGATAACCTGACTTCTGGTTTTGCTAGCAAATCAAAATCCTAAAATAAATTTTGTCCAATTTTTTATTTGACATTCTCATTATAACACTAGCATCCAACATAGTCCCCTATGGCTAAGCAGATTAAACTAGTATCTACGTGACCCCCTACGGTATGAAGATTCAGTTAAAAATGATATCAAAGGCCTAAAATGAATTTATTTACCTACCTTGCCTTAAAAAAAATTAATTCTAATGGATTACATTTTCATAAAATCTCTCATTCAGTTTCTTGGAAATACTTTAGCCTTTGAAACGGTTTTCGTCCTTATTCTGAGCTCATCAGAAAGGCACAAAGCTCATCAGACAGGCAACCTCATCAGAAAGGCACGATGTTTAATGCAAAACCAAGGCAATATTCATAAATAAGTGTGAAATATTTATATTTTTAAGACAAGGTAGATAAATAAATTCATTTTAGACCTTTGTTCTCATGTTTAACTTAATCTTCATACCGTAGGGGGTCATGCAGATACTCGTTTAATCTGCTTAGCCGTAGGGGGCTATGTTAGATGCTAGTGTTATAATGAGAATGTCAAATAAGAAATTGGACAAAATTTTAGGATTTTGATATGCTAGCATAACCAGAAGATCGAAAGAATGCAAAGATTTAATTAATATTTTTACATGTGGTTTTTCTTTTAGTTCCCATAGATAGTTTTTTTTCCCTCTTTTTGCAAAATCTTATAAAGAATATGTCTCATTACTATAAGCAAACAAATAATAAATAATTCACTTTTAAAAAGTATCAATAGTGTGTTGGAATCCGAAGTGTACAACAGACTGGCGTAGAAAATTCAGATTTTTTGTCGAAGACATAACAATTCTAATCTACAGGTTATAAAGCTGACCACGATAGGAATAAGGATATTTTCAGTAAGAGTGATTACACGTAAATTTAATCCTAAAAGGTGGTCAGTTAGGGGCCCCAGTGTACCATGTGGAATGGGACAAACTGTGGACTGTATTATTAGAGATGGGAACAACTAAGAATCTTATCTTTCTTATTAGTTGACTGTATTATGAAACCTGTGATTTGCTGAAGGTAGGTAAGACCCTAAATAATTTTTCAGGCTTGAGGTAATACGTATCAATATATGACTAAATAAAAACAGTACAAGTTTTCTGAGTTAGAAACTCTAATGGACTTTCTAAAGGTTGCATCACTCTTTGCAAAATGTAGTGTTACTTGTTTTTCGATACCAAATAATCTAGAATGTATGGCAAGCAAGAAATACACGAAAAATTGCTGATATTTGATTATTCCGGAGGGGTTGCATCCTGGCCAATATTGGAAAGGGCTCTACTATAGATATAGATTATTTTAAAAGATTTCTTGATAGGATTGATATTTCATGAATATTTGGAAAAATATAATTTTACGTCGCCATTTTTCAAGATGGCGGACTTTGCCCAAGGAATTGGACAATGTCCGCCACTGTCTTATTTTACAGAATTTGTCCATAAGTACCGACACCGACGTTTAACTTGATAGAGAGAATGCTATAATGAAGTCGTAATGACAATAGCTATTAGCTAAATTTGGTAAAATTACAAACTTTGTTGCAATGTTGTAATTAATTCTCTTGTGGCTTGGCTATAAACACCTTTTGTTAGACGATGTAATTACGAAGGTACGTACATGAATGTAATATTAAATTATTATTTAGTGACAATACCTGAAAATGTGAAAGGATATAATGTTCTTTGTCTCTTTTCATCTCCTGTTAATCCAACCGAAATTTCAATCATTAGTCTTTATCTTTCAGACTATTTATGTGCTCTAACCAATAAAACAGCAAATAAAACCAAAAATAATAAATTAGTGAAATACGATCATGCCCCTCCAACGAAGACAAAAAGTATTTTAACGAACTTTAGCTCTTAGTCGTAAAGATAACAGATAATGTATGGCTTCTGTGCAGGGACAGATACACAGCTGAAAGTCTCGCTATCCTTGTCCTTTATTGGGACCGACAAGGTTACCGCCTTCATCTGCGCAACGGCGATGGTTCCGATTTAGTTTTTATTTACATATTTGGCTTCAATTTAAAATCTATATAAATACTTTTGATTACCCCAGGAATGTCGATGGTTTTTCTGTTTTTGATTCCCACATGTTTTCAATTTTAAAATAAGTGCTGTGAATCGGTAATAGCCGCAACGAAATTATTAGCTCTACGTGACCAAATAAAAAACTATGAAATTCGGTAATTATGGTTCAGTTTTATTGAGAGGCTATTGTTTTATTAGTTTTTTTAATGGGATGAGTAAGCCGAGGCTACACAAGCCGCAAAGGAAACAAATTAAAATATTATTTATTTAGAACCACAGAAACTCCTGTTAGATTTAAAATCATGACTACTGACTGTCCTGGAGAGGACTGGAATATTCGGTGTGACGCTGTCTCAGAAGTAACTTTCACAAACACCAAAAGCACTTGCCCACCTCACTCGAATACTCGAACTTTCGCCAACCATGTTGCCATCATCAAACGCCTTCAAATGACGTCAAGGTTGGCGAAACACACGCCCAGAATGAGTATTCGAGTGTACTATCATAGTTGACTTGGTACTTGATCTTATTTATATCTTGCAAGATGTTTTGTGATCTGTGCATCATTGTAGGTGGCCACCATAAGCTGCATGGCAAGTATGACGGCTTCACACTATCTGTCACGGTTGCCTTTTAATGGTACAGCCTTACTAATGCTCTTTCCCTCAAATCCTTTTTGCTTGATTTGGTACGGGGTGGCTATTATCTCACGTTCCGCCTCTAAGAAAAGGAGGGAAATGTAAAAAAAAAAAAATCAAAGTGGTAAAGATTGAAAATGCTTGAAAATGCATTGGAGGGCCCATCGAATTCGATGAAAATGACTAGTTAATCTTAATTTTTAGTGTTTCCTATCAAAATTGAAAACAGAACACTTATGTGTCCGTGTCACTCCATCCGTCCGTATATAAAGAATTAGCTTTTATAGATCATCAGTCTAGTTAAAATAATTTAGAATAGAATTTTTAAACAGAAAAGCAAATTTCTAAAATATAGCATCAAATGTCAATACTTCGGGCTGAATTTGTAAAATATTTCTGTAAAAACATTTTGAAACTAAACAGAATACATCTCAAATTACCAATATTTGCATTGCAGCGTGGTTGCTTCGGAAAAAGGGACTGAAGTAAGTTCCACAGCTTTGTAACAGAAGTTTAAGTTCATTTTCACATATCATTCCATAAAAGAGTTTGATGAATTTAATTTCATATCATGCTTGAATAAAGGACTTCATATCGTGATATTATATTGTTCTTTGGTATTTAGAATTAGTTGTTTAGTTTAATATATCAATTGATGTACATATCAATCTGAAACACTACATTATGTTTTTACGTAATTAAATAATTTAAACACATATGTATTAAATAGTATTTTATTTTAACCTGAAATGGATATTTCTTGTTATAATTAGATTTTAAGTTATTAAATATAATATGTCAATAATTTGGAAAAATTACAAGTAGTCGTCACATAATATTGATAAATTGATTATGAAATTTGTCAGCAAATTGAAAGAATTAGGAATAGTATTCAAATAATATAAAGAGCATGTAAAACGGAATAATTAAAAAAATCAAATAAAAATAAATTTTATATTAAAAAAATCAAGTTAGTGAAAATAGATAAAAATTTGAAATTGATCCAATTCAAAGCTTGAATTTACAAATCAGTTTGCAATAGACCGTTGAAGGTGGAACATGTTAAAATGAACATAAAGTTGGCACCCAAAGTTAGCACCCCAGATTCACACTAGGTCTGAAACGACAGCTCGTTGCCGGATCGAATATTCCGATGTAAAAAAATTTTCCGGCTCTGAAATGCACATGCAAAGAGCTGCCGCGATTAGGGTTGTGACAATCATCATGATTCAGTGTAATCTAACCGCCTTCCAATTTTCAGCGCGGCAGTTCAATGCCAAGTCGAGTTTTCCGCGGGAAACACAGTTTTCCAGCCGTGGAAGGGAAGGGCCACGAGCTGTCGCAATTTTCTCTCTGTGGATGCTTTTATTTTAACAATAGGTACCCTTTGGCCCACTATCAGCGCGGCAGCTCAACGCCAAGTACAATTTTCCGCGGCAAAAAGAGTTTTCCGCTGTGGAAGGGAAGGGCCACGAGGTGCCGCGATTCTCTCTGTGGATGCCTTTCTTTTACCAATAGGAACCCTATGACCCACTTTCAGCGCGGCAGCCCAATGCCAAGTCGAATTTTCCGCGGAAAAATAGTTTTCCGGCTGTGGATGCTTTTCTTTTAACAATAGATACCTTTTGACCTATTTTCAGCGCAGCAGGTCAGCGCCAAGTCGAGTTTTCCGCGGGAAAATGAGTTTTCCGACCGTGGATGGGAAGGGCCAAGAGCTGCTGCGATTTTCTCTCTGTGGATGCTTTTTTTTAACAATAGGTATCTTTTGACCTATTTTCGGCGTGACAGCGCTACGCCAAGTCGAGCTTTCCGGGGGAAAAGGGTTTTCCGACCGTGGAAGGGAAGAGCCACGAGCTGACGCCACTACCCACTTTCAGCGGCCCTTCCCTTCCATAGTCGGAAAACTCTTTCCCCCGGAAAACACGACTTGGCATTGAGCTGCCGCGCTGAAAATTGTAGGGCGGTTAGTTTACACTGAATCATGATGGTTGCCACAACCCGAATGGCATGCGCATTTCAGAGCCGGAAAAATTTTTTTACATCGGAAAATTCGATCCGGCAACGAGCTGCCGCTTTCTACCCCCCGACAGGCCTCTTCTGCTCCTTGAAACAAGATAATCCCCGCCAGCGGTGTCGCGGCCGCTCGTTACGTTGCCGTTTCAGACCTAGTGTGAATCTGGGGTGCTAACTCTGGGTGCCAACTTTATGTTCATCATGTTAAATTGGTAAAAAAGATAACCAATACATTTATAGAAGCCAAGAAGCAAGTGAAACTAAATAATTTTAGAAACATAAATATTCTGCAGCAGGTCCAAGAGGAAAGTATCTGTCAAGTTAATCCAGGTATTCAGATTTGCAATTGTAGATATTTTAAACATCAGTCAGGCTGATAGAAGAAAATTTCTAAGATAATTTTTTACTGATAACAAATTGTTAGAGTTATATTCGGTTGTGACCAAACGCGTCACAACACTAAAGGTAAAAGCTTTTACAAACACTTAATAATAATTTCGAATATTTTTATTTAAATTTAAAATGCCTTTATATTAGATTATAATATTTAAGTTTATTATTTGTAAATTCATTTTGATAATTACGTCTCAGTTTAAATTTGTTAATACAATTTATATTTGTTCATTCATCATTGAGTTTGATTTATTATTCGCTTGTGGTATCCTGATCGTTGAGCGTCGTTGACTTTTACCCTGAGAATAGTCAATCCCCAACAAACCTAATTTATTAGGGCCTTTACGAAGGTAATCGTTTTACTAATGCTTTGCGATGTGTAATTTTAGTAGATTTTAGACTACTTGGCGTTCAACATCAATGTCTTTTATAAATTACAAATTCATTTTATTTCAAATAAAATATTTACACACTACTTACTACTACTAGAACAGTATATAGTTACATAGTTTACAAATTTTGCTTTTTTGTTTTATTTATTTTTTTACATTTTAATTATTTGATGGTATCAAATATACAATGTCCAATGACCTATCGTCCTATTTCATGTGGAATGATCCAAAGCACCAACAAAATATTGCTATTATTAAGATGGTTTGCACTAATATCTTCGACTATTCCCAACACTTTCCTTTATTACCAGCTTATCGACCACCGCTAATAATTTCGATACATTCACTTTTGGACAGGCGCTGTGCCATTGTTAGCAACAAATTCAATTAAATATACCAACAGCTAAGTTTATCTTGTCGGATTCAAATTAGTTAACGGATATTAATTACAAGATACATTTATATGAATACCCAAAACATGTATCTACTAAATTGAGTATTACTTGCAAAAGTAAGATAGCCACTGCAGTGACTTTACAAAAGTATCCAAAGTGTGAACTGTAGTATGTCTTTAATATTAAGTATTTATTAACAGGCTTTTATTAGCATCACCTGTATCTATCAATCTATCAATGTAACGGAATCTTTCAACGTAATTTTCACCCAGTTCTTATTGTTGTATCGTCATGAAAGTTGGCAATTGTGTGTACCTCTGATGACAATACGATATATTTAAAAATGAATTATTATTTGTTTGCTTATAATTGTATTGAAACATTCTTTATAGGATTTTGCAAACAGCAGAAAAATTAACTATCTATAAAAGAAAAACTTTGATTTTAATGAAATCTTTGCATTCTTTCGATAACCTGAATTCTGGTTATGCTAACAAATTAAAATCCTGAAATGAATTTGTCTAATTTCTTATTTGACAATTCTCATTCTAACACTAGCATCCACACAGTCCCCTACGGCCATGCAGATTAAACTAGTATCCACATAACCCCCTACGATTATGAAGATTCAGTTAAAAATGAGGACAAAGACCTAAAATGAATTTATTTATCTACCTTGTCTTAAAAAAATTTTCATTCCAATGGATTACATTTTCATGAAATCTATCATTCTGTTTCCTGGAAATGCTTAGCCTTTGAAACGTTTTTCGCCCTTATTCTGGAGCTCATCAGAAAGACATAAAGCCATTCGTAAAGATGTTTCATGCAAAACCAAGACAATTTCTATGAATAAGTGTGAAATGATTATATTTGACATTGACTGATAAAAACAACCTCACCTATCTATTAGCTAACTAGTATTGGAGCCTATATACTCTATGCATGTTTAAAAATGAATTATTATTTGTTTGCTTATAATTGTATTGAAACATTCTTTATAGGATTTTGCAAACAGCAGAAAAATTAACTATCTATAAAAGAAAAACTTTGTGTAGAAATATTAATGAAATCTTTGCATTCTTTCGATAACCTGAATTCTGGTTATGCTAACAAATTAAAATCCTGAAATGAATTTGTCTAATTTCTTATTTGACAATTCTCATTCTAACACTAGCATCCACACAGTCCCCTACGGCCATGCAGATTAAACTAGTATCCACATAATCCCCTATGATTATGAAGATTCAGTTAAAAATGAGGACAAAGACCTAAAATGAATTTATTTATCTACCTTGTCTTAAAAAAAATTTCATTCCAATGGATTACATTTTCATGAAATCTATCATTCTGTTTCCTGGAAATGCTTAGCCTTTGAAACGTTTTTCGCCCTTATTCTGGAGCTCATCAGAAAGACATAAAGCCATTCGTAAAGATGTTTCATGCAAAACCAAGACAATTTCTATGAATAAGTGTGAAATGATTATATTTGAATGATAGATTTCATGAAAATGTAATCCATTGGAATGAAAATTTTTTTAAGACAAGGTAGATAAATAAATTCATTTTAGGTCTTTGTTCTCATTTTTAACTGAATCTTCATAATCGTAGGGGGTTATGTGGATACTAGTTTAATCTGCATGGCCGTAGGGGACTGTGTGGATGCTAGTGTTAGAATGAGAATTGTCAAATAAGAAATTAGACAAATTCATTTCAGGATTTTAATTTGTTAGCATAACCAGAATTCAGGTTATCGAAAGAATGCAAAGATTTCATTAATATTTCTACACAAAGTTTTTCTTTTATAGATAGTTAATTTTTCTGCTGTTTGCAAAATCCTATAAAGAATGTTTCAATACGATATAGTATACTCAATTTTATAATATGCTCAAAATGGCCGCCGCCCCAAGATGGCGGATTACCATTTTCTTTACAACCCCCTTGATATGGGTATCAAAGGAAAGGGCTTGACAAGTAGAAAACAAATATGTCATCAAAACATAAAAATTCAAAATGGCGGTGTCAACATGACGGATAGGTTTTATCAATTATCGTCGAATTCGACTGAAAATCGGTATCTGTGGGTTATTGAGGTTCTAGATTAGAATTATCTGATCCAAAATTTTAAGACTAAAAAATAAAAAATAAATGTTAGTTTATTTTTTTTTTAAACGCGCTTTAATAGCAAAGCGAACTAAAAAGTAAAAAATAATACAATACAATACAATACAATACAATACAATACAAAAAAGCGTGTGGTGCTTGATATCAACTAGTATAAATATTTCACAGTAATAAGCACCCCACGCTTTTTTGTATTTTATTTTTCCATTAATGATCAGTTCTAATATATCTAATTGATTAAATAAAATATGTAAAATAATTTGCGTTGCATGAGAGTTGTCTTGTAAAAGTATTACAGTCATAGAGTTAATCATTCGAGATAAAGTGCCATCGTAACTAATTGGACGAAAACATCGGGACAAAAAACAAATTCTTGAACAATCCATTAACTTCATCTCCGCTTCAGTCAGTAAAGTATTGCAGTTATCCAAGAATGTAGATTTTAACAAGTTGTCTTACCGTTTTAGAGTTTAGTAGAGTTGGTATGGCTTTTAAAGTGCCAGTCAGCAATTTTGATTAAATTTTCTTAACATATTCCGATTTAGCAAATACACATTTAATGAACTTTTAATAATTTTGCAATAACTGTCCACAATTGTTATTTTTTTAAATATTTCTTTGTAACTAATTAATACTGAAACCGGTTTTACACTTAATTAAATTTCCATATAAGTATTTATATAACTATTTAATTCAGCGTTAACGAAGTTTCTATGATCAAAAAATTATAGACTGCATGATGATTATTCATGACCGATGTTTTCACATGTTACCATACTTGTAGTTATAGCCCGCTAGTCATCACATTGGTAATAAGCAAAAACATATCACCGTGTCACAAATTTTGTGCTAACTTACATTATGTATAAACAAGAAACTGATTCACAAAATATTTTCACACTCATTGTTCGCTAGATGATTTTTTTTAAAATTATGATTTTCTTTCTTTTTTTCAGGTTAGTACCAATCATACTATTGTACACAGCTGTCGACAATAAGGTAAAACTTTAATTTAGAACCATTGCTTGTCTCAGTTTATTGATTTCATCGATCGGTATTAATAAAATGAATAGTTTCGTAGTGTTAAACAATCAACATGTACATTACACTACATGAACTATCAAGGAATGAATGAAGTCAGTGCCAATTGTTTACAATTGTAGATTACATATTTCATTTAGAAGTAAACGACAATGTATTCAGATTCGAAACTTAAAAAATCCCAACATTGATGAGTTTTCTACAGATTTGCAAAATATTCCGCACAGTAATATAATTTATCTTTCTAAGATAATTAAAAAGCCGAATATTTTACTAATAACATTCCCAAATTATTTGAGAAAAATATGCCTATACCTACCTTTGCGTACAACAAGAGTAAGCCAAAAGTTCTCTGGCTTACTGAAGTTATAGAAATGATGAGATGGAAGCATACAAGCTTCATCCTTAATTCATCCTTAATAAATGTAACGTACAATATAATTAGGACCGGCGATAAGAATATTACTGTGTTGGTCTTATTGCACTTTTCTAAAGCCTTTGACTAAAGTTAATCACGTTATCCTGTGTGCAAAATGAAAATATATAGAATTTAATAAATTTTCTTGAAAATGGTTTAATTCTTTCCTTTTAGACAAAAGTCAAAAGTTATTATACATGGTAGTGACTCTAAACGTATAAATATTACATCGGGCGTGACACAAAGAACTACCCTTGGCCAATTGTTTTAATACCTAAATATTAAAAAGTGCTTCACCTGTGCGAACGGCAGCTAGTTTTTTATTGGAGGGCATAGGGCCGTGAATTAAGAGTGTGGACATTCAAAAGGGCGCCACCTGCTGAATACTAAATGTAGTGATATAAATAATTTTGTCAGCCAGGAACAAAATTAAGTTACTAGCAATCATGCGATGGAATTCTTAAAATCTATTGATAATGTCAAAATTTACACTTTACTATGAAATCTCAAAATCTATTCAGCTTTTCTGATTGGAATTTGAAAAAGTGTCTTGAAATTAATATAAATAAATGTAAAAATAATAGCATTCTCTAAGAAGAAAAGTAATATTTTGTTTGATATAGTAAATACAGAAACTTAGAGTAGATTCTATTTGTGTTCTGGGCATTACTTTCGATACCGGGCTAAGATATCACATATTGAGAATGTTTTAAAGCGAGCAAACCGTCTATGTGGTTTTATTAAACGACAATGCAGGAATTTCACTGTTATTACTTGTATCTTGAATATATTTAATTCACTAGGTTAGATCAATATTAGAATATTGGTGTATTATCTGGGAACCATACTATCAATCTGATATTGATAGACTCGAAAGTGTGCAAAGGAAAATTGTTAATTTAATTTAATTTAAGTTTCATATTGATAAAACCAATTACATCTTAAGGAAAGGCGCTTTAAAATAATACAAAAATTTGGTTTCAATATTACTAAAAATAAAATAGATTCCTCAGAAATTTTGCAATTATTTAATTTTAAAGTTCCTAGATTTAATGCGAGAAATAATGATTTGGTCTATACTGATAATTTTTATTCAAATTACAATAGTCATTGTCCTGTTGCAAAAGTCATATCGGTATTATTAATAATTTACCAACAAATATTGATGTTTACTTTTGTTCATTTACAAAATTTTTAAATTGTATCTCTGTTAGTAATAATTTAGCTTAGTTTGTTTTTACATTTTAGTCTTTAGTCTTTAATTTTATATATGTGTTATTTTGTAATATACATTGTCAATCTTTTGTCTCTATACAATATGGCATTATATTGTTTTAGTATCATTAGGGATTCTATCCTGTAGATATTTTGAGTAAAAAAGTAGATATTGGGACTAGATAACGGCCGCCACTTATACTGACTCACATTTATTTAAGGTGGCCATTCCCTAGAAAGAGACATCCGATAGGGAAATATTTACTATTTTTAGCTATAACTTTTTTTTCTTAATACGTATATTTAAATAAACTGTAAGAGTACCTAAGTAGAACCATAACAAGACTATTACTATGAATTGTCACTCAATAATTTTAGTGGTTTGCAAAATAGCTCGATTTAAATTTAAAAATTGTGTTAATCTTCCTATTTCGTAGTTTTAAATCGAGCTATTTTACAAACCACTGAAATTATTGAGTGAAAATTCATAGTAATAGTTTTGTTATAGTTCTACTTAGGTACTCTTATATTTTCTTTAAATATACGTACTAAGAAAAAAAAGTTATGGGCAAAAATAATCAATATTTCCCTATTGGATGTCTCTTTCTAGGGAATGGCCACCTTAAATAAACATAACGATTCACAGTCCATAACGTAAAACCCTTATCAGTTGCTGGCCATATCTGATAAGCATCACGCCCACCCTCCTTAATCCTAAATACTTGTGTGGAATGTTTGTTTTCAAATTAATATAATATCTAATCAATATTTACTACGCAATCCTTGTTAGTCCTTAGTCAAAGCCAAGGGAGGTAACCATGCACACACATCCCTATTGAATATCGCATATAAGGGGTTTATTTTGAATATATTAGGGAGGGGGTATACTGTGTTTCTATAGACGTTTTCTGTCGGTCTGATTATAACCGAGCAGGGGGTTGGTCTATAGAAATCATTCCCGTTGCATAAGTTGTAACTTCACAAATGCACAATCATAAGGAAGTTTGAAAAAGTGAAAGATCTAGTTTTTATTGTGATAAAAAAATTTATTGTTTTTTGTACAATTTGAATAACAAATATGGAAGTAAATGATTCGGGATGATTCAGTTCAGGTTAATCGAGGTTGTCGAGACCGTAAATCGTCAAAACATGATAGGGTTTGTCAAATGAATTTATTGTTCAAGGGTGCTGCATAAGGTATCCGTATAGGGTGATATGAATTACAAGTTTTTCGGAGAATGCATCGAATTGAGCAAACATTTGCGGTATAGTGTAAGAGCTAGTGACCAGAATATACAGGGTGTAATTAGTTTCATGTCATTAAAGAAAACTGGTGGTAGGGAACGACAGGACAAACAAAAAAACCTTATATAACATGGAGGTCTAAGGCTGATAGTTTTGGAGAAAAAAAAGAAACAAAATTTTCCAAAATACTTAATAACATATTTTGAGAACTGCTGGCATATTAGGGTAGGCTTTATTGTCTTGTCGCACAATGATACTCTGACATTCGTGAAAATAAGCATGGCGAGCCTAAGAGATAATTAGGCCGCGGCGGGGGTCATCGAAAAGCATGCCGACAAAGCAGTTAAAAGCGACCCATAGAGGAGACCGCCATGTTTTTTGCTTCTTCACGGCCAAATTATCTTATTACGCGTGCTGTACTATCCCCTGTAATATTCTCAAGTAATAATTTCAGTTTTTGTCCTTACTTGGCAAACAACGTACACACGACGCGACCTACCCGTTCCTTGGTTTGTCTGTTGCTTTTGTTCTTTTTGAGTTTTGTGCCACTTATGTTAAGATTTATTTTATTGACTTATCATTCAAGTCGTTAGTACTTGGTTACGTAAGACACTACTTCTTGTTGGTGCTTTTTGTGTTACTTTTTGGATTTTGGACCAAGTTTTTCTTTTTGTTTTCTTTATTGATAACGTTAATTCATAGTTTAGTGTGATGTTTTAAAACGCAAATTTTGGACATTATGCGAGATTACACTTATCCAGAGCTCGCGGATATGCACTTGGTGTATGGAGAAAGTGGTGGAAATGCAGCTGGTGCGGAAGAGCTTTATCGTTTAAGGTTCCCTAATCGACGTCATCCTTGTGCTCGTACATTTGTTAGTATTGATCACCGTCTACGAGAAACAGGTCGTCTCGATGGACATGGAGGAGAACGAGGTCCCAACGCGAAGAAAGGGTAATTGACGCAGAGGTTCAAATTTTGGAACTTGTAGAAGAGGATCCAACTTTAAGCACCCGCGATATCGCGAACCGTGTGGGAGTATCCCATTTTATGGTATGGAGGACATTAAGAGATATGAACTTACATCTATATCACTATCAACGTGTCCAAGCACTAGAACCTCAAGATTTTGCTGAGCGAATGCAGTTTTGTAGGTGGATTTTAAGAAAACACGCGACAAATGAGGATTTCTTAAACGTTCTGTGTTTCTCCGATGAATCGTGTTTTACAAGAAATGGTAAGTTTAATTTTAAAAATATGCACTATTGGGCAGACGAAAATCCACGTGTAATAAGAAGGGCGCATTTTCAATGACGGTTCAGCGTTAATTTGTGGGCAGGAATTTGCGGTAATGAAATAATTGGACCTGTACAATTACTCGCTAGATTGAATGGTGATGTATACTTAAATTTTTTGCAACAAACATTGCCAAATTTGCTGGAAGATGTACCCTTAGCTACGCGCAGAAGAATGTGGTATTTGCACGATGGCGCGCCAGTCCATTTTAGTCCAGCTGTTCGAAATTTATTGAACAGAAAGTTTCCTCGACGATGGATTGGACGTGGCGGACCAGTTCCATGACCTGCTAGATCGCCCGACTTAAATCCGATGGACTTTTATTTTTGGGGGCATTTTAAATCTCTGGTTTACCGTGATCCAATTGACACTTTAGAACAATTGCAACAACGTATTTTAATGTGCATAGAAACCATAAAAATGATCGTAATTTACCAAATATGTTGAACGGAGTGCGTATGTCCTTAGTTCGACGTGCCGAAATGTGTATACGTGGAGATGGAGGTTATTTCTAATAATTTTTGTGAAATATTCAAAAGAATTGTTCAGTTATTGGGTGTTACCTATTGGGCATTAAAGGCATGATTATTATTATTATTATTATTATTATTATTATTATTATTCAAAAATGTCACAACTCTCTTTTCAGTTGGTTGCATTCACGCTAGGGAAAGAATTCACTTTATCCTATGGTGAAAAATTTTCGGACCAGATGACAGGTCTGTAATATAGTTGCTTTCTGCATAATATTACTGATGTGTTGGGGTAACTGTAATTTTTCCAAATAACTTGGGAGCCTAGTCGAAACTACTCCTTCCACTGAGATGACTAATGGGATTATACTGATATTTTTTAGCTTCCAATTACATTTAATTTCGACGGCCAGGTTTTGGTATTTATCAATCTTTCGATATTCCGTTGTTATTAAATTAGTAGTGAGGGGTGTAGCAATTATTATTATTATTATTATTATTATTATTATTATTATTATTATTATTAGTAGTAGTATTCGCTGTCTTGTTTTGATCTGTTTATTATTCTTTATATTGATTTTCATAGAGACAACTATTTTCTGTTATTGTATCTCGGAGTCTAACTGTTTGTTTTCCAATTTCATAAAATAGTTATTAATTTTTTAAGCTTTTAACACAATGTTACAAATGTTAACAAACCACTTTTAAATTTTATGCATTCTTATAAACGACAATAAAAGCTACAATAACTTTGTTCCAAATTAAAAATACATGTAAACAAATCCTATTTAAACCCCTGTGGCCTTGCTATGCTTGCGTTCTGCCGAAAGACAAGAAAATATTTACATTTTCATAATTGGTGGTATATAACGTTCGGTACAAGTAATCCCATCCCAAGTGCCGCACTTCTTCCGGCGGGAATACAAGTCGGGTATTTTATTATTTCTAATATTCGGAACCATCCATCGACCCTGAAAAGCAGTGGTTCTCAAATGTTTCCTACCTTAACATTCAAATTTTAAACCTAGGTCAGTGTTTTTCACAGTGCCCCTAGAGAAAAAAGTCAGATAGGTTTTGTGTTTGTCTAGTTGGTCCCTATTACCAGTTTTTTTCAATGATATAGAACTAATTACACCATGTATTTATTTGACACAAACTATAGCTATTAATAAAAATGAAAGTAATGTTGGTGCGATAACAATGCCTTGAGGAACTCCTGTTATTATTTTACTTACTAATCTTATTGTCTATTTTAACAAATGAGTCTATTTTTTAAGTAACTGACAAAACTTCCAGTGCACTCTATCCAGTTCCTACTTGACTCTATGTTTGTAATTATGACTATTACAAATTGTATGCATTTTTTATTTAGTCACAAAAAAAATCGTTTAACAAATGCATCTTTGGTGAGAACCTTAACGAAGACTTTACAAGTTTCCGATGCCAACCACAACACCTCCAGCACGCCAATTAGTCGTGTAGTCGCGAGTAAAACCCGGCAAGTTTAAGGAAATTAGCAAACCCTTAGAAACTATGCCACACAACATCGTTTACCTAAATTAATTAATTACACCTGCAGACCGAACGCCGCAATGTGTCACATGACACACATACAAAATATGAGTCTAATCGCCCTGAACAGTCCAGACCTTGTGCCTGAGTCACCGTCCCCCGTATTTGCCCGCCTTCACCCTCGCCTACCACCCTCCTCGACCACCCTTAACAGGGGCAGCCCTTCATTCGCGATGTCTAATCACTTTCAGTGTGTGTACAGAATTTAACTATGACCGGTAGCGTTTTTAAACGTCGCCTATCGATATATAGTGTTTTTATCATTGCTAGTGATGTGCTGAAGAAAAAATATAAAGGATATATCTGTGGAAATTGTGAGGGAACAATAAGTTGTTTGTTGTGTCTAATAAGCACGTGTTTGAAGTTACCGATCGATATTTAAATGAAGTTTTCTCCCGGCTGTTTTGAGGAGAATCCGTTAACGGTTTCGGTGAATTTGTTGTGTCTGCACATTCTGTTTTTTATTTAGTGATTTTGTATTGTTCTGTGGGGTTGCTACAAAGAAGATGGTGATAATGTTTAAAGCGCTTTTTGGTTCAAATATTTTTTTAGACAACTATTTAAATTTTAAATCATTCATGATTTGAAATCTACATTTTTTATCTAAGTTCATGCGCAAATACCGAGATAAATGATAACCTACTGAGCAGAGATATATGGCAAGACGTAGATATATCTGACTAATTGCTAATAAATTATTACATTCGAGATACTCATGGATGTAGTTTTTCAAGACTTTCCTAAAATGTCAAATACACGACTCGAATATATAATTTTGGTCAAATATGTATATTAATACAATCTTACGCATCTAAACAAAGGGGGCGCCATTCTGTCTGTAATAACAAAAAAGCCTAAAGAATTAATTTCGATAATTTGTATACCACTGAAAATGTATCAATTCTATTTGAAGGTTTATATTTAACATTTCTCAATAATCTTGAAACCAATGGAGAGCCTATCCTTTCTACATTCAGGTGGTGCTAATTTATTCTCGAAATTATGGCTTACAAATGCTACAGAAACTGTGTAAACAAAGCGTACCTGAAAAGTGCAGTTTAAATTTCAGCATTAATCCATTTTTAAAACTATTGCAGATGATAGATGCATACTTCCATTATAATATGAAATCTGCAGAAAAGAATGAAGTAATTTTTGGTGAAAAAATTGTCAGCATTGCTTTATTGTTATAGAAAGTTACATTGGGATGAACATTTATTGTTATTAACTTCAGTATATACACATTACACGCCTCACAAAAAAATAAACAAAACTCATGTATCCCTATGTATTTTCGCTGAATCCGAATCCGAGCTCAAAAAAAAATCGTACACCCCCAAAATCATTAGTTAGAGCCAAGAAACACCCCTGGAATGGGGTAAAAAGAAGATTAAGTTACGAGAATAATTCTTACGTCTTAATCAATCGAATTATACAAATTAAGGTTAAATAGCAGCGTACATACAATAGATATGACACACACCGCCAGGGAGGGGCGAAAACTACCCCCCATATATAAAAAAATCGATCCAAAACAGCAATGACTGCTGAAACAGTTCGAAATGTCTAAGTTTTGTTAAAGTGATAAGAAACTGCATCGGGCCCGACGTAATATTCATAATCTGCCCCTATAGGGTTAAGATCAACCACACCCTCTGAGGGTTGACACTATAAGATGTTGATGGTACGTAAGTCTCCAGTTCTATTTTAGAGTACTATGCACTTTCAGCCAATCATAGCGTCCATGAAATTATTGTTACCTGTTTACTTTTACGTTTTTTTATTGTTTTTCATAATATAACATTTTTGGTAAGTCAAAGAAAAACAATATAAGTATAACTCTCTATAGAGTTATAGAATACATACTGAAGGCATGCAGTTGTAAACACATTGAAATATGAAGACACGTAAAAAGTAGGTAACTACAAGAACAGTTTACAAACAATTTGTAAAAACTCAATTACTTATTTATAAAATTGAAATTGAATTGTGATGACGGCCTAGGGGTGGTTGTTCTCATCCTATAGGGGCAGATTATGAAGATTATGTCGGACCTGACGCAGTCTCTTATCACTTTAACAAAACTTAGACATTTCGAACTCTTTCAGCAGTCATTGCTGTTTTGGATCGATTTTATTATATATGGGGGTTAGTATTCGCCCCTCCCTGGCGGTGTGTCTCATGTCTATTGTATGTACGCTGTTGTTTGACTTTTATTTGTATAATTCGATTGATTAAGACATAACTATTCTCCTAACTTAATCTTCTTTTTACCCCATTCCAGGGGTGGTTCTTGACTCGGATTTAGATTCAGCGACCGAAAATACGTAGGGAAACATAGGTTTGGTCCGCTGGTGTGAATTTTTTTTTGTGGGGTTGTTATTCTTCAATTGCCAACCAAAATCAGTTGGATTGGGATTTTCTGGGTTTTCACAGTTGCAATTTTCCAAAAATGATTTAATCGACTTTTCACAAAGTTTTCTATCTTCCTACGAGCTAATTCTTCAGGCGTTAATTCCATTTTCTGTAGATACTTTGGCCTTTTGTGGATTATCATCTTGTATTCACAAAGTAAATATTTCGCAGTACTTGTTGCGGTGTCACAGCATCAGCGTTTATCGTTTTCTGTCTTGTTCATATTCTTAAGATGGTGTCTCATGGGATAATGGCCTGTTAGAATGCTTATTATCAGCCTTAAGTCAGACTTTTCGAGTTGTAGACGCCTTGCGGCATTCTTTGTTGAATAAGTTGTGGAATTTTTCACGTATCTTTGGCCTGAAGTGTTCCTTCGGTAGAACCTTTTCTGTTCCTTTTCCCATTTTAAGATCTCTTCCGTTATATGCTTCTTACTTACGGTTTGGGCCCAAAATACTGGGCTTCACGTCATTTTTTGCAATCAATCCTGACCTATTTTACTTATTTGCTGGTTGCGCAACCCACCATTACACCATATTCACGGGACACTCTGTATAAGCTAAGAGAATATCTTTTACAAAACATGGTGGTAGTTCCATGTAGTAGTAATTAATTTATAAAAGCAAAGGCAGTTTTATAGTCTAATTTTAATACTTTTTAATATACTAATTGCTATCTTCAACTTTTAGTACTTTTTTATACATAGATAGACAGCCTTGCTCTCATGCCGACGCATTAACATAACAATACGTTAAATGACGTACATGGAATCTAGTTCATTTGTTATAAAAGATCCAAAAATGGTGTTCCCTTTTCGTTTGCGTGTATTAACGGACCCGTTCCACTCTCTACTGTATCCTGTATCAAATCACAGTTTAAAAAATGCAATAAAACCAGTCGTAAACGTATATTTGTGGCATTTCCTTTTATTTTACGATATCTAATTTATCAAATTATAGCATAATAAAGAGCATAGTGTAGGATTTTATTGTTCTAAATGCACTAAAATTCCACTAGTTTTATACGGAAAAAAAAACTATATAAAGCTTCTCGAAAGCCAACTAATAAAATAGGCAGTACAATAAATTTTATTACCAAGTGAGAATCAGATAGAAAACAACATCCGTATACAAAGTTTATCATAACATATCCGACCATTTTAAATGTTAGATGACAGGCTTTGGATGAGCCCTCGTAAATTTTTATGCATTCTTGGGACTCGTCGGTCAGGATTATCATGTAATAAAACTAATGGTAAAGTTACTATTTGACCAAGTTATCTTTTAGGTTAATTTGCTTAAGATAAATATATATGTATTCGGGTACCTGTTGGAGCTCAGACAGTCGACAGCGTTCATTAAAATAAATTGTTGAGCGTATTTGAAATATTAGGCCGTTAATAAATGTTAGTATTTCCTAAAAGAACGATATAATAATATAATAAATGGTAACATAGCCACTATCAAGAAATTTTCAAGAGCTTTCGAAATTTTGTTATGAGCAAACATTTTCTTATGCAAAGAATAGCATTACTAAATACCAACACAGTAGTTTCAGAAGAAGATCTACTTCAAGTAATCTTTATTGCATAACTGAATGTATATCTGATGCTATTGATGCTAACTCACAACTCGACGTAGTTTAAACAAACTTCACTGAAGCATTTGACTTAATCAGCATTTCATTTTCAAATTTAAAAAATTTGGTTTCTCAAGTTTTTTGGTATTTCTCAAATCGTATCTTGAGAATAGACATCATCATGTCGAATACTGAGGGCAACGGTTTGCTGAGTTTTACTTCTACATCGTGTAAACCTCAAGGCTCTGCGTTAGGGCCATTATTCTTCACTATCTTCATTAATGACATTACAGTAGAATTGTGTATGAATTGTCTTTTATACGCAGCAGATATGAAGTTATACATTAAAGTAAATGATGAAAGTGATTGTGCGCCATTGCCAACTGGCCTTGATAAAATCGACAGGGTAATTTAAACAAATTACAGTTGAACATATGGAGGAGTAATGCTCTAAATCTTACTAATAAACATCAATTTGTCTAATCAAGTTATTGTAAGGTCAGTTGGGGTATCTGGGCCCAGGGGGTAACTGGGCCATGTTGCAGTTGGCAGTACTGAAGGACAATGTCATCTCATTACAACAATTGGTCTCATGTTTCTGAGTGTTGTTGCTTTCATGTAGCAATTTTTTAAATTTTGTAGTGCAAAATTTTCATAGCAACGTGATGTAATCTTGATTTTTATGAAATATCTACAGGTTTACTGTATATATTATCAACGTCACAGTTAATTTAGCATAAATTAGAAACATGATATATCCCTAAAATGTTATTGCAAACATGTATTCTGCGTTAGGTCATAATCTTGAGTGGGTGGCTCAGTTACCCCCACAATTTTTCAAAAATGGGGTAATGGCCAGTTAATTGGGGCATCTGGGCACGGCTGGGACCAAGTTACCCCAAGCACATTAAGTATGTTGTTTTTGTTTTTATTTATTAGGTAGATGTAGATCACTGCGCACAGTCACACAAAAAATAGCGATCTGAACCCGGAACCCGACATATTAATCCCTATGTATTTTGATGTGTTGAACACGAATCTGATGTCCGTTTAGCTCCATCACCCACCATTTTTTTGTAAATCGCGAAAATAGCCTAAGCAACCTCATTTCATTAGATTATTTTCGCGATTTACAACAAGTTGGTGGGTAACGGATCTAAACGGACATTGGATTCGTGTTCAGCACGTCGAAATACATAGGATTGCTACGTCAGGTCCTTGGTGCAGATCACTTTTTTTTGTGGGCCTGTGCTATTTATGCTTACTTGAAATTGGATGTTTTTTACATTTAATTTTGCCCTTTTTACTTTAACAGAAGTTGTGTTATTCCTAAATTTGAATAAATTTCACACCTAATTGTTATGTAGTAGTTCTCTTACATCGCCGACAACTCGACTATGGTGTGTTTTAAATGACTTGTGGTAATTTTTGTACGAAGTTTACATGTTTACCAACACGCCCACTTACCCCAGTTCAAATAACAATCGTTTGTATGAAACCAAGACCCGTATGGTCCAGTTGCCACAATTTCTAGGGGTAACTGGGCCCATCAGACTTTTTATTTAATTATAATTATAAAGAAAATTAAATTTGACTCGGGATTTGAATATTATATATTTAAAAACTGTATATTGTATTATATATAAAAAAATATTTTAGATATTAATATAACTTATTAGTGGTTCTCAGGCAAGTTCAAAGTATAATCTCGCGCTCAGGTTGTAAAATCATGGCCCAAATACCCCAAGTGACCTTATGGAAGAAATAGTACTTACACGTCCATTAACGTTCCATAATCTAGGTGGAACATCTGACACTAAACTATCGTTTAATTGCTTTATAAACACCATCACTAATGAAAGTTGTAGGATGCTGAGATTTATACCGGGTGGCATAAAAGTATGGGAACAGCAGGATAACTTAAAAAATACTAATCCTAGAAAAAAGTCTAAATACAAAAGTTGTAGGAAATTCCTATAGCTACCTGACGGTGACCTTGGATTTGACAGCGATCGTGCCCTTCAAGGTAATTTGAAGGTGAAGTCGATTTTTTCAAATGGAACTCCCTACTTTTAACCCCGGAAATGAAACGAGCGAAAAATTTTACGTTCCGACACGACTTTCAACTTAAGAAATTGACCTCTGAAGGTCATCTTTACTTTACTCTTGAACCTCAATTTTGCAACACCAAATAATAGATGTGTGCTCTGAGATTACACCAGAAATGACAAGAAGTAGAATTGATCATTTTTATATCCGTCTAGTTTACTATGAAACTGTCAATGGCGAACAATTTGAACATCTACTTTAATAACAAGAAAAATACAGGAACAGCAGGATAACTTGAAAAATACGAATCCTAGAAAAAAACTTTAAGTACAAAAGTTGTAGGAAATTTCCCTGACTATCTGACTGTGACCTTGGATTTGGACGTACCCGTGACCTTGAAGGTCATTTGAAGACGATTATTTTCAAATGGAACCTCCTACTTTTAACCCCGGAAATAAAACCAACTGAAAATTTTACGTTCGGGGATGACCTTTGGCACTTACAAAATTATGGTGTTAAGATGACCTTTAGAGGTCAGTTTTGTAAGTATCGAAGGTCATATTCGAATGTAAAGTTTTCCGCTCGTTTCATTTCCGGGGTTAAAAGAAGGGGGCTCCGTTTGAAATTTCGACTTGACCTTCAAACGACCTTGCAGAAGACTGCCAAGGTCATTGTTATATAGCCAGGGAAATTTGCTACAACTTTTGTATTTAAAGTATTTTTCTAGGATTCGTACTTTTCAAGTTATCCTGCTGTTTCCATACTTTTATGCCACCCGATAGTATGTTCTCGCGATATTAGTGAATCTAATACGCTGAAACTACTGTATCTTTTATTAGATTCAAACTGTTTCGCGAATATTCGCCAATTATTTGGTCTCCTTACTACAACTTATATTTGCAAAACATAGAGGGGACGTTTTTTATCGACTTAAGTCAAGGTGTTTACCCTGCTATAGGTTTTCCTTACAGTCTCTATTCTGTTAAATAGATTTTCACTTTCGAGTCTAGGGACTCGCAGCTATATTTCTTAAAATAGTACATAATTTAATCAGATTGTGGCACTAACTTACGTTTACTAAATTTTAGGACACCTAGATCAGGTTCTGGACAGAACTCCTTATACTATAAACCGATTACCTGGAAATCTAATCAGTGTATAAAATATGTGAAAACCATCTTCAAGTATAGTTTGATATCGTCTACTGTAATACAAAGATAACCGCATAATTCAAAATTTAATTTTCTTGTTTCAATTTTTCCTTGTTATATACTTGTATGTGCTTATTATCTCTGCCTTGTAATTGAAAAGCTTTATTAAGTAGTGTGTTGTTAAATAAATAGGTGAATTGTAAACAACTAACACGAAAAGATACTTTATACAGAATAACTTCTTTGTAGCAGCCTTTCATCGAACGATACTGAAACTGATGCACTTGTTTCTTATTATTCGATGCGCAATCCTTGAATTTTGCATTGGGTGGTTCATTTATATACAGCTTGTCGCATTTTGCTTGGAACCACCCATATGTCCGCGCATTTTGTGTTATATTAAATTTTACAAAACATAATAGCGTGGCCTACTATGATTTTTTTTCGGGTTTGAAAATGGCGAAATCTTATTAGCGATTTTTATTTCAAATCTGAGTGCGCCACTGGATTCGGCAACCCCCCAAATGTATTTGTACCAAATTTCGTTGAAAGAGTCGTATTTTTGGATTTTTTCTGAGAGAAATAAAAATTCGAAAATTGCCGAAGAAATTCATCATATCAAATCATATGGGATTGTGTATTTATGAAAAGAGTACCTTGATTGAAATAACTGTCATTGTTAAAAAAAAACAGTAATGCTCAATTTAGAGATTATCAAACAAATTTTGTGCTTTCACACTATATAACTAACAAGCAAATAATTAAAAAGGAGGGACACAAAAGAATTGACCTAAAAATATTACAAAATAAATAAAATAATTAAATGTAGGCTCTCTCTAAGCCGCCTTCAATTTCTATACATTTATCGACCCTCTCACGATTTTTACGAACGACATTTCTAAGTTCTTCCCTCTAGATTTCTTGAGAAGCTGTGTAATTCTGTCACATAGTTCTTGCCTATTTTGTGGTCGAGATTTATAAACTTTGCTTTTAAGAGTACCCCACAAATAAAAATCAAGGGGTGTTAAATCCGGCAATCTTGGCGGCCAGTCTCTCAATGGACTACTACGTTCAATCCACCTAACGGGAAAATTTTGGTTGCGCCATGTCCTGACAATTACTGCATGGTTCCAAAACTGATTTCTTAGGAACTCCAGAAAATTTTAACTGTTTAAAATTTCCTTACAAAAACAGGGGCCAATTAAGAGCTCGTTCAAAATACCACAGCAGGCATTTATTTTTTGTGAATATTGACTTCCGCAACTGATTACCCAATTGGGATTTTCCTCTGCCTAAAATCTACAATTCTCTGAGAAAACCACACCGTTTGTGCTGAATGTAGCCTCATCGCTATATATGATTTATTTTTTAAATCTGGGCCATTCAAATAGTCTCCTTGAGCCCACAGGCAATACTCAAACCTTTCTTCGTCACCTACTTGCAAGTAGTAAGTATTTCGAGACTTGTTTAAATGTATAGCAGCATTCCTCAAGCTTGAACGAGGGTGCTGCTTCTGGTAGCCAGATCCTCTAGAATTTGTTTCTGAAACACTACCGGTATCATTAAAACATTTTATTTATCAATTCTCGGGCAGCTTCTCTATCACCAACAGTTTTAATAATCCTTATTTTTACTTGAAAAGTTAACCTTTTCGCGGGCATAACTATGATAATGAGGACGAATATCAATAAGCAATATCTACTCATCAACAATGAATCATTCATTTGGCAGTTATTTCAGTCAAGGCACTCTTTTCATAAATACACAACCCCATTCAACAGTTAAATTTCTTATTTTTGAATTTTTGTTTCTCAGCAAAATTCCAAAAATACGACTTTATCAACGAAATTTGGTGCAAACGCTTTTGGGGAGTTGCCGAATCCAGTGGCGCATTCAGATTGAAGATTTCACCATTTTCTGACCAGAAAGAAAATCATAATAGGCCACGCTATTATGTTTTGTAAAATATAATATAACACAAAGACTCCCTTTTCAAAGATCTATATTTAAAACAAAATTATCTAAATCGGACATTAAATAAACTCTTTATATGGGTGGTTCCAAGCAAAATGGGACATGCTGTATAATGAATACATAGTTAAAGACTTTTTTATATAGAAATCCTACTTCTATTTATTCCAGCAAAGCCCAACATATTAACCTTTCATGTAGTGCCTAACACTTTTAGATTTGATGCCACTTGCATTGAAAAGTTCGGTCTCTTTACGTAGATGCTGTTTGCTTCAGTTAGTTATTTCAAACGTATGCAGTATTAAATTTCAAAGCTAGCCGTGGTTATACAGGACTCTCGTCTGTTGCTATAAAAACAATCCAAGATAGTTTTGGCTTCGCCAATGCACTGTTGTTGATTCTACGCTAAAATACCATTAACATCAAATATACTTATTTCCAACTGAGCCACCCTATACAAATTATTCAAAGCGCAAATATTTCAACATTTACAAGCTGAATGATGTTATTTATAGAAACTCTCTTAACCGAGACAAAATAAGCCCCTGGCTCTGAACTATAGTTGTTTTCAATCCCGCAGAAATTAAAATGAACATGACATGTGCACATAATATAAACTGTGGCAGCAAGATAAAAAGGAAAGAATACTACAAAGGCTCGCGATGCTCAAAAGACTCCAGCTGATGTTTAATCAACGAAAACAATAAAACCTAGGAGCTCTGCGTACACAATAACCAAGTATGAAGTCGTCCGATCCAACTCGCTCTTGTTCTGATAGACAAGAGAAGTCACAAAGCCCTTTGTGTATGCCTGACATACCTCTGCCCACGCCCCCGCCAATGGCTAATATCATGGTGACTTCGCGCTTTGATTTGCAAACAAGGGGAGGCTGCGGGTACAGGAGGATATTAAGTTCTAGAAGCACTGAGTTCCGATCACCTTTACTCAATAGGGCTACTATATCGCAGAATGTTGATAGTTATAGAAGTCCGTTGATGCCAGCTAGACGGTTTGGGGGCGTAATGGAGGAGTTGGCGTTGTCGCCGATGCCCAGGCATCGGAACTTTGAGGATCTCTCAAAGCGGTTGGAAGATTTCGACGATTTCAAGTTGAGAAATAAAGCTTCCCCACATAAGATAAAAAACGAAGTTAAAGATCAACAATCACCTAAGAAACTGGATACTAAGAGGAGCAAGTATTTGTCTAGAGAGTCAGTTTTGTCCCAGGAGTTGGAAGAAGTGAAGAATCTAACCCAAGAACTGAAAACTAAGTACAGTGTCGAGACTTGCTCACAATCGACGGAAGAATCCCCTGAATACCAAAGTGTGTTTTACAACGAGCACTACATATCGGACATCGACGAAAACGAGGAAATAAAACAGTTCAGTTGTGGTTACAAGTCTCCAGAAAGGCGTTACTCCGATCACTCTGAAAGAAGCTGTGCCCCGAATACCCAAGCTTATAATAACTATTACACGCTACCCTCCTTAAGTACGTTCAAGTGTATAAAAAGTGCTCCGATTACTCAGTTCGGGCAAACGAATAGGACTTTCGGGAGTAACAGTTCCATGAAGAGTTCTGATTACTATGTGTACAGCCCGCTGAAAGTTAAGAAAACCGACTGCCTTGAATCCTCGCAGAAAATTATGAAGAGTCCTCAGCGGCCGGTAGTGAAGATTGCTAAAATCAGGTAAGAAAACGTAATTTGATAAAGTGTGGTAATATAAAACACTTTGTGTTTCAAGTATTTAGTAGGAAGATGAAGGTGAAAAAACTTTCAGTCTTCTCGACCTCTATTCAAGCTACGACAAAAGCGTAAAGGGCGCTTTGAGCACTAAAACTTTGCTTCTCTTGACTTTCGTCGTAACTGCAACGGTTATCGATTGTGGGGCAAACTTTCTCGGAGCGACAATTTGTTTTGGCCATAACTTTTTTCTTCCCCCCCGCGGGAGTTAAAGAATATAGAATTTTGTGCATTTGGGATACTTAAGAGGGGCTTAAAACGTATGCAAAAAATCAGCGAGGTAGGTGATCTTGTCACAATAACATAGGGAAAATCTCCCTGCCACCTGGGCTAAAACCCAAATCCACAAAATCCCAACAAGGCTACCCAAGATATTGAAGGTCAAAGTTCATTGCATATATCTCGTTTCATATGCATCGGATGCCCATGAGGTCAGTGTGAAAGTTGTAGATAATTAAATTATCTACAAGTTATCTTTTTTATTTTTTCGTTTTTGATTTTTATCTCCCACAAAAAAAATTTTCTTTTCACAAAATTTGTTGGAAACTTACTCTTTTATGTCCCAAACACGCTGTAATTTTTTTGAAACGAAATATTTATCTTTACATTTTATTGTGATTTTAAACCAAAAAAGAGACGTCATTTTCACTCGAAAATACCCATGTGCTGGAAACAGTTTTTTCAATAAAAAAACAGTGGTCTTTATTTTCGTTGAAACGTCTACTTTTAGATGGTGTAAAGAATAAACATTACTATGGGTAAATTTGCCAGGAAACGCGAGAAACTGAAAAAACTAGATTTTAAAAAGTTATTTATCAATCATTGTTTAAAATTTTTCATTATTGATTAAAATTCACAGTTGAAATCCTTGAAAAATGTAAGATAGAAAGTAAGAAACTAGAAGAAAGAGAAACTAGACGTTTCAACGAAAATAAAGACCACTGTTTTTTTTGCACATGGGTATATTCGGGTGAAAATGAGGTCTCACAATAAAATATAAAAATAAATATTTTAATTCAAAAAAATTACAACTTGTTTGGGACATAAAATGGTCAGTTTCCACCAAATTTCGTGACAAGAAAAATTTTTTTGTGGGAGATAAAAGCCAAAAACGATAAAACGGGTTTTTCGATTTTTCTAGGAAAATTTTAGGTTATGTGAAAAAATGGTTCATACAAAAGTTATAGACCTTCTCATTACCATTACCTATAACCTTTATATTTACCTTTTTTCGATGGAAGGTCTAGTTTCGCTGGAAATCGTGAAGAACCATTTTCCTAAAAGTTCACCCCAGTTCACCCTCGTAACTCATCAACTTTTTTTTTCCTGTTGGTTGCGCTATATTTCCTTCCTTTTCCAACAGTTGTCATACTGTTATTAATTTTTTTTAAAGATATCTGCACTGGCCTATGAGCTTAGTTCTGAGCATTACTTGCAATACCTTTAGTTACAATAGCCTTGCCCAAATAGCAAAAAATGATAAATACACTTTCAATGTAATATTTCCTTTACACATTCGTGAACCTAATTTGGTAAATGAAAAAAATGCACAAAGATTAAGCTGGTAAATTTTTCGGACGATGTATCACTTCTACCATTTTGAGAATAACCTCCAAAATTTTCAGTAAATTCACAGAATTTTGGAAACAAAAATTTAAATACATTGGACTGTAAATACTAAATATGTATTCATAGGAGCAGCGTAAGTTGTAAACAAAACTCTTCTTCGCCAAATCACAAAATGTTGTACACGAAAGTTTCTTGTTAATACGAACCGAGTAAGAATGGTCTCTTGTAAATCCTACCTAAAGTCAATCGTTGCCAAGAAAATTCGATGTGAAATACATTTTCAATACTTATCAACTGGAAATAAATGAAAACGTATCTCTGCGTAATCTAAATTTTTAACAATAAGGTCATTAATAAAAGCGACCAATAAGAGAGGGTCTAATTTTGATCCTTGGGGACCTACCTTGTTGGTATTAAACTTAAGCTGTGAATGAATTCGAGCACTTAGGCAACAAATCACTTAAAATCTTCCTTGGCATATATATGTTGAGTTATTTTTATTATAAAAAATAATACATCACATCTTAAATAAATATCTTACTAATACAAAGCAGATGTTATATTATAATCGGGTTTGTTTTTACTAAAATACCTATTAAAATCTAACTGAGAGAGTAGCTGAAGCAGATGTTGTCCGCAAACTTTTTCTCGTAAACTATACAAAATGTAGAGCAGAGAATCTGTGACTCTATCGCTTCTCTCTTGGAAACGTTGAAGTATTTGTAATTCTAGTTTTGTCAATCCTTCGTCCCAATTGCTTACCACTAGGCAGAATTCATCACATATCTCTAACAACGTTATGATTACGTTGTAAACCTAAAAATAAAAGCTCACTGCAATCATAATATACAGGGTCCGCGAGTTAAATCTCTACAGGCTTGAATTGTTTTTA
The DNA here is from genome assembly GCA_963583905.1 of Stenurella melanura. Classification (NCBI taxonomy): domain Eukaryota; kingdom Metazoa; phylum Arthropoda; class Insecta; order Coleoptera; family Cerambycidae; genus Stenurella; species Stenurella melanura. Next base: position 9,908,402 of record OY757310.1, read on the forward strand.
TATTTTGTATACAGGGGTTCTTCCCTTAAAATAAATCACCCTATATCTACAATTTGATGTGCGGACATCATAGTCGAGGAAAAACCCAAAAAACGTTCAATACTTTAACCGATTTTTTTGAAACTTGGGAAATATCTTCTTGGATTCATAAGTCGAAAAGTTAAGAGTTTTTTTTGTCGGTCGAACCTCCGACATTGCTAAATAAACAAATTAAGTTAACAATTGAATAGCTTCATTAATAATTCTTCAAAATGGCGGAAATTTTCTTAGGGGGGTTTCAGGGGTCGCTGATTATGAATTTGATATTAATGAATTCAAATTCAAAATGGCGTATGTTATTAATTATTTCGTATATTTTTAGGTAACAATTGAATAACTGCCAGAAAAATAACTGAAAATGGCTGAAACTTTTTTTGGGGGTTTTCAAAGGTCGCCGATTACGAATTTGATATCAGAGTCCAATGATTATTATTTCCTTTTTTAATTTTTTTCCTTCCAAGTCTTCGCACATATGAAGCAATTTTTTTTCCAAACAAAATCAGGATGTTCATTTGGCATACGTATTTTTTTTGACAGGTGATCTATTACCACCTTCCCTTTTCTGTTTATGAGAAACTTTGCAGTACCAAGAATGTATGTACAATCTTCGACAGGAAGCGTGAACTAATAAAAAACCGCTAATTGCAAAAAATGGATGGAATCCATCTTTTCTCTTCAATAAAGCTTCTTTAACGATTTTTTATCCTTTTCCCCAACGACGGATAGTTCCTCACCAAAATAATCATCAGGATTGGCCTCGGATAATGTACAGATAATGCACGCGCCGATGTAAGAAGCATGAATAAATTTTGAAAAAATTATCGTTTCTTGTAATAGAAGCGTCGTACAACGATTTCTTAAGTTCCTGTGAAACTTCAAATAATTCTTCGTTGATGTCCTCTTCATCCGTTGTCCGAACCTGCATGCATATAATCCACGATCGGGAAAGAGGGGGTGAATCTGGCACCCAATCTGTCATTCTAAAAAATGATAACTCTCAGAGAAGCCGAATTTTTTAATATAACAATATGTTAAATATGACCATGCTTAACGTACGTTTCAAATGTTATTGGTTTGGAGTCCAAATCAGTTATAGTATTCGGTCCGTTTTTTTTTGAATTTCTGGAAAACGGTTCAAAATTTTTGAATGAAATAAGATGCAAAGTTAAGCCAATAAACTTACCTTTCGAGTGTTTTTTGTGTGAAATCGATATCTAGAACTGTTTTCAAATGCGACCCCTCACAAGCACCTATCACACCAGCGTGTGGTCGGAAAATCGCTCAGTTTTTTTCGAATTTCTGGAAGACGGTTCAGAATATTTGAAAGAAATAAAATGCAAAGTTAAACCTTTCGACTGTTTTTTGTTTGAAATCGATATCTAGAATTCTTTTCAAATGCGACCCCTCACAAACACGTGAACTGAGCAGGATGCGTAACCGGCAAGTCAGAAACGTCGTATAAAAAGCAGATGTTCAAGGTTTTTTTTTGGGGTAACCAGTTTGTTACTATTAAGAATTCTATTTTTGGTGTATACCTAAATACGATGTATCTATAAGATTCACATAAATATATGCCTATGATAATATATTATACTTCGTATAGGAATTTAAAAATCATCGTTTATTTCGAAATGCGCGCAGATTTGTGTATCTTAATAAATTTTTTGTTAATAAACAACTACTTTTTATGAATTTTTAAATTTATATATGTAATCAGCGACCCCTAAAACCCCCCAAAAAAAAATTTCAGCCATTTTCAATAATTATTCAGGATGTTATTCAATTGTTAACTTAATTTGTTTATTTAACAAAAAAACTCTTAACTTTTCGATTTATGGACCCAAGAAGATATTTCCAAAGTTTTAAAAAAATCGGTAAAGTATTGAATATTTTTTGGGTTTTTTAAAAATTTCGATACAGCGACTCGACTATCACCGTTGCTAAAAAAATAAAGAGATATACGGTCCTGGAGAATTTAAAGAAGCAGATTCTGTATATTTTTATGGAAGGAACTAGTTTACAAATTTTCTACATTATTTTATACCGAGTGTTTATTTATCCCTATACACCTTTCTAACATTAATGATGCCTTACCTTGCTTGGTACGTTGAACTGGACGGCGGGAGTTTGGTACAAACGATGTTTATTTTTATACTTGTGTTCCTAAAAGCAAATATATAAAATCAGTTCATACTGAAGTTGTCACCTGGAGGAATATCGATTAATCAGATAGACAATTGGAATTATTTTCACCTGTAATCATCTATATTGATTGATTGATTGATTGATTTGCCAGCGTAAGGTGGGCATTGCTGCCAATTCCGGTGCATGGAGATTTGTTCCACCACGTAGCCCGATCGCCCATCGATCATCCCACCGTGTGCCGGAACAAATCCCCGGTGCTTTTTTATACCGCCGGACCAGCTGCATACGCTGGATTGGACATTGGACATGCTTGTTGTCAGCAGCGAGAGCCGCATGACACATGGGGTAGGAGTATAGGATGGAGCGTGTAGGTGTTTGTGAGATGTTTCTTCTTCTTTTCCTTCGGTCTTTATCGGATTGAAAGTGTAGGCGTTTGTGAGATGCTTCTTTTAGGTTTTCGTGCTTCTTTTTACTTTCAGGTTTTTGTGATATGCTTCTTCTTAGTTTCTGTCTGTGATCATCTTCTCTCCTATTCTACTTCTGAGTTTTCTGTTTCTTCTGTTTCTGAGTCTGGCAGTGTGTATATCCTTGATATTTCTTTATTGTATTCCATTTTTTGTTGTGCCAGTTTTTCCCGGTGTGTATAATCCTTTCCTAGCTTATTCATAATCCTCTCGATTGTTGTTATCCATGTGTAGCATGGCCTCCCTATTTTCAGTTTGGTGCTGTTCATTCGCAGCGCTTTCTTTAGTAGGTGTGTCGAGTCCCGTCTTTGGACGTGTCCCATTGCGTATGATTCTATTCTTTTGATTATTGTTCTTCCCTCTAATAATGTTGACGTTTTCTGTCGTTTTTGTGGTTTTCCTGGTTTTGCTAGCAGTTGGATAATGTCCCTTTCAACTCTTTTCAGGCTTCTTCTGTTGGCCTTTGACGTTGCTGCGTTTTTGACTCCATATATTATCGTAGGCATTATGATGGTCGTGTATATCTTTTTGGTTAGGCACCATGGTGGTTTGTTGTCCTCAATGAAGGGTAGTAGAGCTCTTGTGACTCTGTAGGCTGTTTTGATTCTTCCCCTTAGTTTCCCTTCTTTTTAGTTGATTCGTTAGGTATGTTCCTAGGTATTTCATTCTATTCGTGGTTCTCAGGGTGTAGTCTCCTATTTTGTATTCTTCCCCACTTGTTGGACTTGTTTTTGTCAATGGGTCTCGGACCATTATTAGGCTCTTGAAGTTTATTTTCATTCCAGAGGAATCCAGATGTGGTGTCATGTTTCTTAGAAATTCAACGATGTCTTGTTCTTCCTCGGTGATGATGAGTATATCGTCGGTGTATGCAAGTACGATGGGGGGCTTTATCGTTCCATCGTTTCCATTGAAATTCTGATTCTCCTTTATTGTCCTTTCTATCACTTGGTCCAGGACTGTGGTGAATAGTCGGGGTATAGGGGACATCCTTGTTTGACTCCTATATTCTTCATTTTTGATTCTGTCGTCTGTCCAAACCATTGTATTGCAGTGTTTTCGTGTAGGCATGCTTTTATTATTCTGTTTATTAAGTAGTGCGGTACTCCCCTGTTGAGCAAGGTGTTGACTATAGCCTCATGCCTTATGGTATCAAATGCCTTTTGGAGGTCAATTGAGACTATATATAGTTTTGTTCCTTCTTTCCACTTTTCTTCCAGGATCCGTCTGGTGGTGTACATATGGTCGTCTGTTGATCTACCCTTGATAAATGCCGTTTGATAATCTGGTAGTTCGCCGATGTATTTTTCCATTTCTCCGAGGAGGAATTGTGCGTAGTATTTGTACCCTACACTGCAGAGTGGTATTCTTCTGTAATCGTCCACGTTTTGTGGTGATTTGGTTTTAGGGAGCGGTATCTGTATGGTTGTGTTCCACTCCTTAGGCAGGGGTGTGGTTTCCGTCCGTGCTTAATTATAATTACTCCCATTTACTCGATATTACCTATTTTATCTTTCCCTACCTCATCAGGTGTCAACACACACGTTTTCGCCAAGAGATTACTAATGAAATCGTGATGGACTTTGATGATATGTTCAAATTCGGTGGCGTTTTGAACCGCCTTCAACAACAACGAAAACTGAGCTTCTATCACATCGACTTGTAGATAATATTGTAAATTGTTGACCAAGAACATTAAGTTTTGTCTGAGGGTCCACACCCTTCTGTCACTAGAACAGAAAATTTTGTGATATAAGAGAAAATTGTCAAACTTATCAGCGTAAGAGCTCATGTGTTCTTTCTTGACTTTCCATGGCATCCTCGAAATGTGTGGGGTAAATACTCAGACCTATGTAAGAACAACTTACATTTTTTGTTTTCTTGATGCGTGCAGAGCCCACAGCTTGTGCAAGTCGATTTGCGTCTTCCGGAGCCACAACAAATAACAGAAAAGTTTGTTGTACAGCTCCATTACTTTCGGATGAAAAACAATGTGTAGCGGCCAATTTATTTCGAAATTAAGCTGCAGTCGAGTCCAGGGATTGGAACCTGCAAATAAGGAATATGCGTGTACGTATAAATCTCCTGACGAAAGTTATAAGGATATCTCTTAAGCAACATACTGGTTTGTAAAGTCCAAAAAATCTAATTTCTGAATAATAGGGACCGACTAGACAAACTATGACTTTTATCTCTAGAAGCACTTTGAAAAAAACTGACCTAGGTTTAAAAATTTAATGTTAAGGTAGGAAACACTTGAGAACCACTGTTTTTCAGGGACAATGGATGTTATAGTTCCGAATATTAGAAATAATAAAAAAATGTAATACCCGACTTGTGTTCCCGCTGGAAGAAGTGCGGCACTGTGATGGGATTACTTGTACCGAACTTTTTATACCACTAATTATAAAAATGAAAATATTTCCTTCTCTTTCGGCAGAACGCAAGCATAGCATGACTGCAGGGGTTTAAATAGGATTTGTTTACGTGGGTTTTTTAATTTGGAACAAAGTTATTGTAGCTTTTATTTTCGTTTATAAGAATTCGTAAAAATTAAAAGTGGTTTATTAACATTTGTAACATTGTATTAAAAGCTTAAAAAATTAGTAATTATTCTTTGAATTTGGAAAACGAACAGTTAGAAGTCCGAAATACGATAAGAGAAAATAGTTGTGTATTTTAAGTTAGGAAATAATCTAATTTTTTTTACGAATTGAGCGCATAATTTTTCCCAATCAGGTATCGAAAACTAAAAATGGAGTCTTTGGTCTCCATGAAAATCAATGTAAACAATAAGAAATAGATCAAAACAAGACAGCGAATTTATTAGTATTCGCTGTTTTGTTTTGGCACTGCGCTACAAACATGGCTCCATTTTTATATTAAAAATTTACCATTTTTCAGTGAAAAAATATTTCTTATTATTAGAATGTACTATGTTGTAAATCCCTTAAGCTTTCAGTAGATTGGTTTCATTTTAATTGAGGAGAAAATTGATAAACTGAATTTTTTGACACCTACTAAACCAGATTCCCGCTTAAAAGTATCTTACGTGTAACATCCGAGTTAGATGACGTAAGCTCGAACTTTAGATAAGTCTTGTCATTCTCTCCATATATTTTTCTGGCCGTTTCGTGAAATATATAATTTAAATTATGGAAAATTGAATGTGATTTGGTATCTATTATGTGATTTTCGGCAGCGGTTATGAATTGCTGGAAGAGTTCTCCTCTTCCTAAGGCATAATAGTCTCTAATTAGATGTAAATGTTCCACTAGATCACCTTCCTCCAACATCACAGCGCACATATACTGAAAAAAAGCAGAAATCTTTAATAATGGTTCAAATTTAAAAAGTCTGACCGCTTCGATTGCCCTAAAAAAAGGCTGGTGCATTGATTCACTGCTTGACAATGGCTTCGTAAGTCGAAACTGCAGTCGCAATTTTTATAAATACATAGTGGTAGAAAACATTTTTTCTGTCTGTCTGTCGGTCTATCTGTAATTATTTTTGTCCGCACGTTTTCTCCGGAACGGTTTAAGATATTGAATTGAAATTTTGTACACGTATATATTATAACGAGATCTGGAACTGGATTGTTTTTTTTAACGTATCCGGTAAAGGGTTGGGGGGTAAATAGGGGGAAATAAGTAGAGCAAGCTGCTAAGAGTATAGAAACTATAATATTTTGCAACCCACCCACCACCCCTACTCCATTATTAAAGGGGTTGATAAAATAAAATAGAGATATTGACTTGAAATTTGGTACACGTATATATTAAAACGACATCTGGAGCTAGATTATATTTTGAAATTGTTCTGTTGAAGGGTTGGGGGTTAAATAAGGGGAAAGTAAGTAAAACAAGCTGGTAAGAGTACAGAAATTTGGGATTTGGTGTATATACTAGAAGCGAAGGCCTCAGGTTTTTATTATAATATTTTCCTTTTTCCTATACTTTATGCTTGATTTTATATAATTTTCTTTATATGTGGCTCTTATAATATATAGGTACATTTCAATTCTATTCTATTCTATACCTTGGTTAACTTTATTCTGCATTCCTCAATAGACTTTTGAAATTCAATATTGTTATAAGTTTGCGATTCCAGAGCCTGAACTTTTTTGTAATACTCAGTGTGTTTCCCTTCCCAAATATCCCTCATGTAGTTGATTTGATACTTGTCATCATTGGACTTTTTCGGATCGTTTCGAACAATCCACACGATCCTCCCCATGAACAATATACTCTCTGCCGTATCTTCACTGATAAACAGCGGCACCATATTCCAGTTTATAAAAAAATTCCTGACTAGTGGTGGACTTCTCACGTTGGTCACTTGCTACGAATTAAGAAAAGAGTCGTGTCTTTAGTTCGCTCGAAACAATGACAATAGAAGGTGAGCCATCTTGGATGCTCACCATTGGGATCTCGGAAACCGCAAGAGATGGAAATTCAGTTAAGTGGGGAAAAAGTTGTGCAATATAGTACTGAATAATATGGCATGAAGAAATCCGAATTACTCCTGTTGGTTTTTGAGAAAATATAAATTTTGATTTTTCAAAATAGTTTGTTTCTTATTGCAGTTATAAAAAATCTAAGAATAGTTTCTTAGAGCAGTTTACGATGTTCTACACGCCGACAGTATTAGTTTTTTTTGTTAACGTTACGTCGCCTTAGGACCACCATCAACTTCAAAATTTTAAATACGGATCTGGAGTTTTTACATCATTTTCGGACAGCATATTGTAATACGAAATCAGTGATATGTCTCACTTAAATATTCTCCAACATTTAATTGTACTAAAACCATTACTTAATTCATAACCGGTCGCCTGAATGTGGTCTTCTAAGATATGCCATGGTGGTCGAGTTCTACACCGCGTGGTGTGGGCGCTGCGTTATTTTCAGTGTTCACTCCGTGTTTAACATGGATTTTTGTAAAGACCTAGAATCTGATTTCAGCAGGATGGGACTCCACCTCATTTTGGACCAACAATTTTCCGGTTAGTCGATTGCCAATCGTGGTGCAGTAAGGCGGCCTGCTAGGTCACCTGACATAACACCATGTGATTCTTTTTGAGTATTTTAAAAAACAAAGTGTGTACAAGGAACCCATCAACAATATTCAAGAATTGAGGCAACTAGTTTCAAATTATTTTACCTCGTTGCATAGAAGAGACATTGGATGTGCATTATGTAACGACAACAATAGAATAAACGTATGCCTTCTTGAAGATGGAAATTTAATTGAACATCTTCTGTAACTTGTTATGCGTCGTTTTCTTCTGTTTCCTTTTGAACATTTTTGTCATTGTAAAAAATCAATAAATAATCTCGAGTAAATTAACAACTTACTACTAGTATTCGCAAGGTAACGAGAAAATTTAAAAAACAAAACTTACAGGACCACATTTAGGCGATCGATTAATTGTTTAATGGTTTTAGTACAATGAAGTGTTGGAAAATATATAAATACGCCATATCATTGATCTCGTATTACAAAATGCTGTCCGGAAATGATGTAAAATCTCCAGGTCTGTATTTAAAATTTTGAAATTGATGATGGTGCTAAGGCGACGTAACGTGGCCAAAAAAACCTGATGTTGTTGGCGTGTAAATCATCCTAAAGTGCTCTAAGAAAGTATTGTTGGATTTTTATTAAGTGTAGTAATAACCAAAATATTTCGAAAAATAAAAAATTCAATATTTCCAATATTTCAAAAACCAACAGGAGTAAGTATTTGAGATTTTTTATGCTGTATTATTCAGTACTAAATCGCACAACTTTTGCCCCATTTAACCAAAGAATTTATATACATAGAAGCAGATACACATTTACAAGTGTGTTGACAACATAGTTCAGACATTACATTTTATAATCATCTCTTTCTTTATGACCAAAATTACTATAGCCCCATCTTTGTTGCAACCACCGTCATTTTGACACGACAAATAAATGTAAATATAACCTTAAACGCCCAATTTGTGAAGCGTATTGATCTGTAAATAAACTATTTTCAAGTGCTGAGGAGACAAAATATGACTTAAAATTGCCTTAAATAACGTTTATATGCTGTTTCTCTAATACGATGACAGTTTAAATAATACAGCAATATAATTAATTTTAAGGGGCCATGGATTCGGAAAAAGATGTGTATTAGAGTCAAATTAAGTAGGGGTTGTTTCATTTAATAAGCCCATTCAGAAATTTGTTTGCATCCCTTACGAATCAGAAAAGAAGTACCTAACTAATTTGCAGGAAATCATGTGGCAGTTCATTTATATTTTGACAAATTGACCTAGACTTTTTTATTTAAAAAAAATAATATAGATACCTCTTGTGACAAAAATAAAACTACTTACCAACTGTTCTTAATTCCTACAAGGCTAGCAGTAGTGGATTGTCTAGTAAAATGGAATTCTACCCGGCCACAAATTGGACTGTGAATTTGAGCATCCGCAATGAATGTTAAGGGGCAAGGGAATAAAACAATCGTTTACAATACTTATATATTTTTGTACAGAAATATTTGCACTAAACATGAAAATAATTTAAAGGTTAGTTGAGTCAAACGTCAAACATGAACAGCTGTTATTAAATAACTAGATTTAGACATATGTCTATGCTACACTCATATGCCACGGCCTTGAACAGGCCGCAACAGAGATAGCGTTAAGGGCAATGTTGTATCTTAGAAAAAAATGGCGAGAAAAAGGTATGTTGGACATGTTGGCAACAGTATCGTATGACTTTTATGCTTTATCTCTGCTTCTATTTATATAAATTCATTGCATTTAACCGACTCTCCATTTTTTACGGTTTCCGAGATCCCAATGGTGAGCATCCTTTGACTCACAATGTACAGTTTTCCATGTTGCAAGCAGGATAAAAAGCAGCATTAAAACTGAGTACGATGGATTACATAGCTAGCTCGTTAACCAAAATATGCTGATTTTTCGTCATTCATCTGCAACATTTTCCGCGATTTAAGTAAGATTAACTTCAAGTCTAGTCAAAATGATGAAAGTAAAGTTAATGCGAGTTAACTAAAATTGCAGCAAATGATGGTGTTTGTATAATATAGACTATATCAGAATAAGAAACTTTTTGTTAAAATATCTTTAGTAGTTTTAGAGGTATAAACAAGTACAGTTAGAATTTTCTTAACGTTTTTTTCGAATACGAAGATATTTTTGATTATTATTTCAAATTGCTAGCAAGAAATGTGAAATAACTTTATTTCTAAATTCACCTCGTTCCGAGTTAAATGCCATTAATTCTTGACAGAACGTCATCTGTACCTCTTTATACCTCTAAAACTACTAGAGATATTTTAACAAAATTTGACACAAATGGGTTTTCAAGGATGCCCTATGAGATGGTGGTAATCATTAAAAAAAAATCCCTAATACAATTTACCTGAAAATTTACCCCATTTTCACCCCCTTAGTCCGCACGTCTATGGAATAAATTAAATAGGTATATGCGCTTTCAGTTACCTTCAAAAGGTGTATAACTTGACCAAGTTTAAAATAAATCGATTTATTAATAACTGAGCTATGTGGGTGTTACCGTGGAAAGTGGGACACACTGTGTATACTTACAAATAAACTGAAGTTATCTGTGTTTTCGCCAGAAAATTCTGCCATCTGTTCTGGATAAAGAAAATCTTCATCACCATTCTTTCCATCTATTATAAAAAATTCATCAAATGCATCTACCAAGTCTCCATCTATTATCCAATTACATAAATGTCTGTAGAAAATAGTGTTTATGCTCTGAATTATCCTAAAAATATCAATACAGTTGTATATTATAATATTTAAGCCGCTTAATTCTTTTTAGGTATAGCTCTAAAACAGAAAAGTGGGTCAAAATTACTCATGATTAATTAACGATTAAATGATGATAATTATATCGCGCATTAAAAAGGTAATCAATGAAAGTCCATTGTTTTTTAGGCAATGCTAGAGTGTAGTTTTTTTGCTGTAAAACTGTACATTATACAGTTCTTTTCATCTTCAGGCTAAAATAGATACGTAATGGTTGTGAAGCTCGCACAGAGACAAGCTAAACACGATCTACAATGCACTTACAAAATAATTATCACTACTTCAGGTAAAATTAAATAGAAATGGCCATCCAGCAGACTTATCAATTATTACATGTGTAAACACAAATGACATACAGCTGCACAAACACACTTTCTCTGTGAGGATATAAGCTAAAGATATACATACTTACGGAAATCCATCAGAAATTAAGAACACCTTAACCGCAACTTAATTTCTAAACATCTCATATTAAAAATAAACATTAAATAGGTAAGTATCAATCAATATGTATCAATAAACGTTTTAATCATTGCCGATAAATGTCTCAGCACTAATAATATTTCATATCAATAAATAATTTATGCAAACATCAAATTAAAATTTACAATAAATATTCACAAAGTAAGACTTAATCGTTAGCTTCAAAAATTGTAAATATCTTCCGAACTTACTGATCAGCTGCACTGGCGATATGATCGATCCCACAATAAATATATTTGTGCAGCTTTCCAATCAACAAACATCCATGGATTTTATCTCTTTCTATAACTTGAATCATGGAGAGTAATATCTGGAAGAGATTGCGGTACTTTTCAACCGAACTGAGTATATACGTCAAAGACAATTGCGGGTTTTGTAAGAGCATGCTTTCTAGTTTGATTGTTTCTTTTCTGTAACTTTCCAACACTTTGTGAACTCCACTACAGAAGGCGTTGACATAGAGACCTACTGGTACTGTACCGGAGTGGTTTGCTGCTTTCGAAGAGGCATATTGCGTCAACCCTAAACCAAGTAACTTTTAATTACATACGTGAAGTTTATACAGTGTGTCGCACAGAGCTGGGTAATGTGCTTCAAGTACTAAAGCTCCAAGCACTTAGCTAGACTGCTAGAATGCATAAAGTATCAAGTACTTTTATTTACAAAAATGCTTCAATTACCAAATACAGTACCTGAAAAAGTAAAGAACCAAGTATGAAGCCCTCAGAGGTATGAATGTCCCTTAAAGTACTTCAAGTACTATTAAAGGTACAAATATATAAGTTACAAATCCAATCTCTTTATTACCAATTTGTAAAAGTTCGTTTATTTAAATGGGGAATATATTACCTAAGAATCAGCGGTAATATGAGATTAAAAAACAATGGCAATATCATTTTCACACCCACAGCATTAAACGCTCTAAAAGAAAGTTATTTATATAATTATTACTTAGAATACTACTATAAGTAGTGTAGATTCATAATAATATACATAGTACAATTTAAAATTAAAATAAACATTTCATTTAAAAGAAATCTATAAAAGTAAAACCTATGCCATACTAACTCTACTAATAGTAATAGTGGAGTTGTGGAATAAAAATTTGTTTACTGTTTATTTGTTGTTATGGACTAGTTTCCTCCATCCACATTAAAATTAATTTGATGTACGTTGCTTCAAATTCAATTTTACAATTATTGCAATACAGTTTATAGGGCAAAAATAAATATACTTATCAGTCCTCAATTATTCTAAAACGTACCTTTTAACTAAACACTTGTTTTTTGTCAGTTTCTGTGTTCCTGATAATTAATGATGATACTTGTCTATAAGAGCTTTGAATGAATTTTAAAACTGAAATACTTCAAGCACTTAAAAAAATGACTTTCAAAGTAATTGAAGTACCACAAAGAACTTCAATAATTTTAAAAGTAATTGAAGTACTGCCGAAAGTAATTGAAGGCATCTGAAAGGGCTTTAAATCCCCAAGTACTTATGCGAAGTAATCAAATGTCAAGTACCAAATACTCTCTCTTAAAAGTAATTGGAGCACAGTACTTGAAGCCTTAAAAGTGCTTCAAGTACTACTCAAAATACTTTAACAGAGTACTTTACCCAACTCTAGTGTCGCACTTAATATGAATAATAACACCTTTATATTTTCGTTATTTCCAGATATATAAATAATTTCTAGTACAAAAATTCACAAAGTATAAATAACCCTATACGTCCCATAGTATCTTATATCAATGCTCCTTATAGATTGTGTAACAAAATTACATTTTACCAAAGTTAATATATTTTAAATCTAAATATTCCATAAAAAATTGTTTTGAAATTATTGAAAGCACAAAAAATGTAATAATACCAAATAACGCATATTTAATCTCCACTCGCGTAAAAGTCTGTTCACATCAGTCCCACCTCATAGAACTAAAGTTAATTTTAAATAATTTAATAGATAGTTCACGGATCAGCGAAAACGAAAAAACGTAATTAAAAATATCTTTCGAAAATTTGTATGAACAAAACTATTTTCATTTTAACGGCGAATTCCTTAGACAAAAATACGATCTACCAATGGGTTCGATATTTCTCCTTTGTTAGCTGAAATATTTATGCCAAATTTAGAAAACCTAATTTTTAATAGCAACAACAGTCTAAATATGCATATGTTCTGTTGGACTCGATCTGTAGACGATATTTTTTGTATATGGACCAGTACAGAAAGGAACCTAAGTAATTACCTTGATTTCTTAAATTCTTTTAATAATAAAATTCAGTTCACAATGGAATCGGAGCAAAATAGTCAATTAAGCTTTCTAGATATTAACAACAAAAAACATAACAATCAGTTAAAATTTAGCATCTACCGCAATTCTACATTAACACAGATACAGTAATACATTACAATTTGCAACAATCATGGCAAATCAAAATTTCACCTCTTCATAGTCAGCCTCTTCATGTCAAAAATAGAGAATTGATTATAATCAAACAAATTGCAAGAAATAGTGGATACAACGAGTCACTATAACAGATAACGTGGTCAAGAATAAACAACGCAAAATGCTTCAAAAAGAATTTTTCACTGCGCCTAACAAATCTACAATTTATAGTTTTATTAATTATCTTCCAAAATATAGTAACAAAATTTCTATAAAATTAAATAATTTAAGTATCTCTACAAGAACTGTGAATAAAACGAATTTGCGAAGACAAATTAAATGAAATTAAAAACTCTGGTGTATATGACATGAAATGTAAAGATTGTAATACTGTCTATATTGGTCAGAGTGGTAGAAGCATTGTGAACAGGGTAGAAGAACATAAGAAATCAATTTTAAATAATATTAAAAGTACAGGAATGTCAACTCATTGTATTGGAAACAACTATTTCGTAGATACAGTTGAGATAACAAACATAGTGCAAATGTACCCACAGATCACGCGGTAAAAGATATTAACTGTCATGTATACAAAATAAAAGTAGAAGCCCTAATTATGAAAACTAATTATGAATAGTACAAAAATAACGTTATTAAAATAGCACATATAAATGTTCGTTCTCTTTGCGCGAGTTTTGCCGATTTTGTGGATTTAGTTGTAGAAAATGATTTTAGCATTGTTGCCATATCTGAGAGTTGGCTTTCCCATAACATTTCCTCGGATGCAGTCTCAATACCGGGGTATGGACTATATCGCAAAGATCGGCTAGGCAGAGGAGGAGGCGTGGGTATTTACGTCAAATCAGGTATAAATTGTCAATTATTACAAACAGAGACTATAGAAGCGGAAGCGGTACTTGAACATCTTTGGGTCAAATTGCAGTTAGGTAGGTATAGCTTAATACTAGGCGTACTTTATAGACCCCCGCACCAAAATGTGGGGCAGGCAGTAGGTCTTCTCGATAATATTGTACCAACATTATTAACATCCTGCGATAATTTGGTTATCGTGGGCGACGTGAATATAAACCTATTTAACTTGGGAAATCCCATTACAGAACTTTTTGATACTCATGGTTTAACACAAATTATAAATGAGCCAACCCGGATTGCACGAAGTATTTCCACTCTATTAGATCCTATTTTTATAAGCTGTCCTGATATAGTGAACAAATGTGGAACCTTAAATGCTGACTTTCTCAGCGATCACAGACTATCTTACTGTTTTATAACTATTCCTCATTTTAAAAATACTCAGCAATTTATTACTTATAGAAATTTCAAGCAATTTGACCAAGAGCTCTTTTATTATGATCTAAACCAAGTGCCCTGGGATAACTTATTCTATGTAAATAATATTGAGTACAAAGTATCTCTGTTAACAAACTATATCACAGAAATATTTAATATTCATGCACCGATAAAAACAGTGAGAGTAAACAAACCCCCGGCGCCTTGGCAAATTTACCCCTTAAAGCTAATCTTAGAAGAAAAGGGCAGAGCACTATCTGCTTACAACAAAAATAAGACGCAAGAAAACTGGGAAGCTTATAAAAATATTCGTAATTTCGCCTTAGCATCGGTGCGGAGAGAAAAAGCCGCGTATTTAAGTTTGTTACAAAATCAAACTTCTAATCGCGAGTTTTGGAAACGGCTACAACAACTAAATATTCGATTTAAACGAGATAACATCATACCTCCTAATTTACAGAATGCTGCAGATATTAACGACTTCTTTCTTAGTGTATTCTGCAAGAACGATAACTGCAATAGGACGATAAACTTCTATGCTAACACCAAATTTAAAGATAATTTACTGTTCACCTTCACACTTGTTACTATCGATACCGTTAATAATGCTATTAAGAGTATAAAATCGAACACTGCCGGAAAAGATAAAATAACTCTAAACATGTTAAAATTATGCATCCCAATAATCATAAAACATATCACTCATATTATTAACTGCTGTCTTGAACAGGGTTACTTTCCTACAGAATGGAAAGATGCAATTATCTGTCCAATACCAAAAACAGCAAATCCTACAATCGTGGAGGATCTGAGGCCTATCAGCTTGTTGCCAATTCTTTCCAAAATACTAGAAAGAATAGTTCACGACCAGATTACCGAATATCTTTTACTGCATAACTTATACCCATTACATCAATCGAGATTTCGTAAAGCACATAGCACCACTACTGCTTTGTTGAACCTTAGTGATAATATCATCAGCGCACTAGACAAACGTATGGCAGCTATTCTTGTATCCCTAGACTACTCCAAGGCATTTGACACCATTGATCACACGCTTCTTTGTGCAAAGCTAAATTACTATGGTTTCGACGCGATATCCCTGCGGTTTTTCAATTCTTATTTGAGCGAACGTCGCCAATGCGTATCAGTCGCAGGAAATATATCTGATTTTAAAATTATCTCGTCAGGTATTCCTCAAGGGTCCATTCTTGGTCCTCTTTTGTTTCTTGTATGTACAGCAGATATATTTAATGTAGTAACTAGTTCGCATGTGCAAGCATATGCTGACGATACCCAACTTCTTCACTGTTTTGGGCCATCTAATGCAGCTATTGCCACTAATTTGATCAACCAAGATTTAGACAACATCTATCAATATTCGCATCAACATAACCTTAAAATTAACCCTACCAAATCAGTTGTTATTCTATTCTGCTCAGAACATACTTGAGATCACTTAAAGGCTACTATTCAACTAAATATTAATCAAGAAAATTTGTCATTTTCTACTCATGCCAAAAATCTTGGGATAATAATAGACGAAAAAATACGTTTTATGCAGCACATAAATATTCTTTTAACAAAAATTTTACTCCCAGCTAAAAGTACTGTATGCAAACAGGCATATCTTGAACTTTAAACAACGTAAAAAACTTTGTGAAACTTTAGTCATGCCTGTATTCAATTATTGCAATTTTATGTATTTTTACTGCCTGGATCAAGCTACAAAAAATCGACTACAAGTTTTGCAAAACTGTTGTTGTCGTTTTATTTACAACTTAAGAAAATTTGATCATGTTTCAAGCAAATATGTTGAGTTGCGTTGGTTAAAAATGGAACAACTCGTTAAATTCCACTATGCAGTTTTCTTATTTTCTTTAATAAAATATTCTATTCCAAGTTACTTAAGAGACAAGTTAATTTTCAGATCGTCAGTACATACTGTAAACATCAGACATGCCACAACATCGTACAGCCCTCTTCCAACGTAGCTTTTCTTACACATCCGTAGCCTTATATAACTCTATTGATCCCATATACAAAAATCTATCGACAGTTAATATCTTCCGTAAAAAAATCAAAGCTTGGTTCATTAATTCCAACAAAAACTAGAATATATTCTTGGGCACCATTTTGCACTGTGTTTATGATCGATTTTTTATTTAGTTATTTTGAGTAATTAATTTTTTAGTATTTCTATAAATATATTTTATAAAGTGTATACCGTCCGCCTATTACATTGGACTATTGTAATATTGTATTGTATTTTTGTATTTTAATGTTTTATTTTTAACTTAATTAGTTAGGTAAGTGATTTATAAGGTTAAGTGTAAGAATAGCCACATGGCTAAACTTCGCCTTGTAAATTGCTATTTGTAATGTACTTGTAAATGTACGTCTACACTCTTTGAATAAAGCCGTTTATTATTATTATTATTATTATTATTATTATTATTATAAATTTACTTAATTCAAAAAGAAAAGGTAAACGTTTATATCTTCTTGAACAATTAAAAATTTAAAAATCTATTTTCTCTTTCTCTGTCAAGCTCTAAGGAACATAATTAGTACGTAGCGATCCAAAAAGTGTCAGGTGGTTGCATCTGCTGTACTGTTAGACGGCTCTTGGATTTTTTTAATGCACAACCCATAGTATTAAATAAATAAATAGTTTAATTACCTCAAATTTTCTTGAACGTTTACCATTAATTTAATTTAAATCTAACTATTTTGCAAACCACTGAAATTATTGAGTGAAAATTCATAGTAATAGTCTTGGTACGGTTCTACTTACATAGTCTTATAGTTTTTTTAAATATACCAACTAATAAAAAAAGTTATGGCCAAAAATATTAAATATTTCCCTATCGGATGTTTCTTGGAAATGGCCACCACTAAATATCTCAAAAGATGCACTTTATGGATGAGCAGAAATTATTTATTTACCTCCAAAAGTAACGAGAATACTAAGTGCGATAGTTACCTTCCGTGCTGGAAGCTTGACTAAGAACGGCTTTATTAAAAGCTACAATTCTGTAATAATGAATTGCAATATTTACGATTATCTGTAGCATCTTTTGTTCTCCTGGATGTAAAAATTCTTGCAATTCCAATAAGTGTACCCACTAAAATAAACAATCTTTAAAAAAATATCGAACATTTATTTAGTTTGGATGTGGATACCTTATTTTTATCTAACATGTCCTCATCACCTGAACTGTTCCACAAATAAAGTAAAGCCTCGTGGATCATTTTGTATTAGGTTTGGATTACACTTAAAATTAACATAACTCAGCCTCTTCTCTTAATTATGTAACAGTTCAATTTTGAAAGTATTGTAGACTTTTGTAATGTCAAAATTAAACATTTGACGGCTAAAATTCGAGAGAAAGGTTTATAGTCCAGTCGATAAGGTAAAAATTACACCAGAAGCTCGCAAAAAATGTTGTCCGAGATTTCCGTCCGTAACTGTTAGTGCGAGGATTAAACCACAAAACCACAAAAATCAGTTCGGGGGTGTCGCGCAACCCCCAAAGAAACCACCCCTTCGGTGGAAAAAACCTTATTTTACTGATAACTCGTTAACCGTTGAAGATATAAAAAAATTGCTCATCATAAAAAATAAAGCTTGACTAATTGCCTAAAAAAAGTCCTCTTGTAATTTTCTTGTATATGCCATGGTTTTCGAGAAAATCAATATTGCCAAAAATTGCAAAATTTGTGTTTTTAATGCGCGCGAATTTTCGTTTATTTGAAATTTTTTGCGCGCGGCCTACAGAAAAAATCGAATTGCTTGAAAACCAAATAAGCTAGGAAGAAGAATCAAAATGGGTTTTAAAGGGGATGTAAAATACTCTCTTGTGTTGCCACTTTTGAGGGGTATTGATATTTATTAGTATATGAAAATAACAATATAATATAGTTATATCTTGATTTTTTGTCAATCTAAACCATAAAAATAACTGACTATAATATAAGTTATAAATGCTTTATCTTTTAGATCAAGGTAGTGCTTCAATGCAGAAAAGTTAGGAATAAAAATATTCACATTTACTTTAACAGCATGTTAAAATTAGCAAAAAAATGCAAAAGAGGCTGCATATTCAATTTTTTTATGAAATTGTTTTAATACAATTTTCTAACTATTAAATGATTAGAAACAATAGTTATATGATATATAAACTCAAAATAATTTTTTTAAGCTAACTTTTCAAGATGTTTGGGTTTTTTCAAATTTTTAGGAAACAATAAATAATTGGCCAAAATTTGGCAACATGCTGGTAAATTTGTAAATGTGAATATTTTTATTCCTAAGTACTACCTTGAACTAAAAGATAATGCGTTTATAACTTATATTAAAGTCAGTTTTTTTTTATGGGCCTGTGAATAGTTAAAAGAGCAAAAAATCAAGAGGTAACTAACTATATTATATTGTTATTTTCATGTACTAATAGATATCAATAGCCATCAAAAGTGGAAACACAAAAGAATATTTTATATCCCCCTTAAAACCCATTTTGATTTTTCTTCCTAGCATGGTTGGTTTTCGAGCAATTCAATTTTTTCTATAGGCCGCGCGCAAAATATTTCAAATAAACGAATATTCGTACGCATTAAAATACAAATTTTGCATTTTTTTCAAAATCGATTTTCTTTATAATTATTGGACTATTAATTAATTGATATTGGGTTTTACTAATTTTGTCTTCGCGTGTAGTCATAGCTGACTATATTGCAACCTGCTGTGATGTTTATTGTAATGGAGTGTATTTGTCCTAAAAATCGATAGATGGCAGCACGTGTATCAACCAAGTTTAGATCAAAATCAACTTAATTAAAGAACAATATCCATGGTTACAACTGCCACAACAACTGTAACATAAGATGTTGATTTCTAATCAAGCCGATTTTGGTTTAAACCGAGTCAATACAACCCGCCTTTGGTATTGGAGTAGGATCCCAGAGCCGTCAGACCTACGTCATTGTAGCAAAGCTAATATTTTGACAATAAATAGTGTGATATGTAGTTAACAGATAACAGGTACAAAAGGTACCAAAAAACCTTACTAACCTACGTTGAAGTATGATAGCTGGTTTTCATAAATGTTTGACAGAATACTGTTCAAAACCAACCATTATCGCCAGACACTTTCCGTGGGCCCTAACTTCCGTCAGACGCTTTAAAGCTCGAAAAAAAACAACCTAACCTAACATAAATGTGGAATCATATTTACTACCAACTATATTAGTACAGGCAAATTAGTCATTTAGGGTAACAAAGATTAATAAAATGATCATCTCTGGGATTTAAGTAGGTAATAACCTGGAAAATGAGATGGTTCATTCTTTGCACTTCCAAGTTCCGGCAAGATTCAAAAAAAATTTAATTTTTTTTTAAATTTTCGGTTTTTTTTGCTCTAGCTGCCAAAATAATGAAAATAGAGAAAAAAGTTCCAACAAAAGTTGTAGCTCGTCTCTTTCTCTACAAAAAAGGTCTTTACAAATTTACTTAAGCCGTTTAGAAGATAGTTTTAAGCCGCTTCGAAATGCGCGAAAATTGAGAATTCTCCGGGAGTTTCGTACGACCGGGCTTATCGATTGATAATTCTTACTATTCAGAGCCAGTAAAAAATGAACATGACATTAAATGTAGAGAAAAGTCTCAGCTTTAATGTGGAACTAATCACAAAATTCATGCAAAATTTTATCATAGAGAAAAAGTGTCAGAAGATGGCTTTTTAAACTTTGTACAGTTGATCCACAGATTCATATCTTTGCCGGGAGTCATTACAGTCATAATTCATTTTGCTTATATATTCTTATATAATGATATATTAATCCAATTAACATTTTATTGCAATTACTTTTGTTGGAAAAATATGCCTTGCGATCAAAGTAGAGGGTATATTTCTCATCGATCAATCACCTCCAAATTTTGGAGTTCAATTCGCTATATCTTAAATAATAATAATAGCACAGTTAATTTTTGGATTATAGGTACAATAAAACATATTCCTTCAAATGATTTTAGAGTTTTTTAAATGCGTGCAGTACTTTTTAAATTTGTCTACATTATTCATACACGTTCAGAATATGCACAATTATATAGTAAAACATATACAACTTATTTGTTTCTTAACATTCTTCAATGAAATTTTCACGGAGTGTATACTAAATTGCGTGAAATCGAATTCATGCAGTGAAAAGTCACCCATTGTTACGGGACAAATAGGCAGGATGCATAAAACTCAAAGATATGAATAAATCGACTGTATAAAGTTTACTAAGCTTCTAACACTTTTTTCTCTATGATAAAAATTTGTATGAATTTCGTAATTAGTTCCACGTTAAAGCTGAGACTTTTCTCTACATTTTATGTTGTTTTCATTTTTTTAGCAGCTCTGAATGGTAAGAATTATCGATCGATGTGTCCTGTCGTACGAAACTCCCAGAGAATTCCCTTTTTCTGCGCATTTCGGAGCGGCTTAAAACTGAAAACTGGATTTATCTCCTAAACGGCTTAGGTAAGAGAAAAATTTGTAAAGAACTTTTTTGTAGACAAAAGCTATAAATTTTGCTTGTATTTTCGTTATTTTAGCCTCTAGAGCTAAAGAAAAACCGAAAATCTAAAATTTTTACAAATTTTTTTGAATTTTCCCGAAACTTGGAAACGCAAAGAATACATCATTACATTCTACAGGTTATTACCTACTGAAATCTCGGAGATGATCCTTTTATTAATTTTTGCGAGGTTTTTACAAAATTTTGCTTTAGTAGCCTGTACTATATTAAAAACCAAATACAACAAAAAAAATTATTATGTTAGGTTATTTTGAAATTTATTTTTATTTTTATCCGCAATTATTTCTTAACAACTGAAGTATTATGGACCTTTGAAATTTCTAACTTAGTACGTGCTAAAATTTGAAAGATGATGATGCTTCTTTCAATTTTGAATTCAGAGTTTAAACCTAGTCCCATAAATTGATCGCTTGCGTCGAGAACCACTTCCAGAAAGACCACAATTTAATATCGAGAAATATCCTACAAAAAGTGAACTTCCAAGTTGATTTGCATGAATGAATCGATTTCTTTTTATGCCTTATTGTCGCAGCGTACATCAGCTCGGGTAGTTCCATCTTTACAATTTCCATACTCAACTCAAGCAAGTCAACCAACTTAAATAATGCATCAGACTTCGACATTCGAATACAAACAAGTCGCTTTGGGCCCAGGGAGCGGATGAAACAAAAAAGAATACAATCTATAAACTTGTTTTTATTTATTCCATATCTGTTTTCGCCGTTTCAACTTTTTACGGGAGAACTTTATACAGAAAATCTCTCCCGAACATTTGTGCCGAATTGATCCACAAATGGTTCAATAATATACGTGATAAGAATCTAAAATCATAAATGTTTAAATGGGGCTACCGTATATTATTGTTTCCTATCTTCTTTCTTTGTTCTTTATGCCTTCCCTTATTCTCAGGCATTACCTCTTGAAATGGAATTGCATGCAATAAAATCTAATAGTATGATAAGCAATAAGAGCCACTGACATGCTTAATAACTTACCATGACCACTTAACTAAAAACTCCTGCCTAAGGAATCACTAGATTTTCCTCCAAGTATCTTTAAAGGTAAACTTTTTGACTGTATTTGCACTTTAGTATGCGGAAATAATTGGTCATGGAATTTTAATAATATTTGTGGCAGATGTCATAAAAAAATTTACAATAGCTGCAATTTATCAAGCTTCGTTAAGACATTGAATATGAACTTGGTTAACTTTCAAGCGTGGCACGATATTTACAAAATTTGCAAAATGTACAGGGGTTAGAAATAAAGAAAAGTTTTAGAAATGTTCAAACTTTTATTAAGCTGCGGAGAAAAAATTTAAAAAGTTACAGAACTCGGAGTAATTGTAATAGGCTTTATATTAATATTCCAAAAAAGAATGGATTTCGTAAAAATGCAAGAACATGAATCTAGGTATCAAAAATTGGTCAAATACACAAGTTTTACAAAATCGATGCTGAACATGAATTTAGATATGGAAATTGAAAAAAAATACACAAATTTGACAGAAACGACGCAAGGCGTGGGTCAGGGTCGAGACGTAAAACTACAATGTGAATTTAGGTATAAAGATTTATCAAACATTCAAGTTCTACCAAATCGAAGCTAGGTTAGACGAAAAAATTGAAGAATATGAATCTTGGTAGCAAAATTTATCGAATTCAGAAGTTTTACAAAAATGACGCCAGGAATCGGTCGGTGTCAAGACGTAAAAATGCAAGAACATAAATTTAGATATCAAAATTAATCAAATACAAGTTTTCCAGAAGAACATGAATCCAGGTATAAAAATTTATTAAATACACTAGTTCTACAAAAACGACACTAGGCGCCGATCGGCGTCGAGACATAAAAATGCAAAAATATGAATCTAAGTATCAAAATTGATCAAATACAGTAGTTTTACAAAAACGACGCTAGGCGTCGGTCTGCGTCGAGACGAAAAAATGCTTGACCGTAATTTAGATATCAAAATTTCTCAAATACACAAGTTTTACAAAAACTACGATGGGCATCGGTAAGCGTCGAGACGTAAAAATGTAAGAATATGATTCTAGGTATCGAAAATGTATCAAATTCAAAATCAAATTTGGATCTTTCAAAAAGTATGCGATGTAACAGCACCGAACAGCATATTACCGTTACATCTTCGATTTGTTAAACATTTTCGATGTTAAAAATTAAGGCATTGGTTTCTGGGACATACGCCAAAAATGAAGTTTCTGAACTATTTCTAGCTTGATCTACTGATTTTTCTCAATTACACACCCCCTCCACCCCTTCAACAAAAAATACATACCTGTACCAAATTGCAAGTGAATATTTCTGAGCTCTGAGGGCTAGGCTTCTAGTATATGCACCAAACCTCAAGTTTTTGTACTCTACACAGCTTGCCTTACTCATTTCCCCCTATTTTCCTATACTTATATCCCCACCCCTTCAACGGAATCATCTCAAAAAATCATCTAGTTCCAGATATCGTTATAATATATACGTGTACCAAATTTCAAGTGAATATCACAATTTTATTTTATCAACCCCTTTAAACTGGAGTAGGGGTGGTGGGGGGGTAGAAAAATATTATAAAAATTCCGAGGCCTTGGCTTCTACTACATACACCGAATTTCAAGTTACTGTACTCTTACCAGCTTACTTTACTTATTTTCCCATATTAAATTTCAAGTGAATATCTCAATTTTATTTCATCAACCCCTTTAATAATTGAGTGGAGGGGATGGTGGGGGGATGGAAAATATCATAAAAAATTTTGAGGCCTTGACTTCTAGTACATGTACATCAAATTTCAACATTCTCTACTCTTACCATCTTGCTTTACTTATTTACCCCTATTTACCCCTCAACCCTTCACCGGATATGTTCAAAAAACAATCCAGTTCCAGATCTCGCTACAACATATACGTGTACAAAATTTCAAGTCACTATCTTAAACCGTTCCAGAGAAAACGCGCGGACAAAAAAAAAGTTACAGACCGACAGACAGATAGAAAATTTCTTTTCGCTCAAATTCAAAATCTCGCCGTTTCATGACATTCTAAACCTATTTCAAATTAAAAAAAATTGAAAATTTTTTTACGATTACCATACTTTCAATCCACTACGTGGATGTGGAAGTAATATTTTGTTGCGGCGATAAATCGCCGCAATTTTGTCGCAGCGATAGATTGCATAGTCTGGGAAAGGCTTTAGTTACACGACGTTATCGGCCATTTTGTGAAAAAATCGACCATTTTTATCATTTTTTCTAAATATAGATGAGTATATCTTGGCGTGTGTAGGTTAAAAAAAAGCGAAAAGAATTGACGATTTTCGTTATAATATACGTACGCTATCAGCGGTTACAATATGAAATTTTTATCTACACACATAACAAAAAAAAAAACTGAAAGAACTGCTAAATTCTGTTTTTTTGGTTATAACTTCGGATGTTTTAAGTGAAATTTGATGAAATGTTCAGAAATTATACTTTATAATGTGAACAATAACTGGTTAAAATTTCAAGTCAAAATGTCTAATACAAGTCTCAAAAATTGGTATCAAATTTAAGACTTGATTGGCCATCGTATGATTTTCTTTTTTTTTTAATGTAGGTTTTTTTACGCACTTCGTGATGGTGAACAAGAAACAATTTTTAAACTTGACGAAAAGAGAAAGAAATCAATTATTGTATTTTCTTGTCAATGTTTTCAAAAAATTTCACTTTTTTTGATAAAATTCGTTTTTATTGTATTATTAATGAATTTTTTGCAACTTATGATCTAGTTTTTCGAATGAGCATTAAAAAATCAATTAGATATAAAAAATATTAGGCATAGATATGAAAAAAATCGATTTTTTCTATTTTCTTGTCAATTTTTTCGAATAATTCCACTTTTTTTCTGATAAAAGCAAATTTTTTTTACTATACAAGGTAGCTTTGTCAATTTTCCGTATTTTTACAAAATTTAGAATGGCAATACAAAAAATTTGGTATATAACTCGAGACTATAATGTGTTTCTACGCGTTTTTTATAGCATGATTTTAATGATTAACAATAAGCTGTTTTTTGCAAATTGGGTGATGTTATTTAACTGAAAATAAGTGTAAGCTGTACATAAATAAATACTACAAGGTTGTTGAGGACTATTTTTGACTAAAATTTGATTATTAGGGAAATATCTCTTCATTTGGCGCTTTATCCTCTTTCCTCACCAATCGTAGGTATAGCTCATTCTTAACGACTCAAAATGGCGGCGCCAATATGGTGGATAAGTTTTGTAAATTATGATGTGCTTCGTCTGAATATCGGTATCGGAGTTTTCGAGGTTGCAGATTTATTTAGTCAAAATTAAAAATTGAAGGTGGCGGCTTCATAATGAATAATTTTTGGTATTTCTGGATAAGAAACTTTATCGAATACTAGTCTAATTAGCACAAAATTAAAAATAAATGAATAATTTGAAAAATTAAAAAACACACCTTCAAAAACGTACTCAACTATTTAAAAAATGCAGTAAGAAGAAGAAAATAATGTTAATAATAATTATGTTGATGAATGTAAAAGCTGGGGGCGCCCAAAACAATGATAAAAATACATTTTACACATCGGGTGCCCTACTCTTTTACGTGTATTAACAAAATTATTATTATTATTATTAACTTTATTTTCTTTTTCTTAGTGCATTTTTTTACAGCTTCAGTTAATTTTTAAAATCGTTATTTAATTTTTTAAACTTATTTATTCATTCATATTTAGATTACTTTTGATTAGTCAAATCCGCGGCTGTTTAAAAATCCTCCGCCATTAATTAACAGGAAAGCATCCTAACAAGAAACGGTAAAATAATTTATAGACAGATTACGCTATAATTATATCGAAGTGGTGAGTCACAGGCTTGAATTAAAATCCGGACCCCTCTGAATTATCCTGCGAAGTGGCGGAGGAAGGACATGGATCCTATTGCACTAAATCTTAATTTATGTTGTACATATGCAACAAATAAGTGCCTATTCCGCCAGCTATTGTGTCTGTCTCCTTGCCGTACATTCACAATCGGAACGAATTTTATTTGAGGGTGTTAAGTGTATAACTTTCCTTCTTTGCACAGGAGTACTGTACAATACGAGGATCATTATTTATTTAGTAAGGTATTGTGTATTATGGCATTGTTGTTCGCGACTCAAAGCTCCCTTTAGTATTACCGATTATGTACGTTTAAATGGTGGACGTTTCTAAAAGTGAATCGTAAAATGGTCTGATATAACATTATTGCTTGTTTTTTTATACAGGGTCTCAGTCTCGCGTCGCCACACACGAAAAAATCTCACATTAAATTGGAGAAGAATACTCAAGTTTCAGAAATCATTACATTGTATGTTGTTTGATCTTGTGCACCATTTCTGTATATAATTTGTCAAAAATGTAGAAGTAAAAAAACAAACGATTTGTTTATTTTTTTACATAACATATTTATCTCACATTTGAAAATCGTCCAAAAAGGTACTCAAATTGAATAAGTAGATACATATTTACAATAATAAGGGCCATAGTTTCTTCCGGACTGTAAGGAGTGATAGTTTGGATAGATTCGTGTGCTGCTTTCATTTTCTTCAAAGTCCGTAGACTTAATTGTGTCGCAAGCCCGACCACATTAGCAGCTGTCTGTTTCTGGTTCTTGATTAAACTCTTTCTGCGTTGTAGAAGCTAATTTTTCACGTTCTATTTCAGACACGAAGGAGATGACGTCATGTCTTTTACTTCTTGACAACCTTCTGAAAATAGTTTCTTCTGTCTGGCTCGTTTTTTGGACCAACCAAGTTAAAGTATACTGGACTATATGAATTCTCTTTAAAGACGCGTCAGACAATACCTATGTAGTTTTTTTCATGGGTATGCAATAACTCGATACCGTAATATCGGTGGGGAGTTTGTACTAAAAATATATCAAAATAATTGTGAGCTTACAGCGACACACAGAATGGACAAAATTCGCTCTAAGACTCAATTTTTGAGATATCGACTTTAATTTTTTTTAAATACTCGGAAAGGAGTCTGGAATAGTGAGTCACTGCGGCCTTTTTAATTATTTTGTCTTTTTGCATATCTTATTTCATAAGCTCCCTTGTATCTGTTGGCACCATTCAAAAGTGGTCTTATGAGCTGAAATTTTCAGGATCTTATTTTTTTGGTGAAAGGAACCATTTGACATCCACAAAAATTAAACATAACGATGTTAAAAAAAGATATATACAGGGTGATTCACGTAGGCCGTTCGTTAGATGTTTTTCAACTTGCAGTTGGATTACAAACTTGAAACTGGGTCTGCAGCCATAATCGATCAAGCCAGTTCTCCATCATATATTTTCAGTCCTCTAGCTATACAGGGTGTGCCAAAAGTAGGTACCAACTTGCTTATTTTAAATGGAATACGCTATATATTTTTAAATTTTCGAAATGCGCATAAAATTCTGAATCCAAGCATATAGCACATCCTATACCTAAACCCAGCAGTTTCAGAGATATTTGACATTTTATAAGAAATTTGACAGGTGCAATGGTTTACAAGAACCGTTATAACTTTCTCTTCCTGTGGGAGATCATCATTTGCTCTTTAGCGCGTAGAAATAACGCAAGATGAACTAGTCTATAAAATATAAATAAATTCCATAATAGTATGCCAAGTGTTCTATTTTTCACGTTACATTTTGTCAAATTCAAACCTCAAGAACTTTTTATTTCAAATGGAACACCCAGTATTTTTTTACATCAAATTATGTAACATTAAATTTCTTTTTTCCTGCTCTAACAGAGCCAAATATTCTAAAATTATCCAATATTCGTTTTACAGTGTATGGTGATGATTTCTATTCTTGTGGGTATCGAGTAGCAAATGTGTTCTTGACATTACCTTATCATATTCTCCATAAATAATAAACAAATCTAAAAAGTCTTTGTGGCTGACATAAGAAATTAAATGACATTAATGATTGTTTCTAATCATGGCTAAGTTGATATTATTATTATTTAATATTTATTAAAAATTCTTGAACATTTAAGAAAATCGCCAATATTTCAAAAAGTTGTAACTTGAACTTTAAGTCCCTATAATGCCTATACTATAAAAAAAGAATTTAATATTACATAATTTGATGTAAAAGAATACAGGGTGTTCTATTTGCAATAAAAAAGTCATTGAGGTTTGACTAGCTCGTCTTGTGTTCTTTCTAAGGGCCAAAGGACAAATGAGGATCTCTCACACGAAGAAAGTTATAACGGTTCTTGCAAACAGTTACACCTGTCAAATTTTGTGTAAAATGTCAAATATCTCCGAAAGTGCTGCATTTAGGTATAGGGTGTGCTACATGTTTGAACTTAGAATTTTATGGCCATTAAGAGAAATCGAAAATATATAGGGTGTTCCATTTAAAATAAGAATGTTGGTACCGAGTTTTAGCACACCCTGTATAGCTGGAGGACTAAAAATATTTTAGGTAGAACGGGCACGATCAATTATATCCTGATACCTAGTTTCAAGTTTGTAATCCAATTGTAAGTTGAAAAACTTCTAACGAACGGCCTGCGTGAATCACCCTGTATATATATTTTTCTGACATCGTAATTTTTTGTCTCTATGGGTGAAAAGTGGTTCCTTTTTGGCAAAAATATAAGATCCTGAAAATTTTAGTACATAAGACCAATTCTGAATGGTACCACAAATGCGTGGGAGCTTTTGGGATGGGATTTGCAAAAAAAAACAAAAAAATTAAAAAAGCCGCAGTGACTCACTATTCCAGACCCATTTCCGAGTATTTTAAAAAAATTCAAGTCGATGTCTCAAAAATGAAGACTCAGAAACGAATTTTGTCCATTCTGCCACATTGTGCGACATAATAGTCCAGTCGATAAAGTAAAAAATACACCAGAAGCTCGCAAAAAATGTTATCTGAGATTTTCCCTCCGTAACTGTTAGTGCGAGGTTTAAACATTACAAAACTACAAAAATCAGTTCTGGGGGTGCCGCGCAACCCCCAAAAAACCACCCCTTCGGTGAAAATAACCTTATTTTACTGATAACTTGTTAATCGTTGAAGATATAAAAAAAATTTCGGGAAAATCGATATTTCCAAAAATTGCAAAATTGGTGTTTTTAATGCGCCCGAATTTTCGTTTATTTGAAATTTTTTGCGCCGACTTATCGAAAACATTTAATTGCTCGAAAACCAAACAAGCTAGGAAGAAAAATCAAAGTGGGTTTTAAAGGGTATATAAAATACTCTCGTGTGTTGTCATTTTTGAGGACTATTGATATTTATTAGTATATAAAAATAACAATATAAGTTATCTCTTGATTTTTTTGTGTCTAACTATTTACAGGCCCATAAAATATAACTGACTATAATAAAGCATTATCTTTTAGTTTAAGGTAGTACTTCAATGCAGAAAAAGTTAGGAATAAAAATATTGACATTTACAAATTTAGCAGCATGTTAAATTTAGAGAAAAAAAATCCAAAAAAGGCTGCATATTCAATTTTTGATGATATTTTTTTTAATATAATTTTTTAACTATTAAATGGTTAGAAACAATAGTTATATAATAAATAAACTCAAAAGTTTTTTGAGCTAAATTTTCAAGATGTTTGGGCCTTTTTTTTTGTTTTTAGGAAACAATAAAAAATTGGCCAAAATATGGCTAACTTCAACATGCTGGTAAATTTGTAAATGTCAATATTTTTATTCTTAACTTTTTCTGCATTGAAATACTACCTTTAACTAAAAGATAATGCATTCATAACTTATATTAAAGTCAGTTATTTTTTTATGGGCCAGTGAATAGTTAAAAGTGCAAAAAATCAAGACGTATTGTTATTTTTATATACTAATAGATATCAATATTCATTAAAAATGGAAACACAAGAGAGTATTTTATATCCCCTTTAAAACCCATTTTGATTTTTCTTCCTAGCATGTTAGGTTTTCGATCAATTCAATTTTTTCTATAGGCCGCGCGCAAAAAATACAAATAAACGAAAAATCGTGCGCATTAAAAATACAAATTTTGCAATTTTGTTCAATACCGATTTTCTCGAAAACCATGGCATATGCAAGAAAATTACAAGAGGACTTTCTTTTAGGCAATTAGTCAATCTTTCCTTTTTTATGATGAGCAATTTCTTTATATCTTCAACGGTTAACGAGGTATCAGTAAAATAAGGCTTTTTTCACCGAAGGGGTGGTTTTTTGGGCGGGTTGCGCAGTACCTCCAGAACTAATTTTTGTGGTTTTGTGATGTATAATCCCTCCACTAACAGTTACTGAAGGAAAATCTCACGTAACATTTTTTATTATGGAAATCTTTATATCCTTAGTTTGCGACTAAAATTGTCTAAATGTGTAAATTCCTTTAGGTACTTCCACAGATTTATTGCATTTTTTTAAATTTCGGCTTACTCTTTTGTTAATAATGAATTTTAACGTTTTGAATTAATTCTTTTAGTTTATTTCTGTTCTGTTTGTATTCATTGACATTTTCAGAGTTAGGATCATTTTTCATTTTCTTCTGTAGTGTGTTTCTATTGTTTATTGGAATAACCAGGCCGTTGATTACTTTTATCCGCCTTTTAAGAAGGAATATATTATCTTTACAACTTTTGTGCAAGTAATTATATTACATTTTTTTCAATAAACAAATCGGTGGCAGTGGCAGAATATACGTTATAACAGTTCTCTCTTTCTAAGAAAAACAGAGAGATAGAGAGAGAATAATTTATTTTTGTCCAAATAGTAGTTATGTTTTATTTTATTAACAATGTCTTCTTTTTTTTCAGGTGAGAGTACTTTTTTGGAATAACGAGGAGTAGTGGTTAGTAATATTAGTAATAATAATAAAATAGTTAGATAATCTGCATTATTATTTTTAAGAAATCGGTAGCTATTTTTAACTACTTTTTCATCACTTGTGTACATTAAAAATTGCCCCTTAAAACATAATCTAGTGAAAACTCTTACTACTTGTGGACGGAGTGAGGAAGAGATTTATGAGCTGTAAGCTATTAAATAAAATAACAGAAATGAGTTCTCAACGATTTTATAATATCTTTTCTTGGTTCTATTACATTACCAAGCAACCGGTTCGACAAGAAGATAAAAATGTATGTTTATACACCATAATCTCTCGTGGCATAACAGTAAATAATAAAATTAATGATATAGATAAATTAGTGCTACCTAAAAAATATTATGGTAATGACGGCCGAGAGAAGAACATTAATTCATGAATATTCATTTGATACATACGTGAAGTCATACACCGGCTATAAACCAAACGCTAACAGCTATAACAGCTATTTGTGTATTTCTTCTGTTCTTTGAACAATAATATGGTATTTTAAAAGATATTGAGGTTCAAACATAGCAGAGTACTGTTTTTGGCCCACTTTTGAACTGAACGTGTCACAAAACTTTTAAGTATCACGCGTCAAATAACGATTATTCGTTGTAGAGCAGCTAAAGTCTATACCCCAATCAAATAACCCCGCATGAGCATTAGTAATTAGAGATAAATTGAAATATTTTGTTATTTTGTGGAAAAACAAAAATCAAACCAACCTAACCTAAAGAAATCACATGAAAGAATAAAATCATTATAGGAAAATGAAGGAACACATTATTTCTGGCGTCAAGTCAAACCTGAATTTGTGAAAACATATATTAATCGTTACAAAATAATTTAAAAAAAGCTCGGTGTCCAGGAGTTGAACCCGGAACTTCTCGCACCCTAAGCGAGAACATCATCATTATAACATTAATTTAAATTAATAAAATACAAACATTGCCTCCCCGGATCGCGATCCGGAGTCAATCAGACAACCACCTCGCGCAGAGTCGTGGTGTACGTATGGTTAGGCGGATCACGACTGGTTCTGCTCAGTAAAATTAATACAAAAAGTTAAAACTAGTAATATCTAAAAATGAATTATTATTTGTTTGCTTATAATTGTATTGAAACATATTCTTTAAGGATTTTACAAACAGCAGAAAAAAATGACTATCTATAACTAAAAGAAAAACTATGTGTAAAAATATTAATGAAATCTTTGCATTCTTTCGATAACCTGAATTCTGGTTATGCTAGCAAATTAAAATCCTAAAATAAGCAAACAAATAATAATTCATTTTTAAACATGAATAGAGTATATAGGCTCCAATACTAGTTAGTTAATAGATAGGTGAAGATCTGTTTTTTTATCAGTCAATGTCAAATATAATTATTTCACACTTATTCATAGAAATTGTCTTGGTTTTGCATGAAACATCTTTATCAGTGGCTTTATGTCTTTCTGATGAGCTCCAGAATAAGGGCGGAAAACGTTTCAAAGGCTAAGCATTTCCAAGAAACAGAATGATAAATTTCATGAAAATGTAATCCATTAAAATGAAAATTTTTTAAGACAAGGTAGACAAATTAATTCATTTTAGGCCTTTGTTCTCATTTTTAATTGAGTCTTCATGATCGTAGGGGGTTATGTAGATACCAGTTTAATCTGCATGGCCATAGGGGACTGTGTGGATGCTAGTGTTAGGATGAGAATTGTCAAATAAGAAATTAGACAAATTCATTTTAGGATTTTAATTTGCTAGCATAACCAGAATTCAGGTTATCGAGAGAATGCAAATATTTCAGTAATATTTTTTACACACAGTTTTTCTTTTAGTTATAGATAGTTATTTTTTTCTGCTGTTTGCAAAATCCTATAAAGAATATGTTTCAATAATAATATCTGTAGTACAGATCTAAAACATTTAAAATTAACACTATAAAAACTATTGGGGCACGTAGGATTGGGCAGATCACGACCGGCTCGGCTCAATAAAATTAATACAAAAAGTTAAAACCTCTGCTGCCGCGCCAGTGGCGAAGTAAAATTGATATTAAAATTAGTAATGTCTGTATTACAGATTTAAAACATTTTAAATTAACACTATAAAAACTATTGGGGCACAAGACACTAAACACTATTTAAATTAAAAAACCGTTCAAAGCAATTGGACTCAACGGTCTAACCACCATCGGGAAGGTAGGGGAGGCGAAGAATTAAGATTTTTAATAGCTACAGTTTTTAAAACGTTTTTCAGTCTAAAATGAATTTAGAACAAAAAAAGGACAAAATGACAAAAGGATATATAAAGGTGTGAAAGGAAAAGTGTGTGATAGAGAAGAGTTATGGTTAAGCTAAGCGAGAACATTGCCCATATGCTATCTATAACTAAAAGAAAAACTTTTGTAAAAATATTAATATAATCTTTTCATTCTTTCGATAACCTGAATTCTGATTATGCTAGCAAATTAAAATCCTAAAATGAATTTGTCTTATTTCTTATTTGACAATTCTCATTCTAACACTAGCATCCACAGTCCCCTACGGTCATGCAGAATAAACTGGTATCTACATAACCCCCCTATGATTATGAAGATTCAGTTAAAAATGAGAACAATGGCCTAAAATGAATTTATTTATCTACCTTACTTAACTGTATAACAAGCTTAATACTCAGTATATTTAGCACTCATTTAAGTCAGCACATCAAGACCCGTTCCAACAGTTGATTAAAATCATCAGTATGATTTTGAATCTATTGTTGTCTTTAATAATAATTTGACTGTTTTTTTTACAAGTGATGCAATAATGATGTTATTGTTATTCTTTAATATCTGTTAGTTACTGCATAGACGATACTCGTTCCTAGTATAGTTCTTAGTATTATCATGTGTGACGGACATTGTCCTGTAATTGTTGGGAAGTAAATCTGTTATTATTATTATTATTATCAGTTTGTTGTTACGGTTATATCTGATGCACTCTTTGATGGAAAAAGTAGAAAGGAGAAGGGGGTTAAATATATTTCGTAAGTCTATATAATAGGTATTGTAAACTACCATATAATATTACAGAAACTTTAATTTGTGGAATGCTTGAAGTTAGATTTTGTCACATTTGATTTTTTTTACGATTTAATTATGATGAATAGATCTTAAGGAAATGTTCGTCAAAATAAGTTAATACCTCATTTTCTATACCGAACTACTTCATTTGACGCGAGGTAACGACTTCCCAACACATTCTGTTTAACAGTTATGTTAAGCCTCAATATCCCAATATTGTACGTAATGTAACATTTTTATAAACTAGCGTAGAGTCTTCAGAAGTAACGTATTATTGTTTATAGAAGAGAACAAAAGCATTTATTTTTGACATCGGTAAGGATGTAATACGAACGTTCAGGAAAGTGCGGAGTTGTTTTGCTTTCACTTTTGTCGGATCATTTTTTTACGTTAAAGGTAAGAAACTGTCTGCCATCGTGGTTTCTATTTTTTTCCACCCTTCTCGGAGTACTAGAGGCTTATCGTGATCAAGCACATCTACCATCAAACATGGAATATGCAGATTCATGACAATTAAAGCATTTTCAGGACTTGGTTGGACAATAAAACTAATAAACCTTGCAACAATTAATTATTATCGCTCTTCTTCATTACTTTTTCTATTCAACGCACGCCAGGAGGAATCATAAAATCGACATCTTTTTAGGAATAGCACGTATGCCATAAATAACATGCCCGTAAATCACACTATCCGTGTACGTTATAACTACAAGCGACGTACTGGATATGTAGTTTAGATGTTACAACAATGATTTGCTGTGCGAGAGTTAAAATTTATCAAACGCTGAATGATGTAGGCAGTATAGACGTGTCTCTCATGCAAAGTCGCCCAGTTTTTGATTGATGCCTTACAATATCGCTATACATTCCCATCCCTCTGCGTACATTAGTTGCTCACGTATGTCGTTAGATGGCAGATCTCTTCTTTACCATGCTGAGGCCAACGGCGGCTAGATCTTGTCGAGTCACGGATTGTCAGTCCGGTCACGTGGTAATATCGTTATTATACAGCCGGCGCAATGATAAGGGATCGGGGAGGAGTGCGCCTTTCTTCCTTATTGTTCCTTGCTCCTGCTTCCTTGTACGGCACTGCTGATTATTGCGGGTTATTAGAATTATACTAGATCTATTAGAATATGATACATTGACGGCACTAACAGTACTTTTCGAATTCACGAGTCGAAATTGCACTCGGGTTTGGCCGACTGGGAATAGTTATTTCATTAATATTTTACTTGAGAATAATCCGGTTTACTTTGGCGGGGTGTAACTGAAATTAAGTACATAGCCATATTTTTTTAAAATTTCTGTTCATATAAGTGTTTGAAGTCAGTAACTGACGACAGTATCCTTCATTCATTTTATAATAGTATATTTCATTAGAGAAAATAGGCTCTTACCGTGCGCGTGACAAATTCTCGTGTGAGGCGGTCGATGTGAAATCATCCACAGCCACACTTTAGTGTAGGACTATAATCGATAAAGTCGTGGCCATGAAAAAATTGCCTTATTTTACCTATTATTGCTTTATCCAGGCAGCCGCTTGACTCTTATACAAATGCAAAATAATTTTGATAAATTTCGTGTTGCACATTTGATAAAAAAGGGCGAATTCAAATTAATCACGCAATTTGCTGCTATTTACTACAGATTCATTCTGTCATTTAATTGATTCGTAAATATTTGCACTTTGTGATTTACACATTACTCTGATGCGCGATTTAACATAAAACGTAGCTGCAATACTAGAACATCAATCATCACCATAAAAAGACTTCAAATTTGCAGACTCAAACGACAGCTCGACCGTGTCTCAACACAGTCACAGTTCGAATTATATCATTACACCTAATTAATTCGGGGATGTCAAATTCACCTTTTCCCGTGGTGTATCGACCCGAGGCCAGAACTCGACTCCGGTCTCAAAACAAAAAATCTACCTCTGCGAAAGAAATAACCCCTGCTGCACATCCCATCTCCGCAACGCGTTAAAGGTCAAACGGTCTTTATCTGCGTACACTTGAAAGTTTTACGGTTGTGCAAAACAATTTCAACAATACACAAATTTTAAACATATTTTTATTTAATTTAATGTACTGAGTCTATTTAAAATCATGACCGTTACAATATGCCTTAAATATTTTTTTAAATTCTATGACCATTTATTTCCACATACTAGAGGGCAAATATAGTCTAGATGTTTTCCTTTAAAGAGACTAAGATGGAAAATCTGGATATGAAAGTAGTGATTCCATAGACAGCGGTTTTTATTAGACTAAAAGACAATGAGGCTGATGGTGCCCAACAGCAACTTTGAGGTCTCATAACTGAGCAACTAAAAATACGCTCATTTGAAACCCTCTAGGGATTAATGTCTCATCATAAACTATCGTTTAGAACCAAATTCGAGTCAAAGGCAAAAAAACAGGCGATTTTTAAAACGTTTCGTGGTTACTCTTTAACTAGTTTGTCGCACTGAAAACTGTTGGTATTATATTCGCTTCACAGGATCATTTTTATTGGAGACTCAATTTATTTTGTATTGCGCACATTTATCACATGCATTGTTTAGTATGTGTTGCAACAATGTATCATTATTTAAATATGCCTCTTTAAAAACTACTAGCAACAGTTTTATGAGGATATGGAAAAGAATTTCTGTTCATAAAATATGAAAGCCTGTATACTTTCTATCAGATTGTATATACCGACCAAATTTTCAATAATAATAAGAAGCACTTGAGTTCCATTCCAATACTCTCGTTTCACTGCCGTGACAACTACAAACGGTTTCTCTGTACCCTATAAAATATTGGACGAAATCGCGGCAAGCATAACAAAAAGCATAAATCCTCCGACGTGTACGACATATTTTTCACCCGACCGCTAAGATAAGAGCGATACAATTCCTATTCAGATTTTAGCATGGAGCACTTCACCAATTTTGAATTCTGGCCCCCCAGCGAGCAGTTAAGCTAGCATGAAACACAGATGGCACCTGTGTTGTAAACGCCTACTTGGATTTATGGCCACTGAATCTGCTCCATGCGACTACTTTACGATGCAGAGTAGATATGTGACAAGAGTTCATTTTGCAGACGAGCTTATGTATGCGGGACAGAACACTAAATTGTATATTGAAGTGCAGTTTATGGTCGTTGGAAATATCGCAGAGGTTTGGGCTTTCCTGGTCGAGGACCGGAAAGGGCTCTTCGATGCAGAAGCAGCCTCGACTTGAATTATATTAAAATCGTGATGTATTTTTATATTATCGAAGGACACATGTGCCTAAATTGATTTCGTGTATTTGGTTGCTTCCTCTTAGTTTTCCTGTCTGTATTTGTTTTCGAAATTGGACATAAGTTTAGTTTATAACCCTCATTTGTTAATAAAATGAATTGAAAAGTGTCATTTTGAATACTTAGCAGAAGGGGTGTGCATTATTTTTTTTAGGCAATGATACTGAATGCATACAAATGTAATTCATGTGATCATACAACAAATTATATGGGACAAGTCAAGAGATAAATATTAGCTTAAAAAAATCGGTAAAGGTATTTACATAGAACTTCCCTCTTTATTTGTGCATGGCGGTTATTATAGAAAATTAATAATTACGAAATGACATTGAAAATACTAATCGGAATATAGTTATTATTACAAAGAAAACCTGATAAGTTTTGGTCAAAAAATATACAGAGTGCTCATCCAACAGCAAAAATTCAATACTAAATAACAGGTGCCAAAGATGGAAGGCTTGCGCAAATACCTTTATAAATTTCCACCATGACTGAGTTATTTCTTGGGATGACCACCCTGTACATTTTTCAATAAAAGTATAATAGGTGCATATGCCAAATATTATTGCCATCTGTCACATTTTTAATTCCACATTCACGTAGTGGAGTGGAAGTATAGTGGTGGTTAAAAAATTTTTTGTTGAAATTTTTCAAAAATGTTGGTAATCAAATTTTCTATTTTTTTTTCTTCTGAAAAAGGTTTATAATTCCATGAAACGTGGAAATTTTAAATTTGAGCAAAAAGGAAATTTTCCTTCTATTCGATAGTTGTGGTAAAAACATTTTTTTTTGAAATAGGTTTGAGCAAAGAAAAAAAAATTCCGTCTATTTTGGCGGTAAAAAATGTTTCAAAAATGTTGGTGAGAAAAATTTTCATCATTTTTTTTTTTATTTTCTTACTTTTTATTGGGTATTTTGCCACTGAAAAATATCTAAAAATTTTAATGAAAAAACCTCTGCGCCTAACGGATCAGACAGTGGTTGGTTCTTGAATACTTGACTGTTTCAAGAAGTCTCACACCTAAAAATATATAAACTAGAACAATGTAATAAACTAAAAATTGAAAATGAAAGCTATAGGTAGTTAACGTTTCGGAAGAGAATCTCCTTCCGTGCTCAAAACTTTTTTGGCCGCCAACCATAACAGTTCTTTGTTTAGAATGCCAGGAAACGTGAAAATTTAAAATTTGAGCAAAAAAAATTTTCCATCTATTCTAGTGGTAATTTTTTTTCAAAATGGTAAAAAAATGTTGCAATTTTTTTTCCGAAATGGATTTGAAATGTCATGAAACGTGGAAATTTTAAATTTGTGCAAAACAATTTTTTTTAATCTATTCCATAGTAAGTAGTGATAGATTAAAAATTGTTTCAAATTTTTTTAAAATTTGATTGAATAGGTTTAGAACGCCATGAAAATGTGGAAATTTTAAATTCGAACAAAGAAAAAAAATTTTCGATATATTTTAGTTGTAAAATTTTTTCAAAAATGGTAAGAAAATGTTCTAAAATTCTTTTTTTAAATAGGTTTAGAACGCCATGAAACGTGAAAATTTTAAATTTGAACAAAGAAAAAAATTTTTTCCATCTATTTTAGTGGTAAAATTTTTTTCAAAAATGTTGGTAAAAAAAATTTCATTTTTTTTTTAAATGGGTTTAGAATGCCATGAAACGTGGAAATTTTACACTTGAAGAAAGACATTTTTTTTTCCATTTTAGTTAAAATTTTTTCAAAAATGGTGAAAATAATTATCAATTTTTTTTTCTGAAATAGGTTTAGCATGTCATGAAACGTGGAAATTTTAAATTTGAGTAAAAAAAAATTTGTTCATTATTTATTCCCTTTAGACGGTCCACCCTGTATATTTTCCAGTGGTAGTTTAACCATTTCTTCGCTGACAGTAGCGTCAACTACCTACCAAATTTGACTGCTCTCCGTCAAGTAGTTTTTTAGTTAATGCACCAACAGACAGACAGACTGACAGAATTGAAAATATTTTCGTAATCTACGTGATCTGAAACGTCAAAATCTGAAAAAATCTCGGAGGGTGATTTTCTCGAATACAATACTTCTCTTCGGTATGCGAGGGAAGTAAAACATTCAAGTTACTTATAAATAGTCAACACTATAAAATACAAAATACATACATGGTGCAAAATAATTACATGTAAAGAATAAGTATAGAGATAAACTAGCGAATATTTCAAATTCATGATGTAAGGAGTCAGACATGGACTAAGAACAATTTTCTAATAAATAGTTATTTACGTAACCAGTTATGAAAAGACTAATTTTACTTGACGAATGTAACATTTGCCAACATTTGCAAATTTCGTGAGTCAAGTAAAATTATTCTTTCATAACGTGTTAGGTACAAAATTTTATTTAATACCGCTCCAAAATAGAAAAGAAATTGCAATATATTTTGAATTCTATTTTACGGTTCCAAATATAGTTACGCTTGCATTCGTATAACTAAATTTTGTGTTTATCGCTTTATCTGAGAGTTACTATGGGTTGACATTTGTGTAAACAAACTTCAGTAGTCAATCTACTAAATTTGCAGCAAATTAAGTAAAAAATAGTTGATTCAGATGTGGGTATTCCACCTGATGTAAAAGAATCAGCTAATTCAGCAGTAAATTCAATAATATCTGGCAATGTAAAAGCATATATGAAGATATATAGGTACGAAATTTGAAAATTGGTGTCAACAAAAAGGAATAAAAAGATGTTTGTGAAAAGATTGAACTACCAATGAACTACCAACTCAATATCAAGAACAGAATTAAATGTAAACAGGAACACTGCCATAAATAATATATCATATTAATACCAATTTTGAAGACAAACACGCTAAAAAATCTATCATTTTAACAAGAGAAAACTTTGAAAGTTTTATAGAAATGCTGATGACCGGAAGTTTTTATTTGCATTTTTATTAACAAAGTGTTTTTTGGGTCTTTCTTAAGTTCATTTTCTAAATGATGGGTTTAATAATAATCAGTTACGTAAAAATTTCTTATATCACTAGTTATGTAATGAAACTGACAGTTATTAAAAATGTGACGTTTCGTAACGTCAAAAATGAATTTAAAATTTGACATTACATAGCGGGATTAGATAAACATTTTTTTACAGAATTTATAATACTTTTAATTGAAGTAGTTTCTTTACTGCACTGTGGCAACTTATTGAACAGTTTTATACCAATGTATCTCGGACTCTTTTTATATATTGAAAAAATGTGAGCGGGAATTTGTAAATTATCTTGATTACAATTGGTAATCAAGGTAAAATTATTCATTAAAAAGTCTTCTAGGTGGAGCTTTACAAACAGTACTATTTCTATATAGACACATGCAACTGATAAGATTTTTCAGTTCTTTAAATACATTTTTACATGATACCGGACATGTATCGAATTGCCCGTTTTTGCATTTTAGAGACTCTATTCATATGATGTGAAGAGCCCCAAAAAATTATACCGTAAATTAATGTAGAATAAAATTGTGCATAATAAAATGACAATAGAACAGCTCTATTAACAATATTCCTTAAACGATATAATGAAAAGCAAACCGATACCGGCTTTTGACAAAGAATGTCTATATGGTACACCCAGTTTAAAGCGTTATCTATATACAATCCTAAAAATCTTGCTGTTTGTGCTTGTTCCAAGGACACATCATCCATTTTTAACAAACTGCTTTCATTATATTGCATTATTCTAGGTGTAAATTGTATGAATACTGTTTCGTCCTTGTTTACTAATAATTTATTGTTGTAAAACCACGCTGTAAGCTTACTTAACATAGTTTGTGTCGTCTCCCTTAGGTTTACAGTATTAGTATTCACACTTAAATAAGATGTATCATCGTCCAATACAGTTAGATTATTACCACCTACAAATTCTGATAAAGTTATTTACAAATAATACAAACAATAGTGGCCCTAGGACTGATCCTTGCGGTACTCATCGAGACATTATATTGGAGAGGTGACTATTTATTGCAACTTGCTATTTTGGATCGGACAGATAAGACTTCAACCAATCACCACATTTGCCTTTGGAATCAGATGTATAAAACTTATTAATCAATATATTATACAGGGTGTTTTTAAAAAGTATGTCAATCACTTAACCACGGACTCAGCATGTCAAAAGAAGTTGATTCAGCCTAATTTACCTCTATCCAAAATCGCACCCCTATGAATATACAGCCCTCTAAAGTTGGGATTAAAAGGGTATGTCAAAGGGTAATAGTTTAAAGTAAAAACTGTTTAAAATCAAATTTTCTAAAAGGCCGATTTGGGGGTAAACTACCCTTCCCTCCTACCCCCTCTTTTAGTGGTACGCCTATGACTTTTTTGATATATCGCATTTTATATAAAATTTAATTATAAAACTTTTCTTTATCTTGTTTTTTTTTTCATTTAGATAACCATTTTCAAATGAATCTGGAAATACTAAAACCATTATGAAAAGTGGAACATATGAAATAAAAAAGTTCTTCTGTGTAATTTTGGCATTTGAAGTTACTGGTATTATAATAAAAGATGTGCATTGCTATCATAAATTGTAAAATTAAAAAAATGTTTAAATAGGTTTTTTTATTAAATAAAAATCACAGAAACTAAAACATCAATCATTAAAGCAACAAAGTAAATTAAAATAATATTAGAAGTAAAACAACAAATAATGAAATAAATTAAAAATAAAATAAAAAAATATCGAACATTAAAATTTTATTTCAGAATGTGCTCAAAATGATTTCCATTTTGTCGTACACAATACCTTGCCCTTTTTAGAAGCGAAAATCTCACATTCTGAAACACGGCAGGAATGTTTCTAAATTCCTCGGTTGATTGTTGAATTCTTTGTCGGAGATGTTCAACGCTCTCTATTGGAACAGAATAAACTTTTTCCTTCATAGCTCCCTAAAGACAGAAGTCAATTGGGTTTAAATTAGGGGACCGAGCAGGCCAACTGACTGGAGCATCAGCTCCTCGACCTATCCAACGTCCTGGAAAACGCCTTGATAAACATTGCCTGACTTGCAGGCTATAATGGGGTGGAGCACCATCTTGTAAATACCACATGTTTTCTCTAATATTAAGATTAACAATATCTAATTGCTCATTTTCCAGAAAATCTAGGTAGTCAGCTCCATTTAAACGACGTGGAAAGAAAACAGGTCCAATTAGATGGTTATCAACAATACCTGCCCAAACATTAACAGAAAAATTACGCTGAAAATGCGTTCCTATCTTTGCATTGGGATTTTCTTCAGACCAAATGTGATAATTATGATGAGTTGTAATACCATTTCTATGAAATGAGGCCTCATCAGTTGACAAAATGGTGTTTACAAAACTTACATTTCTTCCATTTTTTCTGAGAAGCCAGTTACAAAATTCCATTCGAGAACCGTAATCTTGAGGTTCCAATGCCTGAACAGTCTGTATATGAAATGGAACTATTAATTGTTCTTTTAATGTTCTCCATACTGAATAATACGATACTCCTACCTGAGAAGCTATTTTACGCACACTGGTTTCAGGCCGTTCTGATACAATATCTAAAATTTCCTCTTCGACCTCTGGAACTAGCACAGTCCTAGGTCTGCCACACTTCCCAGCACGATCATTTGATAGACTTCCAGTTTCCCTTGCACGACGATCGACTGCAAAAAATGTACGTCTATCAGGATGCCGACGGTTTGGAAACTTTTCCACATAACGCCTAGCTGCACTAGAACCATTTCCATTACATTCGCCTAATATTCTAATCATATCCACCATTCGGTAATAACTCATATTAAATGCCATTGTTAACAATTAATAACTGATATCTATTAAAGCAGTTTGACAAAAATGACAGGTGTCAACTACCTATTAAATTTTCACAGGTGCCTTTGATCATCATCTACATTAATTTTAAACATTATTTGTGTTATTCTACAAAGGCGTGGTAATGGTTTTAATAGATAAAGATAAAAAAAAGTTTTATAATTAAATTTTATATAAAATGCGATATATCAAAAAAGTCATAGGCGTACCACTAAAAGAGGGGGTAGGAGGGAAGGGTAGTTTACCCCCAAATCGGCCTTTTAGAAAATTTGATTTTAAACAGTTTTTACTTTAAACTATTACCCTTTGACATACATTTCAGTGTTCCGAAATTGAAAAGGATATCTACAGCCATTTGCACAATATTAAAAAAATAAATATTTTTAATCCCAACTTTAGAGGGCTGTATATTCATAGGGGTGCGATTTTGGATAGAGGTAAATTAGGCTGAATCAACTTCTTTTGACATGCTGAGTCCGTGGTTAAGTGATTGACATACTTTTTAAAAACACCCTGTATAAGCAAGGGAAGTAAACATGTATTTCTTAAATGTTAAACTAATTTTGTGTTTATATAATATGTGTTAATTTTAAAGAAAAGAGCTTCCTGCAACGGTTGCTATGAATATAGGAGTGATATTTCCAAAGCACACTTGCTTTATTCTGTAAAAACATTTCAAGCATGTTTCAGGATAGCCGAACCGGTTGATGTGGTTATTTAATACAAGTTTTTGTGCTTTACACCTGATCATGTGTTTAATATTGCATACTTTTCATCGTGTGTACGGTTATATTGCCGTAAGTGGATGTAATTTAATATTTACAAAGGGTCACTTGTA
Organism: Stenurella melanura; assembly: GCA_963583905.1. Classification (NCBI taxonomy): domain Eukaryota; kingdom Metazoa; phylum Arthropoda; class Insecta; order Coleoptera; family Cerambycidae; genus Stenurella; species Stenurella melanura. The sequence goes on from OY757310.1 coordinate 9,952,583, forward strand.
CGATCAGTGTTATAATTGAAAAATGAATTCTTATCCCTGGAATCTTTTACTTTTTTTTTAATATGTCAGTGTTGTTTTTAATTCTATTAAATGCTGCTACAATCTGTTAGTTTGGGCGATTAACTAGCTTGGATCACAAAGTGTGTCGTGACCAGATGACGGTATCTATCCGATACTACTGTGAAAGAAAATTCAGAATATGTGTTCTCATTATGTGTAAAATAATAAAAACCAGCTAGAAATAAAAACAACATACTTAAATACTGACAACAAGTAAACGTGTTCTTTATCTTCAAGCCATAGGTATTTATCTAAGCAAAGAATAAGCCATAGAGACCTCCCCACTTGTCTGTTCTCAATTGTTAAATCATTAGAAAAAGCAATAGATAGATACCTGACTGAAGGAATTCGAATGACATCACTACCAAAAATTTAAGTCCGCTCGCGAATATTGGCGAACATTCGCGATCTTTTCATTATTGCCAAATTCTGCAGCCTTTGGGCACATAGTGCCCTAAGACTGCAGTAGATATTCACATTCAAACTAGGCAATTCGGTTGATTACTTATAGACGAGTAAAATTCCTAAGCAAAGTTGCTTAGTTTCCGAGAAAAAAAAAACTGGCGTAGAACCAAACCACACTTGGTGCGATTGTTTAATTAGGTGATCGTGTACATGAAACCACTTTTCACGACATTTTCTGATGGTCAGGATCTTTTTTATTTCGAAAAAACTGTAAGAAATGGATTTTTACGTGAAACATGTTTTTATAAAAATAATTGTGGTATCGAACTAATTTTTTTTTAATTCAAGTAGGCACACTAGCGCTTCTAACTATGTACGATGTGATTATAAAATCTTTTTCTTTTAATTGTTAAAATAATGGCAGACTTAAAGTTGTTATTTTAGTGAATGTATTTTTCAGCAACCGAGAAAAAATTTTATTTATGAAAATTTGTATATACAGGCTGTGAACAAATTGAAGCCAACATATGAAAAACGTTTTTAAAATGATAATTTTTGATGTGGTTATAGTAAGTAATCAGCGATTTTTTTAAAACGGGCTAAAACATATTCTTGCGCGCCCGGCTCTCATTATACTGCTTACCGCCTGCGGACTACGTTAGGCCGGTTGCACATATATACAGCATGTTGACGACAAAATTGTTTTCGACACGCTTCCGACAAATAATGTCCTTTGAAATTCGAACAGCATTGTCTCGTCGTATGATTTTTCTTTAAAACATGTCGTATCTTGTCTGCGACGTGTTTATTTGATGTGGGTAGCTTCATTAAAATCTTAGTGTTATAAAGATAAGGACATCTCGAAGACATGTGGAACACATGTCGAAAGCATGTCGTAGACAAAGTTTGTATAAATGTGCAACCGGCCTTAATCTGACCTGGTTGTTGGATTCATGTGTACTAATCGGGCTTTTAATAACAGCTCCAAAATAGGTATAAACCTACCTTTTGTGTTTTAAGGTAAAAAAATATTTAAAAGCTAGGTAAATATAAATCATTGTTATAAAGAAGTGCCTACCTAATAAGTAGGTTATTAGACATTTTTTATTGAATTAAACAAAAACGCAGGAAATAGTTGCAAAAAGTAAAATTTGTTTTACTTTTATATTTTGCAACTATTTTTCTATCGACAAATAAGTATTTAGTTACGTAGGCCCTACATTAAAAGCATTTTAGTTCGTCTGTACATCCCTCCAATCCTTTAAATAACAGTATTTCAAGTACGACATTTACACTCGTTACAACATTTTAGGCCTGCTTAACACAATCATATTTTCGATTTTCACAATTTTTATCTGAACAATAAATACTTAATAATTGCCGTGCAAAATCAGGAATTGACTTATCATCGGAATAGTATATTCTATAACAAGTTATGGAATGGCCCATATTCCACACGAGCGAAAAGTTTGTAGGTCGAACCGAAGGCGAGGACTACGGTTCGCGAGTGTGGAATATGCCATTCCAAACGTGTTGTAGACTGTACTTTCTCTAACAAGATTTTAGAAATTATACAAAAAAACTTTAAAACTGTTCAAAACGTCAAATGCGAAGCTACCTTTAGTTCGACGTAACCATAGCAACCGAACCACTAACAGCTTCTGATTCGTCGAAAGTCGTGCGGTATTATACCATAACAGTGTGTTTGAATGATACGTGTTCCGACACAATTATTAGTTGTGGAATTTGTAATTTCTGAAATGGTGTTAGAGAAAATATTGTCCAAACATTGTTACTTAAATTCCGTCCTGAACCATCTGCATTTATATGTGTAGTTGGTATATTGCTTCTGTACGATATTCTAAGTTGATACATAAACCTGCAATAGTTAACTAAATGTATTAGGTAGGAAATCTATAATTTAAATATATATGTTTACCTTAAGAGTACTAGTAAAAGGTGCCTTCAGTTGAAGGAAGCTCCGTTTGTTGTTGTTGCTAATTTGATCCTTAGACCATTTAATGTCTGAATTTGTTTATTTTTGGTTTTGTACATTAGTAGAATCAATTTTGTAAAGATTTTTAAAGCTTCGTCTTTAGACAGCAATGGCAGTTCCGATTATTTTTGAAAAATTACAATATTCTTTAACAACATCAAACGCAGATTTTTTTTCCATTTTAAAAAACCATTAGTGGTGTCGCAACCGGTAAAACAATGAAGTGACAAGAACAAACCGTAGTTCTTAAACGTTGCACAGTAGTGTTGTATATGTATTGCTGTTTACAGGGCAGATCTCATCCAACGGTAAAGATTGCTAAACACATTCGCTTCTTCACCCTTTTTTACTTTTTTGCCTTACGCAAAGCCGTTAAGTAGCTTTGAATATTCCGTTTCCCAGTCCTCAGTTCCAATCTCGTGTTAATATTTATTTGTTAATTAGGGTTGTCGTTTTGTTTGGTTTCTGCACATACCTACTTCGAGTGCTCGCAGGGTTAACCGGTAAAAGCAGCTTCTTTGCATATAGATAGATTTTAATAGCAAATATCCACTTTACATAATAAACGGAGAAGTTAACTGGGACTTGGTTTTGCTAAATAGCTGAAACCGTACTTTAAAATGTGAAGATTGATGAGCGATAAAACGGGATCGTAAAAATGTGAACACATTAAGAAATAATAAAATAAAGTGATTTATATTAATAGATGTCATAGCGTCATTATACGCTGTGTCTTTAATTGAATATGGGCGACTTCGTTATTATATTTTCCTGATTATAAATTCATGCCACGCAAAATATCGACTCATCATTTTGTTATTTTCATTAAATTAAAATATTTATTAGGCATACCTTGTTAGTTTTGTGACTGCTGAATACCAATTACGTCCACGTAGAAAAGTTTAGAACTGTTTGTTAATTTGAATTGAAGTTAAAGAATTATATCAATATATATTTGAATTAACTCAGTAGTTGTTTTTATCGAAGTTAGTATTGACACATAACCATGACGTTTATAATATTGATTGTATAAAAAACTCTTGGGCAGGTTCATTTTAGCTCTCAATGACGTAAATTTTGGTGCAGTTATTAATTTTTTTAGTTTTATTCACCCCAATCCTTAGCCACTTCCAATTTTTCTTCAAATAGCAACCTACCCTTTGTGATACCTAGATTGTTTCCTATTACATGGAGCCATTCAAGTATTACGTAAGCATGGAGGGGAAGGGGAGGCGCGAAAAATGCTTACATACCAAGGGGAGGTACGTGTTAATATTACTCGATTTTGCTCAAACTTGAGATTATGTTTTGAATTTTGAATAAATCTGGAGGGTGAAACAACCCCAGCGAGCAAGGCGACTAGAACAGTCCTAAATTCTGTATATACATATCGATCCAGCTAAATACGGACATAGATGCAATATATCCAGATGACTCGTCAACCGGCAAGAGTCGATTCGAGATACGACGATTTCCGACACGTGATGATGAAACATCAGCATGTTCATGCATCGTGTCCATCGATTCCAATAGCAAACTGGAACGCTTACTAAATACTTTAGGTATTCAAAAATAGTCACTAATTTTTAGAAAGGGAAAGGTTACTTAAGAACCGTATCTGTAATTGTCCAATAAGATTTGATTAATTGATGGAATCGTTACCCAGCACCGAAATTACCGCTTGACGTAGCTGCCTACAACTCGCTATACCATAGGGGTAACTGTACAGTTGTACACCACTACATGGTAAAATTTGAGTTTAATTAGTAAGCGATAATGCTATGCTATGATTTCTACGCACTTTAGGTGTTCACAATGTTCACGTTACGGTGAACTGATCTAAATTCGGCGCCTGTGACTACTGCTACTATGTGTCTAGTTTGTCTTCCGTAACTTCATTGTATTTGCGGGACATGTCCAAAAGGTTAAAATACCTCGTCACATCGGAACATTGCAACTAGTAGATGCCTAAGCATGAGGCTTTCCATTTTAAATGCTTGAATTGCGTTATGACGTACGCTGTGGATTGCTGTTAATGTAGGTATTAAGTATTAATGTTTTGGTGTGATATTATTTTGTGTATATATTTGCTTGTGTTATATTGTGCCCAGCTTAGACCAAAATTAGCCACTTTTTAACATCGCCTTTAATATTATAGGATTATAGAAGAAAATGTTTAGCTATAATTTCCTTATTAAAGAGATGTGCGTAATGCTCGCCACTCCCCATGATCTAGTCGCCTTGATTATACGGGTAGAAAAGAAATTATATTGAATTTTAAAAATATTTCGCCTTATTGCCCCGTTAGTTGGGCGCCATGAATATGTTAAAAAGATTTTGGGTGAGTAATAAACACTTGTTTAATTCTTTAAACCCTTAGCAGGCGTTTTGAACAGGTATAGTAGCTCCTACGTGTTCAAAGCGCCTGCCAGGGGTAATTTATTGAAGGTTCTTTTATTTTTCGACTAAATTAATTCGTGTTAATTTATTTATATTTAATTAATTTAGATCGTGTATGAGGAACACTCGGTATGTTGCACTTATTCTTTAACTTATTTAAGTTACTCGGATTGAACTTATTAATTTTGTGAATATTTTAATGTAATTTTTTCCTTTCTAGTGCATTTATTGAATGAAACCAGGGCAATATATGGCAATTTTTATTTTGACTCTATAGATTAATTAAAACTGGTTAGTTGTTGATAATTTAGTTAATTAAAACACTATATTTTGTAGAACAACAACAGAAGGTTTAAACATATTTTTTTCAACTAATCATACAGATTATTTGTTTTAATTAATATTAAAATAACTTCCCAAACTTACAACTTGTTGTATTGAAACATTCTTTATAGGATTTTGCAAACAGCAGAAAAGATAACTATCTATAAAAGAAAAACTTTGTGTAGAAATATTAATGAAATCTTTGCATTCTTTCGATAACCTGAATGCAAAGATTTCATTAATATTTCTACACAAAGTTTTTCTTTTATACAGGGTGTTGCATCATGAGAGGGACATAGCTTAATAGGAGGTAGAGAGCATCAGTGGTAACCGGAACCTCCCATAGAAATGTCTCATTGGGCCTTCACTACGAAATTACAGGGTGTTAAATAATTTTTGGCCAAACATGTTTTTTGTCATAACTTTGACAGGAAATGAAATAACGGATTCATATTTGGTACGGCTAATGTACAAACGAGCCCCAAGAGGTACATGTATAAAAAAATATATATCCAGGTCCGCACTCACTATAATTTATGGTTCTTCTTTGCATCAATAAAACATCACCCTGTATATATTTTTTTGAAATTTCGATACGATATTCGAAAAGAGCAAGAAAAAACAAACAAAATGGCCTATTTCATTTTTTTGTTACACCTTCGTGGTTATTTAAATACGTTGTTAAATGTGCAAGAAAATGGATTACAGAACCCTATTAAATGAGAGGCACGTGAAATAAATAGTTTTATAACTAAAATTTGCAAAAATTCTATTGAGCCTAGGTGGTCTGGGCGAATCCTAATTCCGGCACGTTTTAAAGGTCCATTTTGGTAAAAAACTGTGGTCCTAATAAGTAATCGGGTATGAAATAACAAAATTTTTAATCAATCACAGTAGGCTTGTTCAAAGAATAAAAGTGACAGATAATTTAAACCATTTAGGCCTAAGCAACCAGTTACTTTGATCAAGAAAATCATCAACATTTTATACTTAATAAAAATTGGAAGAGAACAAACTAAAATCTAAATAAATAAAATATTTTCCATTCAATTAACAATAAATAACAAAACAATAACTAAATGTGTTTAAAAATAAAACGTAATTGACACTAAAGTAAATTTTCAAAATGTCCTCCCCCAAATTCTGTGCATTTTCTTGCGCGTTTAGAAAGGTCACCAATTGCTCGACGTATCATTTCTGGATTATTCCGTATTTCGTCGCAGGTTGTAACGATGCGCTGGATTAAATGTTGTCTACTTTCAATTTCAATGCTATAAACCTCGTTTTTTAAGTGGCCCCATAAAAAGTAATCACAAGGGTTACAATCAGGAGATCTTGGTGTCTATTAGAATACACATTGTTTAAGTGTTCTCTTACTTGAAGGTTAAAATGTGGTGGGGCCCCATCATGCTGAAACAACATGCCTCTTATACCGATATTTTCTAACATATTCGGTAAAATGTTTTGAAGAAAATCAAAGTAAATTTCACCATTCAATCTTTCTTCAAAAAAATGTGGCCCTATCAAATGTCTATTCACAAGTCCGACCCAAACATTTACAGAAAACCTGTGTTGCGTTGGCGTACCGCATGTGGGTTTTCCTGTGCCCATTTATGCTTATTTCGTGAATTGTTTACTCCATCCCTTGTAAATTGTGCCTCATCCGTAAATAAGGTTCTGTAAATGACTGGGCGATGATTAGACAACCAACGACAAAATGCCAGGCGGGGGATATCGTCGCCTTGTTGAAGACGCTGTACCTGCTGGATATGATATGGATGGTAACGTTCTCTTTTTAGGGTTCTCCATACTCGCCAATGAGGAATACCAGTTGCCAAACTGATTCGTCTAGTGCTCATATTTGGGTTTTCTTGAACTACGTTTATAATATTGTTTTGTTCCTGCACACCTTGTTGTAAAACACGCTCCACAACTGCAGAAGTAGGAAACTTTCCGTGTTGTCTTGCATACTGGAACACCGTACTAAAGGTTTTATGATTAGGGCATCGACGACCAGGAAAACGCAGCCGATATTCTCTTTCCGCCGACCTACCATTTCCATTACAGAAACCATAGATGAATATTATGTCAGCATATTCCCCGTTTGTAAATTTTACTGGCATAGTTAAAATATTTTCACAAGTTTTCACTAACTAAATGCGGATTATTGACACATTAAATTACTAACAAACAATTATTCAACTGTTTAGGAGATTTCTTTTTATTATCTGTCACTTTGAACAAGCCTACTGTGATTGATTAAAAATTTTGTTATTTCATACCCGATGACTTATTAGGACCACAGTTTTTTACCAAAATGGACCTTTAAAACGTGCCGGAATTAGGATTCACCCAGACCACCTAGGCTCAATAGAATTTTTGCAAATTTTAGTTATAAAACTATTTATTTCACGTGCCTCTCATTTAATAGGGTTCTGTAATCCATTTTCTTGCACATTTAACAACGTATTTAAATAACCACGAAGGTGTAACAAAAAAATGAAATAGGCCATTTTGTTTGTTTTTTCTTGCTCTTTTCGAATATCGTATCGAAATTTCAAAAAAATATATACAGGGTGATGTTTTATTGATGCAAAGAAGAAACATAAATTATAGTGAGTCCGGACCTGGATATATTTTTTTTTATACATGTACCTCTTGGGGCTCGTTTGTACATTAGCCGTACCAAATATTAATCCGTTATTTCATTTCCTGTCAAAGTTATGACAAAAAACAGGTTTGGCCAAAAATTATTTAACACCCTGTAATTTCGTAGTGAAGGCCCAATGAGACATTTCTATGGGAGGTTCCGGTTACCACTGATGTTCTCTACCTCCTATTAAGCTATGTCCCTCTCATGATGCAACACCCTGTAGATAGTTATCTTTTCTGCTGTTTGCAAAATCCTATAAAGAATGTTTCAATACAATTATAAGCAAACAAATAATAATTCATTTTTTTTTTACAACTTGTTGGTTGTATGATGTCCTGAAATATATTAAATAATGGGCTGAGGAATTGGACATCGAACATAAATAATATTTGTCGGATAGGTGTTTAATGTATTATTAAATTTTATGCGAAGAAAATTTAAAAATGACCTTTTATGTAATAATAATAATAATAATTCCGAAGAGGGGTTTTTCAGAGAGACTCTCTGAGTCCCCTCCTCTTTTGCATCTCACTACTGCCATTATCTGTTAAACTCCGCCAGACTCGCGGGTACTATTGTGGACCACCCAACAACCGGAGACATAAGGTCACCCGTCTATTTTATATGAATGACCTCAAACTGTATACCTCCGGAGAGCGTGAGCTTCAAAATGATCTAAGGGTGGTTGAAGAGTACACGCAGGCCATTGGCATGGAGTTCGGGTTGGACAAGTGCGCGGTCGTCCATCTCAAGAGAGGACGATGCGGGGACTTTGCTGAAGACGCGCAGCTCGCTGACGGAAGCATCCTAAGACATCTGAATGCCGAAGAGACCTACACATACCTGGATGTGCAAAAACATCACATCCAGGATGTGCAGCAAGTTAAGGAATCTCTCCGCGGCAAGTACAGGTGCCTACTCGGAAAGATTTGGTCATCCGAACTTTCGAGGAACGGTGTCTGCCACTAATATGCTTGCCGTTCCTGTTCTGCTCTACTCATTCGGAGTAGTCAAATGGACTGCAGATGAACTGTGCCAATTAGACAGAGGTACTCGCAAGATGATGAATATCCATAGGAGCATTCATCCTAGATTGTCCGTCCCTCGTGTGTACCTCCCACGAAATCGGGGGGGCCGAGGGCTCTGTGGGCCAGAGTGTATGCATGGCAGAATAGCACTGGGCGTGACATGTAGTGTCCGTAGGAGCTCAGATCCGCTCCTGCAATTAGTGAGATATCACGAAAATGCAGGGGTGGGAGCAGGATTGTTTAAGGCGCCAAAAAGGGCCGCAGATGAACTTGGTTTCGTATTCGACCACAGGCGAGGAGGCCGGCGCGGTGCTGACCCAGAGTCAGTCACTGAACTTTATCAACCTCGCCTGAAGGCCCAGATAAAAGCTGCCGAACAGGAACGTCTGTTTAGGCAGCATGTCGATAAACCCATGCACGGGGTGTTCTACAAGAATCTAGACACACACTGGGTTTATCGACAAGGCTGACATTCGCCTTTTTAAGGTCAGCTGGGCTAAAGTAGAAGACCGAGGGATTCATTGTGGCCTGGCAAGGCGGTGTAATTAACACGCTGGTCTACCGAAGTCACGTAATGGGTGTAGAGGTTCCTGATATAAATTGCACAACCTTCTGTCAGGCGCCGGAATCGCTCATGCATTTACTTTCCACATGTCCGGTGTATGCGATTTCGGCCTACATCCATTGCCATAACGTGGTGCTACGCGTGCTGTATTATCATTTTCGGCACTCGTACGGGATAGACCAGACGCCAATGGTGCCTTGCATCCCCCGAGACATCGAGTCTGTTGTCGAAAACAAGCGGTGCCGAATTTATTGGAACTACTCGTTTCCGACAGTCAGGCTAGTTAAAGCCAACAAGCCTGACATTGCTCTCGTCTACCATCAACGCAAGGTGATCTTTGTGATCGAGTCCTCGGCACCCGCTGAGCCACTTTGAAAGAGGGGGAAAACGGACCAAATACCGTGATCTCCGGTACGAGCTTCAGGTGCTATATCCAGGCTACTCGGTCAAGATGGTAGTCCTAATAATCGGTGTACTCGGTGATATGAAACCTACGCTACTCTCGGAACTAAAGACCATACCGATCTGCCAGAAATCAGCAGAATGGCTGGCAGGCTAGATGCAGAAGGCGATTATCTTGGGGTTCCTCTGCCTACTTAGGGCACTAACCCCACAGGTCGTGGGGAGTGGCTATAATTATGACCGGCGCGGCTCCTTTGTGGTATCGGTCGGAAAGCACGGAAGCCCTGTCCGGCAACGGATATACCGGAAAGAAAAATAATACATGTATTTTCCAATGAAGCAAATGTTATTTACAAAGATTAAATTGGATAGATTTTTCAAAAATGAAGTGTAAATTTGAAGCCCACGTTTTAATAATCTGCAACTCGCGATGAAGGAGGCACAATTCAAACTTGCAACCCATATGACTAAAACAACAATAGAAATGGTAACATTTTGACTCCGCCTCTGTTTATACTATAAGTGTTGGTTGTTAAACTTAATGTTGCACCAATAGTGTTATTTAAACTTCGAGTCAAAACAGAAAAGATAAGTCGAATAAAGTTCGCGTCTTGTTCATTTATTTTTTATCCACTGAAATCTCCATCAGCGTAGGAGTTAATCCAACGAAACTACATGCGTTTTGCATTAAAATTTTACGCCACATATTAAGTTTTTAACATAAGACCAAAACAACCTTTCTCGTTTATACCGGCTTCTATAATATTCTATTAATATCTTGGATCTTGTCGGGCTTAATTCCCTCTACTAACAGACTATATTAAATATGTAAATAAGACAACACCGCAAATAATTCAGCTTCATTAGGCGGGATGCGAAACGCTTCAGAAATTGGTTAATTTCGATGGAGTACGAGTCGGAGGGGACGGGGACGATGACTGCTGAAACGGAGAGTGAAAAGCGGCACTGGAAACACGTCGGCTGAAAGTGCACGTTCCTAGCTAGCCTACCACAAAATTTAATTTGTCTGAACGTGCCTGTACTATAGACTAGACCAGTGGCTTGTCCACCAGCGTTTTTTTAATTATGTTCTTTGTGTTTAATATAATTACACAGGTAGTAATGTAACTTGTTTACTCGACCTGTGACATTAAAAGAACCAAGACATGAACTCAAAGTAAAAATTACTAATTAGTTACTACGACAACTAGTTTTAGCCGTTGTTTCTTCACGTTATTGTGTTAATGAACTTATGTTGATGTACAACGGATCACAGTGTTATAAGCTTATACCGGGTGTAGCAGAATCATGATACATATATTTTTTCCTTTTCTCTCGTTGTTCTTCAAAACATTTCAAAGTTAAAAAATTACTAAAAGAATTCAAAAAAATCGCAACCGCATAGCAAATAAATTGTTATCCTAGCTTCGAAAAATTTCAAGCCATCTAAACTTTACCGTATTTCTTCGCTCTCCTCTGAACACATCCTGATGCTTCATACTGAAGAAAATGGTAATAAACAATAATAATATAACTAACTTGAAACTCTGAAGATTAAAGAAGTATCTAATTTGAAAAATATTAAAATATTGGCACAAAGGGTACCTCGGGATAAGATAGGTGAAATGTTCCTTCACACGGATTTTGTAATAAACCTAATATCCCCCCCCCCCCGCCTAAGAGAGGACCCACTTCCCGAAGACCTGTGGCCTCAATTTTTTGGGGCTCTATTGGGCCCCACTTAAAAATATTTTTAAATTTTTTAAAGTTGAATATTCTTGTTGTGACAAAAAGGTGCGGAAAATATTTCATCACATTATTTGCGACCAAATAAAACAATTTTAAGGTAGTTTAAACATTTCCAAACCCCGTGCGTCAGGCCCAAAATTCATTTATTTGAAATCTCTTTAGATGGAATGCTATATGGAACCAACTTAATGAAAATCATACTGGAGAATTTCCTAGATTTGACCCCGATTATTTACATAGGATAACCATTGGTGTTTACTAGGTTGGTTTATCTCCAGTTTACATTAAAGATAAACTCGATATAGAAGGAACAGCAGTATTCCAATTCGACGAACACGTTTTAGAACCAGGTTTTCTACGAATCAGAATTTGCTCACGTTTCCGTAATGCAGTGAGGCATCAGCTGTGGGTATTTTATGTGACTGAACTAGATGAAAACGAAGAGCCCATTCTCGGATATGTATTATTGCACTTGTAAGACTGGCGCGAGAACAATAGGTTGTTGTGCTTACGTAGCCAGTGTGTTGTGGTATTTGGGTTTTGCGTGATATCAGCAAAATCCCGAGTGACGCATTATTAAACTGTATTAATGATAGTCTCAACAGATATAATAACATACAAATTGATGATATATTGGATCCATGAAAATACATGCATTTAGACGTACCAAGATTAGTGAGAGGCAAGGGGAACTCACGATAAAAATGATGCGCCGATGGTGAGAGGCAAGGGGAATTTACGGTAAAAAAGACACCCCGATGGTGATAGGTAAGGGGAACTCACGGTAAAAAGTACACCCCGATAGTGAGAGGCTCGGTAAGAGGCAAGGGGAACTCACGGTAAAAAAGATACCCCGATGATGAGAGGTAAGGGGAACTCACGGTAAATAAGACACCCCTATGGTTAGAGGCAAGAAAAACTAACGATAAAAAGACACCCCGATGGTGATAGGCAAGGGGAACTTACGGTAAAAAGACACACCTCGATGGTGATAGGCAAGGAGAACTCATGATAAAAAAATAGATTCTCCGATGGTGAGGGGCAAGGGGAACTCACGGTAAAAAAGACACGCCGATGGTAAGAGGCAACGGGAACTCACGGTAAAAAATACACCCCGATGGTGAGAGGTAAGGGGAACTCACGGTAAAAAAGACTCCCCGATGGTGATAGGTAAGGGGAACTCACGGTAAAAAGGACACTCCGATAGTGAGAGGCAAGGGGAACTCACGGTAAATAAGACACCCCTATGGTTAGAGGCAAGAGAAGCTCACGATAAAAAAGACACCCCGATGGTGATAGGCAAGGGGAACTTACGGTAAAAAGACACCCCGATGGTGGTAGGCAAGGGGAACTCACGGTAAAAAAGACACCTCGATGGTGATAGGCAAGGAGAACTTACGGTAAAAAGATACCCCGATGGTGATAGGCAAGGAGAATCCATAGTAAAAAAGGTACTCCGATGGTGAGAGGCAAGGGGAACTCACGATAAGACGCCCCGATGGTGAGAGGCAAGGGGAACTCACGGTAAAAAAGACACCCCGATGGTGAGAGGCAAGGGGAACTCACAGTAAAAAAGACACCCCACCCCGATGATGAGAGGCGAGGGAAACTCACGATAAATAAGACACCCCGATGGTGAGAGGCAAGGGGAACTCACAGTAAAAATGCCACCCCAAAGAGGTGTTGGAACGACCTTCACGTGGTACATCTTGGGTAATGCAAATGCAAACAGCAAAAAAATATCAAACCACATTTTTACCCCTTCGAATACAGAGTTATTCCTCTTAAGTCAACGTAACCCGAAAACTATGAACTTTTGGATATTGCGTCAATGGAGACTTTTGATCGGCAGGTATAAAATTGAGCCACTCTATTTATTGTTGATTGTGGTGCTATAAGACGTCTTTGATAGGATTATTTTATAATTTATTACAGGTATTCCCCTTAGATACGTCACTGATGTAAACGTGACTGTGAGTGATTTTGCTCATTTGTTAGACAGTGCCGATACTTTCAGCACAAGTTAAAACTTCACAGTTATTCGGTATGCTTAAGTTTAAAACCACTCGGCGCTCTCAAAATACATGTTAGAGTTTTGTTCAGGGTTGAGGTTTGTAGCTGTGGCGAAATGAAAGTACCAGGTGATCTACAAAAGGGACTTTTAATTGTTAACGACTTTTTTAATATTTAACCGATTTTAGTTAACATGACAAAATTATGAAGGTAAACTTCTTTATCACTTTAGAAATGGTGGAAAATATAAAACAGTATAGGGAAACCCAAAAAAAAATTGTGTTTGTTGATTCTCGCTTATAGCTGTTTTGTTTATTATTCGACTCATGCAATTTGACTATTCCACTGTACAGGAAACAATGACCATTTGAAAATATCACATTCCTACACCTTGTCCACATGGCTTTAGGTATGATAAATCAGTGGAGGTTTCTAGTGACCAGTTACATCATGCGACTTACAGTAATTTAGATAAGGGCAAAAATATGGTAATGTATCCTGACTTGTGCAAATCGTTTAAAACTTGCGGATTGAATTACATCTAAACTCTTTAGCCTCGGTATACGGTGCATTCTTTTAGAATTTATTCATTATTACTTAGTATATCGTAAAATAATAGGGATGTTTTCTATTTTTTAATTGTAATAAAAAATGATAGTTCTAAGGCTACAGAAACACGTAATAACCATTAAAACGCCTAAAAACTTTTTTCTTGAAAATAAACTAAAAATAAAAACTCCGAAATTAACCAGGCTAGTAAACGATCCCTGCAGTGAGAGTAGCGCGCGTGATGTCATAATGCTCTAGCGGAACTCGTATACCAACATTATATGGATTGTTTGTTTCAGTATTGTTTTATCTCGGTTTTTGTAATGATGGGAGACTCAAAAAGTGTGAAAGTTAATAGAAACAAGTGTTGTTTTGTTCCTGAATGTACAAATACATCAGTAAATAACCCAGAAAAGGTTTTTATGTCTGTGTCACAAAATGTAAAAAGAAAGAAGCTTTGGTCCTTTTTTAAATCAATGATATATTTTTAAAACTTTTGTTACCTTAAACGTATTTATCAAAATCGGTCTCCGATTATTAGGGATGGCAACGATGTATCGATATAAAATAAATATCGATATATTAATCCTATACCATGAATATATTCATATCATTTTTTTTGTTGCAATATATCGGGTTGAAATATCGATATTTTTATAAATATATCGAAAAGGGTCAACTTGCATATACCCACCCGCTCTTCGAAATTTATTTTAATCGAGATAAATGTTGTAATGTAAAGAATCCACCCCCAGCTTTCCGAAGTTATACCTTAAGCAATATTCATTAATTTTTGACATTAAATGTTAATCTACAAAATGTATAGATGCATAGAAATATCGATAATTTTTGTTGATATATCGATTATATTGATCTGAGTCTTGTGATGTATCAAATGATTCATATATCGATATATTACATTTTTTGCCATCCCCAATTCTCATAAGAAACATGCATGAAAGCCTAGCCACTATATTCGCTCGCGGTTAACTATGAGCAACATGACGTCACACCAGTCAAGGAGCGTTTCGCGCATTCAAATGAATATTCATATTTCTTTAGGGATTTTCCCATAGAACGGATTTGTTGATTTTTTAAAAACTTTGTGGATATTATTATAAGACTATTTTTAACCATTTTATGATGTTTAAACCGGATTTAATTTTTGTGTGAACATCCCTGAGGACCGTACCTACCCACTTCTCACAGGAATTTAATCTGTCTCGAGTGATGCCTCATGGGTCAGTACTAGGGCCTTTTACATTTTATATTATGCGTTAATAATCTACCAAACCGTCCGCTTGGTCTAATCATAATAAACTTAGAGTAGTTAGCTATTATGGGCAACTTATTCAACAGCTATTTTGTGAAGTTTGTTGCGGTATTTGCAGTATAATTTACTTCTGTAAATATTAGCCAGCGCCTCTAGCGGCGGCTGGACGTGATGAGGGAAATTTATTAGCGAATTTGAAGAATGCGTTGAATGAAATTTGTCAAAGTTGGCCGCATCCGTCGGGACCAGTGGGACCGAGAAAGACAGAGGAGAGCATTTTATCGCGGTGGGACAGTGGGACAGAGCGAAAACTGCAGTAATATAGCACACGGTTGTTCTAGCCGGGCGCGTATTGGGAAAGAAATTAAACCGAATGACACTGTGCTTCGATTATTTTTGTGTTTAGTTTAGTTGATTTATAAGTTTGATGTTTATAGATTTAGATTTGCATTTTGCATGTTTTTAAAATAATAATTTTAATCATGGTTGTGAAACAATATCTTTACTTCATTATGTATTTTTAGCTTTGTAGATTTAAAAATAAATCGAAACGTCGTATTTAGATCACGTTGATGTTTATGAATTTACGTTATTTTATCGATTTATAGTAAACCACAATTTCATCAACATTTCTGTGATGCTTATTTTCGGGCCGCATCTTAATTGCTTCAACAATCGTTTCAGCCTTTGACGTTATTAATTCTAATAAAATTCCTGACGAAGCAAAGCCTATTTATTAAAGTAGCGCCCTATAACTCTACTAATTAAAGACTTGAAAGAGTTCTCTGCGACAAGGATGTTACTGGAACTCTTTGATCTAAATATAATTGAGCACTTACCTGATACATTATATTTCGTAGAAACGGTTATGGTGCTTTATGATTGCCGGCAAGAATTTGTATTTTTATCTCCTGCGAGCTCAATGTTAAAGTTAATAACCTTAAGAGGATCCGGTCGAAATAAGTTTCAGTTGTAACTTTTTATTACAGATTGTTCGGAGAAATGCCATATTATATTGTATCGTATATTCTAAACATGACTTCTCAAACAAGTTCCTCGATGTGGAACTGAATATCTGCGGATGTAAAGTGTAATGTTTACTGCAACATCGAGGTAATTCAACCAATACGCTTCAGTGCGATTGAATTTAAATATATAAAATAAAAAGATTGCGTCCGGTTGGTACAGTAGATATTCTACAAAAGATTGCCTATGAAAATTTCAAGTTGATGTTTTAATTCAGTATCGAAAAAAAATCGTTGACAAAACCAAAAATACATATTTCGCAATGTCCTTCATTTTCACAAAGAATCACTTGGTTGCAAGTTCGTTAGTCTGTCAAGAATTTTATTTAAATATTGTGTTTCTTCATTAAATATTACCTGTTTATGGTAATCACACGATGATTCTTTTTACTTACAATATATCAGGTTTTTTTTCTTAGCAACTACATTGCTATTCTCAAAATTTAACAAATTACATACAAATTAGGGTGATACACAATTAGGTGTTTTCACTATGTGCAAATTTGCTTTTTTGATATTATTAAAATGAAGTACTTGTTATACTAAAGCATTTACTGATATTTAAACAGCATTCTATCGTCCACCAAATTAAAATTCCAACAAATAAATAAGTAACATAAAGTTTTAGTAATTGAACGAGTACGCAAAACACGCGGTGACGTCATCGGTTATATTAGTTTCTTAAATCGCGTGTAAACATTGTTAAACACAACATTTTATTCACTTTATTTACGTTTTACATGTGATTAAATAAGTAACGCCTATCTAATACGGGATTTGCAAAAGCTACTTTAGGAAATTTATCTGCAAAATAACGTGTTTATAGCACAAAATGACACTGACGATGTAACTGATGACGCCATGAGTGCGTGGTGAATTGATATAGTGTTTTTGGCGAAATATTTCAATACAAAATTAAAAACACTTGAATTTTGAGAAACAGTCAAATAATACCTTAAAATAAGATATTATTTAACTATTTCTCAAAATTCAAGTGTTTTTAACTATAATAAAGCATTATCTTTGCAGTGAAAGTGAATTTAAAATTTGTGAAAACACCTAATTGTAAAATTGTGCTGAAAAAAACTTGTGAATTTTCTTCAACCAAAAGATATATTTCACAAAAAACAATGTACTTTTAAAATCAACAGAAAAGTACAAAGGACGCCGCATGTAACTTGACAAGTGAATTTATAAATAATTTAAATACTAACAAAAATAGTCTTGTACTCAATGTAGACTTAGCGAAGGCGCTTAACTCTGTATGTCACAAAACATTATTTGATATACAGAAAGATGTCTGTTTACATGAGGGAAAAATAATGGTGACTGTTTGAGAACTATTTCACTGATGGAAAATAGAGAGAAAGTATGGCTGTTATTCAGGGTACTATGTTCGAATCTGTGTTATTATATTCTTCGCAATTACAAAACGAAGAGTATATTGCATTCGATTGGCACATTTCTAAAACCGGTAATATTGCTCGTAGAGAAAAAAATTTCATATCACTGTGTTGGTGATCGAATTCTGAACATCTTTCAAAATGTCCATCCGTCCGTCTGTCTATCCGTCTATCTGTCCGTCCGTCCGTAACGCTTCTTGTAAGCACGATAACTTAAGAACCAGAAGTCCGATTGTATTGACAGTAAGTTAGTGTTAGCTAGAGGAAAAATCCTATTGTTTTTGAGCAAAATCGATCGATAAATTAAAAAGTTTTTTTAATTAAAAAAAAAAACAAAATTTTTTACATGTTTTTTTAATGGTTTGTAATTAAACTAAAAATGTCTAAAACTAATATTATTTACAAACAAACACGACCGTAATATTTCCAGCAACAAATTTTGAAGAATAAAAAAAATGATTTTTTTACATTTAGTATACTTCCACTTTACTACGTGGATGTGGAAGTAATTATATCTAGATGATATTTTTATAATCGATATGTAAATAAAAAACCGCTGCCTAAGGAATCACTACTTCCACATCCAGATTCTTCATCCAAGTCGTTTTAAAGGAAACATCTTGACGATATTTGCACTCTAGTATGTGGAAATTATTGGTCATAGAATTTTAATAATATTTGGGGCAGATGTCATAGAAAAGTTGGAGGAGTTGGTTTCTACCATATACGTTAAAAATGAAGTTTTTAGTTCACCCTACTTATTTTCTACTATTCACCTCCCACCCCTTCAATGGAGGCATCTCAATCAGATGTCACTACAATACATACGTGTACTAATCTCAAGTGAATATCTCAATTTGATGTTATCAATCCCATTAATAATGAAGCGGAGGTGGTGGAGTTTGAAAAATATTAGAAAGAAATCTGAGGCCTTGGTTTCTAGTATATACACCGAATCCCAAATTTCTGTACTCTTATCACCTTGATTTACTTATTTTCCCCTAGTCACTCCTATTAACCCTAACCCTTCTACGGAATCATCCCAAAATATAATCTAGTTCCAGATGTCGTTATAATATATACGTCTATCAAATTACAAGTGAATGTCTCAATTTTATTTTATCAACCCCTTCAATAATGTAGGGTAGTGGAAGGGTTGAAAAATATTGTTAAAAAATTTGAGGTCTTGGCTTCTAGGACATACACCGAATTTCAAGTTTCTGTAGTCTTACCAGCTTGCTTTACTTAGTTTCCCCTATTTACCCCTATTTAACCCCCAACCCTTCAACGGAATCATCTCAAAATATAATCTGGTTCCAGATGTCGTTATGATACATATGCGTACTAAGTTTCATGTGAATATCTCAATTTTATTTTATCAACCCCTTGAATAATGGAGTAGGGGTGGTGGGGGGCTGAAATAAATTATCAAAAAATCTGGGGCCTTTGCCTCTTGTACATACACCGAATTTCAAGTTTCTGTACTCATACCTGCTTGCTTTACTTATTTCCCCCTATTTACCCCTAAATAACCCCGAACCCTTCAAAGGAATCATCTCAAAGAATAATCTAGTTCCAGATGTCGTTATAATTCATACGTGTACCAAATTTCAAATGAATATCTCAATTTTATTTTATCAACCCTTTTCATATTGGAGTAGGGGTGGTGGGGGTTGAAAAATATTACAAAAAAGTCTGACGCTTTGGCTTCTAGTACATACACCGAATTTCAAGTTTCTGTGGTCTTACCAGCTTGCTTTACTTATTTTCCCCTATTTACCCCTATTTAACCCCCAACCCTTCAACGGAATCATCTAAAATTATAATCTAGTTCCAGATGTCGTCATAATACATACGTGTACCAAACTTCAAATGAATATCTCAATTTTATTTAATCAACCCTTTTCATATTGGAGTGGGGGTTGAAAAATATTATAAAAAATCTGACGCCTTGGCTTCTAGTACGTATACCGAATTTCAAGTTTCTGTACTCTTACCTTGTTTTACTTATATTCCCCTATTTACCCCAAATTAACCCCCAACCCTTCAACAGAATCATCTCAAAATATAATCTAATTTCAGACGTCGTTATAATACATACGTGTACGAAATTTCAAATGAAAATTTCAACTTTATTTTATCAACGCCATTAATGGGGTAGGGGTGGTGGGGGGTTGAAAGATATTATAAAAAAACTTAGGCCTTAACTTCTAGTACATACACCAAATTTCAAGTGTCTGTTCTCTTACAAGCTTGCTTTACTTATTTTTCCCTATTTTCCCCTATTTAACCCCCAACCCTTCACCGGATTTCCTCAAAAAACAATCCAGTTCCAGATCTTGTCATAATATATACGTGTACAAAATTTCAAGTCAATATCTCAAACCGTTCCGGAGAAAACGTGCGGACAAAAAAAGTTACAGACAGACCGACAGACAGACAGAAATTTTTTTTTCGCTCAAATTTAAAATCTCGACGTTTCATGACATTCTAAACCTATTTCACGAATAAAAATTTTTGAAAATTTTTTTGCGATTACTATACTTCCAATCCACTACGTGGATGTGGAAGTAATATATTAGGTATATATTTCTTTATGAAGGTAACTATCTTGAATTTCGAGGTATTAAGCTGCAACATCAAAATTGCACATCGTGCAGAGTTTAAGGAGTTAAGTGTCATCGTGAATATGCGTGTTTTTAAGATGCTCTCTAAAAAGCGGTAAAAAAGCTGTAAAAACACCGTTAGACTCGAAAAAATTTCAGCCACCGGTAGATTAAGAAATTATGCATGAAATGAAGCGCCTCAATAGAAAAACAGAGTTCATATGGAATTAATAATTACAAGGTTTTCTAATACTATTAAATCAAATAAAGCAAACAAGCTGAAGTGAGGTGCAGTATCCCTACGTACGCCCTAGACGACCCAACAAGATACCTTTTAAGTGGTTCATGGGCAATAAATAATATATTAGTCAGTGTCAAAATGAGGCCACATGTTCACAAAGCAATATAGCTGTGCTGTGACCTAAAGTAATTGTATAGTTTTTAAATGGACAAAATCAACTCAACCCAAGAAAGAAAAGGAAAGTAAATAAAATGAAATAACAATCACAAGACGCTGCAGAAAGGCAGATAAGCTATAAATTAGTTTATTTTATTTTATCTGACTTAATTGATAATATTTTATTCTATCTTTCTATCTGATCTTTACCATCTTAATTTTTATCAGCTCGATTTATTGATTCTAAACATAATATTTTATTATTAATTTGGAAGGCGGAAATTGAAACCGATTGTCTCAAAGAAACGACATATATGGTGAGAAAACTATCCCTTCAGACCTCTTTTTTCTCATAACGCGCAAGAAAATATTGCTATCGCGAGATAGGGTACTTCTCAGCAACTCCACTGTATATGGATATTTACCTGTGGAACGGTTAGTAAAAAGAAATAATGAAAGCTGCCAGATTCAGAAATAGGAGAAACAGAAAACTTAGAAGATGAAAAATAAGAAGATGACGATAGATGGAAACTTAAAAAAAGCATGGAAACTGAAAAGAAGCATCTCGCAAACACCTGCAAGCCCCAACCGATGATGACAGATGGAGACTTAATAGAAACATGGAAACTTAAAAGAAGTATCTCACAAACACCTACACTTCCCATCCTATATTCCCACCCCATGCGTCCTCTCGCGGCTCTCGCTGCTGACAACAAGCTTGACCAACGTCCAACCAGGCGTATGCAGGTCCGGCGGTATATAAAACATCCAAGATTTGGCTCCGGCACGCGGTTTGGCCGTCCGTTGGTCGTGTTCGACGGACGACCAAAATTGCACATCATGCAGTTCACTTCTTATAGTCCTGAATGCAAATTACAGCAAGAAGTATACTTAAATCAACTGCACAGAAGATATTATAATGGCAGATTGCACCATTTAAATCATTGTTAGGTTAAAGTAACTGAAGCGGGCCAACGTTAGACCCTTGAGTAACACCAACGGTAAGACATATGGAGAGGAATGAGTGATATATTCTCGTGTTTTCCCACGGAACTCAATGTACGATTTACCTTTTAATATCATCCTCAGAAGTTGATACCTCATCACAATACATACATCAGGCTTAACCAAACATATGACTAGAATATTAAAGCCAAATGTAACCAGTTTATTTAGACTATTTTGTCAAAAACCTTTGACAAATATGTATGTACAAACGATGTACATGCCTTTTACTCTCTAGTATAATTGAAAAAGAGTTAAATTTGTGAGTCAATTTGCTCCTTATACGAACAGACCTAGTTGTCATACAAAATAATTTCAAAGACCTTATAAAAATTCGAACTAATGGAAATAACCAACAAACGCTCTACTATCACATTTAAATATTGTACGAAATGTAACCATCTTGCAGCAACTTCTTAAACATTTTCGTAATTCTATCTAATTTTACTAAATTCCTGGAAATTAAAGTAACATCCTCCTAGTAGCTTTAAAATACACACTACTACTGTACATTCCTGTGCCTCCAATTTACATTTAACGATATATAACAGGGAACAGGATGAACTTGTCGCTTTAGATGACATGTCCATTAGAAAGCATGTACATGAAAAGCGTAAACAAACATTTACTGGATGCAAGCTCTCCTTGTCATAATTTAAATACAAAATTAAACATCTGTTTCGACTATACGGGTTTTTCATGACTATTTGCCTCCTGAGGTTTTATTGCTCATATAAACGTCATAAATACACACGAAAATAAAGAAACAGGAAAAAGCAACTATGTGGCGTTCAACAACAAAAGTAACTGTGCGGCTATGCTGGCTACGATTAGATCTAAAGGTTGTCCACTGCCCAGTCCAGTACGTTGCTGCCGGAACGCTGCGGAATGTCGTGTTAATTTTTTCATTTGTGAGAAAGGCTTATACCAAGACCTATTCGTTCACGTATTATATCGATCTACCAAATATGGACATAACTTATGTGGCCATGCAAATGAACCCAAAATATATATACCGTGAAAACGGTAGGAAGAGGTTTGGATATTAAAATTACGTAAATATGACGTTTGATAACTAATAATCAAGGGTCGGAATTTTTCTGCGTTAACAGAGTCGGACTTGTACGGAAGCGTACTGAGGCCTCGGTGAAAAAAAAATTAAGTTGAAAGTTCAACATAATACGTCGAAATTTCAACTTATTATCTTGAAATTTCAATATAATAAGTTGAAATATCGTCTTATTATCTTGAAATTTCAATTTAATATGTTGAAATTTCAACTTAATAAATTGAAATTTCAACGTAGTGGATTGGAAGTATAGTAATCGTTAAAAAAAAAATTTTTCTTTCTTGAAATAGATTTAGAATGTCATGGAACGTCGAAATTATAAATTTGAGAGAAGAAAAAAATAATTTCTGTCTGTCTGTCTGTCTGTCTGTCTATAATTTTTTTTGTCCGCACGTTTTCTCCGGAACGGTTTAAGATATTGACTTGAAATTTCGTACACGTATATATTATAACGAGATCTGGAACTGGATTGTTTTTTGAACATATCCGGTGAAGGGTTGGGGTAAATAAGTAAACCAAGCTGGTAAGAGTACAGAAACTTGAAATTTGGTGTATGTACTAGAAGTCAAGGCCTCAAAATTTTTTATAATATTTTCCATCCCCCCACCACTTCATTATTAAAATGGTTGATAAAGAAAATTGAGACATTAACTTGAAATTTGGTATATGTATACAGCGTGGCTTCAATTTCGTGGACAAACCTATTTCTATGTTATTACTTGACGGATCGTTTTCTAATTTGGGCAGGCCACATATACCATGGGAGTGCATATTTAGAACCTAATAGACTACATTTTAATCATAGGCGTGCGTTGCAGGAAATAAATAAAGGGGAAAATGTTTACGATTTTTTATTAACGAATCGGATAGAAAAGAAGCGATGTCATATTCTTATTTATCATCCTCGAAAACATACCTAAAACAAGTTTCATCCAAATCCTGTACAGCGTTGCCCAGAATATAAAGAAATATGTTTTCTGCCGTATGTAATTTCATGTTAACATTGTGTCCCATTTACTTCTTCTTTATGGCATGCGAACTACAGAAAAAAATAACACACAGAAAAATCACATAAATGTATTAACAGAAAAACAATTGACATTAAAAATACATTTGTGGTAATGATAAATTGTTGAAGGAATTATATGAAATAATGGAATTTTTATTCTTTTCATTTGTCATCATAACTTAATTAACTAATTATTATACTAATGAATTCTTCTAACTTCAACATAACCGCCATTCAATGTGATGCATGCTTCTACCCTTTTTCTAACATGACGAATCACTTTTATCAGTTCGTGCCTTGTGATACTTTGACATGCCTCTGTAATTCGTTGCCGCAATTCTTCCACAGTACGAGGCCGATTAACGTATACTTTATTTTTTATGTTACCCCAAAAATAGAAATCCATTGGGATGAGATCCGGGGATCTTGGAGGAAACTCATGTAATGGGCTACGGGGACCAAACCACTTCATAGGAAAATTGGTGTCAAGCCAATTTCTAACCATACGAGAACTATGTGCTGAGGCACTGTCTAACAAAAAGTAAAGGTTTTCTGTCACGTTTAACGATAAATTATCAAGAAAATCCATAATTTCTGTTTCTAGAAAATTCTGAAAATTTTGAGCAGTCAAATTCTGAATGAAAAAAGGTCCAATAATTTGTTGATTTAGAATAGCACACCAAACATTCACTTTGAATAAGTATTGATTTTTACTGTTAATTATCCAATGTGGGTTTTTCTGACGCCCAGTATCTCATATTTTGGGAGGATCTTACACCATTTAATGTAAAAGTAGATTCGTCACAATAGATTATATTTTTCAAAAATTCTCTGTTGTTCAAAAATTCACCCTGCATCGAAGGTGCATAATCCAATCTTCTTTCAATATCCCCTTCTAAGAGTGTGTGTAATATTTTAGGCTTAAATGGTTTTATGTTATTTTTTTTAGACATCTCCTTATTATTTATTTGTTTAGATTTTAGTTCAAAGAAGTTTGTCTTATACTTAATTTTGGATTATTACGGAATGCTTGCAAAATTCTGTTTTCATTTAAATTATTCCGATTATAATTTGTTGGTCTTAATATTGTAACGTTTTCAGTTTGATTACAAATTCGATTAATTTTAGCTATTGTGCTAAAATTTACTGGAGGTCGGTTAGGATGTCGGCCATTAAAAGTTCTTGCTGCTTCTCTTGCTGTTATATTTTCTCCTACAATTCTAATAATTTCAACTTTTTCAGCAACCGATAAACGATTTTCTGGCATTGTATTAGAAATCACAATTCTTTGAAGTCTAAATTCAACACTAAAATGTAAACTACTTAGCTTATGGCACAATATGACATTTCGACAAATAAAGCCATTCCATGGCACCACTGGATTTTGCATTATAATTGCAAGCAGTAAAGATTGATAAATTATTGTTTTATTATTTTTACAATTCTCTTTTAATTTGCTCTTACATTGTGTACTAAGTAAATTAGTTGCTGAAAAATCTCATGACAATTCTTGTGATTAAAGTAAAAAAGCAGCGAGAGTTCTTAATCACCGATATGCTTAACCGTCCTTCTAGTTAGTTTTAACAGATTATCTAAAAAGGGAATAACGAAATAAAATTGAAATATTTCTTTATTCTCTGAGCAACCCTGTATAGGATTTGGATGAAACTTGTTTTGGGTATGTTTTCGAGGGTGATAAATAAGAATATGACATCGCTTTTTTTTCTATCCGATTCGCTAATAAAAAATCGTAAAAATTTGCCCCTTTATTTATTTCCTGCAACGCACGCCTATGATTAAAATATAGTTTATTAGGTTCTAAATATGCACTACCATGGTATATGTGGCCTGCCCAAATTAGAAAACGATTCGTCAAGTAATAACATAGATACAGGCTTGTGTCCACGAAATTGTAGCCAAACTGTATATTATATTGACATCAGGAACTAGATTATATTTTGAGATTTTACCGTTGAAGGGTTGGGGGTTAAATTAGGAGTAAATAGGGAAAAATAAGTAAAGCAAGCTGGTAAGAGCACATAAAGGTGAGATTTGTTGTATATATTAGGCCTCATATTTTTTTAAATAATATTTACCATCTCCCCACCACCCCCACTATCCCTTATTAAAAGATATGATAAAATTAAATTGAGATTTTCACTTGAAATTTGGTACACATATGTATTATAACGATATCTGTTATATTTTGACATGATTCCGTTGAAGGAGTGGGAAGAAAGTAGAGGTAAATGGGGAAAAATAAGTAAAGCAAGCTGGTAAGAGTACAAAAACTTGGGATTTGGTGTATATACTGGAAACTAAGGCCTCAGATTTCTTTCTAATATTAAACAGTATAATATACAGAACATATTCACATAATATCATAGAAATAAGCAATTCTACTCTTAACTGTACTACTAAATGTAACTATATTAATACATGTAACAGGAAATTTATTCCACATAATTGTAGACATTCATCCATCCTAATGTTTTAACATGCCAATTACTAATAAAAATATTACACTTTAATATCCATCAGAGCCCTGTTTTGTAACTTTTGGAAGCGATTCATGTCGTTTTACAAGAGATGGTTTGATGTCATATAAACCGATTTTTCAAATGTTTTCGACGCATTTGATCATGATAACCTGTTACAATTTTTGATTTTACCGAAACATTTAGTAACTCTTTGGTCTTACCTGACTGGCAGGAAATTGCACAATACCGTGGTTTTAAGTCTAAGGAAATGACAGCAATATCTGGTGTTTCTGAGTGTCCGTTCTTAATTCATCTGAATTGACTAACGTTTTAAATCTATCTAGGTGTAGTCAATTTACAGATTTTGGAGTTACTATTGACAGCAAGGTATATTTTGCCATCACATAAATGATATCGTTAGATTTTATAATTAGAAATACCAAAGAATTTGTGAATAATAGCACCTTGACAGTGGGTATTTTCGGTTGTATTTTTACATACAATTTTAAACAGTCTGATAGATTGTTTTCAGTAGTTATGTTAATTTACATGTTCCAGCAGTCCACATGCGTTCAAATAACTTTTTTTTATCTAAATATGCCTTCTACAAATTAATTAAAATTTTCACCTTTACATTCGTGTACACAGGATGATGTACTACTACAGGATTTTGTACTACTTTTAACAGAATTAAGCAATCTGTATTGCATTTAAACTATAAATATTATTAATTTGTTTAAGTTCTTAAAAATGAGCAGTGTGAGAACTTTTCTAGAGACTAGCCCTCATTTTTTAACGAAGTATTTCAACAAATGTTGTATAAATATGTAGGTATGTATCTAGATATGTTTCACACATATGTTTTATGGGTTTAAACGTTATAAATTATAAAACTATATAATTTATTATTTTTTAATGATAGTTAAAAGGATATAATTATGAACAAAGTTGTATATTTATGTTTTTATATATGTGTCGGAATTTTAATTGGAAGGTTTTAAAAAACAGCTTTTAATTAAGGCAGGGCGAAACAGAAAAAACTTAAATCGTCAGTATATTTTTCTAACGTTTTTGAAATTATTTTGTATGATCGCATTTTAAGTAGTCGCGGGTTTATGAGTAACAGATCAGCTATTGCAAATTTACACGTTTTTACCCAGCATGTCTCAAATATATTGGATGATTAAGGATACGTGGATGTCGTTTATACAGATTTCTCAAAAGCTTTTTGTGGGATAAATCATGATATCTTATTTAATAACCAGACAAAATTAGTTTTCGCCCCGAAGTCATAGAAATTCATAAATCCTGTATATGTAAGAGACAGCAATATGTCGTTACAATGGTTTGAATTTCTTTCATTATGTTGTTACTTCTGGTGTACCTCAAGGGTCTAACCTTGGCCCTATTCTGTGTTTTTTATTTGTCGATTATTTATAAATGACATTATTGACTATTTTAAACTCTTTTATGCTGCTGACTTAGAGTCATTTTCAGTTATAAACTTACATTGCTGACTACGAGAAGTTGCAATCCGAACTGGAACATGTCCAGTTTTGGTGTATAGATAATAAATTACATATCTTAACATATATTGAAATGCAAGATAATGGGCTTCATAAGGATATAATTAGCACATGAATACGTATGAAATATCGATAATAAAGCTTTGTCGCGATGTAACTCTTATAAAGATTTGGTGGTAACGTTTGATTCTCAACTTTCTTTCAATGACCATATAACTTTAAAAGTACCTGAAGCTGTTCATTGTAAGAAATTGTAAAACATTTACTAATGTTGAGGCGTTAAAGATCTTAGATCTTATATTTGAGTAATGTGTGGTCTAAGCTAAGTATGCTCTAATCTGGTATCCATATTAGTATTGTCAAGAGTTCACAACAGAACAATATGACATGACATTTAAAACAAATGGTTTTTATCCTGAAAGAGGAATAAGTTATAACTATTATCTGATAGATTTAATATCACCGCCCTAGATCTTAGAAGAACTTGTATGTCATTAATGTTTTTGTTATAAGTTATGTATATAAGATAATATAATTGTCAGGCGTCCGATTTTCACGTGTGACTACGGAATTCTTAAAATACTACTAATTTTTTAAGTAAAATTTCCTCCTCCATCCAATTTGCGAGGTATGTTTAAAAGATATTGTCTAAATGTTATTGGTGGCATTATCTTATTTTTTTTCGTTCTTCAATTCTTTGGAACTTCCTGCCACATGTATGTTTTCTTTTTAAGCGGTGCTCGGGGAATTTACAAAATATCACACATATGTGTTGCTTATTTTTAAAAAAGCAACCTTTAACTGATCCTTTGACGTAAAAGTCACGCAGGCGTAGAGGTTATTTTACCAGTAACATACTGGTTTTGTGATATTTTGTAGATTCCCCGAGCACCGCTTAAAAAGAAAACATACATGGGGCAGGAAGTCCCAAAGAATTGAAGAACGAAAAAAAAATGTGTAAAAGAAAACAACAATTTTATTTACAAAAAAGTAAAAATATTGTATACTTAAAAGTGAATTTTATTAGCTTTCGAAACTATCTTCTGCTGCATTATAATTTTGATTATTTTATTTATCATTTTAAGGTTATGTTAGGCCTTTAGCTTTCCGTTGTTACCAATTTGGGATGTATTTTAGAATAAGTAGAGCTAGAAATAAAATATTTCTATAAGAAGTACATATTTTTAAAATTCGGGAATATTTTCTACTTCTGACTGATTGGGGCCGTTTTTTGGCCAATTGTTTTTATGAAGTCTTATGACAGTTTTTAGAGTAAGTATGTTCTTTTTTATTTATTCAAAACCGATTAAGAAAAGAAAAAAGTAACCGTAATTTGTGTAAGTATTTTGATTTTCCTGCTTGTTCGACCAATTTTGATCAACTGTAACGACGTAAGTTCAACTTCGATTTTTTGAAAATCCGTCTCGAGAGTTTTGTAGCCAAGAAGTCTAACGATTATTTAAAAAAATACATTGTGATTGGACAAAAAATAAACGCTGTACAGAATTTTGAACGGTAAATTTTTTTTCAACCCCGCTGTGCCACGTATCAAATAATTATCATACATTGTCACCGATAAAGCTTGTAAAATGTTCTTTGAAAATTAGTATCAAGTGGGAAGTAAATTTTTATTATCTACAATATCAGAGACAAAAATTTAAACATGTGATAATTTCTAATGGCGACAATGTGGATAACAAAGATGCTCTAATTGAATGCAATGGAAATTATTATGTCGATGATAACAATAATAATTTGAAAATAACAAAATGTAATACATAAAAGTTATCCAACTTTGCAGTCCCGCCAAATAAGGCATAATTAAAAATATAACTAACCAGACCTGTGTTTTGTGAGCGTTAACGTGTGGTTTTAAATATACGCTAATAAGCGAAGATAAAAATAAACCCAGTTTATAAGTCACGAATAAAAGAAAATTGCAGACTCCGAGATAACTCGAACCATAAAATGGCTTGTATCTCTGTTAATTACATCAAAGAAAAATTATAACTGGTTTATAATGATTTACAATCACGTGACTATTGGTATTCACAGACAAGTTATTTTTTCCCTTCTTGACGTAGATAAAAGGAGATGTAAATTAGAGTGAGGTACGTGAGACGGATACACGAACAAATATGTAGAAAATACATATCCAATAAGAACAAAAATTGCTAGTAATTCTACAGGGCGAACCCAACTACGTGAACTGTTCAGATGACAGTGTTATAGACCTAACCAAGGTGTTCGGAATGGTAAATAATCGAAAGTCTTAAAGATATAGACACAGGAAACTTACCATTGAAATTTATAAAAAGTTATCTGAAGTTGCTCATAAGCATCTACCATTATTTCTTAATTTAAATTTTATTTTTTAAATTTTTTAATTATCGGTCATAAGTGCTTTTATTTCAATAGTTCGCGGAAATATCTGCTACCTGCAGTTAACAGCAACATATAATAATTGTATTTTTTTCTTTATTTTATTTTTGATACACTGAACTGAACTTGTGGTAGGTACCTTGTGAAACATCTTGAAAATAATTGCTAATAAATTAAACACTGCTTTTAGATGAATCAATCAATATATTATAAATACTCTACATATGTTTCGGCTTATTAGGCCTTTATCAAGAGTATTACATAGTGAATACTGTATTCACTATGTAATACCCAGTATTCACTATGTAATACTCTTGATAAAGGCCTAATAAGCCGAAACATATGTAGAGTATTTATAATATATTGATTGATTCATCTAAAAGCAGTGTTTAATTTATTAACAATTATTTTATTTTTGTATTGTAAACACTAAATAAAACATATTCAGAAATATAGGAACTGTGTTTAAATAAAAAAATCAGACAGATTTTTTTTCGGTACACAAGCCACAAAAAAAGCTGATCAAAAGCAGAGCGTAGTGCGATGCTGTGCGGGAGACGATTCTCTACTTCGATCAATCCATGATAGGTAGAGAGCCGGCTATACAGGGTGTCCACTTTTTCAATGGGATTGTATTGGTAACTTCTAAACCGTAAGAGACAGAAGGTCGGTTAAATTAGAGAAAAGTTGTGTATTTTAAAGCTCGTTAAGTTGTCTTTTTCAGATTTGAAAAATGTTCAGTAGTTTCAGAGATATCCTGAAAATAGTGAAAATCGCCATTTTTAATTTTTGCTAATAACTCGCAAATGATAGGATTTAGAAAAAAAATCTTTAGATAAAAGTTGAATGGTGTTCGGTTGTCTATTCAAAATTCTCAAATTTACATTTCTATCATTTCGACGCTAGGCGTCGCGACGCCCAACTTTTGTTTTTCTTATGGACGCCTATCATTTTTAAAGGAAATTGAATTGGCGACATCTTACTTAATATGACACGGTAGAAATTTCATTTTTAGCACATAGGTGCCGGGCGTCGCAACGCCAAAACTTTGAAATTTGACAACATACCATTTATGTCGATACCTAATTTCTAATTATACACTAAAATGTAAGAATATATTCTTTACTGAAACGTTTTCAGGCTATCTTGCATTTTTTTTTATTGAAAAATGTAACTAAGTCAAATAAGAGATAGCTTTACGTTGACATTTTTATTGAAAGACAAAACAGTAACTAAATACGTAACAAACGACGAAAGACATAATTACCGGCTACATTAATTGTTCAAAATGTGCACCGTTTTGTTCAATACATGTTGACGTTCGGATGTCCATTTGATGAATAGCGGCTTAAATTACCTCAGGTTCAATTGTTTCAAATGCTTCCATTATTTTTTCTTGCAGTTCTTCTATGGTCTGACAAGACCTATCATACACTTTATTTTTAAGATATTCCTACAGATAATAATCCAGAGGATTAAGGTCCGGAGACCTAGCAGGCCAAGACACTGGTCCTCTTGTTCCCATCCAAGAAGCGGGAAATGTTTCGTTTAAATAATTTCTAACATATGCCGCATTGTGAGGACCAGCTCCATCCGGTTGGAGCCAGACCCTGTTTTGTCGAAATTGTAAGGTAAATTGTCAATCATGTCTTCAAGGATGTCAACATATTTTTGGGCATTGAGGTTGCCTTGAATGAAATAAGGACCCAATAGTTTATTGTCTATGAGACCACACCATAGATTTAACGAAAACCGAACTTGGGGTCGTACTTCTTGTATGAGGTGAGAGTTGTTAGTTGCATAGAAATGCTTATTACTCCGGTTAAATATCCCTTTATTTGTAAATGATGTTTCATCTCCCCATATAATATTACAGGAAAAAATATTTTCGTTCCGTAACTTGCGCCTGAACCAATTACAAAACTCCAGCCTTCTTTGTGGATCATTAGGGTGTAGGTTTTGGACCGGTTGATACTTGTAGTCATGGTACCCATATTTTCTGATTATTTGCTGAACACGACTTTTAGATAAATTGCATTCAGTTGCTATTTTTCTACAAGAATTTTCTGGGGTTATGTGCATTTGCGCTAAAACATTAACATACAGGTTCTCTTCTTGTCACATAGTGATCTCTACTTCTATTGAAAGTACCGCATTCGGCCAGAGTTTGGGATAAACGACGAAATATTTTAATATCCGGATGATTCCTCTCAGGATACAATTCTACATATAGTTCTTTTGCTCGTAATGAATTTCTGGAGCATTTAATGTAGAGCTCGTACATATCCTTCCTTTCTTCTAGTGTATACCTCACCATAATTAATTTGAAAAATGTGTATAATAGTAATAACAATTTAAATAATATTTTTTTCTATAATTTAAAACATAACTAGAACAACTTAAATTTCACAAAAAGAAAATTGACAATGCTACGAGTAATGACATTTGTAGAACAGTCAATTGTTTATCATGGCATACTTTGCATGTACAAGAATATTAAAAATGATTGTGTGATAATAACACCTGTACAGATCCATTTTTAAATAAATTTCTACCGTTTCATATTAAGTAAGATGCCGCCAATTCAATTTCCTTAAAAAAAGGATAGGCGTCCATAAGAAAAACAAAAGTTGGGCGTCGCGACGTCTAGCGCCGAAATGATAGAAATGTAAATTTGAGAATTTTAAATAGACAACCGAACACCATTCAACTTTTATCTAAAGATTTTTTTCTAAATCCTATCATTTGCGAGTTATTAGCAAAAATTAAAAATGGCGATTTTCACTATTTTCAGGATATCTCTGAAACTACTGAACATTTTTCAAATCTGAAAAAGACGTCTTAACGAACTTTAAAATGCACAACTTTTTTCTAATTCAACCGACCTTCTGTCTCTTACGGTTTAGAAGTTACCAATACAATCCCATTGAAAAAGTGGACACCCTGTATAGATTTCCTATGAATAAGATACATGAAAAACATTGTATGAGTGAGTAAGTACTACCACAGACCTACAGGGAACCACTTTTCATATAAGCAAATTTTGCCCGCGTCAT
This sequence comes from Stenurella melanura, assembly GCA_963583905.1. Lineage (NCBI taxonomy): Eukaryota > Metazoa > Arthropoda > Insecta > Coleoptera > Cerambycidae > Stenurella > Stenurella melanura. The sequence goes on from OY757310.1 coordinate 9,985,958, forward strand.
GTAATTTTACCGGAAGTGACGTCAAAATGGGAAGATGCCGGCAAATAAGAAGAGGCAGCTTATTTTTGTAACAACTAGAAGGCTTGTACTTTATTTAAAAAAAATTATTCATGTATTCAATGACTTACGAAAACACAAAAAAAAATACTTTAATCGAGTGTGTCTCAGGGTTGCGGGCAAATTAAGCCTGGCAGCCCACTACAATCTCATTGTACACCTCAAAACCTACATTTTGACGTAAGTTTTATTCATGTATTCGATGACACAAAAAATTGTGACCGGAAGTGACGTCAGATATCCATGACGTGGGCAAAATTTGCAAAAATGAAAAGTGGCTCCCTGTATGTCTGTGGTAGTACTTACTCATTCACATAAAGATTTTCATATTCCTTATTCATAGGAAATCTATATAACCGGCTCTCAAAGCATTTTTCTTCAAGTTTTGCACTGATTTATTTAAGCGTGAATTTTTATTGTAACTTTATGTATTATTATGCACCCATATGTTTTTAATGATAAAATCTGCAGCAATGGTAATCGTAACTAGCCATATTATATTTTTTTGGTGATTGTACCTCTGCTCTAGAGATAAAGAAATTCATTCTCAATTTTTTCATTTTATAAATGGTTAAAATTATTTTAAAAATGTAAGGAAATATATATGTAGAAGATGATAGGGGCGAAGGGCGTTTTAGGGCGGACCTACTAGATTTAGTCCACATTCTGGTAAACACAATATAACCACTTAAATAAGAGTAACATGAGTTATGATTGATCTAAACAGGTAAATATCAAATAATGATGTCTTATTATTGAAAATGCAATCAATACCATCTACGAAATTTATACTTAGAATAATCATCCACGGGACTCTCAGGGGTTTTGTTCTGCTCACCGGGGAGAGGGTTTCTCCCAGGGTACTCCAAGCGTCGTCTGTTTTACATGACCATATATGGAGATTTTTACTCTTCACATTCCTCAATTCAATCGGTACTTGCTGACAACTCTCTCTACTTCAGTGAATTATATTCTCATAGGCGTGTATAATGTTATTGTCTCCCATATCTATAATATAGACTAACTAATAATCTGACAGGTCCTTTTGGTTTCATGAGTCTAGCTAAAATAGTTTTCGAGAAAAGCGTGTTTAAAAAACTGTCTTGCTCATGTTTTATCAGTTATCTCAAGGACCAATGGAGGTTAGGGGGAGAAAGTTTATTGTTCGTGTTCCTATGACTTGCCAATATTTCATGTTATTTAAAAGATCGCTTTCGGAGGCCGGAAGCCGCTTAGTTTATCCATTTAGTGTTCAATTGGGTACATCGGGAGTGCCAAAGGTGTTAATGATTGGCCTTAAATAAATCATTATTATTTGAAATAACTATTGAGTTGCAGTTTTGCGTGAGAGAATGCAGCCTTTTTGCTATTTTACTTTCCTCGCATACCGAAGGAAAGTATTGTATTCGAGAGATAATCGTCCTCCGAGATTTTTTCGGATTTTGATGTTTCAGATCATGTAGATTACAAAAATATAGGTTTTTCAATTCCGTCAGTCTGTCTGTTGGTGCATTAACTAAAAAACTGCTTGACGGAGAGCAGTCAAATTTGGTAGGTAGTTGACGCTACTGTCAGCGAAAAATGGTTAAACTTTCACTGGAAAGTATACAGGGTGGACCGTCTAAAGGGAATAAATATTGAAAATAATTTTTTTTTGCTCAAATTTAAAATTCCCTCGTTTCATAACACGCTAAATCTATTTCAGAAAAAAAAAATTGAAAATTTTTTCACCAACATTTTCGAACATTTTTTTACCACTAAAATAGTTTTTAGTGGTTTTTTTTCGTTCAAATTAAAAATTTCCACGTTTCATAACGTTCTAAACCTATTTTTTTTTAAATTAGACATTTTTTTAACCATTTTTGACAAAAATTTACCACTAAAATAGACGGAATTTTTTTCTTTTTTCGAATTTAAGATTTCCACGTTTCCATGGCATTCTAAACCTATTCAAACAAATTAAAAAAAATTTTTGAAAAAATTCCACGACTCATGACATTCTAAACTTATCTCAGAATAAAAATATTTTGAAAATTTTTTTACCAACATTTTTGAAAAATTTCAAAAAAAAATCGGTAAAGGTATTTACACAGAACTTCCCTCTTTATTTGTGCATGGCGGTCACTAAAAAATTATTAACTACGAAATGACATTGAGAATAATCGGAATATAGTTCTCACTATTATTACAAAGAAAACCTGATAACTTTTGGTAAAAAAAATATAGAGTGCTCATCTAACAGCAAAAATTCAATACTAAATAACAGGTGCCTAATATGGAAGGCTTGCGCAAATACCTTTACAAATGTCCACAATGGTTGAATTATTTCTTGGGATTTCCACCCTGCACATTTTTCAATAAAAGTATAATAGTTGCATATACCAAATATTATTGCCATTTGTCACATTCAATTTCAGATTCACGTAGTGGAGTGAAAGTATTAGTAGTGGTTACAAAAATTCACTATTTTTGAAATTTTTCAAAAATGTTGGTAACGAAATTTTGAAATTTTTTTTCTGCTGAAATACGCTTAGAATGTCATGAAACGTGGAAATTTTAAGTTTGAGCAAAAAAAATGTTTCCTTCTATTCTATAATAGTGGTAAAAGAACATTAGAAATGTTTTCAAAAAAATGTTTTTTGAATAGATTGGAATTTAGAATGGAATGAAATGTGGAAATGTTAAATTTGAGCAAAGAATTTTTTTTCCATCTATTCTATCTAGTGGTTTAAAACATTTAAAATTTCCACGTTTCATGACATTCTAAACCTATTTCGGAAAGAAAAATGGAAACTTTTTTTACCATTTTGGAAAAAATGTTTACCATCAGAATAGATGAAAAAAAATGTGCATGGCGGTCACTCTAAAAAATTATTAACTACAAATAAAGAGGGAAGTTCTGTGGAAATACCTTTACCGATTTTATTTTTAATTGAGTTTGTTTCGGGGTTCTCCGGAAACAACTATTCAACCTTTGAATAACGTACTTTTGTTGTAGGTATATTTACGTTTCACTATTATATTAATTGACATGTAAAAATGCCCTTAATAGATATCCGCATTTGCTTTATATCAGTACGGGTAATATTCGAGCACGTACGCATCAGTTAGAGTTTGGATGCCGAATTTTGAGCTTATTCTGATCACTGTGCGACATGATGCTGGACTAGTTTATCTCAGTTTAAAACGCAGTGCTTGCAAATATAGGGAAGTTGTCTTTGTCGCTGATTGGTACATTTGCAAGCCAAGTTTACGCGGGAGAAATTAGTAGATCAGAACAGATTTCTTATTTTATTTTAACTATAATAAAATAAGAACATTTATGCTGTAATTTAAATTAAAGGTAGTCAAATGCCGAATGAAAGCGAATTTAAACAGTTAATTTCTATTTTGTGTACCAATGGCCTTGAGACGGCCTCGATGGGGAATCCACTTATTTGGGAATTTCCATGTGCCTGTGTAAACTGTGCCACGCTCAAAAGGTAAACAACTGCATTCTAATCTGAGACCTACTATAGATCCAGATCTGGACTTCTTGGGGATGTTTCCCTAGAGATATTATTCAAAAACGCACGTTTGCCTTAAGTACTTTGTGTATTTTAGTTGTAATTAATTCTCTATGAAATATCTACTTAGTACATGGGTAGTATTAATTCTGTAATTATTCTAGCGTAGAGATAAAAGCGGGAACGGATTACGTTTGCGTAACCCAGCTAGTATATAAAAGAAACCACAAATATTTAAATAATAGTTAAATGATACGTCTTGTATTTTGTACATTATATCGTAACGCTATATAACGTTACATTATAAAAAATATCATTTGTAAAACTTATTACACTGGAAACTGGTCTATATAAGTAACTCGAGCTTTGACGTTGCGCTAGACCATTGTATATGAATTTTAATAGACACTATAAAGCAACTTATTCTGCTTTATTATCACTATTATAGTACTAAAAACTATTCTTAACGGCTATAACATGAAGGTATCGTTAATGCTTTGCTACAACTTACTTTTTATAGTTATAATGATGACAATGCAACATTTACTGTCCTTTAAGACCAATATTGTTTATAGTGGAATTTCCACGATGGAGTATCTATTCCTCTGTCTTTAATACTAAAAATAGAAATATCTCTATTTGGTTCTGAACACACCTTTGATATGATATTACCCGTGACGTAGTTTGCACAATCAAGAATCTTGAATAATATACTGGAATTTTCAGACGTGAGTTTCGTCAACTATGTAGGCATCATCGAGTAATTTCTAACTAATCTCCAGAGGATGGCAACATGGTTTGCAATAAGTATATAAGTGTAGTGATCAATGTTTTGGTGTTTATGAAATCCGTTTTAAATCATCAATATTTTGGCAAACAAAAAAAAATAAAGTGTTGTATAATAGAGTAGATTCTTTGACTTAAATTAAGCAAAGTGTTGATGTAAAATGTTTTACTTGGTGGGTTACACCTCTCAAAGAAGTGCATCAAATAGAAGGTAACGAATTAGCTGATAATCTTGCAAAAGAGTCGCTAAAGTTATTTAAACAGAAATTTCCCCTTTATTTATACCTGTTATGTGATTTTTATTTGTCAATGTTTATGAATATTACACCATTTTTATTAACTTTATGCTTAACTCTCAACGTTGTTTGTACATTTATAATTACGTATGTTACATATTTTTTTGAGTTTACCTGTCAAAAGTATTTATTTGTGTAAGTTTTAAATTAAAACGTAATATATTGCTATTGTTAATTAAGTTCACCGGCTCGGTGGCGCAGTGCTAAGGCGTTTGGCTAGCGACCACGGGGTCCCGGGTTCGAATCCTGGCCAGGGTATGGATGTTTAGTGGCGTTTTTCATGTGTTACCGAGATGGTAACAGTGTACTAGACCGCTGTTGGGTGGCACAACATGTCTAGTCGCTGATATCTATCCTGAGTTCGAGTCTCAGCTGCGGTAGATGGCAATATCGCAGGGAATGGTCGTTGTGTTGATGTCTATGTGTACGTGTCCTGGTTGAGTGGTGGAATAGCATTAGCTAAACTCCGCCAGGACGTTAATATAAATAAGACGATTAAATAAATAAATAAAAATAAATAAGTGGTTTTTTTTAATTTTTATATCTGCCTAAGTCAGGATAATTTCATACTCAACCGGTTTTTCTATAGTTTTTACGGGAGATTGAAAAACATAGTGGCGCCCATTAATTTTCGCTTGTCACTGTTTCTACAAACTTTCGTTAATGGTTGAATATAGAGTAAGCACCTAGCAGTTGGTGACAGGTTTCAAATAACTATACATTTTTACATGTCTATTAGCTGCCAGATAACCCCACTCATTGAGTTAAGATCTCTAAATCGTGACGAATTTTTAGCAATTATTTTTCCTATTAAGGCAAATTAAACGTTACGTTTTGTTAACTATATGCCAAATAATATTGCCATTTGTCACATTTATTTCGTTATTTATTCTCTTTAGGCAGTTCACCCTATATTTTATAGGAAAAGTCTATCTATTTCTTCGCTAGCACTAGCGTCAACTACGTACCAAATTTGACTGAAAGACCTTCATTTTCGTAATCTACATGGTCTGAAACGTGAAAATCCAAAGTAATCTCGAAGAGTAATTTTTCCACGAATACAATACTTGCTTTCAGTAAGCGAGGAAAGAAAAACACTTTTTACTATAAGTAAACAAATAATAAATAATTCACTAATTATTTATCATTTTTTGTTTGCTTATAGTAATGAAACATTCTTTATAGGATTTTGCAAACAGTGGAAAAAACTATACAGGGTGTTTCAGTTAAAAGTCCCCAGGTCATTATCTCTAAAACTAATAAAGATATTTTATTTTTGTAAATGGCAGATGATTGATACCAAAGAAAGGTTTAAATAACGGTGATTAGAACTTTTCCTCAACAGCACACAGAGATGGCGCTGCGATGCAAAACTATTTTTTGATGGCTGGAACCTTGAAACATAAGTCATGTGATTAAACAATAATTTGTGAATAATTTTGATGGTATAGAGAATTTACAAAAAACAAGTCGTTTTGGAGTTACGTGAGTTTCTTTCATTAATGCCAGTACACGTGAATTTTGATAAATCCCTATAATTTATTTATTATTTATTATAGAATATTGGTTACCAAACACTTTTTTTCAAGATAAGGAAAGTGATATAATACACTATCATAAAATTATGTTTACCACTTCCGGCCAAACCGGAACTAACATGATGAACCAATATCCATATGTTCCTACATATTACATTTTTTTTTCTAATAACGCTTCTAATAAAACGGCTCCCAAAACTTAAAGTAAGTAAGACAACAAAGAAAATACACACTAATTTAGAATGGTAATGAAAAATCTACTTAAGAGATATTAGTAGGCTTTGATTTAATTTTAAGTTTGACAGTTATTAAACAAAGTTTGTAGTTGGTGCATTTCAATCATAGTTTCAAACAGAAATAGTGTACTTAGAAACAATTCAAAGCCAATTAATCCAAATAAGGCAATAAAAAAAAATAAATTTAAAAAATGGTTAAATACACCAATGAAGATAAGTTAAATATGATTTTAATATACGGTGAATGCAAAAGAAATTCCCGACAAGCAAAACGATTGTTTTGTTTACGATTTCCAAATAGACCTACACCTGATAAAAAAACATTTATCATGCTGTTTAAAAATTTAAGAAACTGGGGTAGTTTTAAGAAAACTATTCGTAACAGAAATAGGCCAGTTAGAAACGATGAAAATACAGCCTTGGTGTTAAATAGTGTTGTCAACAATCCTCAATGTTCTCTCCGGAAGTTGGCATCGGAAACTAATCTGTCGATATCTTCGTGCCATAGAATATTAAAATCAACGAAGATTACATTTTCTAGCTGAATTTTCAGTTCTTTCTGAAGAATGCCCAATTTTTTTAAAAAATGTGCTCTGGAGCGATGAAAGCCGTTTTCACAACAACGAAGTTGTGAGTAAGCATAATTGCCGATACTGGTCACAAAATAATCCTAGATGGATGAGAATGACCCGAAATCAGGTAACTTTTGGAGTTAACGTGTGGTGTGGAATATTAAATTCATATATTATTGGACCATATCTATTCCATGGGACTTTAAATGGAAGAAAATATGAGATATTTTTGAGAAATGTATTGCCAGGATTATTAGAGACTATCCCTCATAACCAGGAGAATATTTGGTTTCACCAAGATGGTGCACCACCCCATAACTCAGTACTAGTCAAAGATTGTCTTAATGAAATGTACCCTCAGAGATGGATTGGTACTAATGGAGTAGTCAGATGGCCAGCACGATCACCTGACTTGACTCCATTAGATTTTTACCTTTGGGGGTATTTAAAAAGTGTAGTGTACATTGAACCCATTGAGAATATGGCCGATTTGTATAATAAAATATATGCAAGTGTTGCTGTTATAAATAGACATACGTTACAAAAAGTTTGCAATGAAGAGTTACTGAAACGGTACAATATGTGTATTCATGAAGAAGGGAGAAATTTTGAACATTTAATATAATAAGTACCTACTAATAAGAAAGAAATTAGTTTAATTTCATTTTTAATAATATTTCGATAGTTTTTAAATGTTTGTTTATAAAACTTTTGTTTACGTTCTTTACTGAATTGTTAATATAAATTTAGCCCATTCTAAATTAGTGTGTATTTTCTTTGTTGTCTTACTTACTTTAAGTTTTGGGACCCGTTTTATTAGAAGCGTTATTAGAAAAAAAATGTAATATGTAGGAACATATGGATATTGGTTCATCATGTTAGTTCCGGTTTGGCCGGAAGTGGTAAACATAATTTTATGATAGTGTATTATATCACTTTCCTTATCTTGAAAAAAAGTGTTTGGTAACCAATATTCTATAATAAATAATAAATAAGTTATAGGGATTTATCAAAATTCACGTGTACTGGCATTAATGAAAGAGACTCATGTAACTCCAAAACGGCTTGTTTTTTGTAAATTCTCTATACCATCAAAATTATTCACAAATTATTGTTTAATCACATGACTTATGTTTGAAGGTTCCAGCCATCAAAAAATAGTTTTGCATCGCAGCGCCATCTCTGTGTGCTGTTGAGGAAAAATTCTAATCACCGTTATATAAACCTTTCTTTGGTATCAATCATCTGCCATTTACAAAAATAAAATATCTTTATTAGTTTTAGAGATAATGGCCTGGGGACTTTTAAGTGAAACACCCTGTATATGACTACTAAAAGAAAAACTATATGTAAAAAATATTAATGAAATCTTTGCATTCTTTCGATAACCCGACTTTTGGTTATGCTAGTAAATTTGTCCAATTTCTTATTTGATACTCATTACTCATACTAGGATCCAACATAGTCCCCTACGAAGTAAAAAGGTGTTGGAGCCCCGTTTTTTGTACCAAACTGTTTTGTGGCTTTTGGACATACAGGGTGTAATTAGTTTCATGTCATTAAAAAAAAACTGGTGTTAGGGAACGACAAGACAAACAAAAAAACCTTATATAACATGGGGTCTAAAGCTCATAGTTTTGGAGAAAAAAAAAATAAACAAAAATTTCGCAGTTTCAATAAAAATTTTTGAGATCTGTTGGTTTAGATCTAGATCTGATCTGAAGAAAACTATACTGTAACTCTCCCTTGTGCAATATTTTAGTTACTGTCGGTGTTTCCTTATGTACAAATATACACACGTCCAACCCGCCGTTCGTTGTTTTTGTTATTTTTGAATTTCGCGTCATTGTGTATTTATAGTTAAGATTTATTTTATTGACTTACCGTTCAAGTTGTCAAATTCTTGATTACGTACAGACACAACTTACTTGTTGGTTCTTTTTGTATTCCATTTTGGCTTTTGTACCAAGTTTTTATTTTATTTTTCTTTATTGACAACGTTAGTTGATAGTTTAGTGTTTAGTGTTGAACGAAGTGCGTATGTACTTAATTCGACGTACCGAACTGTGTATTGATACAGATGCAGAGATTTTGAATCATTTAGGTAGGTACTAAGCTTTTAACCCAGGACACTCATTTATGTTACAAATGTTAATAAACTACATTTAAATTTTCGGAATTATAAACAATCCAATATTTTGTTCCAAATTAAAAAAAACACATGTAAAGAAATGCTCTGTTTAAACCCCTATGGCCATTATTTGCTTGCAATTGTGCATGAAGAGAGAACGAATTATTTACCTATTTATACTTGCCTCAGTTCAGATGAGGCGGTCCATCAAAGGCGGTCGATGATCCTTTGACACCGCGTGTGCCGGCGAGCACTTTTTTATGACAATTTAAAAGTTGTATAATTGGGAAGTACAAGTCCATCGATCAAGAAAAGCAGTGGTTCTCAACAGTTGTCTACCATAATAATAAATATGTTAACCTAGATTAGTTTTTTCAAAGTGCTCCTAAGGGAAAAGTCATAAAGGTTTTTTGTTTGTCTAGTCGGTCCCCATTACCAGTTTTTTTTTAATGACATGAAACTGATTACACCCTGTATAATGAAAGAGATAAAAATTGGAAAAAGAACAGAAGGAATATTCCAGGCCAAGTATAAGTGCTAATGTTCATAACTTATTCGATTATGAGAGCTTCTAGAACTCGAAAGTTCTGACCTAATTATAGACCTTCTAATGGCACATTGCTACTTGCGATATCATTTGGAAAAGGCAAAAAATAATACATGCAAATATTATGACAGAAAAAATGGTACCGGATAGGTTCATGCGAGAGAGTTCTGTTGAGGCCGTACCCTTAACAGTCAACCACGACAGAAGACGCGCCGCTGTTAGACGTGTCATACAGTAATCGAAGACCAACTGGAATAATGTATGTTACAAAACGTCTGTGGAGACGTTGTAAATAAAATGTGGAATTCAAATTTGTTTTTAGCAAAATTACGAATTTGTAAAAGTGTATAATTATTTTTTTTCCAGATTTAGAGTTAAATTATTAAAATATCAAGTTGTCAGATTCTAGTTAATGAAGTCACTTGCGTGCTACTCTCGGTAAACGGCCAAACGCTCGTCTAAAAATACAACTAATCAAATCAAGTAAGCGTTCCACGGAAAACTGCAGGAGTGCCCATAAATCCTTCATTTCGCGAGTGGTTCCTGTACAAGATGCAAATTAAATAGATCCCCATAAACCTAAGCACATAAAACGATCGGTTTAATTCAATTAGTTTCGAGAAACGGCTACCGGCAACTGAAATTTTCGATGTGTCACAATCTGGTCCGAAGAGTTGCCAGTAATTCAATTTCTCGCTGAGGCGTTTAACCCGCTTATAAAATCAGGTACTCGCAGCGTTTATTTAGGGTGTGAATGTCATTGTATGGATATATATACGTTTAGGTCTGGCAAATAATGCGATGCAGATATGTGGATAATCGCAATGATGCTTTACGATGAAATGAATGTATTATTATTAAGATTCAAACATTTAACCACAATATCCTACAAACTATTTCAATAATTTTGTTCACTAAAGTTTAAATAAGTTAGGTTTTTGAAGTGAAACTTCTACAGCAAGGGTGAAAACCCTTAAGACAGCGACACAAAGTCTGTAATGCCTGAAGAGGGGATTACAGAAGACGTAGAGAACACTGCTTTGCGTAGTTAGTTTTATGCTAGCTTCATGCGTACACGTAGAGTGATATTTGTACGTGTGTGTGATGTCATGGGAGCAGTAACGTTTGATGCTAGTATAGCTATGGTAATTGTGAACATTATATGAGAAGTGGTCCAGTTTTTGTGCCTGAATAAAAATTGTATAATTACTTCCACATCCACGTAGTGGATTGGAAGTATAGTAATCGTAAAAAAATTATTATTATTTTTTTTTTACCTGAAATAGGTTTAGATTGTCATGAAAAGTCAAGATTTTAAATTTGAGTAAGTAGGGGGAAATAAGTAAAACAACCTGATGAGAGTACAGAAACTTGAAATTTGATGTATATGTACTAGAGGTCAAGGCCTCAAATGTTTTTATGATAATTTCCATCCTCCCACCATCCCCACTCAATTATTAAAGGGGTTGATAAGATAAAATTGAGATATTCACCTAAAATTTGGTACAGAATTTTCATCGTGAACCAATGGTGACTCGTCACGGGTGTAATTTTTTTCTTCTTTAATTGGATTCAATAACAATTCGTGTTTGTAGATGTCTCTTGATGTATATAATCCACAGTTAAAATTTTATACCAAAGTTTTGTGACACGTTGTATAATAGAAAGGCGTTACTAATAAGCGCCTTGACAATGTACACTGTAACCCTTTTTGTGACCTCGACTGTACCAAGAAGTTATTCCAAAACTCAAAGCCAGTTTCAATGTGTTTCAAATGCAGTTGAGACGCCAGGTATCTAAATAAATAAATAAATTACCACTTCACAAACGCACGTATTTATATTAAGTAAACCCATTAAGAGGTAATTGTGAAAAATTGACCATAAATGGTGCTGCCTCGTACGTTATCAGGTACATTTGCTCCACGTAACCCAACCTGGCGCTGTAGGTAATTTTTCAGCGTAGACATCCCATGTATGTCCCATTTGGTGTAGTAGATTTACCGGTGTGTTTTGGTAAAAGCATTCTGACAGCGCAGTTACAAATGTAATCTGACGCCGAGACAAAGTGCAGATCGCTGCCTGCAGGTTCGCATAGCGGTCCGTTTCGGTGTGTTTGATAAAGGATGAGAGACGCCCGTGGAGGCGACTAGGCGCCCGGCGTCCCGGACGTCGTTGCCATAACGACGGCCCTTACTCGATTCTGATTTATTTGGTGTCTATAAGAATGTATTTGCTATCATACAGCCCAGAAGGAATTCTGGTTATTGTTATTGGCCATATCTGTTTTTTCGGCGGTGAAATATGCAGCAGCGATTTATTGAGATGTGTTTTGTTTGTGGTTTTATGGTCTTATAGCAATAAATAGAATTGTTAGAATTGTTTGTTTTACATATTTAATATTTTTGTTTATATTTATGAACAGAACTGCTGTCACTGGCGCTAGGTTGATAATATTTTATTTATTTTTATTTGAAATGCATAAAGCAAGTGAACATTCCCAGTAATATTGGTTCGGGGGAAAATATGTTGAAAGAAATTGAACTACCTTGAGAAAATTCGGTCATGCTAATAATGTAAATAATGGTAAAACTATTTACAAAATGTAACCTGGGGTTGTTTTAATAGGGTAGAATTTTTATATTATTTTTTAAGGAAATATCATTAAAATAATCTAAGTTTATAAAATAAATATTTGATGGGTGAAAATGTAGTAAACCATTTATTTAATTAAAAAAGTAAAATTAGTCAGTTATCCACTAATTAATAATAAATATTAACCTACATTTTAATTTTAATGTTAATACTAAAATATCAGCGGCATAGCGCCCCGAACCTAACTGTCCTCATAGACATTGTTTCTTGAGAAAAAAAATTCTCAAAGCCACATAACCTCAAATATGTCCAACTTTCAGGTTAGAATATCTCAAAATCCTGACGTGATAAAGCAAAACTAAAAACAGATTCGAATTCAGAGTCAAAAAATACATTAGAAACATATGGTCTGACCCCAGATCCAGAAAACTTTTTTCCTTTTGAAAACCTGTGTACTTAATTAATACTTAAATTAAAACAAAAGAAAATGCAACTTAAAAGTTAAACAAATAAGAATTGACCGTAGTCTCAAACTTAAGAGAAAAATTACTTCTGTAGAGGAGAAAATCGTTTACCTACACTCCAATTCAAACGGATTGCCAGAAGGGCCAAAAAAATATAATACCATTAACGAGCATAGTTAATTATTTCTGAAAGATATACTTTAGAAAACGAGACTCATTCTAGCAGCGAAACTAGCAGCGAAGAAAATGATTTTTTTGTTTGCATTTTTGAATACATATATTCGTAGGTAATGATAATATCAACATTTTTACCTACAAATTATGACCCAAGTGCTAATAAGAAGGCTATTAGCCTCAAATTTTCAAAATAATTTTGACTGCCAACGCACATTTTTAAGGTAAAACTCGTATTACAAGAAAAATACTAACCTGGCCTTTTTCAGCATAGATACACTGGAGACTTAATTTTTTTTTTAAATTAAAGCTAAAGAAGCCACCCTTCGATTAAAAGGGATCTGAAATGGGCCAGGCTATTCACTTTTTTTTATTAAAATATTTTTTGAGAAATTCCGCTTTAGCAGCGAAAACGCTGTATTCTCTTTCGCGCCTAACTTCTATGTTAGATGCACCGGGGACTTAATTTTTTTTTAAATTAAAGCTAAAGAACCCACCCTTCGATTAAAAATGGTCTGAAATGGGCCAGGCTATTCACTTTTTTTTTTTTTTATTAAAATATTACTTGAGAAATTCCGCTTTAGTAGGGAAAACGCTGTATTCTGTTTCGCGGCTAACTTCTATGTTAGATGCACTGGGGACTTAATTTTTTTTTGGTTAAAGCTAAAGAACCAACCCTACGACTAAAATTGGTCTGAAATGGGCCAGGCTATTCAATTTTTTTTTATTAACATATTACTTGAGAAATTACGATCTAGCAGCGAAAATGCTGTCCACTCGTTCCTGGCCTAACTTCTATGTTAGATGTACTACGGATTTAATTTTTTTTTCAGTTAAAGGGAAAGAGGCTATACTTCGAATAAAATCGGACCGAAAAAGGCCAGGTTAGTATTTTTCTTGTAATACGAGTTTTACCTGAAAAATGCGCGTTGGCAGTCAAAATTATTTTGAAAATTTGGGGCTAATAGCATTCTCATTAGCACTTGGGTCATAATTTGTAGGTAAAAATGTTCATATTATCATTACCTACGAATATATGTATTTAAAAATGCAAACAAAAAAATAATTTTTTCGCTGCTAGTTTCGCTGCTAGAATCAGTTTCGTCTTTAGAAACTAGTGCAGAAAACGCCAGTTGCCAGCGACAATTTGGATGAGGTAATGTTTAATTTGAAATCTGATGACATGAAGTTAAAATTTTAAATCTAAAGGTAACTTATCTAAAATGTCCTTAATCTCATTTTCCAGGAATCTCAAGTATCTGGCACTAGTCAGAGATCCTTCAAATATTATTGGACTAATGATTCTACTACCGATTATTCCAAGCCGAACATTGAAACCAAACCGCACTTGAAAGTTACCCTACCGTAATAAATTTTGATTTTCTTGTGACCAATATTTTGTATTTATCGGCTAAATTATCCCAAATTTGTAAAACTTGACTCGTCCAAAAATAAAATCAGTCCCAAAAAATCATCGTTTTGCTGCACGTTATTATACAAAATCCAATTGCAATATTCCATCCTACGTTCGTAATCACTTTCGTACACATGCTGGTGCAATTGGTATTTAAAAGATTTATAGTGGTATTTTTGCAAAATTCGGCTTATTGTTTGATGACTGATGTTCAATTCAAACCCAACTTGCCTCAAAGAAACAGTCTTATCAACTTCTATTCGAGCCAAAACATTAATCTCCGTTCCTTCGTCAATAATGAAGTTTTCTTCGGGTTCTCTGTTGCGCTCTCTTCGGAATTGGTTTTCAATACGTTTAAAATAATTTTTCGCTGGACATTGTCTATCAGGATATCGTGGGCCATAAAGGTCCATAGCTGCAATTGCATTTTTTTTTTACTTTCCCCATAAATAATTAACATGGCCACTCATCGCTTGTATATATTTGCGGCATTTTGAACACAATTAACAAGAATTTTAAACAATTTTTAAAGACACAATAAAAACACCGTTAAACCGACAAATGTTTGACAAGCTAAATATTTCATTGTTTTCAGAGCCACCTTAGTTACTTCTTAACATTTAATTAGAACAAAATTGTATTTTCTTTTAGTTGTAATTTTGTTTGTATTAATCACACATTTTAATACGACATATGAATAAATTCCTTATTAATAGTGCTAATAAATGGCACCAAAGTAACCGACATGGTTCCATTTGAAAAAATTAAGTTTTGCCCCAAAAACAATTTTGGTGAATTTTATTTGCTCATAAATCACGTAATTTAGTGTTCTTAACGAGATTTCGATTTTTCTAGCATTACACGGGTCATTTAGAATAAATCGGCACCGTCATGGCACACTTAAATGAACAACTAAAAATTATGTTATAAAAGAATTGATGTTTGAAATGCCACTTATTTTGGCATCGTTGGATTCAAAAATGCAATAATATATAGGGTATTCCATTTAAAAATCGAAAGTTAGTCACTTCTGGCGAAATCGGAAGTGAAAAAAAATCAGGTGTATGTCAAATAGTGCCGCTTATTGTGTATGTAGTATATCCTAAGTTTCAATCAATTATCTTCAAAACTAAAGGAGGAAAGGGGGTATACCATGATCCTGTTACACCCGGTATGTTGGTATCTTCGATATGAATACATTACCATTAACGTTTGTGTACAATTTGTTGATAAAAACGAAACGTTGGCAAAAATATTTTTCCCACCACTATTTCCATTGAATACAATTCTCATTAGGGTCGTAAACAAAATACGAGTAAGGAGCTCATAAAATAGTCTTTTGGTCCAAGTAATGCCGGATCACTATCTTGTTTCCATGTTCATCGCCGATATGCAACAGTAAAAACAATTTCCACACAGCACAACTGCAGAATTACCCTTGTACAAATTACCGACTCGCGTTCACGGTGAAATAAATGCCAAGAATATTTATTTCACTTTACGCAAAAAGTCCAGAAAAATTCCCCAGCGCTTTGAATTAAATCTGCAAGCTCGAAAAAAGGACATCATTTTCAGTTTCGGTTTCAACACACAAGTTGACTGCGAGCGGTGATGGTGCAGTAAAACCGTAAAAAACACCCCGGCGCTGGATCGGTAATATATAAACTTTGGCGACGTATCTTTACGAGCTGGCGTATCGTCTTCAGTGACAGGATTATAGCTCGGGAATGGCCAGAACGATCCTTACAAATCTGCAGCTAAAATAATGAGAATAAAACTCCACATCAAAAAGATAAAAGCCGCTTTATATGAATCGAGCAGTAATCAACTTCTGCGGGTTTCAATGGAACGAAATCGGTTTCTTTATTTTGTTTGTATTCATTCGTTATTAGCCCTATATATCATTTTCTTTACTTAATAGGACGCTATTGATTTTAGATCAATTATTATCTTTTACAAAGTATAAGAAAATAAGAAAACGATTTTTTATTTTATAAATAGATTATGATGATATCCACATCCAAATACTGTATTATTTTGATTGAATCAAAAACTTTTAATACTTGTACAGTTTTTGAGCAAAAGGCGTTGAACCCCTCGTGCATCCAAAATGGCCTTATTGGAAACCATAAAAATCAAGCATCCGATCTATTGTTTCTTATATTCATATCGAACTAAAATTCAAATATTTATTGGTTCTTTGAGTATGCAGATGATACATTGAAACACTATCCTTATATAACGATTATCTAATCATAAAAGTTATACTACTGATTAAAAATGGATAAAAACATAAAAAATTTAATATATAGTACATTTTCAAGTAAGTAATAATAAAGGATAAAAATAGAAAAATAAGACCTAGAGGTTGATATGAATTTGTTGTTAGACCAGATATCGTTTGTATTTGGTCTATAATAATAGACCAAATACAAACGATATCTGATACAAAATAGTAGCACACCCGATAAACTGACCGTCTACTACTGCGTATTACTGTAGTCTCTGCTCTATAAAATCTTTCTGTCTTGCTTCGTTGCTTCTGATTGAGCAATTTCAATTAAACAAAGTAGTTGTGCGATAGTGCTATAAGACCGCCCCCAAAGTACATTTTTTTCAAATAAAAACTTTTTTAAATATTCTTTCTATATATAATTTTTTAATGTTCTTAATAAACCAAAATTAAACACATTACCCTCTTACTCTGCAAAATCGAAAACTTAACAAAATTAATGCATCGTTTTCTATTCGTGTTTAAAATCCGGTTACACCTTTCTGAATGTAGGCACTTTAAATATATTATTTATACAGGAGAACCATTTTGAATTTAATTGACTGAAACCATTGGAAATTTTCAAATCTAACCAAATTACCCATAATTTTATTCTTAATCATAATTTATTATATCGGGTGATTCAGTTTGGTATTCGCCCGGTGTAACTTTTTCATTTAAAGTAAAAAAGCATAACAAACCATATACACTGTGTCCCACTTTTCATGGAGCCACCCTCATATCTCGCTCACCTGATATCCGAATGTGTTGAAATTTTGTTGGTGAATATATACCTATGAAGTGAGTCTTTAGACGTAACCACATTCGACTGTAGTCAGTGGCGTTCGATTCTATTATGGAAAAAGAGGGTCGATTTTCGAAAAAAAGTATTAGCAATTTTATTAGAGAAAAACTAGTAAAATATTCCTAATCAGCACCTTTAGAAACCCCGTTGTACAAGATTACATCGTTGTGTGTTCAAAGGCGTTTGAGATATGGACCCTTAAAAAACAATTTTTTTCAACTTAAAATAATTTGTGTCTGTGAAACGGATTGTCATATGAAAAAAATGTATTCTTTATTTTTTGTTCAGAATAATGTATTGTACTAGTATGAAATGGTTCTACAAAAAAATTACTATTTTTTTAATAAGGCAAAAATTCTAATTTGTACATACCTACCATGTTTTTAACAAATAATCTTTAATAAAGACCTAAGTAAGCCATGAAAACAAAAGTTATTGCAAGTGTCAATGTATTGTTGAAAGTCAATAAGTTAATACGTTAAAAATTTAATGAATGATGGATTAATGTTACATAATAAGTGAACTGATTTTTTTTTAATGAAACTGGCTCAATGTTTAACAATGCAAGAAGAAGTGGAAATGGTTCATTTAGTCGGAGATAATGCCAGATCATTTAGAGAAACTGCTGATGAATTTAACTTACGGCAACCTGGCCGTCAACCTCCCATTCGCCGTAAATTGGTAGCAACCATTAATACAAATTTTAACAATGGAGGAAATGTATGTAAGTTAAGACCAAAGAATTATAATTTACAAAATCGGCAAATTCAAAACGAGGAACGCATTTTACAATATTTTAGAGAATATCCAAGATCTAGCATAAGGCAAGTAGCATTAATTCTGAATTTTAGTAAAAACATCATTTGGCGTTGCCTGAAAAACATAGAAAAAGAGCATTCAAGTCAAAATTTCTACATACCCTAGAAGATGGAGATACATAGAGAAGATTAGATTTCTGTTTTTGGGCCCAGGGTGAATTTTTAAACAATGTTAATTTTCTGAAAAACGTCATATTTACTGATGAAGCAACATTCACTACCAATGGGGTAGTTTGCTCTCTGAATTGCCATTTTCGGGCTGACGAAAATCCCCACTGGTTTATCAGTGCTAAAAGTCAATATGTGTCAAAAGTTAACGTATGGTGTGGTTTATGGAAGGATCAGATTATTGGGCCTTTTTTCATTCCAAGTTTTAATGGAGAAGCTTATTTAAATTTGTTGCAAAGAGAAATTGAACCCTTTCTCAATAATCTGCCTCAAGATGTCAGAAGATACTTGTATTATCGACTTGATGTTGCCCGGCTCATAATGTTGCAAGTGGTTGGCTAGAAGATAATTTTCCAGGTAGATGGATAGGTTTAAGAAGTCAAGTTCAGGAGTTTCCCCCGAGGTCTCAAGACCTGACACCACTTGATTTTTATTTGTGGGGTCGTCTAAAAAGTATAGTGTATAATAACAGGCCACGTAACCAAGATGAGTTAATGATCAGAATTAGACAGGCATGTGTTGAAATCAGTCCAGCAGAGATTAGAAAAGTTGTACGGCATGTAAGAAAACGGATTGAGCAATGTATTCGGAATGATGGTGGTTACATAGAAACGCAAAGAATTGTATAATTAAATTATTTGTGTAGATTATTTGCTAGAAACATGGTAGGTATGGTATGTAAAAATTAGAATTTTTGCCTTATTAAAAAAGTAGTAATTTTTTTTGTAGAATCATTTCATACTAGTACAATACATTATTCTGAACAAAAAATATAGAATAAATACATTTTTTTCATATGACAATCCGTTTCACAGATACAAATTATTTTAAGTTGAAAAAATTTGATTTTTAAGGGCCCATATCTCAAAAGACTTTGAACACACAACGATGTAATCTTGTACAACGGGGTTTCTAAAGGTTCTGATGAAGAATATTTTACTAGTTTTTCTCTAAAAAAATCGCTAATACTTTTTATTCAAAAATCTATTCCCTTTTTCTATGATAGAATCGAACGCCACTGACTACAGTCGAATGTGGTTACGTCTAAAGACTCACTTCATAGGTATACATTCACCACCAAATTTTCAAAACATTCGGATATCAGGTGAGCGAGATATGAGGGTGGCTCCATGAAAAGTGGGACACACTGTATACAGAGTGGGGCAATAGTGCGTCGGACTTCAATATCTCGAGTTCTACGATAGCCAGAAATTTAAAAAAAAAATTGCAAGTAAACTAGATAAAATAGTCTATAACTGGAAATTATTTTCGAACATACAGGGCGAGCCAAGACGAGTATGGAATGCTATGTGTATCAATACATTTTTGAAGCTTCTTTTTAGGCTCTGTTTGTTCCTGTATTAGCATTGAATATCTCCCAACCACTTGGATGTAATGAATATTTTTTTGAAATACTGTAATCTGAAAATGAATATTAAAAAAATCACCACAGTCACAATTATGGGTTTTACGAAAAACTTGGGGAATACCAATTACGAGACATAGAATTAATGTTTTTGAATCATTTTCATTTCCTAAAACTGGACGGGGTGGCCAAAAATTATTTTTCAATTAATAACTTTTTAAATTGAATTTTCTCAATTTTTTAAATAGAACATCCTGTATATTTTTCAACGATGTGATGTAGAAATGAAAAAATAAGTGTCAAATTCAAGAATAAACTTAAAAGAAGAGGTTCCCTCAAATAATTGATTAAAAAAATTTATAATACATGTTCGACCGGTTGCTCATTTTTATTGACACGCGTCTTTATGCAATTTTGAAATGAGGCCATTTAGTGGGATCATTTCTTCTAATCTATTGAAATTAGTAAATAGTATTTAACAGGTCAATTACTGTAATGTTTTTTGTACCTTATATAACTTAAGAACGAAAAGTCCGATTGTATTGAAATTTGGGCAGGAAGTTAGTGTTAGCTAGAGGAAGAACCCTATTGGTATTGAACAATATCGATCAATAAATGGAAAAGTTAATTATTAAAAAAAAAGTTTTTTTATATTTTGTAATTAAAAAAAAATTCTAAAACTAATATTATTTAAAAAAAGCTGCGACGAGTATCCTATAGAATGTGCAATAATTATATAAATAGTGCAGTAAATCGGCGAAGAGTAAATGGTTAGTTTGTTGTTTATTTGTAATTGTCCATAAATTAATATCATGTCCAATTTTTCTTCATTAGTGTAAATCTATTTATAAGCATAGCATAAAATAAAAACTAATAATTCAATTGTTCCCATGGCTAAACTTATTTGACTTATTTAAACCATAATATTGTCAACAAGTTTTATTAATCCTTTATATTAATATTTGTAGGCAAATTTTCATTAATTGCCTTTTAAATTCGATCAGAGAATCCTGTTCAGGTCAGCTTTAAATGATGTAACACACCCTTGTTGCAGTAACGTTTAATTACAATAAATTATGGATGAGAAACAAGTTTAAAAGGTGTAATAATAGATCATAAGATCTTTTTATACATACGTTGGTTGTGGAACATTGTATCGTTTAAAATGGATAAAATGTTCTTACAAATGATCTTAAATATTGCCTGTAAAATCGATTCCCACCACCATGCAGCTCATCAAAATAAAATTAAAAGCCAAAATTACAATCAGCGTCAAACAAAAGCCATTTGCCATCTGTGATAATTAAATTAGCACTTCTGCGAGAAAATTAAATACCGTCCGTCAAAATTCAAATTCCCCAACGCTTCCCTTCCGAAAACAATTAAGTAGACTAATGCAGACAAAGCACGATCTAGTCGGCGTTGGACAATCATTAATAGTGATTGTGCCTTGCTGGCGTTAAACAAACCGCCCTTCGACTTTCAGACGGAATTCCTTTCGAGCGAAGGTTTATCACCTCTGTTTGGCATTGTTTGTATGAAATTGAAACATTTTATATTAAGGTGGCCTTTCCCTAGAAAGAGACATCCGATAGGGAAATATTTATTAATTTTGTCCATAGCTTTTTTTTCTTAGTACATATATTTAAAAAACTATAAGAGTACCTAAGTAGAACCATAACAAGACAACATATTACTATGAATTTTCACTCAATAATTTCAATAGTTTGCAAAATAGCTAGATCTAAAACTACGAAATAGAAAGATTAACATAATTTTACTTCCACATCCACGTAGTGGATTGGAAGTATAGTAATCGCAAAAAAATTTTCAAAAATTTTTATTCGTGAAATAGGTTTAGAATGTCATGAAACGTCGAGATTTTAAATTTGAGCGAAAAAAAAAAATTTCTGTCTGTCTGTCGGTCTGTCTGTAACTTTTTTGTCCGCACGCTTTCTCCGGAACGGTTTAAGATATTGACCTGAAATTTTGTACACGTATATATTATAACGAGATCTGGAACTGGATTGTTTTTTGAGGAAATCCGGTGAAGGGTTGGGGGTTAAATAGGGGTAAATAGGGGAAAATAAGTAAAGCAAGGTTGTAAGAGTACAGAAACTTGATATTCGGTGTGTGTACTAGAAGTTAAGGCCTCAGATTTTTTTATAATATTTTTCATCCCCCCACCACCCCTACCCCATTAATGGGGTTGATAAAATAAAGTTGAGATATTTATTTGAAATTTCGTACACGTATGTATTATAACGACGTCTGGAATTAGTTTATATTTTGAGATGATTCCGTTGAAGGGTTGGGGGTTAATTTGGGGTAAATAGAGGAATATAAGTAAAACGTTGGTAAGACTACAGAAACTTGAAATTCGGTGTATGTACTAGAAGCCACAGCGTCAGATTTTCTTATAATATTTTTCAACCCAACCACCCCTACTCCAATATGAAAAGGGTTGATAAAATAAAATTGAGATATTCATTTGAAATTTGGTACACGTATGTATTATAACGACGTCTGAAACTAGATCATAATTTGAGATGATGCCGTTGAAGGGTTGGGGGTTAAATAGGGGCAAATAAGGGAAAATAAGTAAAGCAAGCTGGTAAGACTACAGAAATTTGGGATTCGGTGTATATACTAGAAACCAAGGCCTCAGATTTCTTTCTAATATTTTTCAAACTCTACCATCTCCGCTTCATTATTAATGGGATTGATAACATCAAATTGAGATATTCACTTGAAAGTTAGTACACGTATGTATTGCAGTGACATCTGATTGAGATGACTCCATTGAGGTGGTAGGTTGTAAATAGTGGAAAATAAGTACGATAAACTAGAAACTTCATTTTTAACGTATATGGTAGAAACCAACTCCTCAAACTTTTCTATGACATCTACCCCAAATATTATTAAAATTCTATGACCAATAATTTCCACATACTAGAGTGCAAATATAGTCAAGATGTTTCCTTTAAAGTGACTTGGACGAATAATCTGGATGTGGAAGTAGTGATTCCTTAGGCAGCGGTTTTAAATTTAATTCTAGCTATTTTGCAAAACATTGAAATTATTGAGTGAAAATTCATATTAATAGTCTTGTTATGGTTCTACTTAGGTACTCTTGTAGTTTCTTTAAATATACGTACTAAAAAAAAAGTTATGGGCAAAAATAATAAATATTTCCCTATCAGATGTCTCTTTCTGGGGAATGGCCACCTTAAAATGAGAAAAATACATAAATTAAACCAGTTTATATGGGTGTATTTGTCTCCATATATTTACTGCACATAAAAAATCTCAAAGCTGTGCCGCTTGGCGCTTACGCCCAACCAGCAAATTTGTTTTATAATTTAAATGTTCTACGATTATTTTGTTTTATTGTTATTTTATTAATGCTTCCAAAAAAATTCCAAAAAATACTATTTTGTTCAGCTCTGTAAATAAGGTGATTTACTGCTACTAATTTCTAGGTTATATTTATGCAAATTGAACCAATTCTGTTGGTTGCATTTACAACTCAGTCCTAACAGATTTATCATAAGAGCTACAAAAGTATCGCGAAAGGAAGTGATCTATTTTATAAAATTCACGAAAAAGTTACACCAAGGCGCATTATTTTATAGATGTTTTATAGCAATCGTCTAATAATATAAATATCGTGAAACGCTTACTACTAACACAAAAGTATTTTGTAGAGGAAGGCCATCTTGAAAGGCCAGCACTCGTGGTTGGTACATATGACAGTTTATGAAAATTGAAAAAAACAAATGTTTATTAGAATTTATGGAGTCAGAAATGTGCTAACTATACAATTATGACTACTAAAACAAATTAGTGTAAGTCACATTGTAAAAAAACTCAAATTCATAAAATCGATATTTATAAAATTTCAAAAATTATTAAAAATAAATGTGAGGCCCGTTAAAAATATATTAGAAATATGGCAATAGTTCACAGTAAAATTTTCTTCGCATAAAAAATTAGTCATTGTAAGCCAGAACAAGTCTCTTAAATAATGATTATAGGTTATTAGGTACCTAGCATTAAATCACAATGCCATATGCGTTTAGTGTCAGAAATACTTCTTAAACTTTTTGGATACATTTTAGAAATCATTTTTATTAGTGTGTATAAAGTAGCATTTTTTTTAAATAATGACTATTTAAAAGCTCTTGTAAAACAGTTATTTAGTTGTTTTATAGCAGTAATTTAACAAGAAGTGAAGTGTGTTTTATAGTACAATTAAATGAAGCTTTAATAAAACCACTATATAATGATGGTACTAAATTTTCATAAGGCTTCTGGAAATGTTTATATAATTATTTTGTAATGGTTCCAATAGATGTTACAAAATATCAACAGCGACTGAAATATTTTATAAGATGGTGCCAATTTTGCATTTATAGCTGCTGTGAAAACGTTATGGAAGTGTTTCTTAGAGTAATATTGTTTTATAAAATTTGTGTCAGGAACATTCCTACAACTTTTATAAAATATCAAATTGCTAGTTGGGCGTATAGATGGGAGAGCGGGAGCATGCGATTTATTTGCAGAAAATGGTAAATCATTGTAATTTCAAATTATTTTGATATAGTTGACTCGCTTGCACCGAAAATATTGTAGAATGTAACGGTTTACACTTTACTTTATTAGCTCCCCCGCCTTACGGCTTTGAGTAACGGTTTACAGCAGGTATGTAAACCCTATCCGCGACAGGGTCGTACTTAATATTGTCCGTGTATTGTGGAATATCGAATTTGGTAGAGGGTCCACGCCTTCGAAAGCCGTCAAAATCGCTAAGTAACCCGTTCCAGTAAGGTAAATAATTTTTGAGCTTACATATCGAAAGAGAGTCCTAATGGGCATCAGAAATGGCTTGTTGGACTTTTGTTGGCGATCGCGCAGCTTCTACACAAGAAAAAGGGATGACGAAATGTTATTTCAAGAATTCGTGTATATCGTATATCTCTGGCTAGAAAATTAAGTACGTGCGATATTGATGTGATATTTTATATGTATATGCTACTGGCATGAGCGCATCTATCTGTACTAAAGAACTTCAAAATCACATAATTCTTTTTTCTAAATAAATCCTTAATTTCGACCTGCGGGCAACTATATTAAATGTTCAATTTTTTTATTTTATATGCGAGTGAAATATGGGTTAAAGATAAACAAAATTTATACAAAAAGAATTTTCTCGATATTTTATACAGTTATAGACCTTTTAGAATAAACCCTAATATAGATTCGTGCTACTTCTATTAGCATGCGGTTGTTTTCTGGTATACAATACATCTTTGAAATTGCGTTATTATTATTTACATTTTTACAATTTTACAATAATATTAATATGTAAATTGAAACTCATTTGGTAGAGGATTTATTAGACGTATATATTATGAAGGTGTTGTATATGGAGATATTATTTATTAAGTATACCATTATTGTACTGTGTTACAAATGATAAGTCATAGCATTTTACAAATATAAGTTAGCGTTGACAATAAGCATTGGATTAGTTTTCTAGTGAGAGGTATACGTTTAAAAATACGAAATCTTGAAATAACATTCCGCCATCTTTTTTCTTGTGGGAAAGTTATGTAAGCGCCAACAAAAGTCCAACAAGCCATTTCTGATGACCCTTAGGACCCTCTTTCTGAATTCGTTCCCAAAAATTATTTATCTTGTTGGAATGGCTCATTTCAATTTTAAAAGCTTTGGACCCCTTACTAATTCGTCAATGCTCCACAAATATATAAGATTATTATTATTATGCCTATCTTGACACAAGAAAACCAGAGTAAGTAAGTTTTTATACTGTAATAATAGAGCACAACGGTCAACAAATTTTAAGTACGGCTCTGTGGGAGGTATTGATTTATAGTCGGTTTTTATGGCTTTTTTATTTGCATTAAATATTTATATATAGACAACTTTTGTACGAGTATTGAACATATTTCTGAGGCATTTTTTTTGCTGGAATCTGTTAGACACACTACCGATTGTGTACCAGTGTGTGTACAGACGATAACCTGATCTGATATTGTTTAAAAGAATTTTGTTTATAACAAAAAGAAATATTAAATTTTTTCATTCAATCAAATTTTTTTAAATATTTTTCCAACAAGAAAAAAATGTTCGATAGCTTTTTTTCATAAACTTGATATTTTCAATGTTATTAATTTTTTAAAATTGAAAAATCGCAAATATCTCGTTTTTTGAAGCTCGAAATGTATAATAACAAAAATGTTTTCTATACAGAACATATATTTTTTTATATCTTTAGACCTTGTATTAATGAATAAAAGTAAATTATTTCTTGTTTGCTTATACTTGTAATGAAACCAATTTTTTATAGGATTTTGCAAACAGCAGAAAAAACTATCTATAGGAACTAAAATAAAAACTATTAGTAAAATTATTATTCAGTCAATGTCAAACAATGTCAAAATCTTGGTAATTGTCTTGGTTTTTGCATGGAAGATCGTATGAGTGGCTGTGTGCCTTTCTGATGAGCTCCAGAATGAATGAAAAATTTTCTGAAAGACGAGGTATGTAAATAAAATCATTTTAAGCCGTTGTTCTCATTTTAACTGAATCTTCATAGCCCTAGCGGGTTATGTGGATACTGGTTTACTCTGCAGAGCTGTATGGGACTGCGTGGAAACTAATATTAGAATGAGAATTGTCCAACAAGAAAGACAAATTCACTTTAGGATTTTAATTGCTAGCATAATCATAATTCAGGTTATCGAAAGAATGCAAAGATTGTAAATCAATAATTTTACAAATAGTTTCTATTTTAGTTCTTATAGATAGTTCTTTCTGCTGTTTACAAAATCCTATAAAGAATATGTTTCATTGTATTAATTAACTTCCAAAAAGGGGAATTGACGATTTTTAATATTATACCTCATAGCAACTACTTTTCTTCGACGGTTTTTGAAAAATTCATGTCGAAGAAAAGTTGTGATTTGTATTCTAGCGTGTAGGTATATGATTGCTGAAACATTTTCGGTCAAAACATACAGGGGTACCTAGTTCTATAGGGTGTCTTAGATGATTATTCAAATTGTTATATTTTGAAACTGCCATGCCTAAGATTTTTCAAGTGGAACACCCAGTATATTTTGATTTAAAATGTTTAAAATTGCTTTTTGGACACCCAAATAAAAGCTAGTCGCTCACCGTGTATAATCAGAATAAAGATTTATTACTTAAAAACAGTAGGTATAAACTCTTACAATATTGAAGCTGCCTTAACTACATTCCAAATACCCACCTATTTAAGCACTAACCACACAATATTAATCAATAGTTTATTGGAGTATCTTTACAACTTGTCATTAATCTGAAATTTTACTACCTAATATTGTTTACAATATGAAGAAGATTACAGTGTTAAGTATCTTCTGCATGTCACGTTGCAAAAACTGTCTGGTATATTACGTTTAATGGGGCTGTCGTAAACCTCGATTTAATGCATTTCCGGTAACCGTCGTTACAGTTATGGCTTACAAAAGTAGTTTTATTGTGATTTTTAAAGTACACACATGTGTAAAAGTAGTAAATATTTATCGGGAGAACATATTACTGTTTAGAGAAAGGGTGTATTTTGTATACTTGACAAATTTTATAGCTCCCAGCTTTTGACTTTGACAAAAAGCTGTATTTATCCGCATCTGTTGTTGATAAATTTTTAAATTCCCACAAAAGAAATAGGTCAGTAAATAATGCAGTACTAAGTGATGCGTCCTGGTCACATTAATGCCCAAAAAATATATTGAAAGCCAAATTAAAACGAATTCGAATCAGGTCGGCCGTGTATTTATGTCTCGAATTCGATGAATATAATAATAAGTTAAATTAAATTGTACGAAGAATAGTGATTCACTTGCAAATTAATAATATATATAAGAAATATGGGCACTTTGTACAACAATGGTAAATTCTTCTATTGTATTGAAACATTCTTTATAGGATTTTGCAAACAGCAGAAAAATGAACTATCTATAAAAGAAAAACTTTGTGTAGAAATATTAATGAAATCTTTGCATTATTTCGATAACCTGAATTCTGGTTATGCTAGCAAATTAAAATCCTAAAATGAATTTGTCTAATTTCTTATTTGACAATTCTCATTCTAACACTAGCATCCACACAGTCCCCTACGGCCATGCAGATTAAACTAGTATCCACATAACCCCCTACGATTATGAAGATTCAGTTAAAAATGAGAACAAAGACCTAAAATGAATTTATTTATCTACCCTGTCTTAAAAAAATTTTCATTCCAATGGATTACATTTTCATGAAATCTATCATTCTGTTTCCTGGAAATGCTTAGCCTTTGAAACGTTTTTCGCCCTTATTCTGGAGCTCATCAGAAAGACATAAAGCCATTCATAAAGATGTTTCATGCAAAACCAAGACAATTTCTATGAATAACTGTGAAATGATTATATTTGACATTGACTGATAAAAACAAATAATAATTCATTTTTAAACATGCATAGAGTATATAGGCTCCAATACTAGTTTGCTAATAGATAGGTGAGGTTGTTTTTATCAGTCAATGTCAAATATAATCATTTCACAGTTATTCATAGAAATTGTCTTGGTTTTGCATGAAACATCTTTATGAATGGCTTTATGTCTTTCTGATGAGCTCCAGCATAAGGGCGAAAAACGTTTCAAAGGCTAAGCATTTCCAGGAAACAGAATGATATATTTCATGAAAATGTAATCCATTGGAATGAAAATTTTTTTAAGACAAGGTAGATAAATAAATTCATTTTAGGTCTTTGTTCTCATTTTTAACTGAATCTTCATAATCGTAGGGGGTTATGTGGATACTAGTTTAATCTGCATGGCCGTAGGGGACTGTATGGATGCTAGTGTTAGAATGAGAATTGTCAAATAAGAAATTAGACAAATTCATTTTAGGATTTTAATTTGCTAGCATAACCAAAATTCAGGTTATCGAAAGAATGCAAAGATTTCATTAATATTTCTACACAAAGTTTTTCTTTTATAGATAGTTCATTTTTCTGCTGTTTGCAAAATCCTATAAAGAATGTTTCAATACAATTATAAGCAAACAAATAATAATTCATCTTCTATTGTGTGAAACATATTTTTATACAGAAATTCCTTTAACAATAATTTAAATACTATTTCTCATTTCATAACATTCGAAACCTAATGAAAGCAAAATTAAATAGATAAATCTCAATAAAAGTTAAAATTCCCTTAAATGTTTGCCTACAGACTATCTGCAGTCTAAGTTAAATATGAGCAGAAGACGAATCATTTAGTATCTGGAGCGGTTTTTCATATCTAGAGTGCATAGTACTGTTTTAAGCTTAGAATAGGATTGAGTTGATTTATTTGTTCCAGTTTAGATGTACGTCAACGATTGTACCTAAGAACTTAGAGTGGCTGGTTAAATCAACTGAATTGTTGTCTATATATAAATATAGTTGGTTGCCTTGAGTCTCGTGTATGTATTCTATTCAGAGGCCACTGTCTTTGAATCCTCTTTTTTGAATCTGTGTTTATGATAATAGTTATCAAACTGAATGAAAACCGTAGTAATTTATATACATTTATAAACATTAGTAAAACCAGGGGACCCGAGTCGCTACCCTGAGGGATACCTAATATGACATCGAACTCTTTAAATAAGTGTTTCTTTATTCTGTCTACTGTTCTACGTTTTTTAAATAATACATTTCTGAAGTTGTCCTTGAATACCAATCACAGACAACTTCCTTAATATAAAATGAAAGTTTAGGGTATCAAAAGCGCAGATCAAATCGGAAAATAGCACGACTGTGAATATTGTTTTATCCTATGCTATTATTTCAATGTATGGTTTACAATTAGTACGACAGCCTGTTACCAAAAACCCCTATCAAAACAGCAAGCTTGATCGCAGGGAAATTCTATAGATTATGACATTCTAGGACAATTTTTCATACGACAAAAGTTCGAAAAACGATACGGACGACTGGCAAACGACTTTCCGTCTGTCAATAAAACGTCGTAATTTTTACACCGCGGCTAAGCAGTTCTCGACTAATTCTCGTTAAAAATGATGAACGATACATGAATTAATCGAATACTGCCATTTTTCATTCGAATAATGTCAATCGAAGTTGTATCAAATTGGAGGCTGAGATTATCAAAGCAGCGAGGCTAAAACTTTTTGCTATTTATAGAGTGGGGAGTAGAAAACAATTAAAAAATGCGAAATGCCGTTTTCTGTTGTTATTTTCTGTTTCTGGTGCTATTGCACCAATATATAATCCATATAGGACCAATATATGAATATTGGTCATATATAGGACAGTTCTCAATTTTCCTCATCATATTTACTTCCCTCGACAAGAAGACAAAAGAAAGTGCCTCGTTGCGAAGACCGAGATGACCGGTTTTTGTTTACATGTTCAAAGCTCGATGTGAACCCTTTAGGACAGGTAAAAGATTCAGTCACCCTGAACTTTTCTTTACAGCTCTCCCAGAACTAATGACAAATGCTGACAGGATTCGGACTCGTATGGAAAACCTGGAGAATCTGGAAAACACAGGGAATTTAAGAATCTTTAAAAAAAACCTAGAAATATCAGGGAATTTTATAAATTGTATAAAAAATCAGGAAACTCTGCGTCTCGATATGGAAAATCTCAATATGGATTTTTCACCGATTTAAATCAGTTCAAGAAATTATTTTATGTCAAATAAAAAACTATTTCACTAAAGAATATATGGAACTTAAAATTTTTGGTTATGGGGAACCTGGAAAATTCAGGGATTTTTTTCCAGCTTCGCAAAGTCTGAACTCTGGGCCGTGATTTAACTTTGCTAAAGTGATTCGAAAATCATGGTAGCGGGCTGCCGCGCCGTACTAAATAGACAAATAATGAACACGTAATTTTTTCAACCCTTTTTAATTCTCTTTTCTCCGGATATTTACGTAAAGTGAGGTTTCAATACGTTTGAATCGTTTATTAATTTCCAAATAAACTATTTCAACGCGATTAGCGATTCTTAAACGGAAATGAAAAGAATGCAATATATTTATCCACCAGTGTAGGCATTTAATTGCACAGCATAAATGAATACAGACAAGTGCCAGGTAAGAAGTAACAATAGAAAATATTAGTGAACAGTGCACCTGGACAACGAACGACAACGGTCTTTTACATTCTCATAACTGTAAGCAGAAACAGCAAACACAACCATAAATATAAATATTTATATATCCCGCATAGTTAAGCGAGGCAGAGATACTTGTTTCGAGATAGTGATCCGATGTTCCTTTTCATCATAGACACTAGCTTCATTGTGTTAAGAGGCAGCGAGAACATCTGAAAAGAATATCTGTAATGTTAATGGTTGAGTCGGGATCACATTTATTTACGTATTGCGCATCTTGTGTACTTAAATTATTTATATGAAAAAATAAATACGTTTGAGAAATAACGTACACCATGAAAGAAACTATAGAGCTACCGCTTAATCCTGGTAATGGAGGAAAATAAAATAGAAGTTACAGTCGGGTGTGGCGATTGTGTATCTTACTAAATGTAAATATTTTACATATTTTAAAATAAAATTGATGTCACCTAATCAACGCAACGTTCATGCAAACCTGAGAATTCACTGCATATTGCTTTAATTATTTTGAATACCTTCTTATTACTGTGTTTAAGCAAAAAGATCTTGCTCTAAAATTGTAGTTTATTTAAAGCAAGGCAGTTTCCACGCCTCTCGCGACCATCCTGTGGCGACTATGGCTCTGTATCTATAGGAGGTAGTATTACGCCATCATTTTTGCACCAGCACTTTTGGTACGAATATGAGTGTTTAAAAAGTTCAGTGCGAAACAGAAACAGTGGAGGAGTTAGTAATCCCTGAAACCTAACATCCAGTGTATGGACATCTGTTACAGACACGCAGAATGCAGCAGTCTCCTATTTTCCATGTTTAACCAGCCAGTTTCATTTGATTTGTAAGAAATTCTCTCACGTCGACGAATTCCATGAGTGAGCCTTAGGCACGAATTTTGAATTTATTACTCTTTATTTTTATACAAGTTAAAGTGCCCAGGCAGCACAAGACTATCCTACGGCCATCCTAGGGATATAAAAGCCGGGATATAATAATGTCCTGAGAATATTCCAAAATATGCGAGGGATATCCCTGGGATCCAGAAGTGGCGCTATTTACCGTATCCTCAGGGTATCCCACAAACGTATTTTTGTATATCCTCAGGATTAACTTGGGATCCTTAGAGGATCTGTTTTATGCTATCCAAAGGATATCATTGTAGGCTTTCAGGGCTGTAGTTTACCTAAATAGCCAGACTGCAAGTTGCTTTTAAACAATGTTAACTGCTTGGTACGCTACTAAGTCCTCCATTCACCGTTGCATAGGAAACTGTTAGCATTCCCGAAATAATATTTTTGCTACTTGTAGGCTTATGTTGGAACCACTGGGGCATTTAAATTTAAAAATTTGTAGCAAATATATTATTTTGGCATAAAATGCTAACAGTTTCCCTCGCATTGGAAGATAAATAGTGACAAGCTGCTAACATTGTTTGAAAGCAAATTTCCAGTCAATTTAATGGCTACTTAAGTTACTAGGTTACTGAACGGTGATTTCCTAGGTATCGTTTTGTACCATCTGTATTGGAGTTCTTAAAAATCGCTTCCACTACCTCACTTCTATGATAATAAATGTGTTACGCTAGCAAGTTAAAATCCTAGAAGTCAGGTTATCAAAAAAATGCAAAGTTTTCATTAATATTTTTACATATAGTTTTTCTTTTAGTTCTGATAGATATTTTTTTTCCGCTGTTTGCAAAATCCTATAAAGAATATGTTTCTTTTCTTAGTCTAATTATTTAATGTAAGAGTAAAAACAATAAATATAGCAAGTATTATATCGAAATAGATATCGAGATGGACACAGAATCAATGTTCACAAAATGGTATCTATATTTAGCTTAGAATTCTTATATACCTAACTTATTTTTACATATAGTTTTTCTTTTAGTTCTCATAGATATTTTTTTCCGCTGTTTTCAAAATCCTATAAAGAATATGTTTCTTTTCTTAGTCTAATTTAATGTAAGAGTAAAAACAATAAATATAGCAAGTATTATAGCGAAATAGATATGGAGATGGACACAGAATCAATGTACATAAAATGGTATCTGTATTTAGCTTAAAACTCGTATATAACTAAATAATTCATTACACAAGTTTTCTTTAAAAAATTTTTAGGTTATGTAAAACTTAACTTTAACACAACTAATGAAAATAAAATAATTGCAATATTACATACCTTGCTTTATACTACGTAGACCACTTGTTGTACTTTTATCAATTGTATGTAATTCTTGACATAAACAAATAAAGAAGTCATGAACTATTATTTTATTTTGATCGCGAAAGCGACGACCTGACCATAGATAAAACAGAAAGACCTGACTACCATGAAATATGAATTGATATTCGATGGCACAGATATATCATGATGGCGTAATGCACTGTGCGCATGTTCTAATTAAGAGTAACTAGGTAAATATTGACTAACAGGTAAAAATAATAATTATTTCTACTGATATGTAATTTTGGATAAAATGATTAATTAGTAGTAAAGGTAAGAAAGTCATTACTGAAGTTAATAATATAGTTTAAAAGTAATTCTGACGTCATGTTATTTACGTCACAGCTCACTGGTATACACTTCTACGGACTCATTGTTGCTTACGATTCAAGAAGTCCGTGGTTCTATTCCGTCAGATTCTTTTTCTTTATTTGTTTAATACATAAGTGTCTAAACAAATACAATTTTATGTTTTACTACTTTTGTAGAAATATAGTTCTTAAAAAAATATGGCAAAAATTCTCCCATGATTGGATGTCCGTGGGCAATCTGGACGAGATAACTCATGGATATCGATTCTATTACATTCCTAGGATATACGTATTTTGTACACCTATAGGATACCTACATCCCGTCAGGATATCCGTAGGTAATCAGTTGCGGATATCCTACGGATATCCACAATTGGATCTTTACAGGACATTAATATCCAGGCAGGTCAACCCTGGGATGACCTAGGGATAAGTCTATAATAGGATATCCTCAGGATATCATGTGCTGTCTAGGTGGGACCATATTGACAGAATATTGTCTAAATGTTATTTGTGGCATTATCTTAATTTTTTTCCTTCTTCAATTCTTTGGGACTTCCTGCCACATGTATGTTTTCTTTCTAAGCGGTGCTATGGAAATCTTCAAAATATATCACAATTAACCAGTATGTTACTGGTAAAAAACCTCTACGCCTGTGACGTTTACGTCAAAGGATCAGTTAAAGGTTGTTTTTTTTTTATAAATAAACAACACAAATAAGTATAAGAACTTGAAATTAAATATTTCGCCGACGTTTCGGAAATCTAATCTGTTTCCTTTTTCAAGACTTTTTTGAAAAATCTTTTTTGCTGTGTATGACAAATACACAGCCCTAAGAATGTTTGTTATATTCAATATCCATAGATACTTACTATTTACATAGAACTGTTGATATAGTTAACAGTTTTTTAGTTTCTATATAATGTTAAGTTTGTGAAGTTCTTCTTTTAACATTGGCAGCCAAGTTGTACTGACATCTACGGAACAATTCGACACGCAATTATCCTCATTCAACAATATTATCGCGGATTCTTTGATTTTTCTTTTTTTGCTATCTGCCTCTTTTGTTAAAATTTTTGCCGAGTCCCAGTTTATTCTATGTCCGTTCTCCCACGCGTGTTCGCAGAATGAAATTCAGAGGTCCAAGATCTGCGAACACGCGTGGGAGAACGGACATAGAATAAACTGGGACTCGACAAAAATTTTAACAAAATAGGCAGATAGCAAAAAAAGAAAAATCAAAGAATCCGCGATAATATTATTGAATGAGGATAATTGCGTGTCGAATTGTTCCGTAGATGTCTGTACAACTTGGCTGCAAATGTTAAAAGAAGAACTTCACAAACTTAACATTGTATAGAAACTAAAAAACTGTTAACTATATCAACAGTTCTATGTAAATAGTAAGTATCTATGGATATTGAATATAACAAACATTCTTAGAGCTGTGTATTTGTCATACACAGCTAAAAAGATTTTTCAAAAAAGCCTTGAAAAAGGAAACAGATTAGATTTCCGAAACGTCGGCGAAATATTTAATTTCAAGTTCTTATACTTATTTGTATTGTTTATTTATAAAAAAAAACCAACCTTTAACTGATCCTTTGACGTAAACGTCACAGGCGTAGAGGTTTTTTACCAGTAACATACTGGTTAATTGTGATATATTTTGTAGATTCTCATAGCACCGCTTAGAAAGAAAACATACATGTGGCAGGACGTCCCAAAGAATTGAAAAGGAAAAAAAACATATTGACAGAAGTTTAATAAGGATAATACTAGAGTTTTACATTAGATAACATTAATCTTTTTTTAGTATTATCTAAATTTAAGGCTAGAAAAAAAATCTATCAATAAGTAAAAAAGTTATTATAGCTAACACTGACTTGCTGTTCAAATTTCGATACAATCGGACTTTTCATTCTTAAGTTATCGTTATTACAAAAAAATGTGACAGGCGGACAGACAGACAGACATATAGACGGACATACGGACCGACAAAAAGACAGACAAACAGACAGATGGACAAACATTTTGAAAGTCGTTCAGAATTCGATCACCAACACAGTGATATGAAAAAAAAATCCCTACGAGCGATAATACCGATTTTAGAAGTGCGCCTATCAAATACAATATACTACTCTTAGTTTTGTATTTGCGAAGAGTACAATAATGATGTTTGCGTTTCAGTAATAGGGTTGGATCCAAATTGAAAATTGCCCTCCAACCCGTCTACTTTCTGCTTACAGGCTACAACAAGAACACACTATAATCAAGTATAATCTGAGATAATTTCCATAGCAGACGTAGACGGCATCGTTCTCTCGTGCCTTGCGAGCTACAGTTGGAAGTTTCAAACGAACAAAGAGATTTGGGAGTGATGGGTGCTTTGTCATTTATGCAAAAGCACCGCACAATTCGCGGAGTAATAATAACGACATAACGTTGTTGGTAACTCGCTAACGTGATGAGTAATTAACGTAATTTGTTTCCGTGCAAATGAGTTGCTCTTGACGGCCGTGGAATGTTTTTAGTGGACGCCGTGAACGGTGGGACTCGGGTCCGGAGCGATGTTGCTGGCTTTATTCTAACAGAGGTCGGTTTGTCTTCATACAGGGTGAAATGTGAAACCATAGGAGTGAAAGAAGAACAAGGGCGTATTAAATTACAGGTGTAGTTTAGATTGAAATCGAGTTAATTAAATTTTCAGCAGAAATCCATTTACAGTTATTGGTACAGTTTATCCAAAGTTAGTTTGAAAATCATAAAAAAAATCGCTGAAGTAACTGATCTCTAGTATTTATTGAGACACTGTAGACTTCAGTTTTGAGATATCTCCATAGAAAATAATCAACGGGGTTTAAGTCTGGTGATCTAGGTGGCCAAGGATGAGGTCTCCCACGTCCAATCCATCTGTTTAAATACTCATTATCCAAATGCCTTCTAACCTCACTACCAAAATGAGGAGGAGCTCAGTCATGCTGGAAGTATTGTCCTCTTACATTAATACCTTGCATTAAACCAGGTAACATATTTTGTAATAAATATGAATAAACCTCTGTAGTTAGTCTTGGCGGAAGAATATGTGGGCCAATTAGGCTATTGTTAACCATACCTCACCAAACATTTACCGATAACTTATGTTGAAAATGGGCTTCTCTTATAGCATGAGGTTTTTTTTTGGGTCCAATTATGCGAATTTTTTGAATTAAATACGTCATCCATTGTAAATTAGGCCTCGTCTGTGAGTAAAGCTCGATATGTAGTCGGTCTGTCGGTCAATAATCCACCGGCAAAATTCTAACCTATTTACACTGTCACCAGGCCCGTGCAGAGGGGGGGTGGTGGGGGTGTTTCCCTCTGGTCCCAGTGGTTTTTGAGGGGGCCCGGCGGTTCCAAGGGGGCCCGGGTTCCATCCGAAGTTAGAGAAGTACTTTCATTGGGCGAAATGAGAGAGGTATACTTTTAAATGATTAGTGTGATGTAAATATCAACGAATTCCGAATGATTTATATTGTTTATCTCTTCAAAATTTCATTTCCATTGAGATAAATATTATTTATATCGAAGATTGGTGGGAGTCGTATGTTACTACCCCCGGGCCCCGATTTTCTCTCGACAGCCCCGACTGTCACCTTTTGAAGCCTTTGCACTTGTTGAATACGATACGGATGTAATCTTTCTTTATTTAGAGTTCCCCAAACCCGCACATAAGGAACTCCTAATTGGGCACTTATTCGTCGGGTACTTACTTCAGGGCGTTCTTGAATAATAATAATGATATTTTCTTGATCCTCAACGTTTTGAACAATATTTCGTTCCACTTTTGATCATGGAAAACTGCCGTGCTCCCTTGCATAGCGATGACACAGTTGAAAATGTCTGATGATTTGGTGTTCTTCTGTTAAGAAAACGAATATTGCATTCCTCTACCATTACCATCACAAAATCCATCAACAAAAATAATATCGGCATATTTCTCGTTTGTAAATTTATAAGGTATGATTTTTTGCAGACAAGTTAACCAATTACACTAGTTCTACTGTTTATGTCAACAAACTACTAGGCCTACTAATAATTATGTAATAATAAAAAGAAAACTGTTTAATGATTTCTATTATAAAATGTAACTACCTTGCTACACTTTCTTTGGAATTAAAGAAAAACTTTGGTTTTAAATTTTTCGTCAATATTGAACATTATTTACCAAGTTTAAATTGGCCATTTTTAATTAGTTAAACAGTTGATGTAAGCAAATAATGCTGTTTTTCTCCAAATTCCAATTTTTGTCAAATTCAATTGCTTGTAAAAAATCAACAAAGGTGCGACAAAAATCTAATTACACGCTTATGTTTCATGATGTATGGACTTTTATAATTGGTACCTGAATGTTAAAAAAAATATTACACGGTGATCATTTTTACAGGAATCGGAAATATCAAATTAAAAAAGTCCGGCACTGGAATTTAAAAAAGGATTATAGTAGCAATCTATGAACTATCAACATACGTCACAGACCTCGTTCAAAAGCCTCTTGCTACGATTTCGAGCGTACGTACAGGTCGTACGGGTCCATATTTCACGTCTACACACTGCCTATTTAACAATTTTTTTAACAAATTTTTGATGTGCATCTGAAACTAATAACTTTAATTATACTACTGATGTCTACTGTGTTAGCAAACCCATGCAAGTATACTTTGTAGTAATATTGGCATTTGCAGAAGATACTCCAGTTTTAACATCACATTAGAGGTACAACAACTGATCTTTTTTAACATCACTCTCTTATATCTCAAAAATAAGCATTTTAAAGCACACTTATAGGA
This sequence comes from Stenurella melanura, assembly GCA_963583905.1. Lineage (NCBI taxonomy): Eukaryota > Metazoa > Arthropoda > Insecta > Coleoptera > Cerambycidae > Stenurella > Stenurella melanura. Next base: position 10,024,259 of record OY757310.1, read on the forward strand.
ACAATTATGCATTAAACAACATAAGGAGTTGCCTGAAATTATTGGACTTCTTTAAGAATACCTGAATTATACTTATACTGTTTAAAGACTTTTTTTTAATACTAAGGCCAATTAATCAATCGAAAGATATCTTTTACACAGCCTTCCTAATACGTGCGCGAAATAAATCATCCATAACTAAAATAATTCAAAACACACAGGACAGGAGCACAACCAGGCTTATTACAACGCGCTGAAAAATGATAGGGACGTCCATGGGGAGATGGTCCTGACAGATCCTCAAATATTCATGACTCGAAACGAAATTTAATGAAGAAAGGCGCTGAAGGAGACGTTCCCTAATAACTTCAAGAAAAGTCGACGACGTCGAGTGTTGCAGAAAGATGGAAGAGTTTATTTTATGTGCGCAACCATTTACTTAAAATGCAGTAAAATTAAGAGCTGATAAAGCTTTATTTTGTGCTGGCAGAGTGTCAGTGCTTACGGTTTAATGGAATGAATATTTTGTATAAACTGCCGTGTATTTTATTTGTTCCATTTCCTTTCATGGCCATTTTATGAAGCGGGTGCAATTAAAACAAGTTTTTGCTAAGAGAACTGAATTTAAATTAAACAAAAATAGCAGTTTAGTATTTGGAATCTGATGACAGCGAAGGTAGTGATTGGTTATTGTCGAATTAATAACATTCTCTGTGAGTTTTAGTGATATTGAAATTGGTATTAGGTAGTATTGGTCTCGAAACAACTTGACCAATAAAATGGACACAACAGTTATTGCGTCCATTTTGTTTACCCTTGGTCATTAAAGTTAATTGTGGTAATTTATTTTGCACAAAAGGAACGTCGACATTATTTGAAAAATCCCACGAGAAGCTTTCGATCACAGTTTAGTAATAAAAAGAAATAGTTGTTTTCTCATAATATATTTTTCTCATAATATATTTTTCTCATAATATATTTTTCTCATAATATATTTTTTTGTATTTAGGATATGTAATGAAATTTAAAAAAGTAATGGCAAAGGTACAGTACCAAAGTGAAAATCGCCATATTAATGGGGTAATATTCTATGAACCAAATGGCATTTTTCGCAAAAATGGAATGTATTTTTTACGGTTTAAAAATATAAAATATTACATTAACAAATTATTTTAATGTAAACATTTATTTTGTTTCTGACGTCTAATATGATTATTTCTAGTTTAATTTTAAAATAAAAATATTTTGTTTATGTAGATATACAGTCTGTACCTAAAGAAACGCACAGAATTCATATCTTTGGTATGTGGTATTTGTCAAAAAAATCCTCGAACAGATCGATTTTAGTTTTGTACATGCTGCATTTTGTCACTATACAAAAAATTATGATGTCAGTGGTTTTTGAGTTATGACATAATTTTTTCAATGCAGACATTTTTGTTGACTGTTTTTGGTGTTATATTCCTTTAACTTTCTGATGATATGAAAAAAAAAATGATATTACCTAAGCTATTCTTTTGGAAAAAATATTTTTTTATTGACTGATACCTTACATAAGTAATTGTAAGAAAAAAATCATCTCCATTGCTCAATTTGCGACCCTCCAACCATTTGGTATTGACCAAGATGGGTGTAGACACTCTGCACGCTGTTCTGAATCATCTCATGGGCAATTCGTCTCATCTCCAAGTCAATTCTGTCTTTCAATTCTTCTATGTCTTTCCCTATTTTTATTGTCTTTTACATGTGATATATGGTGTTTACGATCTGACTCTACAAACAAAATTAGTTTATATTTGGTTACAGGTATACAGGATAAGAGCTTTTAGAATGCCTAAACATAGGTATTTTATTTCTGTATGACTTATAATATTATAATATTTATCAACGTTAATGCTTTTTTTATTATCTCGCAGTTGTTATGTTAAATAAATATATAAATGAGTCAAATATGTAACATTATATGAAATCAAAAAGGTGCTACTGTCACAATCCAAGTGTACTATCCAGAAGGTAATAAATTATAATATACAAGTTTCATTTGTGGCCCTTTTGTTTTCAATTCTTCTATGATATCCGGTCTGTTAAAATACACCCTTGACTTTAAGTAACCCCAAAGAAAAAATCTAAGGGGGTGAAATCCGGTGAACGCAGGGGCCACTCAATCGGACCTCGACGACCTATCCACCTTCCAGTAAAAGTGTCATCTAATATCTTCATCTTCACTGTTCGGAAACATAATTGCTAAGGCTGGCACTAACTTAACTCGCAAAAACTGTAAATATCTTGCTGACGTAAAATTTGCTTAAAAAAAAGGCCCCAATAAACGATCACCAATCATACCTGCCCACACGTTTACTTTGTCTCGTCGCTGTATATGGGCTTCTTGAGTCCAATGAAGATTTTCGCATGACCAATACCTACAGTTATGCCGATGTAGTCTCCTTTAAAGAAAATGTAGTTTCATCAGAAAAAACAATGTTCTTTAAAGAATTTGTATTTTCATCGCACAAGGTCATCAACTATTCAAAAAACTGTAAGCGCCGCGCCGATCTGGATCGTCCTCATTCAATTCGTGGATTAATTGCACTTTGTATGGATGGTATTTTTCTTTTTCAGTAGACGTACAACAGAAGTTTGACTCACGTTATGATTTAAAGCCAGCTGCCTTGTCGAAAGATGGTGGTTTTCCTCACTTTCTAGAAGAATATTTAATTTGGTTTCGTTGCTTGTGCTAGGGCGACTAGATCAAAGGAGGTCAGCTACACTGCTAGATTCATCATATCTAGCCACCAATCTACTTACAGTGGATCTAGAAGACACACTTGCAAACCAAAGTTAATTAATAAGAAGACGCGTTCTCTTCCTGTATTTCATTTCTATTTACAGGTGCTTAAAATATACCAAAAATAATATTGATAAGGGTTCTACAGTGGCAGATTCCTCATTCCTATAAAACTAGGGGCATATAAGCAACTGAATTATACCAGCCCTTAAAAATAATGCTAATTTTTATACTTTATTTTTGTCTTTTGTGTATTAATTTTTAAATTTATATACACGTATCTTTTTCTATGACGTACCGTCCAGCCAAATACAACATGGATGCAACATGTTCAGCTGACTTCGTTTGTTGATATAGACTGTATTGTTCTATCGCCCAAATAATACAATTTGAGAAAGTGGAAATTGCAAAACTCCAATACAAAAAAAAAAACAGCAGTAGACGCCTTCTACAATACAAGCAACACAATAACACATGCACATGATCAAGACATGCGCAACGCCATAAACAGCAGGATCAGGACAAGTAAACGAGGGACGCTCACCCCAACATTTTCTCTTCCTTTCAAAACAAACGTCTTTTATATCAAAAATTGGTACATAGCGCTTATCGTCTATTGAAAGTTTGTACATTTATCTTTATCTGCCTAGACGTATACGGTTGTAAATTTTTTACACCATTTCATAAATTACGAGTTTCAAAATATTTTCTGTAATGCCATCGAAGCTTTTATACTTCAGTCTTTAATTTGCATTTATTTATGATAACTTTTGAATAATTTATAGAATTCTTTAATGTATAATTACAGATAAATTGCGAAATTGGGAAAAGAGGTTATTTTCACATTAATAACAGCACGCTGTATTTCAGTTTATAATTACAATAAATAACTTCTGGATAAGTGTGAAATTGTTTAAATTTTTTATTTGGATTAATTTTGTCTTTCTTATATTTGTAACATCTATTTTTATTTTATGACATTGTGGTCTTATTCGACAGGCATAATTATATATTTCATTCTGGTTGAGATGCGCATTGGCATTTCCCGACACCTGCCGTTATACTATAATTACTTATTATTAACCATTTATTTCACTTTAAGTACTTCGTATCTACGATCTACTTACTATATTCATTTACTCAAACTTTGTTTTTTACCTCAATTTATAATTCATAAATTATTATTACTGGTTCTATAATTAGAAAATTAAGTTAAGACGTAATGATTAGACCTTTAGGACGCAAAGGTCGAAAGCAGCAAATTAAGAAAATGCTTCAGTGACTCCTCGACAGGACACACGTATTTTTTGCGTTCCTCTGGGAAATAACACGCTCCGTGAACTTTAATCTTGACTGTGGTTTCCCTTTCACTTCATCATATACCACGAATTGATGCTCGGATAAGGTGCGGAGAAATAATATTTCGTTATGAATTCATCATTAATTACTAATAAGATATTAAAGAAATATATAAATAATAAGTCCTTGTTCTATGAATTAATAGAACTGCTTATGGAACAATGTTTGAAAATCCAAAAACAAAGTACAAATATATTTATATCCTACAAAAAATAATAATCTAAATAATATTCAAATTATTTTATTTATTTATTATTATACTCTTCGCAAATACAAATCGAAAAATACATATATTGCATTTGATTGGTACATTTTTAAAACTAGTTTTACTGCTCGTAGAGAAAAAAATTTCGAAGGACCAAATAACTTAAGTACATTTAAACTTGGATCTGACATAACAACAATGCATCTTAAGAATGTGGGAATTTGAAAAATTACCCGAATTTAACTATAAATTCATACGATCTGCAGGCTTCACACACAGTAATGTTATATGAATATTAAATGAAAGAGATATGCCCGGTATCCCTTAGGAAAATTAGAACATATCATCACGGCTAGAGGAGAGGAAAGAAGTTAACTGATAATGATCAAAAGCTTACTGGCCTCCCCTGAAATCACATGAGAATCCATTACAATTTCTTTCTAGCTACAGGCCTGGAATGATTGTATATAATTCAGAAAATAGACTTCGTTCATCGCACAATGAAAGAAATCTGGGGAAATGTATAAAAACTGATTCTGTTTTAACTAGTAAGTACCCTGTTGAAAAATAATTTATCAACATGATTACCAATTCTTAAAAAAATATTCAATACTGACTTAAAAGGTAGGCACTGTCTAGGATGTGGTTTCGTTGATAAAGCTGTGACAGGGAACGTGAACACGAAACAAGTGAACGTGAGCCCGTGTAATATTGAGGACATGTTCATTTAACCGTGGTTATGGCGTGGATAAAATGAGAAATACTATAGCGTATCTACTTCACCTAGTAACATCTGCTTTGTTGAAATTGAATTGAAGGAGTGGCCGAATATCATCCCTGCTTGGATCGCCAAGCATACATTTTTTAAAATAGTTTCGTTTAATACAAATGTAAAAGTATTTGGTTACAAACAAGATAAATAATATGTTATGTAAATATGTAGACATACAAATTCTGTCTTATAAATAAAAAGAAATATGGTATTTACAAAATTAAATAAAATAGTTAATATAATAAATACAAACAAGAAATACAGCAACATGTGCTTTTCTTTTTTCTAAATGGTACTTAATTATATTTATGGCCCCAAAAATGGTTTTGTATTTAAAAAGTCGCGTACACTGCAGAATGCTTCTTTCTGTAACATTTCTTTTATTTCTTTAAACTTATGGTAACTTCGAATATTTCTTGTCTCGTCTGATAATAATCTATTGTGTAGTTAAATACAGTGGTAGTGTGGGGATTTTTTAAAACACGATGTTTTGTGTTTTGGTATATTTAAGACGTCCACATGTCTTGTATCATATGTATGTATTTTTTTTAGTTCAGAAAATGACTCCATATTTTTCTTCGTGTACATCAAAAATTGAATATACCGGGTGAGTCACGAATTGCGCTCGCCCCAATATTTCCTAAAATATTTGGAATAGAAAATTGAAATTTGGAGGCCTTATTACACGACTAAAATGCCATCTTTTAAATAAAAAATCAAGTTTGGTGCACATCCGGTTTGACCGGAAATGCCCGCAACTTTCGATTTTTAAATGGAACACCCTATATATTTTTACATTTTTGGAATCTAGAGGAAATTTTGAATACAATACATCCATTTTGGTCACCTTTTGATACACATTAAAAATTTTATTAAAAAATCTATTTCTGAATCCAGAGGGCTGTGGTGCCCAAAATATATTTTAATTTGTGTGCTACGTTACTATAAAAATAAAAACAGCAATATGATTGAATTACTTAATTCTCTAGAGGCGTTTAAAATTTTTAAATGTGATTTATACCCACTAACTCGGTTTTTTTAAATGGGAATTTAATCGTTCACCAACATTTTTAAATACCTCATTTTCATACGAATCTAATGATACCAAAATTTTGAAAATCCGCTCAGAAATATTTGAGATTTCAGCCAAAATACAATGCAACCGAGCTTTTAGAAACATGCGGCTAATAGATAATAGATTAATGGGCTTTGGAAACTAAAATAGCACATTTCTGTGTAAATCTGGTAACCTAATAACATTGGAAAAATCATAGTAGCCATTGAATGTAATAAAACAATATCAGCTGTCAGACAGATACAAAATAAAGCGTTGCGGAAATCTCTTTGAGTAAAAATTAAAGAAAATGAATAATTTTAGTAGAAATGAAAAGGTCGATATGTTAATGATATATGGAGAGCGTCTCAAAAATTCAACTGCAGCTGCAGAACTGTATCAGCAACGATATCCCGACAGACGTCATCCAAGCAGACACTTGTTTGCCAGAGTGGAACAAGAATTAAGAAACGAACCCAATCAACAAGATGACCATCAAACATTTATTGTAAGTGAGGACAAAGAAATTGATGTATTAGGATTTGTGATGGGACACCCAACAACATCAACAAGGGAATTGTCAATGGAATGCGACATTAGTCAGTCTTCGGTTTGCAGAATTTTAAAGAAACATAAGTTTCGGTCTTATAAATACCAGATACACCAACATCTTTATGGAGATGATAACGACAGGAGGCTAGTATATTGCAACTGGTTCTTAAATGCAGTACAACAAAACCCAGGTTTTCCTTTTCATATTTTATATTCAGATGAAAGTAGATTTACGAACCAAGGTATGTTTAACAGAAATATATAATAATAAATAATACTAGGTACTGGGCTCAATAAAATCCGAGGTTGGTAGGGCGGGGGAATATTCAGGAAAGATTTGGGTTTAACTGTTGGCTTGGAGTACTTGGAGATCGAATAATTGGACCCATATTTTTTTATTTAACACTTACTGGCGAACGATATTTATTCTTTTTACAAAACCAGACAGCAGAATTTCTTGACTTACTTCCTCTTGTATATTTACAAAATCTGTTTTTCCAACAAGATGGTGCTCCCCCACATAATTCCAGAAGAGTGATGGAATATTTAAACAACTTGCATGGTGAACGCCTTATCGCAAATCAAGGTCATATCAGGTGGCCTCCTAGGTCACCTGACTTAACACCCCTCGACTATTATGTATGGGGCACTCTCAAAAATAAAGTTTATAAAACTTCTTCAAATACCCGTGAAGAGCTCCAAATAAAGTTGTACGGGCCCTTAATGAAATAACGCCGGCTGAATTGCGTAGAGCCATTCAAGCAACTGTACGCAGAGCCAAATTGTGTATAGAAAAAAATGGTGGACATTTTGAACAATATCTATAAATGTCTATTTATGGTTTAATTATATTAATTATTTTAAAGATACCTACTGTTACCTAGTTTAAGTTTAATTGTTCAAACGGAATTTATTTTTATTTATTTATAGGCCCGATATTTATGTTCATTTAAATAAAACTCTGAAAACCGAACTGATGTCGCATTCTATTGCAAATGTCCTTGTGGATGTAATTGTGTTTACCTCCACATACCTATGCTAAACTTAATTGTAACGTTCTTTGCGCTCACAATTATTAAATATTTGATAGCTCAAGATTGCCTATAACTACACAAGTCTGTCTGCCAGCTGATATTGTTTTATTACATTCAATGGCTACTATGATTTTTCCAATGTTATTAGGTTACCAGATTTACACAGAAATGTGCCATTTTAGTTTCCAAAGCCCACTAATCTATTATCTATTAGCCGCATGTTTCTAAAAGCTTGGTTGCATTGTATTTTGGCTGAAATCTCAAATATTTCTGAGCGGATTTTCAAAATTTTGGTATCATTAGATTCGTATGAAAATGAGGTATTTAAGAATGTTGGTGAACGATTAAATTCCCATTTAAAAAAACCGAGTTAGTGGGAAAAAATCACATTTAAAAATTTTAAACGCCTCTAGAGAATTAAGTAATGCAATCATATTGCTCTTTTTATTTTTATAGTAACGTAGCACACAAACTAAAATATATTTTGGGCACCACAGCACTCTGGATTCAGAAATAGATTTTTTAATAAAATTTTTAATGTTTATCAAAAAGTGACCAAAATGGATGTATTGCATTCAAAATTTCCTTTAGATTCCAAAAATGTAAAAATATATAGGGTGTTCCATTTAAAAATCGAAAGTTGTGGGCATTTCCGGTCAAACCGGATGTGCACCAAACTTGATTTTTTATTTAAAAGATGGCATTTTAGTCGTGTAATAAGGCCTCCAAATTTCAATTTTCTATTCCAAATATTTTAGGAAATATCGGGGCGAGCGCAATTCGTGACTCACCCGGTATACCTATATGCACGGAATCATCAGGATTTTTTTGTTTTTAAACACATCCTTACAGCTTATTCTAGGATCTAACTAGAAAATTATTTGGTTTCGTTTAAACTGATTTTGATTTGTAATATGGCAAATTGGGCCTTATTTAAACGGTTGTAAATACGTTCGATTTGGAGATTAAACGATAATTTACAATCAGTGTAGGTTCCAAGTAGACAGACCTATGTTATCGTACAATGTCATATATGCGGGAGAGGTATTTAAAAATTTATAAACACCGTTTCTTTAGCGTTTACGCAAACCATCTATATTTGGCACTTTTATTTATTATTTATGTTTTCTGGCGGATGACCATATTTTTTTAACCAAAAGTTGTCACATTCTCTCTGCAGTAATAGTGATAACTACATTCTGATTATCATTTTCCTATGTCGTTTCTTAATTATTAACTTGGTAGAGTTATCACCCTGTATAACGAAATTCTGTGAAAATACTTGTACCGATTTTTTCGCTAATGCAATTGCCAGTATTAAAATGGGATCGCTAATATCCAGAAAGATACGCAACAAAAGACAAAGAGAGAAATGGTATAAAAGTAACACCTAGAACGACATACCATAATATTGTTTATCGTTAGCATATTGAAAATAAGAGCCTCGTCACTAACAAAAATACATAAAATGACAAGTCATGCGAGGTGAAAAGAAGCTTATTGTAATTTTGAACACATGCATGATCTCTGACGTCTACGGATTTTTTAATAAAGTAAGCTGACAGCAATGCCGCCAACAAGTGAGAGGCTGTACAAGTGTACAATTGTTATTACTTCATGAGAGACTTGGGTCAATGGATGCGATCCATGGGTATATAGGAATGTCAAAATATTATGCGTGGGCTCGAAATTTCAGCACCTAAATTCATTTATCGTGGCAAGGGTTCATAGATTTTATAATAATGTCGATTAGTATTAAGTAATTTTGAATTATTTAGCGTATTATTACATCTTCATCCGAAATATTAGCAAAATATATCAATATTAATTTTACCACATTGATACTTTACACATAGGTAAGACGTTAGGCTTTAGTAAAAGGAAAACATTAGTTACATCTTTCACATTACAGGAAGACGATCCAAACGAAGTTCGAATCTCAATAGTAACGTATACAGGGTGGACCATTAATAGGCCATAGTGCAGGGGTATATTCTTTAGGTGTCAATATTCAAATTATTTTTTCGTTTTTTTACGATAACTCAACAGCCTCTTGACTGATCATCGGCAAATTAGAGGAACTTTTTTGTATTCTAAGAAACAATAATTTATGTATTGCATTACGTTAGATCATAGAGGGCGCAGGATCTGTATCTGATGATGATTTTTTTTCATATTTTTTCGACGAAACATTGTGGTACTTCTGACCAGAAAATCTGATGAGGGCGTCATTTCCACGTATAAAAGGTACACTTGGTAAAACTAGCGGACGTGCTGCAGCGAGGAGATACTCATATCAATATCCAAATAGAACACAGCCAGAACATAAGATTTTCAAAGATCTGTTTCGTCGTTTGGGAGAAACGGGTTCTTTTCGCCATAAAAATGATGTAGGACGGACGAATTACTCCAGATCAAGAACCAAAAATTTTAGTTCGTGTGGATGAAGATCCTCAAGTCAGCTCAAGTCGTTTATCAGCGGTAACAGGGGTAAGTAAACAATCTGTTGTAAGAGTCTTACGCAAAGAACGCTTCTACCCATATCACTTCACTCCTATACAAAACTTACTTCGAGGGGATCTTTCACAAAGGCTAAAATTTTGTCAATTTGTTCTAAATAAACACAACAAGGATCGAAATTTTGTTAAAAACATTTTGTTTACCGACGAAGCAACTTTTACTCACCGAGGCGTTTTTAACTGGAGAAATACCCATTACTGGGTGTGACGTATAGACGGACACTTTATGAGTTTAAAACTAAAATTAAATTTGTTTGGAAATACAGCAAGGTATATTATTCATTTCACACGTAGTAAAAGCGTGAAGTACTAATAGGTAACCAGCAATACCACATGTAAGTGGGTAGGTTAGTATTTTCAAGTGTATCTGACGAAAGGATTAGTTTAAGCCATGGCCACCGATCGACTAATGTAGGGCATTTCCCCTTTGATTTTCGTTGCGTGAAGACTCCAATTTCTATTGTTGTCTGTATAAAATCAAAATTTGGATAAAGTTACAAAGTTTGCAGAATGCTGGGAAGGAACATTTTTGACAGGCGCTCGGAACTCCGTGGTCTTTGGTCAAAACTTTAAGAAGAGAGGCTGCTTATGGTCTTACTAGTAGGAAAAATGGAACAACAAATTATTCAGCTAAGTGTATCATAAAAAAGTTTCTTTATTCGATAATCTTACTTATTACTACATTTTTTATCTAAATTTAACATTTACATTTCGGCGAAATTCTCACTAAAATTTGGGATATTGGTAATAGCTTAAATATAAGTATTCATGTACCTATTTAATTATACAATTTTCTATATTTCAAATATCAGTTAATATTTATAGTAAGTCCTTTGGAGTATATATGGTGATATTTTTATGTCTAGGTGAAATAACAAATTGTTATGTGAGGAATTTGTGGCCACAAACTCTACGACAATTTTACAGTATTTAAACAGGGACATTGCTACTAAAATTCTTATATTTCCTATTAGTTAGAATTTTATTAATAAATTTGAAATTATCTTTTATCATTACACAGAACTATTTTTATTAGTTGCTGTGTATTTCAAGTTGTTGGTAAATTTGTAGTTTAGCTAGTTTGATTGGTGTCTAGTTCAAAAACCGATTTTAAATTTAATTCTAAGTCTAAGTTTGATTGATTCTTAAATAAAAAAATCAATTTTAAATTTTAAATGATATTTGTTTCATTTCAGTGTGATATAAACTATTTCCTAAATAATGCTTAACTTTAAATTTATTTAACTCTATGAGTGATTATATAAATATCAATATTTCAATATTCAAAGAATATAATTTCTTTGATAAAAAAATATTTTAAGAAATCAACCATATTTGTTAACAACTTCAAATTGCATAGGGTTGACTATCTTATCCATTTATAATCAACCCCTATATCTGTAGTGTAGAAATAACAGAATGGATTGGTGCCCATATTAAATATCTCTCTTTCTCGTTACTCTCGTTACGTTTTAAACAATATCACCTAAACATAGTATTTTATTTAACTAAACAGAACAGTATACTTACCACACGACCCATCTACCGAATTTTCTGAGCTAGGGGTAAATTGTCACTGCTGCCTTCCCTTATATGGTTTCCGCTATATATTTATAAATTAACAAATATTATTTTTTTAAATAAAAACGAAGGTAACATGTAACATGGGAAGTAGAAAATCCTCATGCTGTTGAAGGCATCTTCAGCACGAATTTAAGATTAACTTTTGGTGTGGTATTATCAGCGATCAGTTATTGGGACCATTTGTCCTTCCTCCAAATTTAAATGTACAGTCTTATCTGTTTTTTCTTCAAAATACTCTTGCTGATATATTACATGCTTTCATGCTAGACATACGGAAGAGAATATGTTTTATGCAAGATGGAGCTCCCCTCATGTTGTACATTGAGGTCAGAAATTATCTTAATGAGACTTTCCCACGCAGATTAATCAGTCGAGGAAGTGAGTCCTGATCATAATCCTTTGGATTATTTTGTGTGGGGACATATGAAGTCCTTAGTCTATGCAAATACTATCAATTCAAGAGAAGAACTGTGGGACAAAACACAAAACGCAGTCAATTTTATTAGACGACAGGAAAATGTATTTTTCAATGTAAGAAAATCTTTTATGAAAAGAATTAATAAAGGCATAGAAGTAGATGGAGACCATTTCGAAAATTTACTCTAAGTTGCAGCAATGGGGTTTTTGTGCATGGGCGGAAAGTTTATACAGTAAATACTAATGTCATTAAGTCAACTTTTATGTTATTTTTTGGTCTTCTAATAAGATTAGATCCTTATTTTACCCCATTTTGATTTATGTATTATTATTTATCTCTATACCATGAAAACACTCCATTAGTTCATAAGAAAATAAGAAAGAGTTTACGCTGTTATTACGATTTTGTTTTCCCTTACGTTTTGTACTGTTTTCAATAAATACATTTTGTTTCATTAAATTTGAATTTGTCTTTCAAAAAATTATTCAAATGTCTAACAGCAATTTCCTCGAAAACGGTTGGAGTTATCAAGTTCTACCAATGTACATTTTATACGTCGAAATGACGTTCTCATCAGATGTTCTAGTCAGAAATACCAAAACGTTTCGTCCAAAAAAAAATATGAAAAGAGTTCATCATCAGATACAGGTTCTGCGGCGCCCTCTATGATCTAACGTGATGTAATACATAAATGATTGTTTCTTAGAATGAAAAAAGTTCATCTAGCAAATTTGGCGAAGATCAGTCAATAGGCTGTTGAGTTATTGCAAAAAAAAACGAAAAAATAATTTGAATTTTTACTAAAGCATATTTGGTTGTAGCCTCATATTTTGGCACAAATAATCTACCCCTACACTATGGCCCATTATTAATGGTTCACCCTGTTTACAAATTTAATTCTGATTTCTGAATCACAAATTCGATAAGGAGTAGGAACATGGGAACAATAATACTTTAAGCAAATGTGCAATTTTGGGTCTTGCTTTTTACATCTTTCATTTTTTCAATTTTATAATTTAGATAGTTACATACATTTCTTAAAACTTTTTAACTGAATTGTACGTTTGTTTCTTTTACATATCTTTGAAAGGACCAAATATTGTAATGTTGCAAAGTTAAATATGAAGAAGACATTAAATAGAAGTTCGCAAGTTTCAACAAACAAGATTATTCAAGTTGGTCTAGAATATGATGCAAATTTAATATACTCCTTGGTAGCGAACTCGCTAAATAAAACAAAAATAAGTTCTTGAAAGTAGAGAATATAGTGTTTAAAATTAAATTTACAGACGTAAAACGAAAAAGGATAACGATGTAACCCTACGGAGGCCTTTCAGATGGCAGAGCAGAATAAAACTTTGTTGATTATGTTATCCGAACTCCGCTTCAGTGCATTTCTTTGGACAGCGTTCGCCTTTGTAAGGATCGTATTATATGCCTTCATCCATTTCCTCCGGTGTAGAAGGCAGTGCATTTAAAATACATAATACAAATGATTTATTTAACTCATGATGTGTCAGTACGCCGATGGTATGTAGTGTTTTCTTTGTGATATAATGTTTTCTATATTTAATTACTGCAATATTTTATTTTATTTTATTTTATTTTATTTTATGAATACAGCTGCCCAGACAGATGTGCATCCAATTACAGGGCAGGAAATATACAAATAAGTATGTATACAATACAGAGTAAAAACTTAAAACTAAATATTTTACAAAGAATAATAACTATCAATTTAATAATGGAAAATGCAAAGTAATGTGAGCAGATACTTTAACTAAACGGTGATGTAGTAGGAACTAAAGGTTAAGATTGATTTAAAATACATTGCTTTATATTATTAGTACTACAATTAAAAATATCAAGGTTCAACTGACAGCTTAAATAGTTAGAGCACATATTGTGAATAGGAGAAGATTTTAATATATTTGTTCTTGGCGTAGGTAAGTAGAATAGGGCGTATGAGCGAGTCTGAAAAGTTGGAACATTGAAATGTATGGAACTGAGAATATCCGGGCAGTCTATCCGACCTGCTAATAGTTTGTGTAGGAACAAAACAGAAAAATAGACTCTACGTGTCGCTAGGTCATTTAGATTAAATCTAGCTAGTAAGTTAGATTGTGGCGTCCCTCTGGGGGGATAAATTCCGTCAGATTTAAGGGAGAGATATTTGACGTGCCTTCTCTGAACCCGTTCCAAATTAAGAATATGAATATTGTATTGTGGATTCCAGATAATACCACCGTATTCTAGTTTTGGGCGTACAAAGGCATTAAATAGTAGAGAAAGTGTGGAAATATCTTTAAAGTGCCTTGAGTTTCGCATAATAAAGCCTAGATTTCTGTACGCATTAGCAATTGTCTGATCAATGTGGGCAGTAAAAGTTAATTTTGAGTCAAAGATGACTCCAAGATCCTTGAATTGAGTGCATCTAGTTACCATATCATTGCCTATTTTGTAGGAAAAGTTTATAAAGTTATTTCTTCTTGTAAAGGTCATTGAATTACATTTTGATATATTTAAGGGTAGCCTATTATTTTCGCACCATGTGTTTATTTTTGTGAGGTCGTGTTGCAATCGATGGCAGTCTTCTTCGGAGTTAATAGATGCAAACAGTTTAAGATCATCGGCGTATAGGAGGACATTACTTTGTATATCTTGGCAAATGTCATTGATGAAAATTATAAATAACAGTGGGCCCAAAACAGAGCCCTGTGGAACTCCTGATGTCGCTAATACTTCAATGGATGAAAACCCGTGATACTTCACGTTTAATGTTCTGTTACCAAGATATGACTCGAAAAAACTTAGGAAGTCAAGACTTAAACCAAAATCTGACAGCTTCTGCAGTAAGAGCCCATGATCCAGTCTGTCAAATGCTTTAGAGAGGTCTGTATAAATTACATCCGCTTGGCCACCATGATCTAGTGTATTTGCGATAAAGTGTGTAACGCTTACCAAGTTGGTAATCGTAGATCTACCTGCCAAGAACCCATGTTGACTATAGGAGATTTGAGATTTAACATGAAGAGAGATTATGTCGTATAGGACAATTTCAAAGAGTTTACCAAAATTACAGAGGATTACTATAGGTCTGTAATTTTCAATATTAGTCTTATCACCTTTTTTGAAAACAGGACAAATTTTTGACTGAGTCCATAATTGGGGAAATGTAGTAGTTTGCAGTGCTAGATTAAAAATGATAGAAAGAGGCAGTGCAAAAATAGAGGCACAGTCTCTTAATAAGAAAGCTGGTATACCATCTGGACCCGTCGTAAGTTTATTTTTGAATTTTTTTAGTGCTTTTAAAACATCATTTTCGGTAATGGTTGGGATATTAAGTTGGGGTACATTGCATGTAGTTTCTTGTTGGGTTATGTTATATGTAGATGATGTGATAAAGGATGATTGAAAATATTGGGCAAATGCATCGACAATGGTCTGAGTATCATTTAAGGAATTATTGTTGTAACACATCGAATTCGGTATACTAGTTGTATTTCTCATAGTATTTAGAAAAGACCAGAAGTTGCTCGGGTTAGTTTTAATGTTTGTTTCTGTGTTTTGAACATATATTTTGTGTGCACGTTCAACGTCTCTTTTTATTTGGGAACGCAGTGTTTTGAATTGATTAAGGTAGTGTACCTCATTATTATCCTTATATAAGTTCCATAGACGGGATTTTAGCTTAATGTCTTTTATAATAGATCCAGTGAACCATGGGGGATATGATGTATTTTTAGGAATTGTCTTAGGAACGCTTTGTGAGAATACAGAATTTAGTCTATCGTAAAGGTGAGTGCAGGCTCCATTAACATTATCAAAGCTAGACAAATATGACCAGTCTATACTGCACAGATCATCATATAATTTGTTAAAGTCTGCTTTTTTAAAATTAAAAGATGAGTTATTGTTGCTTAGATGTCTATTATGATCCGATTTTATACTAAAGCTTAAATCTAAAGGTGGGTGGTGAGGGTCTTCAGGGACTAAGTAGTTCTCCGAGGGATTAACCATTATTTGTGATCTGCTTAGGACCAGATCTAAAAGTCTGCAATTCGAATTTAATACATTATTGCACTGGCTGAGGCCTAGGAACTCACAGAAGTTAATAATTGAACCAATATGTCTGTTGGAAATCTCAGCGGTATATAAATAATTCACATAACTCGGAATATTAAAGTCACCTAGTATAATTAGTTTATCTTCATTAAGAAAGTGAATATTTGCTGTTATCGTATCAAAAAGGATCTCATAAGTTGCAGCATTGATACTAGGTGGAATGTACAGTACAAGCACAAAAATCGAGTGATGAGACAGGCTAAGTCTTACTCCTACTATATCAATATCAGGAAATACATTGCAAATTGAACTGAGATCTAGCATAACGGCCGAATATGATTTCCTCACAGCTAATAAGACTCCACCACCCCTGCTCATGTTTGTCGGGTCAAAATTACGATCTCTCCTAAATACACAAAAATCATTTGGAAAGAGTTCAGAGTCGAACACGCCTGAGTCAAGCCATGTTTCAGTCAAGGCAATTAGACAAAAGTGACAGGACACTGATGCATTAAATAGTTCATGTGTTTTGGTGTTCAATCCGCGAACATTTTGATAATAAAAATGAAAGAGTTTACCTGAGGAATTTTTACAGTTTTCAGAATATTCAAGCTCGCTCATAGCTAGTTGCTACTTACTATCAAATAATGTCCCCCTAAGATGTGTAAGCTTCTTTTTGTAGACGGCACATTTTGTGCTATCCCATACAACATGATTATTATCATCGATTTTAGCGTTTACACAATTGATGCATCTAGGAGTTGAAGTTTCCGGGCAGTCTTTAATATTGTGAGCACGTGAACATTTTGGACACACTTGAATATTACTTGAGCACTTTTTCTCGTAGTGATTGAAACCACAACATTTGTAGCAAAGTTTTATATCTATTGCATCGTACACAGCGCACACATCATAGTTGACAAAGAGATGACCCTGTTCCATAACTTTGCTATAAGTTTCCGCTTCGACATCCAAGAGTGCTTGATATACGCGATTGTTTTTTTTGGTAGGCCATATTTTACAAACTTTGTAATTGCTGTTATCGGAGAACATATCATTTTGATGATTAATAAATTTTACTACCTGTTCCGCGGTGTATTCCTCGATCATTCCCACAATTCTTAACCTGTAGCTACCTCCGTTAGCACCCTTGATACTGTAATCGGATGATAATTTCTCGTTAGCCACCTGTTTAAATTTATCTGCACCGCTGGAGTTGTTGCATCCTATCAATATGCCTCCGTTACTTAAATTTTTCACTTTAGAGACGTGGATATTTAGATCTATCGGATTAAGGCAGTTCATGATGTCAGATTTTGTTTGGGCGTTAGGTTGTTCGGAGTTCTTTGGCTTAATGATTACCATTGATTTTTTATCGACGATTTGGGAATAAAGGGGGGCTGGCTCTTTTAATTTTATAGGCGCAGTCATATTAGACAATTTTTCATCTGCAATTTTTAAAATTTCACTCCTCGTATTCTCAAACAACTTTTCGATATGGTTCATGGCATCCTTTAATTTTGATTCAACATTAGTTTTTACAACATTCTCAAAGTCAGTTTTCATGTTATTGCAGTATTCGCAGTACCAATGAAGTCCTGGGACACCTGGGGTTTTCATACACTTCACAACATCTGGGGGAATTTCGGTACAGGTTGCATGGTATGATTTACCACAGAAACCAGAGCAAGGCATAGCCGGTGTTTTACGCCTGTCAATTACTATTTCACATTTTCCACAAATAAGAGACATTTCTTAGAATTTGTATAACCGTAGTATTAATTACTCAGACTAGGCACTTCCACTTCGGCA
The DNA here is from genome assembly GCA_963583905.1 of Stenurella melanura. Taxonomy (NCBI): domain Eukaryota; kingdom Metazoa; phylum Arthropoda; class Insecta; order Coleoptera; family Cerambycidae; genus Stenurella; species Stenurella melanura. The sequence continues at coordinate 10,042,397 of OY757310.1, forward strand.
AGAAGGCTCATTTATTGCCACCAGATGTGCATCCTAAGGTCTTTATGGCTGTGGTCAGTCCCTACTTTTCAATTTCTTGAGGGCTGGTTGCATCTAACACGAAATGAATATTAGAGTTCAATACTTTCACACCACGCTTTTATTTAAATAACTAATCGCGTATTGACTGGAACACGCACTGAATTATATCTATTGATGCAGAACAAAAGATTGCTGCAATACACTTGAGTATGAAATCAGTTTCAATGAGTTTTACCGACTTTATAGCGATAAAGGCCGGAACGCCTTTCTGCACGTGTACATCGCCGGACGGTCGAACAGAAAAAAAAAAAAAAAAAAAAAAAAAATATTGTGTATTATCCCTGTTTAGATTAGACTCTGGAAAATCACATCAAGATATCTCAAAATGTATGCCCAAGATTTACTTGCAATCTGCGAAAAGTTGATCATATTTCTACGATATAATTAAGCTTATATAGTTAGATACATTATTTATGGATTTCCTTATGTTTGTATGCAGGGTGTCCCAGGACTAAGGGGCACTACTGCAGGAACGTATTATTTTTATTATTTAAAAAATTTTTGGCATCAGCCACCCCACCAGCATTAGCTCCCCCTTCCCATTATTTACAAACATAAATGTCCTACCTGAGTTATTAGATACTGTCAGTGGTGATGACGATTGGTCGGATAGCCGGTCTGTCAGATGGTCCAAAGGACGGTCAGTTGGATGATCGGATATAGGTCGGATGGTGAAACGTTGCGCGTCGGCCGATTGGACGGTCGATATGTTAGACGAGCGGACGTCGGTAGGACGGTTAGTAGGACGTCGGTCGCTCCCTGGTCGAATGTGGGTCGACGGGTCAGTTGAATAGTCTTACGTCAGTAGGCGGATCAGTCGGAGGGTCGGATGTCGCTTAGTGGGACATAATGCCTTAATCCTTGGCCAAAATACCCAAAAATCAACTTCCTAGAATTACGTATCTAAATACGTATAATGCGTATGATGTTGGGAAAAAGTTCCAAGAATAATAAACTACCCTTACTACCTGCAAACACCCTTTGTAGCACGTACACAGGTCAGTCTATTTACAGTTTTGAGGAAGCGTTATTCACTTGGAATTGTAGCTATGAAAGTTTAATAAAGCTTATGGACTTTGTGCCTTAAAATATGTATGACATTGATCGAATTCCTCAAAATATGTACTATATAAATATATAATAATTTCTTTATTTCAGTGATCTTCGCCGATAAAGATTATTAAATATTGAGTTATAAAATTAGACCTGCTTAGACCTGCGCTAATTTTTTTAGCCATACTAACCTTATACATTGTAAAACAAATAACGAAAATGTTGAGCACTTTGCATTACTACTGATTGAGTTATTTAATATTAAACTCCTACTTGTTAGCTGCTGAGAAAAAGCGAGAATTAAATAATTTTAATTTAGGTAATGTTTTATTCTACTTTTAGTAGAATATTACATTCTTTCTACTTTTTTATCCTATTTAACTACATTGTAAATAATTTTCTTTTATATCAGGTGGAATAAAGTGGGGTTAAGTATATAATATGGCAAAACGAAATCTCGTTGTTATTCTTTTCTAAAGTGCCAGTACGTTGTAAATGTAATTTTAAGCCAACCAGATATGTCGGAACTTCCAGAAAATATTCAAAATGATGTACGACATAATATATATCGAGTTTGTAGTAAAGATGGAGAACGATGGATCCAAAATGGATGAGTAGAAGAACTGTTTCTGAGCAATATTACAGATTGGCTGAAAGAAACATTTAATTTGTATCAAAATGTTTAGGCGGAAAATGATTTACCCAGCACTTCTGGATTTGCAGAGAGAAAAAAACTGTCTTTTAATAAAAGCAGTGAAAGATCGAAACGTAGAAAGAGCGCAGAATTTCGTAAAAACTTTGAATCTGAAGAACTAGTTTATGCAACTTATAGCAGTTTGCACGCTTCTGGGAAAGCAAATACTGCTGAGTTACGAAAGGAAGCTGCTACCACATCGCCTCTGGGATCAGAAAAGCATGGGCAACACAAATAAATCCATATTCTGCAGACGAAGCTTTGTCTTTATTTGTGTTAACAAAATTAACAAAAAGTCAATATATTAACATTCGAACTAAAGCCAAATCTAGACATGGAAATATCTATCCTATCATAATAAAGCCGCAAAAGAAAGATACTATCCGCCCTAAAGATTCAGTTGTTACCAATATGCAATGCCCCGAAGAAGAATTAGAAAGTAGTTGAGAATTAAATACTTCAGTTTCAAGTGATAGTATACACGAGGGTGCCACGGACAGTAACTATTAAGTATTACTCTCTGCAAGATTTTTTTATTTTCATAAATAAACAATTAAAATGTATTTTTTTTTCTTTGTATTCCAAAGTAAATCACCGCTTGTAGTTGAGTCGCTGTATCGAAATTTTTAAAAAACCCAAAAAATGTTCAATACTTTACCGATTTTTTTGAAACTTTGGAAATATCTTCTTGGGTCCATAAATCGAAAAGTTAAGAGTTTTTTTTTGTCGGTCGAACCTCCGACATTGTTAAATAAACAAATTAAGTTAACAATTGAATAACTTCCTAAATAATTGTTCAAAATGGCTGAATTTCTTTCTAGGGGGGTTTTAGGGGTCGCAGATTACGAATTTGATATCAAAGAGTCCAAAATCAAAAAGGCAGTTGTGACACTAATTGTTTGGAATATTCTTTGTGGATATTCATAATTCTATCGGAAAATTTCCAGAAAAGCTTCTTAGGTTGCGAATTATTAATTTAACATGGAAAAGTCAGAATTGAAAATGACGGATTCAAAATGGCCGAAATATCATCCATTGTTTTAAATATTTTTGTAAATCTGTCATTCTAAAAAAATGATAACTCTCAGAGAAACCGAATTTTTTAATATAACAAAATGTTAAATATGACCATGCTTAACGTACGTTTCAAATGTTATTGGTTTAGAATCCAAATCAGTTACTGTATTCAAAGGCCGTTACTAATAAGCATCTACTCCGCGAGGGTACATACCTTTCGACTGTTTTTTGTTTGAAATCGATATCTATAATTGTTTTCAAATGGGACCCCTCACAAGCACCTATCACACCAGCGTGTGGTCGGAACATCGCTCCGTTTTTTTCAAATTTCTGGAAAACGGTTCAGAATTTTTGAATGAAATAAAATGCAAAGTTAAGCTAATAAACGTACTTTTCGACTGTTTGTTTGTTTGAAATCGATATCTGTAATTGTTTTCAAATGTGACCCCTCACAAGCACCTATCCCACCGGTGTGAGATCGGAAATTTGTTCGGTTTTTTTCAATGTCTAGAAAACGGTTTTGAATTTTTTAATGAAATAAAATGCAAAATGAGGCCAATAAACGTACTTTTCTGTTTTTTGTTTGGAGCCAATACGTGTAATAGTTTTCAAATGAGACCCCTCATAAGTACCCATCCCACCAGCGTACAGCTTTAAAAACCGCTCCATTTTTTTTAATTTCTGGAAAACGGATTCGATTTTTTGAGTGAAACAAAAAACAAAATGATTCTAATGAACGCACCCTCGAGTATTCTTAATTTCTAGCAGATTTTTACCATTTGTTGTTATAGTCCACAATCACGTTGAGTTCTTTAATTATTTAAGTTCACTTATCCAACGAAAAAATTCGTTTATATATTTTCCAGAATATGTGGTATATGTGGAATTCTATTTTTGGTGTATACCTACATACGACGTATCTGTAAGATTCACATAAATATATGCCACACATAAATATATATAATGATTAATACATTACACTTCGTAAAAATCTTTGTTTATTGGAAATGCGCGCGGATTTTTGTATCTTAATAAATTTCTTGTTAATAAACAAATACTTTTTATGAATTTTTAAATTTATATATGTAGTCAGCGACCCCGAAAACTCCCCTAAAAAAATTTCAGCCATTTTGAATAATTATTCAGGAAGTTATTCAATTGTTAAATTAATTTGTTTATTTAACAATGCCGGAGGTTCGACCGGCAAAAAAGAAATACTTAACTTTTCGACTTATGGACCCAAGAAGATATTTCCAAAGTTTCAAAAAAATCGGTAAAGTATTGAACATTTTTTGGGTTTTTTATAAATTTCGATACAGCGACTCGACTACTAGTAACAAATTACACATTTAAAGCTATTTAGTAATTTTTACCAAGTTTTAAGACATTTTGTCCCACTGTTGCACCCCTTAAATCCACCATGTTTTATGAAGGCAATCTTTTCGCTATTCTTATGTAAATTTTTAGGTTGATTCCGCTATGAATAATTTTTTTCAGAGATTTACTCAATTATTTCCACATACTGCAGTACCAATATAATATCAACTTTTCGTCTAAATATACTTGGATAGGAAATGTGGATGTGGAAGGCATCACTACTTTTTACCATAATATACTGAATAAATGTATTATTTTTGTATATTCCACGTCAATTTAGAAAACGACCAGGAAGAGACACAATTGATAAGAATCAGGGTGGTATTTTCTACATTTATTAATTCGTTTTCTAAAGCTACAAAATACTAAATAAAAAAACACGCAAACTTAAAATAAAATTAATCTGGAAATATTATTGCTGGACATACTTCATTCACGTTCACTAAGATTTTCAAATATGAGACATCCGGTACGATCGCATTTTATAAATTTTGTTGAAGAATTTAGTTTCTCAGCTCTTTAATACCATTACCAGCTATCACATTTCTCAAATTCAACTGCGAAATCCGCAAATCCTTATTGCAGATAGCACGATCTCGACGTCTAGATATTTAAAATTCTCCATACATAATTCACGAATACTTCAAAGAGAAACCAGGCGTACTCTGGAAACTTCAAAGACCGAACAGAGAGCATTTACAGTCCATTTACAGTTATCCCAAGATAATAAATACGTACACATATCCTTCTATTGGTTAAAATTTCACCCGGAAAAGACACAACATCCTAATCTAATCTTGTCGGTTTCAGTGGAGATGCCCTTCTAGTGGGAGATGCACTTAACTCAGTTATGGCACTACGGTATTCTTTTCTCTTGCGGCTACCAACGCATTACCGTCACCGCAGACTGTAATGCAATAATCCATAGGGCATCTCTTTAGAACACTAGAGGGACATTTATATACTTCGAAGTATTGAAGATTGTTTTTACTTTAAAGAAAATCCTCGTTTACATTACTTATTTCATTTCAGTAAATACGTTCCATACACGATCAGAGTTGATAGTGTTGCTAAGCAATTATCTTTTCTTATTAACGGAGTAGAACGTCAAAACGAAACTTTTTTGACACGTTATTAAAACAGCAGAATCATAGTTTAAAATCGAACTATTATCATAGTAATAGTACAATTTGAGTTTAATAAATTTAATTTCTGCTATACCACCAGTGTCAACAGTTGTAGAAGTTTTGGTTGAACGTTGTTGCAACATAGTTTAACAAATTTGATTTTCCTCTGCATTTTAATTAAAATTAAATTAAATTTATTATTGTACCGAAATGATATCTTGACCTAAAGGTAAGTACAAGGTAGTCGTAGATACTTTTAGAACTTAAGATGTAACTGATAAAATAAATGATTTTTCTCCATTTTTAGTATTTCACTATTTAATTTATACCAGGCTTTGCAATGTTTTTAGTATCTCCAGTTTCAGTTGAAAATGGTTACTCAAACGAAAAAAACACAAGATAAGAAAATTCTGTATAATTAAATTTTCTATAAAATGCAGTATACCAAAAAAGTCATAGCTGTACCACTAAAAAAAGAGTGTAGGAGAAAAGAGAGTTTACCCGTAAATCAGCCTCCTGGAAAACTTGATTTAAAAAAAAGCTGTTACCCTTTGGCATATGTTTCCATGTACGGAAATTGAAAAACATATCAATAACCATGTGTACAATATTTAAAAAAACAATTTTTTTATTTCCTACTTTAGAGGGTTATATCTTCATAGTGGTGCGATTTTGGATAGAGATAAATTAGGTTGAATCAACTTTTTTTGAGGCACTAATTCCGTGGTTAAGTGATTGACATATTTTTTAATAACACCCTGTATAATGGAAAGAAATTACTAATACGCTGACTGTTTATTGCGGATTTGCATTTACCTTTTGTTGTTATTCATTTCCAAATAGACTTCGGTCTATCGCCTGTCCATTCGATATCTAGAAAACTATTTGACGGAAGAAAATAATATTTGGCGGTTGTTCGAAAGTATTGTCAAGTTTTATATGCTTAAATACTGATACAATTTTTTAATTGATACAAAAAGGGGGCTACTTCTCACCCTTTCCCTAAGTATACCAACATTTTGTGACATAACATGCTTAACCCCAGTTAGTGGCTTTTCAATCAAAAGTTACTGGAGTTGTGATAATTATTCTATAATGTGCAAAGAGAAACAATATATTTATTATTAAAAGACTTCAACACTCTATTAGTAGGTGTCATTTTACTTCAAAAATTGAAAGTACAGGGTCTTCATTTTTGTTGCAGAGTTCAGAAATACATTTAGAAAAAACAGTACTTACCTTTTATTTTTTGCTGGAAATGTTTGGTTTCATTTTTTGTCCAATAATTGGCAAATTTTAATGGCCAATTCAATTAAATTAATTGAGAAATTTGTTATCATACACAATATGCCATAAAATTAGACGAAAATGATTACTCGGGGGTTTTTAGTGTCGTTGATCACGAATCCAATTTGGGAAATTCGAAAATGGCGGACCGGAAATCGGGCTATTTTCGAGAAAAATGAGAGTGGATATCTTTGCCTTGAAAATCTGTACTCGGAAGTTTTCGAAGTCGCCGCGTTTCGTTTTTGTGCTGAAAATAAGTACTCGGGGGTTTTTCAAGTCGCTGATCGCGAATCGAAGATCCAATTTACGAAATTCCAAATGGCGGACTGGAAGAATTTCTCCGAAAAAACTCGAATTCTTTTTTTTGGGATGAAAGTGGAAACTCGGCGTTTTTCGTTGTCGCTGATAACGAATCTGATGTCCAATTAGGGAAAATTCAAAATGGCGGACCGGAAGTAATATATTTTTCAGGAAAACTTTTCATACTCTCGGCTCAAAAAAGAAAAAAATTGAGGTTTTCCTGAGGATATGGCTCTACTTCCGGTCCGCCATTTTTAATTTTCACTAATTGGACACCGGATCAGTGACCACGAGAATCCCAGAATTCCCGTTTTCAGCCCAAAAACGAAAATAATACGAGTTTTTCCTAAGAAATTGACTCTACTTCTGGTCCGCCATTTTGAATTTACTATATTAGACCTCGAATTCATAATCAACTACCTTGAAAACCCCCCGAGTACAGATTTTCAAGGCCAGGATATCCATCCCATTTATTCTGGAAAATAACCCGATTTTCGGTCCGCCATTTTGATGAATTTCCCAAAGTGAACAAAAAACCCCGAGTGTCCATTTTAGACTAATTTTATGGCATATTGTTTATAACAAATTTTTTAATTAATTTGATTAAATTGGCCATTAAACTTGGCCAGTTGTTGGACAAAAAATGAAACCAAACATTTCCGCCAAAAAATAAAAGTTACTGTTTTTTCTATACGTCTTTCTGAACTCTCTGCAACGAAAATTAAGTCAATTGACCCTGTACTTTCCATTTTAGTGATTTTCAGGTTTTCCATGCTAAAATGACGCGACCATAAATAAGGTTTATTAGATAATTACCAATAAAACAGCTAAATTACAAACCTTATCTGTTATTGGCATGGATTTGCTTTTCACGTTTAATGAAGATGAAGATTTTACGGTGATGTTTATAAAGAGGCCCATTAACTTCACCGACCTTGCGCCATCTACCCACCACAATAATCAGTGTACCGTGTTCACGGTGTTTGTTTCGGTTGATTCTGAAATAAAGACTTACTGAATTACTATAATTATTATCGATTTAATTTATCTAAATTGCAATTTGTCTTGTTGGTTTCTAAAATACTTTTATAGAAGCTGCGGGTCTACCGACCATTATTTAAATGACAACGCACAGTTTTGACAGTGGCATTGGCGAAAAAACTTTCTACGTACCCACCACCAAAGACATTACATTACAAATTGTTAGAGAAAGAGGTATATGTTTGGAAAAGAATTTAAAATTCAATATTATATGTTCACTAAGTCGAACTTCTAGCTATTTAGATGTCTCAACTGCACTGAGTTTTGAACACTTGTATAAAATAGTAATTATATAATTTTTTGACACTAGTATTGTTACTTATGCCAACAAAATTTTAAAAAAAAATTGAACAATCACTTTAATTTATGAGCATGGTTATTGCCTTTCTTTAATGTATATTTTCTGTTGCAGGTAATGCAGTTGTTGCAAACTAGAGATGGGTGAGTGTACAGTCTTATTAGAAAATATTATCGAACAGATTATACAGCATATATTTAAAATCTATCTACAAAATTAATAGATATCACAATTATTTAATTTTTGCTTTCAAGTGTATGTATTTAAAAAAATTAACGCGATTTCGACAATTACCCGCTTGAAGCGCCCTTCGGACAGAATTGACACTCTTTTTTGGGTTAAATCGATTTCAAATTAAATTTTCCATGCGATGATGTGGGGTACTAATTTTTTACGAAGCCAAGTACAGGAGGTATGGGCCGTTAGAGTGAGAGGTCCGAGGATTTTGCTTCTCGAGTGACACGGGCCCGCTTTGGGATCCGTTGCTCGGAAATCAACCAACGAACTACTGGGACTCGAGAAATCCTCTTATTGTAGAAAATCGAACGAGAAATCAAGCGGTGCTATGCACAAGTTCGTGCGAGCTTCCGTTTTCGAGATATGGGCTGTCAAAGTGACCGGAGGGTAAAAATCGGATTTATTTTTTGCAATTTAGACAATCTTGTCGGCTTCGTAGGAGGAGACAAAATTTTATATTTATTTCTTGCGTGGCCCATACAACTTTCATCAAAGTTTGAAATGTTTTGTAATTAATAGCAGTTTTTTATAAATAACAAGTGAAAAAAACTACATTTTGATATGCTTTTTGTCTAATTTGTTGGGATGATTCTTTACGTTTTCAGCAGAGGGTCGCACGATGACTCAGTGCTTTGACATGTTTTATTTTTCTTTTTTTTGCATTGACTAAAGTAAAAGCTAACTACATTTTGAAACACGGAAAGGGCATCGGTTCTATTTTTATTTAGTAAATGAAAATAAGGAAATGAATGACGATATTTTAAATATAACATTGCATTATTTTTTTGCACCTCTATCGCACGGAGAATTTATCAATTTGTAATATTTTTTTAAATAATTCTAATGCATTTTCGTAAATAACTCGTTTATTTTAAGTTTTACGAAAAAAATCTATTTCAGATTTTTTGTCCAAAAAGGTCCGTGCCTTATACTGGTTATAGAGATCGATCGACGGAATAGTTAATTTTCGATTTTTATTAGGAAACTGTTCGGAATTTGAAGAATTTATCAAAAAAATCAAATTTTCCAGTATTTGTAGATTCGCTTTTGTTTTCTCAAATTTCTCACAAACGTCAACTAATAGAACTAATCGAGCCCTACAATTGCCATTTTTGAAAATCAAAATTGGACCTTCGGTTCGGGAGTTATTGATTTCTTTGTAAAATCATACTCGGCCCTGGAAAACATACTTGCGGTCAACGGATTCGGGCCGCCAGCAATAGGCTTGATTTGTGGCCGAGTACCTTTGATCCCACCAAGTCTAATCGAAATCGAACAATATTCTGGACAGTTATCGTGCTTCCTAGCCCGATTTCGAGAAAACCAGTTTTTTGCAAAATAAATCAATTTTCATTTGTTTTTCGACATATTCTCTGGTATACTTATTTGTAGGGCTTTACCAGCGGCACCATTTCTTTTTTGAAACGTCTCGATCCGACTACCCGTTACCGAGTTATTCAATTTTTCCCGAAAAACTCGAAACGTCTATATCAGGTACTTCCGGTTTCCGAACGGAGCCGAGCTTCCGGCGTTAAGGTTTTCTAAAGACCTCCTATTAACCACCCAAGTTTCATCGCAATCCGAAAACGGATTAGGGGGGGCTGGGCGTGACAGACAGACAGACAGACCGACAGACCGACTGACCGACGGACGGAATTTTCTAAATTCGCTCTCGAATCGATAGATACGACTTTCACATCGATCCGACGTTTTTTTTCGGGTTTCGACGGTCCACCGGAAAAATGCTAAACGTATACTACATTTTTTTTCAAAATGTAGTAACAAGCTAAATTGGTTGGCCTATCAGTGCAAGCAAAGGTCTGTCCAGATGAATTTAAGGTGGCCATTCCTTAGAAAGAGACATCCGATAGGGAAATATTTATTATTTTTAGCTATAACTTTTTTTTCTTGGTATGTATATTTAAAAAAACTATAAGAGTACCTAAGTAGAACTATAACAAGACTATTACTATGAATTTTCACTCAATAATTTTAGTGGTTTGCAAAATAGCTCGATTTAAATTTAAAAATTGTGCTAATCTTCCTATTTCGTAGTTTTAAATCGAGCTATTTTGCAAACCACTGAAATTATTGAATGAAAATTCATAGTAATAGTCTTGTTATAGTTCTACTTAGGTACTCTTATATATTTTTTTAAATATACGTACTAAGAAAAAATAGTTATGGGCAAAAATAATAAATATTTCCCTATCGGATGTCTCTTTCTAGCCTTAAGTTTATTTTTATTTCTTTTGAAAATTAGTCAATAAATTGAAATCTATAGGAAATAATCAGGACTAGCAAGTTCCCGGCACCAGGAGTCAAATGGCTGAGAAACGCATTTAAAATCTGTTTAGGCTCATTAATTTCCGGACCATTATACAGGGTGTCCCAGAATTGAGTTTCCGGACGATCTGTGATTCCTGAGTTCATATTGGGCCCATATAACTCAACTTACCTTAGTCCAAGAATGCATACCTGAGGAGGTATGTTTTCTTAAAGGGAAACAGAAACAAAAATTTTCCCAATAGTTTCCGTTATATTGAGATGAAATTTTCAAATTTTTATGGAGCTGTACCTCTATACGTCCTCTATGTAAACTTGACAACAACTAAATATCTTTTGTTTCTCAATTCTTCATAATTATTAATATTTGACTGGCCGTAATTTTTTAATCGCCCTGTAAAATTACGGAATACTTGAACATTTTTACAGAGAATTGAAACGGCTGCAAAAAGTACTCTTAAAAATGTTTGTAATATCAATCAAAAGAAATTGTTTCTTCCTCTATTTGTATTTAACATTTATTTATAAACAATTCTAGAACAAAATGTTGTAATAAGAGAAAAGTAGTTTATTTAAAAATAATACATTAATAACAAATGCTTCACATGATGTCCACCTGTTTCAGTACACAAATTATTACTTTTAAAATTATGTGTAATATCAACCAAAAATTAAGAATTACCGTTTTTTTCGATGCACAAGTGCAATTTCTCATTTCTATAAGATTAAAATAAGTAACAAATTGAATAAATGCATCAAGGAATTGAATGCAAAAAAACGCCACAGTGTTTCCTTGTCTATACATATTTGCTGTCAATGGTTTTTACTAAGTATAGCTTTTTCAGGGTAAAACTTCCAGTTGTATCAACTATCATGTCAATTAAAATATGAAAATTTATAAGATTGACGCACATGGAAATATATTTAGTCTCATTACTTGTACAAACTGTGAAAGAAAAAAAGCAATGACAGCTCTTTCTTCTTTTGCCCGCATAACTGCCTGCTTACATAATGAAAGCTAGTCAGAGTCAGATACATTATAAAAGATACGAGTAAATAGAAGTTTTAATGAGGAGGAACAATTACGTGATGTTATTGACTTTAAAGTCAAGATGTTTAGCCTAGCTTTAACGGTTTTCACGTAAATTACAGAGCGTAACTCGGCAGCATGTCGCATCTAAGAAATAAAGAACATGTTTGTAAGATCACCAATGGGTATTGTTTGCCTTTACTTGGAATCTTGGTTGTACGTTTTACAATATTTCGCTATTTGGAATGGTTTTGTATACGATTCTATCACATTTTATTTAGAAACGATTTATTTTCACATTGATATGGTTGTTGTAATCGAGTAGACGATTATTTAGCGATGTCTCTAGAAGATGCAGGAACTTATCCATATAATGCATTGCAATAATAACTGATAAAAATGCGTTTGTGTGTCTTACAAACAATCATTCATATTAAATTTGCTAACGCTACAAAAGCGAAAATACTGATTTTTGTTGTTTTGTTATTTTTAATGGAAGCTAAATTTAGATGTAAGTCTAGCTCTCTCTCACTTCTCGTTTTAAGTTCAAAAATATGTTCAGAATAATGGACATAATGGCAAATGGAATACAAGATAAATGTAAATAATTTATTTTTAAGAATCGAACTGAAACTTTTATATGCAAGAGATCTCACCATGAAGTTTATCTGTCATTTTGATCATTGATCTGTAACACAATCAGATGTGGGTGGAATCTTGGTTGTACGTTTTACAATATTTCGCTATTTGGAATGGTTTTGTATACGATTCTATCACATTTTATTTAGAAACGATTTATTTTCACATTGATACGGTCGTTGTAATCGAGTAGACGATTATTTAGCGATGTCTCTAGAAGATGCAGGAACTTATCCATATAATGCATTGCAATAATAACTGATAAAAATGCGTTTGTGTGTCTTACAAACAATCATTCATATTAAATTTGCTGACGCTACAAAAGCGAAAATACTGATTTTTGTTGTTTTGTTATTTTTAATGGAAGCTAAATTTAGATGTAAGCCTAGCTCTCTCTCACTTCTCGTTTTAAGTTCAAAAATATGTTCAGAATAATGGACATAATGGCAAATGGAATACAAGATAAATGTAAATAATTTATTTTCAAGAATCTAACTGAAACTTTTATATGCAAGAGATCTCACCATGAAGTTTATCTGTCATTTTGATCATTGATCTCTAACACAATCAGATGTGGGTTTTCAGAGAAGTACAACGATCAAACATCAATATTTTAAGTAGATTTTCATTATTTTCATTATTTTATAGAATGGTCACTAGGAAAGAAATTTATTTTACAGTTATACTCTTCACAAATACAGAACGAAGGGTATACCGGGTGGCCACGAGTCAATGCTCGCTCCCAATATTTTGGTCGTTTGTATTTAAAAATTTGGTTTTTGGTACAAATAAATTATACAATAATAGGGTACTTTTAGACTAACAGGAATGAAGATCACTTCAGGTTGAATCGGAAGTGACATCAACTTTATTTTCTTAAATGGAATGACTATATTTTTTTATGGTTTCTCATTAAGCATAAATTTTTAAGTGCAACAGTTTTTTCAGATGTAAAAAATTCCAAAAAATAAGTGAGATACGAACAATTTTTTATTTTTTTCAAAATGGCCGCGTCAGACGAATACGAAGTAAAAAAATTACTAAGTAGGCTATTAGTAAGGTTGTAGACTTGCCTGTAAAGCAGAAAATAGTTGTTTGAATTAGTGATAGGTACCAGTATTTTTAGTTTTTTCTTTCATTTTCACTTTCATTTCCATAGGGGTCCTATGGATTTTTTTTAATGGAACTGTGCTATTTCTTTTATTAATCAGAAATAATGATTCATAAACTATAATTTTTTCGCCATTAATCATTTCTTAACGATATCCTTCGTAATAATAGAAGTATTTTTAAAAAGTAAACACAAATTAAACAAGAAATAATTTTAATAGGTATAACGTTACAACCATGAATAAATTACCAAGAATAACAAAACTATTTAAAACCTAAATTATAATAAACCATTATAAAAATTGTTTAAACTGTTCACTGTTATGATTAATAAATAGAGTAGCTCGACTTATCGTTGCACGTCTAACATTCTGTAATTGTTGAGGTGTTATTTGTGCAATTTCGTGTCGAACTCTTTCTTCCAGATCTTGTCTTGTGGTTGGAGCAGTCATATAGACTCTATTTTTCAAATCCGCCCAAATAAAAAATCGAGTGGGGTTAAGTCAGGCGACCTTGCAGGCCATCTGACTGGACCATGGGTCCCAATCCAACGATCTGGAAATAATTGATTTAAGTAATCCCTAACGACAATAGCATTGTGTGGTCCAGCCCCGTCTTGTTGGAAGTAAACCTCGTTAATATAGGGTATTGGGAATTTGATTAATCTGTGGAACTATTATATTTTCGAGAAATTCTAGATATCTTGGTCCAGTTAGAGTTTGGTTAAAAATTATTGGACCTATGATATGGTCGCTCAGTACGCCTAACCAAACATTGAAGCCAAACCGCTTCTGAAACCGCCCCTGTCTCATAATGTGAGGATTATCAATTGCCCAATATCGAGTGTTGTTTCGATTAAATAACCCAAGATTTGTAAATCTCGATTCATCAGTGAATAAAATGTTTTTGATTGAATTCTCATTTCTTAATTGGCGTAACTGTAACCAATTACAAAAGGTTATTCTTCGTTGATAATCATTCTCATACAAAAATTGATACAATTGATATTTATAAGAACGATAGCCGTGTTTCTTTAAAATTTTTCTGGCTGATTCTTTGGAAACTGGTAATTCATGTTCAATTTGTCTTATCGATATGGTTGGGTAAACATGCACTAATACATTAATTTTCGTTTCTTCATCCACAATAAATCTTTCTTCAATTTCTACATTAGATTCAGTTCTAAATTGTTGCTCCAACCGGGCGAAATAGTTTCTCGGAGGTTGTCTTCTTTCTGGATATCTCCGTCCATACAGACTTTGTGCTCTAGTTGCATTACGTCGAGTCTCTCCATAAATAATGATCATGTCAACTTTTTCATCTCTTGAATAATTTTCAGCCATTTTATATTAATTTTCTTGTTTATGACAACTTTAATACACTTGCTTCAGAAAATTAGTGAGTAAGTCAAGACTAATTCAATTGTTGTGAATGTCTGTCATTTTCATGGCTATCTGCAATTTTGGATTTAAATGTAGATAGGTACCTTATTAAAATGATTTGTTGGCGCTTACTTTTTAAAAATACTTCTATTATTACGAAGGATGTCGTTAAAAAATGATTAATGGCGAAAAAATTATAGTTTATGAATCATTATTTCTGATTAATAAAAGAAATAGCACAGTTCCATTAAAAAAAATCCCCTACGGACCCCTACAGAAATGAAAATGAAATTCCGTTTTTTTTTTAAACTAAAAATACTGGTACCTATCAGTAATTCAAACAACTTTCTTCTTTATAGACAAGTCTAGAACCTTACTAATAATTTCCATAGCCTACTTAATAATTTTCTTACATCGCATTCATCTAACGCGGCCATTTTGAAAAAATAAAAAATTGTTCGTGTCTCACTTATTTTTTGGAATTTTTACATCTGAAAAAACTGTTGCACTTAGAAATTTATGCTTAATGAGAAACTATCAAAAAAATATAGTCATTCCATTTAAAAAAAAAAAGGTGATGTCACTTCCGGTTCTACCGGAAGTGATATTTTCATTCCTGTTAGTCTAAAAGTAGCTTATTATTGTCTAATTTATGTGCACCAAAAACCAAATTTCATATCACTGTGTTTGTGATAGAATTCTGAACAACTTTCAAAATGTCCGTCCGTCCGTCCGTCACGTTTTTTTGTAAACACGACAGCATAAGAAGTAAAACTTCTAAATTGAAATATGGACTGTAAATTAATGTTAGCTAGAGGAGAGCCTATTGTTTTTGAACAAAATCAATCAGTAAATGTAAAAGTTATTAATTATTTAAATTTTAAAAAATCTAATTTTATGTTTTGCAATGAAACAAAACATTTCCACCTCCCTGGGGAGGGTTGTTAAAGAAATAGAGAGAAAAAAACATTAGAGACAATTTAAAACTTTAGGTATGAATACTGCTAAACACATAGAAGAGGACAAGAATTATGAAGTTTTGAAGTGTTTGAAATTATTTTTTTGTGATCTGTTTAGCCTGTTATTATAGGCCATTAATGAAATTGTGTGTACAGTGTGTTCACCTTGACAAAGACCTGACGTTTTCAGTTCTTTGTTAGGGTCAGTATCTATAAGTACTTTACGCAGGGAGTGTTTGATTGCCCCTGATTGAAATAGGCCTGACCTCGAGCCTGACCTAAATTGGTATATATGTTATTATTCGTAATTGCCTATTTTTTTAACGTATTTTGTCCGCGTGAAATATGGATTTGAGAGAGTACTGGATAACATATAGTGTAAAATTGTAGGAAGAAAAATTATTTAAAATGCTAACAAATGCACTATTGTCAAGTAGAATTTATCATAACTGGTTTTAAAGTAATTCTCTACTTTAGCTAATCAATCATGTGCTCTAAGAAATAGCTGGCTTAGAAATGCATTAGACAATTTGCCCAGCTTCCACAATAACTTGCACACTTGCGCACATCGTATTTCACCAGGACCGATGTTCATATGGTTTTAAAGAAATTAAAAAACAATCTGACCACTGATGCTGACGGCCCACACAAGGAAAAATCTCAAATTTAGTTGGACAAAAATACTCAAGTTTCAATAATCATTAAATTACATGTTGTTTGATCTTGTGCGCCATTTCTCTATATAAATTAGTTGTATATGTTTTCTGTATATAAATGTTGGATTTCTGAATAAGTAGAAGCTTTTTAAAGTTTTTCTTTTACAAAAAAGAAACAGTTTGTTTGTTTTTTTTTACATAATGTATTTCTCACATATGAAAATCGTCCAAAAGGTAATCAAATGGAATAAGTAGATACCTATATAAATTAATAAGAGCTTCTTCTGGGCTGTAAGTAGTGATTGTTGGAATTGATTCATGTGCTGTTTTCATTTTCTTAAAACCCCGTGGACTTAATTGTGTTGCAAGCTTGACTATAACTAAACAATTTCTTTATTACGGTGCTTATCGTCCATATAAAAACCCAAGAAAATTACTGAATCTAAACGCGGTCCTAAAATGGTAAAATTCGACTTAGCGGCTATTGAAACGCCTGTCGAATTAGAATGTAGTTAGGCAAACAATTGATTATCCGATGGATCAAATTATTGACTGGTCAGATAATCAGTTAACAAGTCAGTCAGATATTCAAAGTCGATCCATTAATACACTGGCAGATTAGATGTAGCCAATTGGGCGAGTGAGTAATCTATTGCCGAAGTAAATATAGATGAATCGTATAACAGATAGTGGTCTAATAGATTGATCTATTGTGCAAATCATCAATTATGTGATGGGAATAGTTAGTAAAAAATAAATGCTTAGTGAAAGCTTATAAATAACAAGTTTATACACGAATTATTTTTACTATTTAGAAAGTCTATTGAAGTTCCATCAAACCTTAAATCATTAAAATATTTTTAACTATTTCATTGTGTTCATCAAACAAGATAATAATCAGGATATTATTGATTCTTACAATAATAATTCGTTTAACAACAGAACAAGCAACATTAGTTTTAGATTAATATTACCGGAGGACATCCACAATGCTATCTCAGTATGAAATCAAATGCATGTGGTACGGATTACATCAACATTAAAATGATCAAATACTTGAAAATTGTAACTTACATATCTTATATTCTTGTAAAGAAAAATGGTACCGAGTTATTTCGAAATGTTTCCTAATGATACCATTATTTGAAGCCACTATTCCGCTATCATTTGATGACGTGAGACTTATCAATTTTCTACCGGCTTTATCAGAAATTTTAAAAAAACTGATGTGTTCGCAGATATTTTGATCGCTGGACACGATCCCGATGTCAGTTTTACAAAATTAACTCAAGATTTTTTGTTAACCACAAAAAACAAGTTAAGGCCTGAATTAGGTTTAAAATAAAAACTTTAAAAAAAGTAGACCATATATCCGACGTATTTTTGACTACTGAACATGATCCCGGTGTCCATTTTGCTCCATGAAGTCAGAATTTTTGCTGCCGATGACAGTTTCAACCAATCAGATCATGACCTCTTATTTATCCTGATTTATTTTTTTCTGTGGTTCCGTCCTCTTTACTCCAAGTGATCTGCGTAATGGTTTTCTTTTTCGTTTCATTACTTTCGTTTTCACATCCCTTTCAATGTCCAGCAGTAGCCTGCCATCATATTAACATCCCATCGACCTTGATATCTACGCTCCATTTCCTTTATGTCTTGGCGAAAACGTTCACCATGCTCTTCACTATATTCACCTAATTTTTCTGGAAACTGGTCTGTATGGGAATGCAGCAAATGTAGTTTCAAATTCATTAGACAACCTAATTTTACGAATTCCGACAACCATGATAAACAGCGAACTGTTATGGTTGACGGCCAAAAAGTTTTGAGAGCTAAAGTAGATATTCTTCCGAAACATTAACTGTCTTCAGTTTTCATTTATAACATTGTTCTAATTTACATGTATATTATTAGGTGTGAGACATATTGTAATAATCAAGAATTCTAGAGCCAACCTCTGTCTGATCCGTTTGGCGCAGAGGGTTCTTCATTAAAATTTTTAAATAATTTTCAGTGGCAGAATACCCAACCAAAAGTAAGAAAATTGGTCAAGATCTTATCCTTTAAAGAGACTTGGTGCAAAATCTGGATGTGGAGGTAGTGATTCCTTAGGCAGCGGGTTTTTCGTGTTTTTTCAATGTTTTCTCTTTGTGTGTCAGTAAAGTTCACTAGCGAATTATAATTTAAGTACTTTATGGAGTTAAGTAAGTTAAGAGTAATGAATCCTCTGTGGGTCTAAACTTATATCTGTATAGCATATTCTATTATTATTAGTATTAAAAAATAATTTTAGTGTAAAAATTCCAAATGTATCAGCTGAATTCCGTACGACGAAGACTCGTATTTAATATTTTACATGCAATAAACTAAGCCGCTGCTAAATTTAATTTAAAATAATCGATGCTTGCTGTGGCGTAAAAAAGCAGATGAAAAATAAAACCTATAGGCATAGTATATTAAAATATACCCACTGATACGATAAACTGCTGATAAAATGCTCTCGGTCGACATCAAATATCCCTAAGCACGCCATAAACCTATTGATTCTTTAATATATTATATGGTAACATAATTTCTTACTTCTGGAACTGAATTTTGTTTATTTTCAAATGGGCGTATGGGAATTTTCTGTTGTGTTACTGACAGCATATACATTGCTATTCTATTGATGCTTAATAGATATATTAGGTTCTAGAAATTATTTTGTAGTCTAGTAAATAGATTATTCAATCCCTGGCGCTCTTTCTTTTTAGAAAAATGCATCCCGTATATAAACTCTGCTTAATTTAGCCTCAGCAAATCACAAAACTGAAAGAATCCTAATTAAATTCTAAATTTTTGAAGTAGAAAACAAGCAAAAAATGTAAATAATAAAAAGTATATTTGGAACCTGTTTCTCAACTCTCGTAATGAAAAAGGTACATGCCAGAACCAGAAACAACTAAAGACACACTTAACACATTTTACAAACAAAATGAACATGCTGACGGAGCAGAGTGCAAAGAATCCTTTCACTGATATTGGGTAAGCAATGCAAAGCAGAAAATCTTACAAGGTGATGAAGATAACTTAAGAACCAGCTATAAAGCTTGAATACAAGAGGAATATCTTGCACTACTAAGCACTTATAATAATGAAGAAACTCTTGAAGGTTTTCTAAAAAGATTTTTCAAATTGCCTTATATTAACTTACTTCATGTGATAAAGAGGCTGCCAATTTCAAGAATTAACACCACAGACTACAAAAACTACTCTTTTGATTATATCTCGTGGTAATTCCGGTAAATGCGTGTTTGGAGGGAAACAATTTGGAGTTTCATGGAGGTTAAGTGACAAGGGAAAAGTTATGATAGGGGTAGGGCTCTAACAACCCTTAGGGGTTGAAAGAACTCTCCCAAGGGGTGGAGAATTGTTTTTTTTTTACATTCGGCATATAGGACGGAGGCGAGTACAGATAATTAATTGTTTTCTCATCCCCAAAGAGGATGCATCTACCCTCCCAAGGGGTTGAAGAATCGATAATTCTGGTGTATTACTTTTCTTACTGATGAATGTGATGAAGGAGAAGATGAGAGCGCTGAATGTAATGTACATTTTGAGGAGTATCAAGCATGTAATTCAATTTGTAAGCGGCGTCACAAATGTTAAACTTTCTTGCACAGAATTATTTGCAGGAGATAATAAGAAAACTGTTTTCCAGTATTTGGATGCTTTAAAGTAGAACAGCAACAAAATCTAATTTTTACTGGCACAAATGTATATTTCCCAAATAATACAAATAAATGGTGTAGAATTTTATAAAATCTGTCTAATTACCCTCGTATATTTCCGTTTATATTTTTCTTCGCACAGTTAGATCACAAAAACTATTTCTTGATGACATTTCAATTTTCTCTCAAACTCAGATAATAATAAAGAAATAATTCCCGAGACTTGCTTACGTGGAACACTCTGTACACCATGAAGACGACGAACTGACACTGAAATTCCTTCCAGCTGAAAAAAAAAAAAAAATCTCTAAACGCAGCTTTACAATACTTCACCCGATAAATTTTTTAAAAACAATTTTAACTAGTTTTTGTACCAGTGCTCCATTTTTGTAATTTTCCGCTGTTATTCGCCGCTCGCTTCAAATTGCTGTCTTTAGTATGAAGTCAGGATCGTCTGTGTTAATCTGAACAGTGATTTTACGAACAACGACTTTTTATTCTCAATCAACACGCAGATGGAATTGATAGCAATAAGTTCACACCTACATAAAAACCTGTCAGACAAGGTCACTCTTTCCTTGCCACTTACAGAATAAAGGCTTTGTTAACCTAACCTAAGTGGTCAATTACGTTTTTTCATAATAAATAGCAATTATTAGATAGTATTAAGTAAATTTTATAATAAGGACCTCCTCGTCAAACTGGTCCTTATGAATAATGATAGTGACAAGCGGAATTTTACTAATCCTGCAGTGTGAATTCTGAACGTAGGGGCTTGTTTGTTCTCTGTAAAATGGTTGATGGTAGATAAGGCCGTCCTTTACTCGCGAAGATTATATTTTACATAAATTACAACTGCTACACATTTTTCAGGATTAATTATTTATCTTGCGCTAAGTATAATGTATATAAAACTTTAATCTAGATGGCAATAAATTTTCCCATGCGCATATATCGGGCGTCTATAAATATTATCAGACTTCTTTGTATGATTTTAAACCTCACTGAAAACAGAACAGGATAGAGACGATTTATCATTATTGGATTTACACTTTAGATATTCCATCGAAGTATTACAATATAATTGGTTTAATTCAGTAAGGGAATAATTTCACGACTGATTAAATTTAAATGATCTTAATCAATTAATTGATTGTTGCCTATACTCGAGACTCAAGCATCAGTGCTGGGTACTTATCTAGAAATAATTATTTGTGTTGTTTAAATCGCGTTCTTACTTCATGTTCCGATTGGCCTATGTACTATAATTATTACGTTTTTTATGCACGCGCGTTTTATTGTTTTTATTACACTGAACTGAACTTGTGGTAGGTACCTTGTGAAACATCTTGAAAATAATTGTTATTAAATTAAACACTGCTTTTAGATGAATCAATCAATATATTATAAATACTCTACATATGTTTCGGCTTATTAGGCCTTTATCAAGAGTATTACATAGTGAATACTAAAGTTTCCGACGTCGGAAACTTTAGTATTCACTATGCAATACTCTTGATAAAGGCCTAATAAGCCGAAACATATGTAGAGTATTTATAATATATTGATTGATTCATCTAAAAGCAGTGTTTAATTTATTAACAATTATTATTGTTTTTAGTTTTAGTTCGTTGAATTACTCATTGTAATTTTCATAAAAACTGAAGCCGGTGAAAGATGCTGGATGGGATTAATGATATTCAAGTAATGTGGACGAAGTTAATTCTAATGTGATATCTTTATTTCAACAACTCGCATCATTGGAGTGACTCAAATCCTCATATGTTCAGAGAGCGAAACTTTCAGGAAAGTTGGCAGTTCAATGTTTACTGTGCCATAAGAAACGATAGAGTGGTGGCATTACAATTTTATCAGGAAAATTTAAACGGTACATTAAATTTTCTCTTCTGCTAATATGTATAGGTAAATTTTTGTTTTTTTTTTAGGTGAAAGATATCTGAATATCTTACAAAATTTGAATAATAACTATTTAGAAAATTTACCTCTCGCCAAACATTGAAACATTTTTTATCAGCACGACGGTGCTCCCCCACATAACGCATATTTAATTAATAATTATTTACAAGAAACTTTTTATGATCAATTGCCAATAATGGACCTTTCTTATGGCCTCCTCGCTCGCCCGACTTATCAGTTCTGGATTATTTTATTTGGGGAACTATTAAAAATAAAGTTTATGAGAGCCCATTGAAGATTGTATGCAGAGAGTGAGAAATGCATTTCAAAACATATCACAGGATTCAATTAGAAGAGCTACCCATGAGGAACTAATCCGAAGGTGCGAAAATTGGGTCGAGGTTCGAGGGCGGAATTTTGAGCAATTATTAAATTAAAATGGAATCATGTTTTAAATTGATCTTATCTATGCTATTTTAGTTCATGACATATCTTCAATTCGATTAATACGCATGTTACAGTGTTAGTGTTATTTTCCGTTTTTGTGGATATCGAGTAGCAAATGTGCTGCAAGTTCTTGATATTACCTTATCACATTCTCCATAAATAATAAACAAATTTAAAAAAGTCTTCGTGGGTGTAATTTAAACGTGCTGACATCTTTTGACATAAGATAATGACTGATTGTTTCTAATCATGGCTATAAAAAAATACAGGATGTTCCATTTGACCTAAACAAGTTTTCGCGGTTTGAAGTTGACAAAATGTAACGCGAAAACGGAACACTTGGTATGATATTATTGAATTTATTTCTGTTGTATAACGTAGTTCTCCTTGTGTTCTTTCTATGTGCCAAAGAGCAAATGAGGATGTCCTACACAAAAAAAAGTTATAACGATTCTTGCAAACCGATGCACCTGTCAAATTTTTTATAAAATGTCAAATATCTTCGAAACTACTGAGTTTAGATATAGGGTGTGCTACATGTCTGAACTCGGAATTTTATTGTCGTGTCTAAAAGTCGAAAATATACAGGGTGTTACATTTAAAATATGCAAGTTGGTATCGACTTCCGGTATAACCGGATGTACCCCACGCTTCTAATTATTTTATTTGGATTGGCCTCACCGACATTCATTTTCAAAAATTTCTGATGCGTACTTTTCTCTATATCGATCGATTCAGTTCCCGGTGAGACACCCCTGTATATATGTGTAGACCTTCCATTTTTATAATAATTGCTATTATTACTGAAATGAGAATAGTGTTGTTTTTTTTTCAAACGTCAGAACAAAATTTCTTAACTCAATTCATGATATTAAAGTTTGACGTTTTAGAGAGCTGTGCGAGGCCATTAACAGTGGAGGTAAAAATACTGTTTTCGCATTTTCACTGGTAATATGCTATTTTACTAAATTCAAAATCGTTTGTAAAAATGCGTTTTTGGTGGTGAAATTCGAGATATTTTATCTTTATTTTTTTTAAGCCAATCGACGTTTGAAGAAAAAGTCACAAAACTATCACTGTTACTCCTAATAAAACAATATACTATTTTACTTGGGCCTTATGTGAACTTATCCTGTATTACTAATGGACTGTATCTCAAATTATTTCTTGGTCAATTCCACTCCCAAACACACCTCTTTTGTTTTTTTATTATGAAAATGTGAAAGAGATGCTTTTTCATGTTCAATATCAATTTATTATCCTATTACTAAGAACTGATACACGCCACCTAAAAAATCTCTAGAGCTGAAGTGAAATGCTACATTTATAAGAATAAAAGAAAATGGAAATGCAACAAATGTCTATTAGCTTTATGTAATTATTCAGCTTAATAGAGGGTGATTCCTGAGGAGAATGTCGTACTTTACCAAAAGATAGAAAACATTGAGGTGATCTTAAATCCCCAAACAGTAATGGCTAAAGCGGAATATTCTTTTCGCCATATATCTGTAATGCGTAAGCGGAATCCAATGATATTTTGTATTTTGATTACAGTAGTCATTCACCATCTAATGCGTGGGATATTAATAAAATATCAGGGCCGGACCCAGAATAGAAATATTTTAAAGTTATTCCTAGAAAATAACACTCTGTATACTGTTTATAAAATATTTGACATTATAATATTAATTTACACCTAGAAGGATACAACATCCCTTAAAAAAATCTTTTGGCACCATTTCATTGTTTAAATAAAAAAAAAAATTTTTCTTTCTTTTAATCAGAAATTGAGAGAAAAAAGTCACTAGGGATTAACTACATATTATTATTTTTTGTTCCCTATCTGTACTAGTAAAAGGTAGTGCAAATAGGGAGCATAAAAGTTCATCACACATATCTGGTGAAAAGAAAAAATATTTTGTAATGAATGTGTAATTAATAAACTTAACAAAATAATAAATAATAAAAATTAACAATTTAACTAGAACATAAGAAATCAGTCAAACTTACTAAACTCAATTCAATTATTTTGAATCACAGTCTATTTTCAAAGTGACCACCGCCAAATTCAATACATTTTCTTGATCGATTTGTCCATTTACGCTTTTTCTAACAATCTTGTTTTCAATTTCATTGCAAAAATGCTCAATTCTTACAATCAGCTACTCTCTGGTATTTATTTCTTCTTTATATACTTCAGATTTTAAATATCCCCACAAAAAATAGTCAAGGGGTGTGAGATCTGGTGATCCCGGAGGCCATGCAACGGAACCAGCCTGACCAATCTACCTATTTGGATGTTGTTCATTCAGATAGTTTTTGACTCGTACCGAAAAATGCGGCGTAGCCCCATCATGTTGGAACCACATTCCTCTTGTGTTTACATTATTTAATAAATTTGGTAGGGTATGTTGTAAAAAATCTAAATAATTATCACCATTTAAGTGACCTTCCAAAATATGAGGACCTATGAGATTATTATTGAACATCCCACACCACACATTTACAGAAAATCTATGTTGGGAATTCCTTTGGATTATTGCACTGGGATTCTCGTGAGTCCAAATATGAAAATTTCGAGTATTATTTATACCATCACGGGTAAATTGAGATTTATCGATAAACAATACTCTTAACATAGTTCGTCTATGGGATAAAACCCAGCGGCAAAAAGTTAACTGAAATACTTCAGCACCTGGCACCAATCGTTGGACAATTTGGATATGATAAGGATGCATTTGTTCGCCTTTAGTAGTTCTCCAAACTCTGGTTTTTGATATTTAATTGTTGACCAATTCTTCTTGTGCTGATTTTTGGGTTCTGGTCAACCATATTTAAAATCAATTCTTTTCTTGCCGGGTCTGCCTAAGAGGGCGTTCTTTCATGGTTGAGGGAACGGTTCCAGTTTTAGAAAGATGTCTAAACACTATAAAATGTTTTATAATCTTGGTACACGTTGATTTCCAAACCGGCGTCTGTATTCCCTTTCAGCAGCTTTTAAATTGCCATTGCAATATTCATAGACAAAAACCATATTTGCGTATTCTCTACTCGTGTATGTAAACGGCATTTAGAATGATTACAAAACAATATTGTAACCAGTAAAAGCAACAGTGATGACGTGACACTTCTTAATTACAATATGACTGATTTTTGACAGGTACCTACTTGATTATTAAAAAGTACATAGCCATAACTTATAAAACAAATGTAATGGTAAGACTAGATGATTGTAACAATTAGTTACTCTTGCAATGAATTAAATATTGCTGAAACCAGAGTTTGGAGAACTACCTTTTAGTAGTGCAGATAGGGAATAAAAAAATAATATGTATTTAATCCCTGGAGTGACTTTTTTCTTTCAATTTCTCATTTAAAGAAAAAAAATTTGAACCCTCAACAATTAAATTTTTTTATTTAAACAATGGGATGGTGCCAAAAGATTTTTTTATGGGATGTTGTATCTTTCTAGGTGTAAATTAATATTTTAATGCCAGAGTGCTATACAGAGTGTTATTTTCTAGGAGTAACTTAAAAATATTTTTATTCTAGGTCCGGCCCTGATATTTTATTAGTATCCCAGGCATTAAATGGTGAATGACTACTGTAATCAAAATACAAAATTTCATTGGATTCGGCTTACGCATTACAGATATATGACGAAAAGAATATTCTTCCAAAAAATATAAAACACACTGTATTTCGAAAACCGCTTTAGCCATTACTGTTTGGGGATTTAAGATCACCTCAATGTTTTCTATCTTTTGGTAAAGTACGGCCCTCTCCTCAAGAATCACCCTGTATAAGCGTTTTGTCATTACATTTGTAAGGCTGTTGGGGTATATGGGCCCAGGGGTAACTGGGCCATGGTTTTTTCCGTAGAATTTGTGGGGGTAATTTCACTTCAAGCAGTTGGCAGCACTCAACAATTATTAGTCTCATGTTTCTGAGTGTTGTTGCTTTCATGTAGCAATTTTTTAAATTTTGTATTGCAAAATTTTCATAGCAACGTGATGTAATCTTGATTTTTATGAAATACTGTATATATTATCAACGTCACAGTTAATTAGAAGCATGATATATCCCTAAAATGTTATTGCAAGCATGTATTCTGCGTCAGGTCATAAGCTTGAGTGGGTGGCCCAGTTACCCCCACAATGTTTCAAAAATGGGGTAAGTGGGCCAGTTAGTTGGGGCATCTGGGCACGGCTGGGACCAAGTTACCCCAAACACATTAAGTATGTTGTTTTTGTTTTTATTTATTAGGTAGATGTAGATGACTGCCCACAGTCACACAAACAATAGCGATCTGAACCCGGGACCCGACATATTAATCCCTATGTATTTTGTCGAACACGAACCTGATGTCCGTTTAGCTCCATCACCCACCATTTTTTTGTAAATCACGAAAATAACCTAAGCAACCTTATTTCTTTAGATTATTTTCGCGATTTACAAAAAGTTGGTGGGTAACGGAGCTAAACGGACATTGGATTCGTGTTCAGCACATCGAAATACATAGGTGTAGATCACTTTTTTTGTAGGCCTATGTTATTTATGCTTACTTGAAATTGGATGTTTTTTACATTTAATTTTGCCCTTTTTACTTTAACAGAAGTTGTGTTATTCCTAAATTTGAATAAATTTCCACCTAATTGTTATGTAGTAGTTCTCTTACATCGTCGACCACTCGACTATGGTGTGGTTTAAGTGACTTGTGGTAATTTTTGTACGAAGTTTACATGTTTACCAATACGCCCACTTACCCCAGTTCAAATAACAATCGTTTGTATGATACCAAGACCCGTATGGTCCAGTTGCCCCAATTTCTAGGGGTAACTGGGCCCATCAGACTTTATATTATTTAATTATAATTATAAAGAAAATTAAATTTGACTCGGGATTTGAATATTATATATTCAAAGACTGTATATTGTATTATATATAAAAAAATATTTCAGATATTAATATAACTTATTAGTGGTTCTCAGGCAAGTTCAAAGTATAATCTTCTCGCTCAGGTTGTAAAATCATGGCCCAAATACCCCAAATGACCTTAAGTGGTGAAATAGTTGTTGTGATTTATTATTATTATTATAAGCCTGCTCCCTCATTTTGGAGTTTCCATTGTGTTGTACATTGTATAAGCAACAACTTGATCATAGATCAGAAAGGTTCTACGCCACTGAATAAAGACAATGCATTATTGCCAAGGATTGCTTTAATATCTTCAAACGCCTCAGGCCAAAAGACTAAATACTGAGAGTAAGTCAAGTATGGCTGGGTCACATTAATATTAGCTAACGACTAACTAGCACAATGCCTGATTTATCCGAGATCCTGGGGCGAGCGCAGGAATGCGGAACGCGAAACAATATGGCGGCACTGTAGGGCAGGATATACGTTCGTGCGGCATGCTCGAGATTTTTATCAAAATTAAAAAGTAGGTTACGGAAGGGTGGAATTCCTCCGAATTTTCATGTAATAATTGCCTAAATTTTTGTACTGGTGGAATGCTGGAGTTTCGTGGCTCGGTTTAATATTATTTTATGCTTTTACAGTTGCAGTTGGGTTAATATTTATTCTAATTAATTTGTGTGTTCTGTGAAAGTGAGTTTAATATGGAAATATGAATTAATTAGTATTATACGATACGATCTGCCGTTCTGTTTTTGTGCATATAGTAGAGGGTACTTACATTTTGGATTGGAAATTGATGCGAGCTGAAGTTTTATTGTAGAAAACTCTTGTGTAGGGGCTTGATATATGTACAAAATTGTATAAAAAAAATTGTTTAAAAAATGCTTTTATTCAAAAGAATGTACTAAAAAGTAAACAATGTTTTTTTAATTCATACATCTGGAATTGGGGGCGGCCAGTTGAGCAAAGCACAGCAATAGCGTTATATGACTATCCACAAAACTTTTGGTTTCCAGATTATGAATTTAAAAAAATTGTGTATTAAAGTTAAAGTGGATATTAAGGTCTTTAAAACACGCGCGATTTTTCGAGCACGACGGCGCAGAACATATTTTAGTCTTTAAAGACAATTTTGAGCTTTTTAACTATTTTATAAATGTTTTATGAGATCACTGTGTGCAGCGTTTATGTAACAATTGTTTAGCAGCTACGGCCAAATACAATATGCTCCCAGCAATAATATTGTGTTAAGAAGAATCCTAATAAGTTTGTTTTAATAATGCTTACTAAACTCTTAGAGAATAGTTTTATAGATATTTACAAATTGACCAAGAAGTGCGTACAATAAATCTGTTATAAACCAATTTTGCTCCGTGAGCTAAAACATTCTATAATAATTGTTGTCTAGACGTTTATAAAACACCGAAAAACAAATTCTACAAAATGTTTTTGAATTTAGCTGTAAGAGCATTCTTAGCACTTATTTATATGACGGTTTAGTTGTGAAGACTAGATAATCACTGGCAGATTTATTAAAGCAAAATAATTTATGCAGAACAGTAATGCAACAGTAATAAAATAAAACTGTACTATCATTTTAAATTTATAGAGCAACTTTGTTAGTTGGGTAGCTTTTACAGAATTCGAATATTTCTTTTTTTTTACCACGGAAACTGCCTTTGAAGTTTTATGTGAATAACCCTGTATATTCTACTATTACAGGGTTGGGCAATAGTCCCGGAACGGCTCGATTACAGCCGAACGGGACCTCGTATCAACTTCGGGTTTTCGACACTGTATTCAGCGAAATTTTTAGAACTTCTTGACATGTATTTCCGGACCGTGACGTCATTACGTTCGGAGGTGTGACATAAGTGTCAATTTTTTTAAATGAAACACCCGGTATATTTTTCCATATTTGTCCCGAATTCAACGATGTAACGTTTGTATGGATTCTGTTATGTAATGTGGTCTCAATAAGGGAAAATTAGAAATTACAATCATAATTAACAGAGAACAGTGGATATCCAAACAGCTGTATCCAAAAAAGACACTCTTTTTTTACCGTTTTTTTTTTTTACAAAACTAAGACCCACGTAAACAAGTTTTTTTGTAGTCGTTTAATAAAAACACAGGTCGTAGTTAAATTGTTCTCATTATTTTACTAGTTTATCTAAGTAAGTCGTGGTATAAACGTCACTGTGACATTACTTTTGTACTACTAATTTATGATTCTAAAAACGTGTCTTTAAAATGGCTCAACTGAACGACACTGAACGGATAACTTTACTCATGATGATTTGATTCGGAGAGAGGCGTCGATCCCTTCAGGAAGCAAGTGACCTCTTCAACGATACCTTTCCTGAGCGAAACCCGATTTCCAAGTCGACAGCATGTCGAATTTTGCACAATTTTGAACATACGGGAAATGTCAAGAATTTAACAAAAACTGGCCGCCCAAAAACAGCGACAAACGGCGACAGAGCTTTAGATGTACTGTTAGCGATTCAGGAGGAGCCTAAAACGTCAATTCCGAAACTTTCATTGGAAACTGGTAACAGTGAAAGATCCATTCGAAGAATACTCAGAAGAAATAAAATACATCCCTACAAAGTCAGCTTACTTCAGGAACTTGCGGAAGATGACCCTGATCGTCGAATGCAGTTTTGCCAACAAATTATGAATTTCTTAGACGAGACACCACAGTTTGTAGATCGCATTTTGTTTTCCGATGAGGCTACATTTTGTTTAAATGGATTTGTCAATCGTCACAATTGTCGCTATTGGTCTGCTGAGAATCCACATTGGATGGAAGAAAGGCACACACAACATCCACAAAAAGTAAATGTCTGGGCGGGTATAATTGGAACACATCTAATAGGGCCGTTTTTTCTAAATGGTAATTTAACTGCTGATACCTATTTAGCTTTATTACGCTGTAATTCAGATATTTCCCAACCGCGAAAATCCTCAGGTGATCGCAAATGACGTGTACTTGCAACAAGACGGAGCTCCGCCACACTATGCCAGAATTGTAAGAGATTTTTTGGACACTGTCTTTCCCCGGAGATGGATAGGTAGAAGGGGTCATATCGAATGGCCAGCTAGGTCACCTGACCTGACCCCTCTTGATTTTTTTCTGGGGTCATTTGAAGTCTGTGGTGTATCGCACAAAATCTGCCACGGTACAAGAGCTTCAAGAAAGAATTCTAGCGGTTGCTGATAATGTTACACCTCAGTCCCTCCAAAATGTTCAGCGGGAATTTGTGGACAGGCTAGCACATTGTCAGGCAGTGGAAGGATTCCAATTTGAACATTTAATAAAATAAAACTATTCTCTGTTAATTACGATTGTAATTTCTAATTTTCCCTTATTGAGACCATATTACATAACAGAATCCATACAAACGTTACATCGTTGAATTTGGGACTCCTTAAGGTGGCCATTCCCTAGAAAGAGACATCCGATAGGGAAATATTTATTATTTTTGACCATAACTTTTTTTTCTTAGTACGTATATTTAAAAAAACTATAAGAGTACCTAAGTGGAACCATAACAAGACTATTACTATAAATTTTTACTTAATAATTTCAGTGGTTTGCAAAATAGCTCGATTTAAAACTACGAAATAGGAAAATTAACATAATTTTTAGAATTAAATCGAGTACTCTTATAGTTTTTTTAAATATACGTACTAAGGAAAAAAGTTATGGCCAAAAATAATAAATGTTTCCCTATCGGATGTCTCTTTCTAGGGAACGGCCACCTTAAAGTATACAAATATGGAAAAATATACCGGGTGTTTCATTTAAAAAAATTGACACTTATGTCACACCTCCGAACGTAATGACGTCACGGTCCTGAAATACATGTCAAGAAGTTCTAAAAATTTCGCTGAATACAGTGTCGAAAACCCGAAGTTGATACGAGGTCCCGTTCGGCTGTCATCGAGCCGTTCCGGGACTATTGCCCAACCCTGTATATTCATTTTCATTAGAAGGAGAACGAGTTGGTAACTATGAAATAAATCATTCGATTTAAACTTCAAAATGATCGTCGTTGTCTTTTATGAAGCCAGCAGGCTTTGATAAAGTGCTACAATTGTCGCTGTAAAAAATATTTGTATAATTATAAAGCTGTTGAAAGTACAAACTTCCCATTTCAGCGTACATTGATGTCTCGACTTTCTCATACGGTTCGACCGTAAAAAAAACGTCTGAGATCTTAGTCATTAAAAGTATTTTGTAAGAAATAATGTCACTAATTAGTTTTCCTTAAAACAAATTGTGCTTAATTTGGACCAGTATCGTCATGCAAGAATTCAATTGGCTCTTCCTGGCAATAATTCACCACTGCAGGTATTTTTATGTCGGTGGTCGTTACACAAGTGAACCCTAAAGGGAACCTGGCGGGCCGTGTTCTAAACCGGAGTATTTTCTTTAATAGTCAGTCGTTTACAGCTGTGAGCGCTTTGAAAATTGTGAATTTGTCAGTTTCGTAACAGCGTCAGCGTAACATAGTTCCTAATTTCACAATTTTTTACTTCCCTCGCATACCGAAGCGAAGTATTGTATTCGAGAAAAAATCACCCTTCGAGATATTTTATATTTTCACGTTTCAGATCATGTAGATTACGAAAATATAAGTTTTTCAATTCCGTCGGTCTGTCTGTCTGTCTGTCTTCTGTTGGTGCATTATCTAAAAAACTACTTGACGGATAATAGGCAAATTTGGTAGGTATAGCTGTCACTACCACCAGCGAAGAAATGGTTAGACATTCACTGGAAAATATAAAGGGTGGGCCCTCTAAATCGAATAGATAATGAAAAAAGTTCTTTTGGCTCAAATATAAAATTTCTACGTTTCATGACATTCTAAACCTATTTCAGAAAAAAAAATTGAAACATCAGTATAAAGATGGGAAATTTATTTTTGCTCAAATTTTAAATTTCCACGTTTCATCACATTCTAAACCTATTTCAAAAAAAAAATTGAAATTAAAAATTTTTTGACATTTTTTCTTGCTACTACCTAGAATGGTGGAAACATTATTTTTGCTCAAATTTAAAAATTTCACATTTCATGACATTCTAAATCAACTTCATAAGAAAAAAAATTTCAAATATAAAAATCGGTTGAAAATTTTGTCAAAGAAAAATATTTCTGAAATTATTTACCATAGAGTATATGATGGAAATTTTTTGTTTGCTCAAATTTAAAATTTCCACGTTTCATCACATTCTAAACCTTTTCAGAAAAAAAACATTTTTCAAAACTGAAAATTTTTTCATAAATAGAAAGATGAGACATTTTTTGCTCAAATTTAAAATTTCCACGTTTCATGACATTCTAATCCATTTCATAAAAAAAAAAATTAATAAGAAAAATTTGAAAATTTTGTCAAAGAAAAATGTTTCTAAAATTCTTTTGCTATAGAATATGTGATGGAAAATTTGTTTTGCTCAAATTTAAAATTTCCACGTTTCACATGGCATTCTAAATCCATTTCATAAAAAAGAAATTTCAAAAACAAAAGTCTAAACCTATTTCGGAAAAAAAAATTTCAAATGGAAACATTTTTTGAAATTTTTTCTTATTACTGATATGTACCTAGAATAAAAGGTGTTACACATTTTTTTTGCTCAAATTTAAAATTTTCACGTTTTATAACATTCTAAATCTATTTCATACAATTTTTTAAAAAGTTAAAAAAAATGTTTTACTGCTATAGAATATAGAATGGAAAAAATTGTTTTGCTCAAATTTAAAATTTCCACGTTTCGTGACATTCTAAACCTCTTTCAGATTTTAATTTTTTAATTTTTGATTACTACTAGGTATAGAACAGATGATAGAAAGAACATTTTTTTCGCATAAATTTCAAATTCCTACATTTCATGGCATTTTAAGGCCATTTAAAAAAATAATAAAAATTGAAATTTTTTTAACCATAACTATACGTCCACTCCACTATGTGGATATGGAACTGAAAAAAATTACAGATGGCAATATTTTATATATAGTTAACGCACTTGGCAAGGAAGACATCTATTATAGTTTTATTGAAAAATATACAGAGTGGTCATCCTAAAAACTAATTCAACCATATTGGAAATTTGTAATGGTATTTACGCAAGCCTTCCATATTTGGCACATTTTATTTAATTTTTACTATCGGATAACTACTCCGCTTTTTGAATAAAAGTTATCAGGTTTTCTTTCTATAATACCTTCCGATTTATTATTCTCATGTGTCGTTCCGTAATTAATAATAATTTTTTAGAGTGACCGCCCTGTGTAAATAAAGAGGGAAGTTCTGTGTAAATACCTTTACCGATTTTTTAAAATCTCTTTTATGCGGTCATGTCAAAAACGTTTTTTTAACTTTATAAATAATAATATGTAATGGCGTAATTTTAGGACTCATGTTTTTTTTGTTCATTAATCTATCTCTATACGTTCAACTTATAATCAAGTTTAACGTGGTTCTTTCAGAAAATAATTAAAAAATGAACCCTATCATATACCATCTGCTTGCCGCTATTGACTTAGTACAAGAACGCCAAAATTTTGTAGTAAATGTGTAGTAATCATTAATGCAAACTGAAATGTGACCTAATTGAAAGTGATTGGCTCAAAAAGAATCGGAAATTAATAATCATAAACGTCAAAAATGCGCGATAATCTGCTTTTGTCATTAGTCCAGTGTTTGACGGTAAAAATAGGTTATTACCTCAGAATGCTTTCGGATAACACCGATTAGCGTGCTTGGACAATGGACAGTAAGTAGTGTAAGGCGCAAGGAATAAAAGTTATATAGTGCCGACTTGCGCTTTTGCCCTGGGGGTGGAAATTAGTACCGCAGAAATCGATCGGGATGAATTCTAAGCAAAAAATGTTCTAAGTTTTTTCGATAAATCAAAATTTTTCGAGTTATTTGCGTATAAAATGTTAATTTGTCATCTAAAAATACATGTTACCTTACGTTTTGTCAAAAAATATCATCAGGAGCAAGAGTGAGGCTTAGAAAATAATACATCGATTAGTTTTTGTACTTCTGCAGTTGCAATACGAACCGAATTATGGCTCGTTGAATGTCACCGAAAACTGAATTCAAACATTTCGACGTTAAATAAAGGAAAAACGACGAATTTTTGGAGGAAAACTTTTCAGATATTTTTTAAAGTACTTGAAAGGACCTTTGAAAATGAACCTTTAGTAAATGTTGTTAGCATAAAAACTTACGGAGTGATGAAAATAAAATGGTTGTTAATCGATTTGTTATTATTATATTATATTATATTATAAGCTTAATTCTTTTGATAAATCGTAAGGTTTTTGAGTTATTCGTGAAAACATGCATTTTTTTAGATGAAAAATCAACACTTTCAATCGCGATTAGATCATTTTTTGCTTAGAATTCATCCCCCTATGGATTCCTGGTAATTTTGAGTGTAGTAATTTCCACCCCCCGAGAAGGGGTGGCATCCACCCCCAGGGTAAAAGCGTCAATCGATTTTATTCGAAGGAATTCTGAGCAAAAGACGGTCGGACTATATGGGGTCATTTTGAAACTTAATCGTTTTTATAAGAGTTTCATTTAAGAAGCAAATTATTAATTCGTATTTTTTGGACAATTGTAAAATTAAAAACAGTTGGACATGTTACCATTTATAGCAAAACATAATTGTTCACATAAATTATAATTATTTAAACAAATATTAAAAACATCAAAATATTAACAAAATCTAGAATATGACTAATTAATAATAATTTGTGCAAAGAAAATCCCAAATAGATGATAATAAACGATAAATATTCGCGATACTCTATTTTTACCACCATGGGGTCACTTTAGGGTCCTACAAAAAGTTCTTAAGAGGGCTTAATTTAAAAAATATATATTCACTCTATTCTCTGGACATTTCTGGAAAAGGGACTTGTGTTGGAAATCATAAATACCACTCAGCCAATCTTATTCAAATTTCCCCGTCAAGTTGACCTGTGATTGCAGTATTATATATTACTTCCAATAATCAACATATTATGCAAGATCTGCGGAAACATGAAAAGTGAAACGCGAAAATTTTTGAAAACATTTTTTCAGTCAATTTTTTTTCAGAATTTTTTTCTTTTTTAAATAGATGAACATAAAGTTGGCACCGAGAGTTAGCACCCCAGATTCACACTAGGTCTGAAACGGCAACGTAAAGAGTGACCGCGCCGTCGCTGGTGGGGATTATCTTGTTTCAAGGAGTAGAAGAGGCCTGTCGGAGGTGGAAAGCGGCAGCTCGTTGTCGGACCGAATTTTCCGATGTAAAAAAAAAAATTCCGGCTCTGAAATGTGCATGCAAAGAGCCGCCGCAATTCGGGTTGTGGCAATCATCATGATTCAGTGTAAACTAATCGCCCTCCAATTTTCAGCACGGCAGCTCCATGCCAAGTCGAGTTTTCGTGGATGCTTCTCTATTACCGGTAGGTTCCTTTTGATCTATTTTCAGTGCGACAGCTCAATGCCAAGTCGAGTTTTTCCGAGGGGAAATGAGTTTCCCGACCGTGGAAGGGAAGGGCCACGAGCTGCCGCGAATTTCTTTCTGTGGATGCATTTCTTTTATCAATAGGTACCCTTTGACCTACTTTCAGCGCGGAAGCTCATTGTCAAGACAAGTTTTTGTGAATGCCTTTTTTACCAATAGGAACCCTATGACCCACTTTCAGTGCGGCAGATTAATGCCTTGTCGAGTTTTCCGCTGGAAAACAGTTTTCCGACCGTGGACAGAAAGTGCCACGAGCTGCCGCAGTTGTTACTCTGTGGATGCTTTTCTTTTAACAATAGCTACCTTCTGACCTATTTTCAGCGCGTCAGCTCAATGCCAAGTTGAGTTTTCCGGGAGGGAAGAGTTTTCCGACCGAGGAAGGGAAGAGCCCAGAGCTGCCACGATTTTCTCTCTGTGAATGCTTTTTTTACCCGCAGGAACCGTTTGACCCACTTTCAGCGCGGAAGCTCAATGCCAAGTCGAGTTTTCTGGGGGAAAGAGTTTTCCGACCGTGGAAGGGAAAGGCCCAGAGCTGCCGCAATTTTCTCTCTGTGAATGCTTTTCTTTTCCCCACAGGAACCGTTTACCCACTTTCAGCGCGGCAGCTCAATGCCAAGTCGAGACTTGAAAGTGGGTCAAAAGGTATCTATCGAATAGAGAAGCGTCCACAGAGAGAAAATCACGGCAGCTCGTGGCCCTTCCCTTCCACGGTCGAGGAACTCTCCCCCGGAAACTCGACTTGGCATGGAGCTGCCGTGCTGAAAATTGGAGGGCGGTTAGTTTACACTGAATCATGATGACTGCCACAACCCGAATTGCGGCAGCTCTTTGCATGTACATTTCAGAGCCGGATTTTTTTTTACATTGGTCCGGCAACGAGCTGCCGCTTTCCACCCCCGACAGGCCACTTCTACTCCTTGAAACAAGATAATCCCCGCCAGCGGCGGCGCGGCCGCTCTTTGCATTGCCGTTTCAGACCTAGTGTGAACCTGGGGTGCTAACTATGGGCGCCAACTTTATGTTCATGGACAACGATTTCGAATATTTTTGGAGATCACGTCTTCTCATTTTGTGTTCTTGTAGAGAGGAAATATATTTTTTGGACAGAGTGTAATTGTCGCTATTTTTTTACAGAAAATTCGTTTTTGTTGGCATATTCTATTACCAAAAATATATCAGCGTAACTACACCACAGCGCGCTCAGATCTGGAGGCGTGCAATTTGTTGTATTTAGATTACTTTCAAAAGTAGATAATGCAGTTGTATAATATTTCCATTTACAACGTGCTCTCTGCATTAATCTGATACTAGGAGTCCTCCCTGTATCCTCCTTAACTAGTAACAAATCTCGCCGATAAAAGTGAATCCGACCGTCCAACTAATCCAGAAGGCTGGTTGACTTCTCTCAAACTCCTAATTAACAGACAACTCTGATTTACTAACTCGTCCTACCATAATAACTCTTTAGAATTTTACGGGGTACGTTCATTAAAATAACTAGGCGTAATCTCGCTGCATTCCCCGTTACTTCGAACGTTTGATATTCTCGGTATACGGGACCAAAGCGGATTCCTGTACACGGTTTTGGTGTCCTTCATTTGTAAGGTAGAGATGCGGCTTGAGGTTGAGGTTGGACAGGACACTTAGCAGGTTGCGTTCGACGTACTTGTGTATATCAACAACGGCTTTCAACTTTCAACGCCTCGATTGTATCGAATACAGAGGGCTCGGTTTAAGTGAATGTTACGGTCTTCCGTTTAAATTCATTAATAATGAGTAATTCAACAAATGAAAAGAGAAACGAAAACCTTTAAGAGCTAGATTATTAGGAAAGAATACTGTATGAACTGAAAGGTAGGTTATATTTTCGAATTAAATATTCGAATTATTCAAGCAGTAAGAAGTAATTATATATTTGTCACAGACAACCATCCCAGAAAGGGTCAACATATCAAACCTCTTCTGTAGAAAATAAGAATACTATATTTTTTTTCTTCTTCAATTCTTTGGGACTTCCTGCCACATGTATGTTTTCTTTTTAAGCGGTGCTAGAGGAATCTACAAAATATATCACAATGAACCAGTATGTTACTAGTAAATAACCTCTACGCCTGTGACGTTTACGTCAAAGGATCAGTTAGAGGTTGGTTTTTTTAAATAAACAACACAAATAAGTATAAAAACTTGAAATTAAATATTTCGCCGACGTTTCGGAAATCTAATCTGTTTCCTTTTTCAAGGCTTTTTTTGAAAAATCTTTTTTGCTGTGTATGACAAGTACACAGCTCTAAGAATGTTTGTTATATTCAATATCCATAGATACTTACTATTTACATAGAACTGTTGATATAGTTAACAGTTTTTTAGTTTTTATACAATGTTAAGTTTGTGAAGTTCTTCTTTTAACATTGGCAGCCAAGTTGTACAGACATCTACGGAACAATCTGCCTCTTTTGTTAAAATTTTTGACGAGTCCCAGTTTATTTTATGTCCGTTCTCCCACGCGTGTTCGCAGATCTTGAACCTCTGAATTTCATTTTTTCTGATATAATTGTTCGCCCAATCTTACACTAAAAGGTCTGGACTGACCCACGTATTGTTTGTTGCAGTCACACGGAATACTATAAATGCAGTTTTTTGAATTTTGCTCGTGGTTCTTCGGTTTCGTCTTTGTCAGAATAGATCTTAAAGTGTTGCTTGTTTGAAATACCGTCCTAATATCAAATCTATCACCGATGCGGCGCAACTTTTCGGATAATCCGCATACATAAGGAATTAACGCTGTGTAACGTTTTTCAGGTTTTTGTCGTACCTGATTTTCAATATTTATGAAGGTTTTATCGACAAAACCCACAGGGTATTGGTTATTAATAAGAACTTCCTTTATAAAGCGCTTCTCATTGTTTAGTATTTCATCATTAGAAGAAATTATTTTGGCCCTATCATACAAACATTTTACAACACCCCTCTTAACGTGCATCGACGGATTTGAGTTGAAATTTAAATATGTGTTGGTATGTGTCGGTTTTCTATAAACACTTGTTTCAATTGTACCATTTACTCTTTGAATTAAGACATTTAAAAATGGTAATTCATTTCTGGTTTCCTTTTTCTAAAGTGAATTTAATAGAAGGTTCTTTATTATTTAAATGATCCAAAAAACAATCTAGCAACTCAATACCATGAGGCCAAATTGCAAATATATCATCTACGTATCTCCACCAGATAACCGGTTTGTATGCACAATTTTGAACATGCCTAGTCTCAAAATCCTCCATGAATATATTGCTTAAAATCGGTGACAATGGAGAACCCATTGCCATACCGAAATCCTGCTGATAGAAATCATTTTCTAATTGAAAATAAGTTGTTTTTATACACATAGTTAAAAGTTCCAGTATGGTATTTACACTCAATTTAGTTCTTGCTTCCAAATTATTTTCATTTAACAATTTGTCTTTGATTATTTTTAAAGTTTTGTCTACTGGGACGTTAGTGAACAGACTAGCTACGCCAGAACTAACCATCAGATGTGTATTATAAATATTGTTTTCATAAACTTTTTCGATAAAATGTTTACTATTTTTTATATACGAGTCAGTATTTCCAGATAATGGATTAAAAATTTTAAGCAAGAATTTTGCCAAATTGTGGCATGGCGAATTAATGGAACTAACAATTGGTCTTAATGGGACATTCTGTTTATGTATTTTTGGTGAGCCATAAAAATGAGGAGGCTTGCTATAATGCGGTATAAGCTTCCGTCGTTCAAAGTCATTAAATTCATTTTGTATTTAAATAAAGTTCTGTAAATTTTGCCCTCAACTGATTTTGTTGGGTTTTTACTTAATTTTGAGTATGGTCCTTCATTGATAAGTGTCATGATTTTCTCATCATATGTATTTTTTTTTATATTGACTGTGGCATTACCTTTGTCCGCTGACAAAATTTTAATGGATTCGATATGGCAATGGGTTCTCCGTTGTCACCGATTTTAAGCAATATATTTATGGAGGATTTTGAGACTAGGCATGTTCAAAATTGTGCATACAAACCGGTTATCTGGTGGAGATACGTAGATGATATCTTTGCAATCTGGCCTCATGGTATTGAGTTACTAGATAGTTTTTTGGATCCTTTAAATAATAAAGAACCTTCTATTAAATTCACTTTAGAAAAAGGAAACCAGAAATGAATTACCATCTTTAGATGTTTTAATTAAAAGAGTAAATGGTACAATTGAAACAAGTGTTTATAGAAAACCAACACATACCAACAGATATTTAAATTTCAACTCAAATCAGTCGATGCACGTTAAGAGGGGTGTTGTAAAATGTTTGTATGATAGGGCCAAAATCATTTCTTCTAATCATGAAATACTAAACAATGAGAAGCGCTTTATAAAGGAAGTTCTTATTAATAACCAATACCCTGGGGGTTTTGTCGATAAAACCTTCATAAATATTGAAAATAACAATCAGGTACGACAAAAACCTGAAAAACGTTACACAGCGTTAATTCCTTATGTATGCGGATTATCCGAAGATTTGCGCCGCATCGGTGATAGATTTGATATTAGGACGGTATTTCAAACAAGCAACACTTTAAGATCTATTCTGACAAAGACGAAATCGAAGAACCACGAGCAAAATTCAAAAAACTGCATCTATACCATTCCGTGTGACTGCAACAAACAATACGTGGGTGAGTCATCCAGACTTTTTAGTGTAAGATTGGGCGAACATCAAAATTATATCAGAAAAAATGAAATTCATATAGAATAAACTGGGACTCGGCAAAAATTTTAACAAAAGAGGCAGATAGCAAAAAAAGAACAATTAAAGAATCCGCGATAATATTATTGAATGAGGGTAGTTGCGTGTCGAATTGTTCCGTAGATGTCTGTACAACTTGGCTGCCAATATTAAAAGAAGAACTTCACAAACTTAACATTGTATAAAAACTAAAAAACTGTTAACTATATCAACAGTTCTATGTAAATATTAAGTATCTATGGATATTGAATATAACAAACATTCTTAGAGCTGTGTATTTGTCATACACAGCAAAAAAGATTTTTCAAAAAAAGCCTTGAAAGAGGAAACAGATTAGATTTCCGAAAGTCGGCGAAATATTTAATTTCAAGTTTTTATACTTATTTCTGTTGTTTATTTAAAAAAACCAACCTCTAACTGATCCTTTGACGTAAACGTCACAGGCGTATAGGTTATTTATCAGTAACATACTGGTTAATTGTGATATATGTTGTAGATTCCCCTAGCACCGCTTAAAAAGAAAACATACATGTGGCAGGAAGTCCCAAAGAATTGAAGAAAGAAAAAAAATTAAGATAATGTCACAAATAACATTTAGACAATATTATGAATACTATATGAACTCAAACTAAAAAATATTTTAAAACTCTAATAATTCAAATTCTGCCAATATGTTCGTCAAGTCTGAACAAAGGACATACTTGCAGAATCAATTTAAGAAACGCTTTAAATAGACCAGGCTATAAGGGTCTGACAACAACAAAAAAATGCATTTTTTCGATGTACAAGTGTAATTTTCAATTTGTATAAGACTAACATGGGTAACAAATTGAATAAAGGCATCAAGGAATCGAATTCAAAAAAACACATTTTGATCCGTCTTATTGCACAGGTCTTGGATAGTTTGGACTATTTTTGTGCTAAATTTCCTCGGCGAAAGGTATATATGTCGAAAACTCCCAAATATTTACATTAATAAGAACAAGTGACATTCTTGTCCGCCCAACTAGAAACAACTCCTTATAACACTGTTTCTCGACACAATACCTCATTTTGTAAGATCCTTTAGCTACTTACAACGCTGTAAAAATATTCATTCGGCTACCTTCGACCCTTAAAGCCCCTGCTAGTTTTCGAAAACAAGTCAAAGCCTGCAACTTAGATACTAGAAACAATTAATATGTTACATACAGTTTCTTCCTTTATTTCTATAGTTCTGTATTTTTTCTTTTTCCTTTTTTTTTTCTTTTTTATTGCTAGTTTTACACATATATAACTAATAATTGCTTAACATTATGTACAGCTCGAAGTGGCTAACTTCTTTTACATAATTTATGTTGTAAATTTATCTGAAAGCTAAATAAAAGACACTCTTATTATTATTATTATCATTTAATCCGTTTACCTCATCGTCCGATTTAAAAACTTCCCCATACAAAAATGCGCAATTTATTCTCTAATCTGCTTGTCCAACGGCACCACAATGGTATTTTCAGTAAAAGTGTTGGTTTTGTTTATCGTCGAAATTCCCACAATGCTCTATTGTACACGGGCTCTATGGCCGCGAGCCATCAACAAATAATCATTTATGGTCTTTACGGGAGTTCGACATTCAGCAGGGAGCGTGCATATAGGGATAAATGTTTAAGCGTCCCCGGGAGAGATGCTAGCTGATATTTCTGAAACTCTCCCCTTTGTATATCTTCTGCTATGTACAAGCGGGACTGTCTCGGTAATTAGATCAAAGAGATAAGGGCTTGTCCTCACTGAACACACCTTGACGTGCTCAAGTTGACACAAGTCGTTAATAACGCTATGTAAAGTATGCAGAAGTGAATTTTATCATTCGGATTATTCATTATTTCTTTGTGTACTCGTTTAAAATCAGGTGTCTTATTTATTGTTTTGCTTCGAAGTAAAAACAGTCGTAAACGGTTAGTTAAGCTAAGTATGTAAGTATATCATCGTCTTTTTACTGACAAAATTGACAAAACGGAACATTTATGAAATCATCTGATTCACAAAATTTGTTATTGAGGGTTAGTTTCTGGAGTAAAGTGGGAAATTTCAAAAAAATCAAGGTCATCGTGTGGGGTGTCAAATGAAAGTTTATTAAAGTATGAATACAAGAATATATGTAACTACTTAGACCACTTCAAAGAATAACTAAGTATGTAATTTAAACTAATCGAAAAAATGCAAATATATGGCATTAGAGGGTTACCTCTCTCTCTTTTTAATTCCTATTTGCACAAACGTCAGCAGTTCGTAGTCATATGTCAAATTTTCTAGATATTAATACTGGTGTACCCCAGGGCTCTGTCTTGGGGCCACTATTATTTTTAATCTGTATTAATGACTTTCCGTAAATTATGTTCTATACTAAATCAACCTTATCTACTGATGATACCACTCTCTTGTGCTCTGACTGCAACATTGCTAATCTGATCCAACTAAGCTTTAACAAAGAACTCGAAGCGAAAAGCTTTACTTTAAATAAATTAACATTCAATGAAGAGAAAACTCAGAGACTTATATCTGTAAATAAAAATGTATCAAAGGCGCTTACGTTAAACTCCTAGGTATATATCTAAATGACAACGTTAGCTGGGTAAACCATATTGACCAATAAAAGGCTCTCATCCACTATCTTCCTTTATCAGGAAATTAAAAAACATTCCCGAATTCGACACCCTAAAAAATGCTTATTTTTTTCTTTTGCATTAGACTTTCCTACGCAGTGCTCCTATGGGATAACTTCTACCAAGCATCAAAAGCTTTTCGTCAACAAAAGAAGGTTGTAAGAACACTCGTTAGAGCTGTACGGATCACTGTGGACCTATTTTCATTAAACTGGGCATTATGCCTCTGCCTTCGCCATTTATTTTTTATAATCTTGTGGAGAGATTCATAAGAGTGTGTTCCGCCTCTATATCCAGTTTGATTATCATGAGTACAACAGACGTATCGCTGGACTTGAGTACCTCGCTATAGGTTAACTTTAACCTTCAAAAATTCTCACAACCTAAATTTGTATAATAATTAACTCCCTGATACAAAGCAACTAAACTTATTGTCCTTAAAAAAATGTAAATAATTTAATTTTCAAGCACTGTTTTTACTCGATTCATGAATTTTTTAGAACACACTATGTTGCCAAATTCCACTTGAGTATTTGAATGCTCATGTTTACTGAATGCTCTGATACTTTACATATTTTTTGTATTTGTATATTTTTGTATTTATACTTATCTAGGTGTCTGTATTTCTGTCTCTACTTTACTGTATATTAATAACACAGGCACAAAAAAAAAAGTCCAGTGCGAGAAGGAAGA
Organism: Stenurella melanura; assembly: GCA_963583905.1. Lineage (NCBI taxonomy): Eukaryota > Metazoa > Arthropoda > Insecta > Coleoptera > Cerambycidae > Stenurella > Stenurella melanura. The sequence goes on from OY757310.1 coordinate 10,086,617, forward strand.
CGTGTATTCCCATACATTTTGACCTGCTGAACACGAATCCGATATCCGTTTTGCCCGATCGATTCTTACATTTTCCGTAACCTCAAAAGAGCAGCTCAAAGTCACCGCAAGGGAAGAAATCTGTTTTTTTCGCACTTCTCGAGGCTCTGTCTTAGACACCAAAAAAGCTATAGACTTCGCGCCATTCGATTTCTCTCACCAGTCTACGTACCCCTAAATTTTTTCATATTTTTAGCTACACTTTTATTTTCTCGAGCATTCTTACGTTGTTTTTTTATTAGGAAAAAATGCAAAAGCCAATCGGGCAAAGCTGACACCGGATTCATGTCCAGCAGGTCAGAGTGCATGGGAATACATGTCTGCCTTCTTGCATTCGCCTTTTATTTTTTTATGTGCCTGTGTTGTTCACTAGTTACCTCCCTGACTTGCTGCATATGTTCATATCGCTCGTCCGGAGGAAAAGTGACACAACTCAAAAAACACTATTTTTCAGGAGAAGGAGCCGCAAATATTAAAGAAAAATTCCTTCAAAACGCACGCATACACTCTTCGACGATTATGGTCGTACTGAGGATACAAATTTTAGATACGTCATTTCTCCTTAGCATAGAAATATATAAGAGCAATTTATGCATGAACATAACTCAAAATCGCGAATTTTCGAGTTGTGTCACTTTTCCCCGTGACGAGCGATATATGTACATATAGTGGTGAAATAAATACCATCTATCTATCTATCTATCTATCTATGTTTTATGTTTTTGTTTATAAAGCACCTGATATCTTGAGCTTTTTTAACAAATCCGAAGTGTCGATATGAGCAAAGGAGGTCTCAGTATGTAGGAAGCATGACATGTTACAACAGACGAAGAGATGCCAATCGTCCCTTTAGATCAAATCTAATTTCCTACCTGGGTAAGGGTAGGAATTGGTATGTCAAGGCAGTGCGGTAAATAGTAAAGGATCCATGTACCTGTCTAACTGCTTCTGGGCATGACGTCTTTGTAACCCTGACAAATTATAATCAATCTACTTCGAGACGGTAGTCATTGAAATGTCGTGTTCTTAAATTTACGGTTCTTTAATTAGACACTTGAATTAAAATAACTGCAACCTCGGCGTAAAATGCGTTCATCCGTACTGTATTATTCTGTAAATTTGAACAGCGACATATCTTTTCACATCTTTAGAGAAGTCATGAAAACAGAGTGCAGTGGGGTCGTAAAACGTTTAACAATATTTGTCCTTACTGTCAAAGCCCACTAACATACCATATTATGAGATAGTATATTTTCAAGGACACTATATTACTCAGTAGTACTCATTTACAATTCGTTGTCTACATTGTCTGTGAGATATGCAAATTATAAGATAATCTAACAAAAAAATGCCATGGTTTAAGATCTGGCGTTTTGCAATCCATTTCACTGGACTTTTTCCCAGAATCCATCTTTCAGAGAACAGGTTTAAGCAATATATCGTCTTTCAAAGCAAAGCAAAAGGCAAGAATAATAAGGAATCACTTTGTCAAAATTTAGTAAAAATTAACTGTAACAGCGATATAGAAATCAGAGTTTTGCGAGTGAGTAAATGTCCAAAATAATCTATAATTTGAAGAGAGGATAATAGAATTTTTAACTCGTTTTTATTAGCTCGACCTGTAGATTTTGATTTAGGAAGTAAAAACTGGCTGATTGGTCTTGAGCACCGCGACCCCCATGGATATAAATATCCATGGGGGTCGTAATATACGGTGCTCCTGTTTGTTTTCCTTGGAGCTCCTTATCCAGATTTGCCCTTTGTACCAGACTCCACAGCCATGATAAGAGCCCCTTAGCATAGCTATCAGCTCTTGGTTTTTCCCCGCCAAGTGGTTGGAATCTCAGTCTAGCAAGGCGTCCACAATGGCACAGTACATAGACTGAGGTTTCTTCTGCCTCTTGGCAGAGTCTGAATGTCGCATCATCTGCCAGACATCTGGGGGACCGTTTGTCCAGTCCCCCCTACCTTGTATCTTAACTTCGAAATTCTTATTGAAGTTATACTTTGAGACTATGATATCCGAGGGCATTCCTTGAGAAGGATCTGCCTTCAGCGGTAAATATAAGTTCTGGTGCTCTGTTTCGTGCTGCTCTCTTATTGGTGTAGAGACTTGCATTAGCCTGTACACCATTGAACGAACTTCTCCTTGGATAAATGTCTGTAGTGGTGGTAAGTCGTAAGTTCAGAAGGACTTCCAATGCAGCTGTTGGAGCAGTTTTGTATAGCCCTCGTGACGTACAGACAAGCAAGCCTTTGTACACCACTTCACAACCTCCCAACTGCACTGTCTTATTCCACCATGCTACTGATCCCTAGGTATCATGAATCTTACTAACCTAGTATATAACTACATGGTCATTTTGGGACTTAACCCCCAAGGTTTGCACATTGCTGCCTACACCTTCCTTTTCGATATGGGAATTCCATGTCAGTTTTTGGTCAAAAATGACTCCTATAGGTATTTTACGTCACTGGCAATTGGAATTTCCACACCGTTGGGCGCTAGAGATTTTAGGTCTTCTAAGACCTTTTCCGTGTAAAAGTGACGACTGTGGTTTTGTGGAAATTTATGGAGAGTCTTTCCTCAGTATACCATCTGTCGGACAATATTTAGGGCTCTTTGTGGACGATCTGATATCGTGTTAGTAAATCGTCCTCCAGCAACTGTTACTATATTGTCAGCATATCTTAAGGAAGTAAGAGTCTTCCACAGAAATTATTTAGAGGAGAGATCATCAACAAGAGTTGCCTACAGTAGTGGAGATAGTACCTCTCCGTGGAGGCAACCTATACTCACCTTTGCTTCAATGGTAACCTCTCCTAAATACTATTATCATTTTTTCTATGCTAGCTTTTATCCACTGGCAGACTATTGGAACTCTTTTGTTTAACGATGCATTCGTTAAAGAATGTATTGTTGCGTTATTAAACGCTCCTTCTATATCTAGAAAGGTAGCCACTGCTATTTCATTGTTATCTAATAGTTTTATTTAAAAGACCCTGTATATATTAACAATTAAAATTATACATAAAACCTTAATGTGTGAAATCAATTCATGAACACAACTGGAATATAAGAAATTATTACTAGAGATATCCCGATACACCATTGGCAAAATTAATTAACATTAGCACAGTACTGTTCGCTGGCTTTAATTAATTTCATTTAAAAATGTGTAACAATTAACAAAAGGTGTATGAGAATGTGACCACATACTACACTGTTACTATTTCCCTTATCGAGTTCGCTGTTAATGAATTCAAAGCAAAACGGTATTTGGCATGTGAGATATACAACCAGGAAACTACTATTATTTATACAACTTCATTATAAGTCATGATCACATGGATCGACCAGGATAGAAATATCTCATTTTGCAAATAAGTGTTTATTATGTTTACAGCAAAGAAACCCATTAAAATGTAGATGTGGCAGATACTAAAACAAATTCATTCGTCTTTCGTAGGTTTTAACGAATATTGGCCAGATGTTTATTTCATTGTTGTGTAGGAGCACGATTTTAGACATAGTATAATCTTCGCAAATACAAAACGAATAGTATATTGCATTTGATAGGCACATTTCTAAAACCGGTGATATCGCTCGTAGAGAAAAATGTTCATATCACTGTGTTGGTGATCGAATTCTGAACGACTTTCAAAATGTCCGTCTGTCTGTCTATCTGTCCGTCAGGTTTCTTGTAAGTATGAAAGAAAACTCCGATTGTATTGAAATGTGGACAGCAAATTAATGGTATTTAAATTATGCAATTTTCTCAAACCTTAGTAAGTCTTTTGACCGTATTTCACATGGTATTCTAATCGAAAAATTGGTAAAATATAAAATTAACGTTAATGGTATAAAAATATTGAACTCTTATTTATATTATCGTAGTCAGATTGTTTTTAACATAACATCAAATAAAGAAATATTAAAGACAGGTGTACCTCGGGATCCCATATTAGGACCTTTGCTGTCTTTGATTTACGTTAACGATATGCCCTTGGCAAATAATTTCTCACGTATGTTCTGTACGCAGATGATACTACAATCTCCACTAGATCAGATAATTTAATTAACATTGAAGTGAAACAAAGCGAAACTCAGTCAAAAGTGGCTTGTCTGTAACAATCTAATTTGTACTAAAACTAAATCACAAGGAACGATTTTCACGTTAAGCAATTTCGAGATTTCTACTGATGCAACATCTATTGTAAATATGTTACATGATTATTTGGATCCTCATTTGAGGTGGAATATACACATTGACAATATTTGCCGAAAATTGAGTAGTAACTTTCGTTATTCGTAACCTTTCAACTACTGTATGCAGACTTTAATATGGTATTTGTTATATAGAGAAAATTAATTAGAATTATAGCATGCTTAGGATATATTGAGGATTGCAAAAAACCTTTTATTGAATTTGGAATATTAACATTACCTATCTCTGTATGTTTTGGAATGTTTAACATATATTAAATCAAATTCAAATGGCTACCCTACCTATGTAAACCAACACTGTCATAATAACAGAACTAAAAATAATATTACTGCATATAATAGATTAAACAAGTCAGAGAATGGACCAAATTATTTAGCAATTCAAATGTTTGATACACTATCATCAAACAAAAAAAACATTGATAGTCACAGGCCCACAAAAAAAGTGATCTGTAGTCGGGACCCAACATAGTAGTCCTTATGTATTTCGACGTGCTAAAGTCGAATCCGATGTCGGTTTAGCTCCATCACCCACCAATATTTTGTAAATTGCGAAAGTAACCTAAAGAAACCATATTTCTCAGGCTATTTCCGCGATTTACAAAAAATTGGTGGGTGGTGGAGCCAAACGGACATCAGATAGAATCCAGCACGTCGAAATACATAGGAATTACTATGTCGGGCCACGGTTACAGATCACTTTTTTTGGGGGGGGGGGGGGGGCTGTGAATCTAAAAAATTTGTCATTGAAGAGGCATTCTACCAATACAGGGAATTTACTTATGTGTCCGCAATTATTTGTAGCCTTGGTGGGAAAGCAAAATTTAAGTTGTTGTCGAGCAGACGAACGTCTTTATTAGATCAAGCGCTTCTATGTTTTACGACCCAAACTGCTATAAGTTTGGTACGGTCTATACAAGTACTTTCAAGTGTTAGAATCGATAATATGACATTCAATTTACAGAACAAGAAATTATTTTTGGGCTGTGATTTTTTGACATTGAATGTATATTGTTATTTCTCCTTTTTTGGTTTCTTAATAACAGTGCTGGGCTCACTGAGCCATAAGAACTGTCTTTCGTGCACCAACGAGGTAATCAAATGTCTAGAACTGTTCTTATTAAATTAGCTGTGCCAAGTAATGCCGTTTTCTGGATAAGATCTAAGTCTTTCATTACACCTTTCCAGTTCTTGCTAACTCACGCATTTGCTGAGATGACCACTGGAAATATGTTGACTACGTCTAGGCGGTACATATGCTTAAGTTCTGTTGCCAGTGGTTGGTATTTTCTTCGCTTTTCAACTTTTGTTCGTAAGCTGTTGTCGTCTGATGGGATGACAAAATCAATTATGGTAACTGTTTGTAACCTTTTATTGAACACTACTAATTAAAATCACGGTAAACACTATACCAAACTTATAGCATTCTAAGTCTTACGACTTAGAATTTGAAGTGTCTAGCCAAGCTACGAAATGCCGTCAACAAGTAAATCTCTTTCTTTACGCTGTCGGTATACGGGCAATTACTACGACACCTGTCATTAATCTATGTTCCTACTTTCGTTTCATTTGAATGCAGCTGTATGACGAAGATAGAGACGTACAACACTGTCGAATGTTTGGCTTGCGCTTTTGGAAGAATTGTTTTTCCACCACGGTGTTTCTTCAGTGACTGAACACCTGCACGTTTAACTTGAAACGCTGTAAAATTCGTTAGAGTTACGAAGAGAATGGATGGATGAATTTTATAGACAATTAAATTTTCTATAAAAATGTCAGTGGTTGCATATATCTATCTTAAATACTTTTGGCGAGGAGATGGTTGAAAGTTGCTCATTGAACAACTGTAAATTTTGTATTCAAATTTCAATTACTTTCACGCCTAAAATATTGAAGATAGATAGATATATGCCATCCGTAACTTTTTTATAGAAAATTTAATTCTCCATAAAATTGTCTATGTCCATTTTTTTCATAATTCTAACGGTATTGGCAGCGTTTCGAGTCAAAAGTTCCGGCGTCCAATTTTACTCATGTTTTTTTTAAACAGTAGCCGCGCAATTTAAATAATAATATTAATAATGTACTATTTTGTTTACAAGCAAGTGTACATGCCTATTGTTCAATAAGATTTAACTAACAAGAAGTATTCAATAAGACTTCAGCCAGTCCAATTTAATCAGCAAGAGAATTTACTTATGTGTCCGCAATTATTTGTAGCCTTGGTGGAAAAGCAAAATTCTAATATTTCAAGTTGTTGTCGAGCAGACGAACGTCATGTCTTTATTAGATCAAGCGCTTCTATGTTTTACGACTTAAACTGCTATAAGTTTGGTACGGTCTATACAAGTTCTTTCAAGTGTTAGAATCGATAATATGACATTCAATTTACAGAACAAGAAATATTTCATCACACTCGATTTCAGTGTTACGAATGACTTTCTATAGCACTCGTTAAGGCCTCTGCTGAAAATGCTAAACTACTGTAGCGTAGCATAATCGATCACGTAGAGGTTCCCTAGGAAGAGTACTATTTGTCAATTTCGCACGTCAAACTTTTCTTCCAATGTTCTTTTTCAGAGTTCATCTGCTGAATAACAAAGTAAGCTAGAAAATACGTCAGTCTTGGCCAATTCTACACATCATTAAATCGGAAAAGTATCCTGGATATCGACACTTTATATACGGCTTTTGTTTGTATGGCGTTTTTCGGATATTTACCTAACGGAACCAGCGGGTTATTATAAATAATCGCCATTACATTATTTTATACAGCATGTGCGGTTACGAATAAAATTAATGACTGCGGTATGCGTCAATTTATCAGAGTGAAAAAATGAAAAAATATACAGTGTCTCTCATTAAACAGAAAATGTAAATAAAATCCTAAGTAATAAACTAATAAATAATAAAAAAGAACTCCAGCAATTTTTGGGTATGATTGTAGACTTTATATTAAGGGGTCGCTTCATTCTCTATCCTTTGTCACTTGGACTTTGTTGATTTTCTTGTTTTTTGCCGTTGCTTCAAACATTGCTTTGCATTTATTACCATTTCAGATTCAAAGGTATAAAAGATGAGAGCACTTAAAACCGTTTGGGAGAGTTTGTCTTGAAAGTAGACAAAAAACAATAATAACACAAAATACAAATAAATAATGAAATGGAACAAGAGTAATGTAATATACACCATACAATATTTAAAATATGTTATAAGATCAGCAACAAATTTAATATAAAATTTAAATTAATATTGTTATGAATTACACCCCCTTGAAACTGGAGATTGATACGCCTATGCCTAATAGTGAGTGACTGGAAACTTGTAGCGTTTTCTAGAGTGTGGTGAGAGAAGATTCTTGATTGTTTCTGGATGGATCTGGAGGCGGTTTCAGGATATATAAGGCGTGATTACCGGCGCAGGGGGGAAGTTTTATTAAAGTGAAATTGATAGCGAAAAAGTGAGGTTAAATATCAAGTAAACAAAGTGTAAAGGTTATTTTGAAGTATTGTATAGTCAGTAAATTATTAAATAAAGTGTTAGTGGTTTACCCCATTGTTAAAATTATTTAGAACCCACAGATTCATACAGGGTATTTTCTAAAAGGTGGAAATACGTAACACTGGTGTCAGAAGCGGAATTTTAACAAAAGGATTTTTCGGAAGTGTTCGAGAAGGTTTGGCAATGTTTTCTCGGAGTTTGTGCTAACACAGGAAGGACTGATTTACTGGACGTTGTTCGAGGGTTATTTTCGAACAGGAAAATAGTGTTAAGTGCGTTTTTAGACATTGTAGAACGCTTTTATTGGGACATTAGTGATAGTGATTAAACTCTGAACTAAAAAGAGATAAAAACTCTGAACAAGACTTTTTTTCGTGTAGTTGATTAAGTGCATTTTCGTGAACTTTCTAGAACTTTTCTATTTGGACATTAGTGGCTAAGTGACAAAGACTCTAGATGAGACTTTTTTCGTGCTGTTTCGAGATTTTTGGACAGTTACATTACCGATATTGATTGTTAAATTTTATTGATTTTATCGTAATTATATGCCGGTAACGACCAGAAGCATGGCATCCAAAAAACAAACACAGGACTTACTCTTCCAAATGCAAAAGATGATGACGGACCTTGAAAAGAAACGCCAGGAAGAGAAAGAAGAACAGGAAAGAAAGCGACAGGAAGAGAAAGAATAACAGGAAAGAAAACGCCAGGATGAGAAAGAAGAACGGGAAACAAAACGACAAGAAAAAGAGCAAAAACGTCAAGAGGAATTAAGAAAAATTCTTGTGGACCAAGAACAAAGACGTCAAGAAGAAACAAGAAGAAGAGAAACGACGTCAAGAGGAAAAACAAGAAGAGGAGAAACGCCGTCAAAAGGAAAATGACGACTTAAGGAAAGCTATAGAGACGCAACAGAATGCCTTGTTTACAATCGCTGAAGAACTCAAAAATAAGATCGAAGTAAAAATGGACAAGGTCGAGGAGGAATTAAGTGGAGTCAAAGAAGAAGTGAGCGAAGTCAAAGAAAAAGTAGACAAGGTTGAAGGAAAATTGGACAAGGCTGAGGTAAAAGTAAATAAAGTCGAATCAAAGATGAACAAGTTTGAAGAAGAAGTTAAAGGAAAAATAGACCAGCTTAAACGACAGTTGAGGGATAGACGAAGCCAGCAGATAGTGTCTTCAGGCCAGCAATTTAAACTTCCCTCCTTTGATGGTCAAAGTTCCTGGATAACGTACATGAACAGTTTGAGGCAGCAGCAAGTGCAAACAACTGGAATGACGAGGAGAAGGCTATGGCATTAGTCCTGGCTTTAAGAGGCCAAGCATTGGAGTTGCTCCAGACAATTCCGGTAGACCAACAACCAGAACTTTAGAGTTTTGGAAGCTGCCTTAGATCTACGATATGGCGATTAGCACCTTGCCCGAGTATACCAGACCCAGCTGAAATCACGTGTTCAAGGTGCTGGGGAAAGCTTGCAAGAGTTCGAAGTTGCCGTGTGGAGACTGGCTCACCTGGCTCACCCGGATGTACCGAAGGAATTCCAACAATATATTCCCTACATGTGTAGTATTTTTTTTAAGTTTCTGTATTATTACTTATAGTTTTCAGATGCATTTTAGATATTGAAAACTTTTAATTTCTTTTACTCTGTTTGGTAGGTCGTGAAATTTTAGTAATATTTAGGCTACAAGAAGATTTTAAGGAGTTTTTTTATGGTTGTTGTGTTTTGAAATTTCCACGTTTCATGACATTCTAAACATATTTAAAAAAAAAATGTTTTGAAGATTTCAAAAGTTTTTAAAAATTTTTTCCCACTACATGGATTTTTTTTCAATTTTAAAATTTCCACGATTCATTACATTCTAAACCTATTTCAACAAAATAGTGTTTTGATGTAATAATAGGGCTAAATACATTGCGATTGTAATTCTTATATGTCATTTCTTAATTAATAATTTTTTTGATTAACCGCCGTATCTGAAAAAAGAGGGAAGTTCTGTGTAAATACCTTTACCGATTTTTTTATTATTGTTTTCTAGTTCATGAATTCTTTGTTTATACTATAACACAGAATGAATACTATAAACTTTATAGTATTCATTCTGTGTTTACGAATTAATTTAGTTATTCTATTTATATATATTCTATATTTATCGTAACAATATGTAATTCGGATGTCTTCAAAGTATCTCTATTAATTTATCTATTTATCGTGGATTGAAACAGTTAAACCCTGATTTATCCAGGGCAGTATTTTTGTGTATTTTATTACATAATGCTGATGTGCAAGTGTTAATAATGTGTATTTTGTAAGAAATTTATTAGCAGCTAAGTGTACTAAGTGTCCACCTAAAATTTCTTCCCATCTCTCCCCCTCAAGGTCATTTTACAATTTATCGTGGTTAATTCTTTCCTATTTTGTCACTTTTTATCATAACCCCTGTAATCCCGAATCCGGGAAAGTTATAATTTCCGCAATTTTCCTTGTGTTGATTTTTCTTTACTTTTTAGCCACCAAACACTGTCACATTGTCTCATATTTATTTTTAATGAATCTGACCCCATTTCATTGTCATTTCAATATTCATGCAATTTCACGTCGTGGATGTCTGCTGGCTCCGGACATGGTCATCAGGAACCTTGTTATATTGGTTAATCTTGGAATTCTGTCTGTGTGAATTGAATAGGTGACCAGTTTAAAAGAAAATCATTAAAATAGCACCAATGAGAGCTACTGACAGGTTGTCGATAGAAGACGTCTTGTGTTTTTAATATATAGATTTAACATCTATACATGTCCACGGTCTTCCCCCATTGTCAGTCCCAGGATCAATTAAACCTCCTTTTGTTGCATTTTGTGCAGAAAAGCAATCTAATCTTTCCTCCGTTCCGCCCATAAATCTCCCTTAATCCCGAGACGGTAAAAATATTACTGAAAAGTACGTCTGCACAATATGCGATGATGATAGAGGGCCATCGTCAATATTACTCTAGTGTGCGCCACCTGAGCATCGCGGGAGGCGCAACGTGCCACGCACCACTATTTCACCCCCTTAGACTGTCACTTGTCTTGCCCTGTGACATCAATCAACGGGACGGGAGATTACAGATTACCCCCGTTGTGCGTTATCCGCGCGCTTCCTTATATCTGTACAGCGCTAGCCGGATTATGCGGCGCTATTATGTCATTAGTAAGTCGTCTACCCCATCAAGAAACTACGCATCTACATCAATTAAAGTTTCTATCAGATTTCTGTTAAGTAGGTGCGAGATTTGGCGTAAGTCGTGGGTGCAGTTGGAAGAGGCGGCCTTAGTTGCTTTAAGTTGTTAGCTAAAGGGCTAAGGCCTTGGCATAATTAAATGAGTGTATTAAAATAGACACGGGTGGTGTTAAGGACACGACCGAATGCGTATGTAAGTTTATGTCGGTGTTGGAAGATTTTGGGGATAAATACAGGATAAATACAGTTATGCAAAATTACAAGCGGATTTGTGACCCTGTCTGGTTCTTAAACAATCATTTGCATAACATTCGCAATTTTTTTTCACAATAAAGTTAATAAACAACTATTTGCAACGTTCCGGCCATCGTAACAGGATGCAAACTTGATAGAATATGTCTAATAATTATTATTAAAATATTCTCCAAGGTTTGCATGAATTTCGGCTTGTTTTTATTTTTTTTAAAAGTCTCAAAGATTAGAAGCTTTCGCAATTTTTGTCAAACTTTTCACTACAGAAGTCCGTGATGACTGGTCTAGTAATGCAGTTTAAATAGGGGAAAATAAGTAGAGCAAGCCAATAGCCAGAAGCTTCAATTTGTATCGTATATCCTAGAAACCCACTCCGCAATTTTTTTTATGACATCTGTCTCAAATATTATTAAAATTCTATGAGCAATTATTTCCACATACTAGAATGCAAATATAGTCAAGATTATATTTATTGACCGCTCCACAAGTAAATATCCATCTATGTTAGAGTTGCTGGGAAGGGCCCTACCTCGCGGTAACAATTTATCTGCGCGATATGAGAAAAGAGGTCCGAAGGGATAGTTTGCTCACCCTGTATGTCGTTTCCTTGACACAATCTGTTTCAATTTTGGGCAGTTTTTCCATTGCATCTCCTATATATTATGTTTATTACCTATATTTTATGTTTAATATCTTTTCAATTTTGATCTCCAACTCTTGTTTAAAATTTAATAAAGACATAAATAAACCAATGCTAATGCTATATAAACAAAAACTAATCTGTTTGATTCACACATCTGGCTGGCTGTTTCTTCTTTTATATCGCCCACTTCAAGAAGGGACGAATCCAGGTATATATTTTACAGTCAAGCACTCAAGCAGTACACTTTTCTCGCGTTGTTTATACACAATTGTCGCATAGAAAAAGGCGAGGGGCTGAGCCATGGCCCTATGTGACTTTTTTTGCTTTTTTCTAGTGAGCTTTGGAGTGGCCAGCTTAATAAACATTTGAAACATTTTTTATACATTTGTAATAAGCTCATCGAGGAAGGACTAATGACCTAAAGAAATATGGGGTGCTCCATTTGAAGAATTGTAGGGGTGGCACTGGGAGTGAGGGGTTGGAGCTAATCCTAGGTCTATTCATAAGAAAGTGCATGTCTATTATTTCCTTTAGTGTTTTTGCGTTCTTTGCAAAAATCGGTTTATCCAAATTTATTTGGGACCATGCGAACATTAAGTAACAGATGAAAGTTTAAAAATGACATTTTTCCAATCACACCTACCCCCCATTCGTAAGAATTTCAACGACCGGGAGATCCTTATATTGCTTATGATATTCATTTACCCCCACCCCCCAAATTATTTGAATAAAATTTATTTGAATTATTTAAATACAAAGGAATTTCATTCCAATAACTTTCTTTATTGCGACTCTTATAACGCATAAAAACTACTTGAAGATATTAGAAATGCTCAAAACTAGACTACTAAGGAGCGTTTTTTCTAAATTATTGAGTATTATTTTTCAAAATATTTCAAATAATGTACTTTTGGCGGCAATCTAAGAATTCCAACATCAACCTCCTTAGATATTTCACCCTAAATCTGAAATTACCGAACACACATTCGGCAATTTTATGTATATAAATATTACATATAGAAACACATGATTGAGAAATAAAAATATTAATAAGTTTTAACATTGGAAATGTTTATGTTCGTATATGGGGGTCGAGTTAGCAGTTTTCGTTCAAGGTCAAAAGACAGCGGTGTCGCGGTAGAGTGAGACTCTGTCGTATATGCAACGGCTGATATATGCAAATGTAATATGGGTTGCATATATGACAGGGGATCAAGTTGCTAGTTTTCATTTAAGGTCGAAATACAACGGTGTCGCAATCGAGAGTGAATCGTAGCTGTGTAAAACGTTTAGGTTTTATGTGTGGGGTTATTATTTCCAATGTCCCGATGCTTGCAAGAATTGCGAAATCTGTGAATTTTTAAATATTATTGAAAGCATGGCTGTATTCAGTTGCCATTACGTGGAACCTTTTGTGCATTCTAAAATCTCTGATACTTACATTATCTTATTTTCTATCTACTGTGCTCAAAATAATTATTTAAATCGTAAGTAACAAAGTAAATAAAAAATTTAAGAGAAATATTAATTTTAAAAAATTGTGTCTAAGATTTAGAATGTGCCCTCCCCCACTCTTCAATGCTTACGTTGAATGACCCGTTTTGGGTGGATAGTTTTCATTGAAAAGCAGTGTAATTTAAATTTTGTAGAATCTAATTATAAATTATACAATTATAAATATTTCCCTCTTGGATTTTCAGTCGTTTTATTGCAAATTGATATAAATAATGTGAATGAAAATAAATAATAAATTTTAATGAGTTACAGTGGCGTAAAAGCCAGAAAATTATTGTCTAGTCATTACTGACATAAATTTGTAATAGGTGCGAGTGTTAATGTGATAATTAACTATTTATTATCGTTGTATTGCAGATATTATTGTGCACTCAAAATATTATAATCACAATCAGGCTCACCATTATATCACATTAATTCCCAACTAATGTTATTATATCATTGAAAATATATTACCAAAAATGATGAAATATACAGTGTGTCCCAGGATAGATGTAACAAGAGGTGTGTAATGGACCAAAAATTTTGGAATTTTGGGATGGTATTTGGGGATTGAGTCCTGCTTGTTGTAAAACTAAAGTATACCAAAAATGACTTGATTTGGTGTTCTACAGGGTGTTTTATCAGCAAAGTTGTAAAAATCACCCCTCATAAAGTACCTTTATTTTTCAAAATATGAGAAAATTTCACTAAGAAAAGTCATTTAGAATGCAATTTTATACCTCTGTACCAAACTTCAGGAATATAATATTATTTTTTTAAACTTCCCATTTTTTGCGAATTAAGAGTTGAATTAATATTTAAAGTTGTGTAGGAGCAAATGTTAATCATCTCAAAAATTAGGTTATTGGTAAATAAAAAAATTGAATATACGAGATGTAAGAAGGTATAATGTTAATCGAACTAATTGTAAAACAAGAAACAATTACTAACAGAAGATTAATGAGGTTTAAAAATTATAACAAATAATAAATGTCAAAAACAAAACAGATTCACAAACAAATTAATTATTGACCAATACAAAACAATCTTTACATTTTTTTTATTATTCGACGTAGCTACCACCCACATCCACAAACATTTCAATCCTTCGCCTGAAGGCCTTAAAACTGTTTCGAATATGATCTAACGGTATGGAGTTTACGGCATTTGTAATTCTCTGCTTCAATACTGCTACATCGTTAGGTAGTGGTTCAGCGTTAACCAACTGCTTGAGGCGACCCCATAAAAAGAAATCCAATATTGAAAGGTCTGGGGATCTCGCCGGCCACTTGATCGGTCCATTCCTGGCAATCCAATTTTCTCCAAAATTTAAATTCAACCACCGATTAACCATTTCTGTGGAGTAGCCAGGGCAACCATCATATTGAAAATGAACTGAAGGCATATCTCTTAAAATATTTAAATTTTCATCAGAAAATCTTCCAAGAAGCTGTAAATAAGTGTGCTGGTTTAACCTTCCCTCAATGAAATAAGGTCCAATAACTCCAGCGTGATAAGAAACGGCACACCATACATTCACTTTTTTATAATATTGTTTTCTACAATGAATTCTAAAATTTGGATTTTTAGAAGCCCAAAACCGACAATTCTGAGGTGAAACAACACCATTGATTGTGAATGTGGATTCGTCTGAGAAAATTATGAAATGATGAAAAAATCTCTTTTCCCTGATTTTTTCTCCAATGGCCAAACAACAATTCAACCTGCGGCCGTCATCTCCCTCTTCAAGTGTATGTTTATAATTTGCTTTATATGACCTAATTTTCTTTGCCTTGTAAATTCTTTGGAGTTCAGACTTGCTAATATTAATAAGAGCTGTCCTCTATCTTAGTGGCATCCTAGGAATTTTCTATAACAGAGGCACGAGCTATAATAGCCCCAACATTGTCTCCATCATATGCTTTTATTGTTCTTTTCATGTTAACAACGCTACCAGTAGCCATAAACTTTTTAATTATTCTCATACCCTGAGTACGTGACAAAGCAATGTTTGAAAATTTCAAATTAAATTGGCTTACCACTTCTCTTAGCGGGTTTTCACCGCCAATTCCGTAGCATTGCACAATATAAATTTTTTCACGCACTGTGAGTACCATTTTCACTTAATTTTTTATGCTTGGTTCGTTAATTTGGAACAGAAATTAAGGATAACATTGACTACGTTTGACAGATATGTCAATAATAAATGGTAAATGTGTATCCACTGCTTTTCTCATAGCCTACTTTTAGCTTCTACATAACTTTAAATATTAATTCACAAAAAATAATTTCTATGCAGGTTTAATTGAATGGTTCAAAATAAAATACTAATTTATTGAAAAAATGGGAAGTTTCAAAAAAATTAATTTTATATTCCTGAAATTTGGTATAAAGGTATAAAATTGCATTCTAAATCACTTTTCTTAGTGTAGTATTTTCATATTTTGAAAAATAAAGGTAGAACACCAAATCAAGTCATTTTTGGTATACTTTAGTTTTACAACAAGCAGTACTCAATCCCCAAATACCATTCCAAAATTCTAAAATTTTTGGTCCATTACACCTCTTGTTACATCTATCTTGGGACATACTGTGATATATACAGGGTGTTCCAGCTCTGTTTAGACAATCTGGAAAACAGTGAGACATAGAAAAACATATTAAATGGAAAAGTTATTCAGGTGACAGTGCAGGCCACTTAACAGGTTCCTGATTGCCAATCCGGTCCCTCCCAAATCTAACAGTTAGGAAGCGTATTGCAATGTTCGAATTATGCGGTGGTGCTCCATCTTGCTGCCACCACGTGGTGAGGCGCTAAGTTTATTGGAATTATAACATAACGGATTTAAGATTAAACCGTTGATATATCTAACCCGTTAACGATAGGTATAAGACATGGGTAATAAAATTTGTTCGGAAATAAAAGGAGAATCCACAAATATAAAAATATACAGGGTGTCCCATTTGGAAAAGTAAAGCTGCATAACTTATCGCCTTTTTAAGGCGCCTTGTACATTTCAAAATAAAATGATTAAATTGAAATATTCTTTATAGGATTTTGCAAACAGCAGAAAAAATAACTATCTATAACTAAAAGAAAAACTTTATGTAGAAATATTAATGAAATATTTGCATTTTTTCGATAACCTGAATTCTGGTTATGCTAGCAAATCAAAATCCTAAAATGAATTTGTCTAATTTCTTATTTGACAATTCTCATTCTAACACTAGCATCCACACAGTCCCCTACGGCCATGCAGATTAAACTAGTATCCACATAACCCCCTACGATTATGAAGATTCAGTTAAAAATGAGAACAATAAGAAATTAGACAAATTCATTTTAGGATTTTGATTTGCTAGCATAACCAGAATTCAGGTTATCGAAAAAATGCAAATATTTCATTAATATTTCTACATAAAGTTTTTCTTTTAGTTATAGATAGTTATTTTTTCTGCTGTTTGCAAAATCCTATAAAGAATATTTCAATACAATTATAAGCAAACAAATAATAATTCATTTTTAAAAATGATTAAATGCTTTTTAAACAGAACAACTTTTCTGTTTAATATTTCTTTCTATGCCTCACCGCTTTCCGATAACATCTGTCTAAATTGAGCTGGGACACCCCGTATATGTAATAATGTACTTGCATGGGATCAATATTTGATTACACCGAACGTATTTATCCATAAAATTCGAGACAAAACACCTACTTCTATTTACTACATCTACAAACGGTGTTTGACACTCCCGTTATTCCTTTATTACTTGTACGCGCGTTTACAAGGTCATAATCTGCAGCTGTCATAGAAATGAGTTTCAATTATTCTTCAACAATATTTGTGAAAACTTTTTATCGTGCTACGGGATGGCATAAACCAAGATAAAAACACCTTAGACGTCGTGTAGTTAAACAGAATGAGATGCTCGTCCTGAAAAATGAGATTCAATTTGTCGAGGGCGGAAATTTAGTTTTTTATTGCTGTCGCTCAAGCGACGGTGTTATTTTTAGGAAATGTCGCCGCTGGCATAAGGGTTGCGGGTTACAACGCCGTAATTTTTTGACGTGTAAGATTTTATCGACAGGAATAAAACGTTTCGCCAGGCATTAATTCTGTACGATAACACATTCTAAAATTCAAGCTTAGGTGCTATGGTGACATACTTTGAACACACAGAGAAATACGAGAGCACCTAAAAAAATTAGAAATTATTCAAAAGATATTTTAAAAAATAATACTTAGTAAACCGAATACTTATCCCTCAGATGATGTATTCTTAAATGCTAAAATTTTAGATTTAAGACAATTTATATTTCTACACTATCGTCTTGTACCAGTTCAATAATATGGATGCTTTAACTCAACCACAACATTCCTATGCAACCAGACAGAAATTAAAATACAAAACACCATTTTGTGGCAAATCCGTAGGACAAAGAAGTTTTATATTTCTCGCTCCCAAATTATTTAATGAACTTCCCGACAAAATTAGAAATTTCAGGAAATATCATTTGTTTAAAGAACATTCCAAAGCTTTCATCTCAAATTCAAATAGAACAAAAATCCATGACTTAATTGCAATGAAAAATAAATGATACAATAAAATCATGAATCGTTACCCCTAAAAATTTTTTACCTCGAAGATATCTGATGAATATACATATAAGAGTATATTTTATGTGCATATACAGGGTGTCCACTTTTTCAATGGGATTGTATCGGTAACTTCTAAACCGTAAGAGACAGATGGTCGATTAAAAAGTTGCGCATTTTAAATCTCATTAAAATGTCTTTTCAGATTTGAAAAATGTTCAGTAGGCGTCGCGACGCCCAACTTTTGTTTTTCTTATGGACGCCTATCATTTTTTTAAGGAAATTGAATTGGCGGCATCTTACTTAATATGAAACGGTAGAAATTTATTTAAAAATGGATCTGTACAGGTGTTATTATCACACAACCTTTTTTAATATTCTTGTACATCCAAAGTATGCCATGATAAACAATTGACTGTTCTACAAATGTCATTACTCGTAGTATTGTCAATTTTATTTTTGTGAAATTTAAGTTGTTCTAGTTATGTTTTAAATTATAGAAAAAAATATTATTTAAATTGTTATTACTATTATACAAATTTTTCAAATTAATTATGGTGAGGTATACACTAGAAGAAAGGAAGGGTATGTTCGAGCTCTACATTAAATGCTGCAGAAATTCATTATGAGCAAAAGAACGATATGTAGAATTGTATCCTGAGAGAAATCATCCGGATATTAAAATATTTCGTCGTTTATCCCAAACTCTGGCCGAATGCGGTACTTTCAATAGAAGTAGAGATCACTATGTGACAAGAAGAGAACCTGTAAGTGATATTAATGTTTTAGCGCAAATGCACATAACCCCAAAAAATTCTTGTAGAAAAATAGCAACTGAATGTAATTTATCTAAAAGTCGTGTTCAGCAAATAATCAGAAAATATGGGTACCATGACTACAAGTATCAACCGGTCCAAAACCTATACCCTAATGATCCACAAAGAAGGCTGGAGTTTTGTAATTGGTTCAGGCGCAAGTTACGGAACGAAAATATTTTTTCCTGTAAGATTATATGGGGAGATGAAACATCATTTACAAATAAAAGGATGTTTAACCGGAGAAATAAGCATTTCTATGCAACTAATAACCCTCACCTCATACAAGAAGTACGACCCCAAGTTCGGTTTTCGTTAAATCTATGGTGTGGTCTCATAGACAATAAACTATTGGGTCCTTATTTCATCCAAGGCAACCTCAATGCCCAAAAATATGTTGACATCCTTGAAGACATGATGGACAATTTACCATTACAATTTCGACAAAACAGGATCTGGTTCCAACAGGATGGAGCTGGTCCTCACAATGCGGCATATGTTAGAAATTATTTAAACGAAACATTTCCCGCTTCTTGGATGGGAACAAGAGGACCAGTGTCTTGGCCTGCTAGGTCTCCGGACCTTAATCCTCTGGATTATTATCTGTGGGAATATCTTAAAAATAAAGTGTATGATAGGTCTTGTCAGATCATAGAAGAACTGCAAGAAAAAATAATGGAAGCATTTGAAACAATTGAACCTGAGGTAATTCAAGCCGCTATTCACCAAATGGACATCCGAACGTCAATATGTATTGAACAAAACGGTGCACATTTTGAACAATTAATGTGTCCGGTAATTATGTCTTTCGTCGTTTGTTACGTATTTAGTTATTGTTTTGTCTTTCAATAAAAATGTCAATGTAAAGCTATTTTTTATTTGACTTAGTTACATTTTTCAATAAAAAAATGCAAGATAGCCTGAAAATATTTCAGTAAAGAATATATTCTTACATTTTAGTGTATAATTAGAAATTAGGTATCGACATAAATGGTATGTTGTCAAATTTCAGTTTTGGCGTTGCGACGCCCGGCACCAATGTGCTAAAAATGAAATTTCTACCGTTTCATATTAAGTAAGATGCCGCCAATTCAATTTCCTTTAAAAAATGATAGGCATCCATAAGAAAAACAAAAGTTGGGCATCGCGACGCCTAGCGTCGGAATGATAGAAATGTAAATTTGAGAATTTTAAATAGACAACCGAACACCATTCAACTTTTATCTAAAGATTTTTTTTCTAAATCCTATCATTTGCGAGTTATTAGCAAAAATTAAAAATTGCGATTTTCACTATTTTCAGGATATCTCTGAAACTACTGAACATTTTTCAAATCTGAAAAAGACATCTTAACGAGATTTAAAATGCACAACTTTTCACTAATTTAACCGACCTTCTGTCTCTTACGGTTTAGAAGTTACCAATACAATCCCATTGAAAAAGTGGACACCCTGTATACATGTAGTATACTTAGTTTGGTATAGTAAATTTTTGTGTTTGTATATATTCAATGTCGAACTTATACTGCCATACTTGTTATTATATTAGTTTTGAGATTATATCTGCTCCACCTAGATTTATTTTAGTACTAAAATTTTATTTTAATATCATCTAAATTTATCTTAGTAATAAATTAGTTATTTTATAATAGGTTTAGATCCAGTGGGTTAATATAGTTATTTACATTATTGTTATTATATTATATTTATCAATAAATAAATAAATTACACCACGGACAGCCCTAGGCTTTGTGGTCTTCATTTATTTGTGACTGAAAATGAATGATCATAACAAAATTGTAAATTGTAATACCTTAAGCAAATAAACATTATTATTATTATTATTAATTTATTATTCATTTTGCCAACACGCATCTTGTGTGCAACTTCTTTTCAGTTTCTTTAATGGACATTTTTGAGGTAAAATAGTCATGTTAATTTGCAACAGTTATTAACTTGTTGAAGTCCTAATTGTTCAAAACTTTTGACTGCTTTGTTTCAAATTGAAATGTACCTCTTTGACCTTTGCTGGCGGACGGCCATTTTGTAGAATATATTGCGTAACGATTTTCACCCTACGATGCCAAACGCCCTTAATTAATTAAAAATAGCTCTACAGTCTACATGAAAGGATCATGTGTACTTATTAGCATATTTAAACCATTTACGCCATTATCCAGGTTTTCGAGTGGCTGTCTCTGTTTCGCGCAAACGAGTTCCCCGATGAAACACCTTGTTATGCTAAACCCTTATTGCGTGTATTATTATTGCTATTCATTCGTATTATTATAACAGATATTGTTTTATAGCACAAGCGGGGCCTGTTTCATATGCTAATGCTGTGTCACAACGACTCATATTTTGGCACATCGCGTCCGATTATGAATACTCAAAAGCGTCGTTGAAAATTATCAGTATTAATTGTAAACTTTGCTTGGTTCGTATTTCTCTGCTTCTGCACCAGTTATCATCACAAGTCTGGTGCAAATTGATTATTTAGTTGAAAATTTGTATTTTGTTTCTAATAATTGATATAAATTGTAACCTATAGTACTAATATTAGAGCGGATTAAATGAACAATCGCTTAGAAATAGACAAGACCAGTCGCATTCCAGTCCGTTTTTAATGTGTAGATAAAGACTATGGCTGATTTTTTAATTTTAAATTAGAGCAAGTTGTACAAAAATGGTCACAAACATGAGGAAAGAAAGATACATTTACTGCCTAAAATTCATATAATCTTTCCAAACCTTATAGATATGTATTAAATGAACTCATGAATATTTCATTTATTTGATTGAAGAAAGTCATACATACTTATTATGTATTTAAATATATTACGTTAAATGTAGTAATTTTGCAATTAAAAAAATGTAACTCTTCAAACGTTTTCCGAAGTACCTAAATAATTTGAAATGCATCTATCCTCCTTTAATAAAATAATCGCGGATTCTTTTATTAAACGAGGATGGATGCGTTTCATATTATTCAATAGATTTTTGTACTAGTTGGTTGCCCATCCTTAGAGACGAAGTAAGTAAAAATAAGATAAATACAATTTAATGTCTCACTGACTGTTATGGAAATACGGCCAAAAAGTTTTGAGAACGGAAGTAGATATGCTTCCGAAACGTTAACTGACTTTAGCTTTCATTTTCAATATTTTAGTTTATAACATTCATAGATTAAAATATATTAAAACCTCTTTGATAACATTGTTCTAGTTTATATATTTTTAAGTGTGAGACATTTTGTAATAATCAAGTACTCAAGAACCAACCTCGGTCTGATTCGTTTGACGCAGAGGAGCAAATTTTTTAAATATTTTTCAGTGGCAAAATACCCAATAAAAAGTAAGAAAAGGTTTAGAATGTCATGAAATGTGGAAATTTTAAATTTGAGCGAAAAAAATTCTTCATTATCTATTCTCTTTAGACGATCCACCCTGTATATTTTCAGTGAAAGAATTGAAAAACATATATTTTCGTAATCTGCGTGATCTGAAACGTGAAAATCCGAAGAAATTTCGGAGGTGAATTTTCTCGAATACAATGCTTCCCTTCGGTATGTGAGGTAAGTAAACATTTGTATTTACCTGTTTTAAAGCTTTCAATTTGGCATCATTGCACGATCAAAACTGACTGAGTTATATCGATCGGAAAGTTTGACATTTTTAGCGTCCCTTTCGCACACTAGATTCGCAGTGCATTTGTAAGGATTTTGACAAAAATTATTTTTTTTCTGCGTAAAAAGTACCTAGAATACAGTTGAAAGATTGTTCAATTTTCTTGAATTCGTTAAATCTGAAAATAGATTTCACCGAAACTTGATGATTGATTGATTGCCATTTTTAATAAATCTCGAATTGTGCCACTTCGTCATGAAATGACTTGGCACCCATGACAGGTAAACCCCCCGATACATTATGTCATTGGGAAGCAATACCCTTTGGTGTTGAAAAAATGAGAAAAGGTAGATTCTGCATTTCCTGAATTAGCCAATATAAAATACTCGATTATGTTAGATCTGATAACAGTAGAGTAAACTAGAGGTACTGTGACAATTTTTGGTACAGGCAATTTACTCTAAAACTGAAAAGGGCTCGCGATACAAGAATTTATTATTTCCCCTGTCGATGTTGACCGAAGAGACGCTAAACCAAAAGCTCCGATTTTACCTCTTCGAAATAAGACCTGTTAAAAGTGGGTGATACAACCTGAAGGCCCTATCAATAAAAAACGTTCCCTACGTTAAAATCTGTATTCAATTTGATGTTTCTTAACGGACGGGGATTTACGTAAAATGACTTTATGTGCATCACACGATGCATTTACTTTTATTAAATCCTAATTTGCCCTATCTAACATTTATACTAGTAAGGTAGATGAAGAAACCCCGTTGTCAATTACTTTACTTTTATACGAGGAAAACCTGCCTTACCCTATCTAGTTTCACTACTAAAATTATTTCATATGTTTACTGGAATGCTGTGAACCAATTACCTTAGCCCTGATAATTTGTGATATCAACCGGTCTGTGAAAACATTTGCCCGAATATTCTCGGTTCCTAGAAGGACTTGTAGCAGGACAAGTTGTTCAGACGTAAAATAATTTAGATAGTTACTTGTTCCTTCCATGGGACTTTTTTAATGTGTCGATCCTCAATAAAGTACTCAAGTCAGAAGGACATATTTCCGGAGATCTACCAAAATCGAGCAAAATTAGACAACATAATCTAGATATTTATTTACGACTAGTGTTTACTTCAATGGACTAATGTGTCGACCCACGAAATATTACCGAGACTTACAATGCCAAAATAACGGTTGTTTTATACACGACAGGGCCGTACTTGACTATCCTTAACTTGATTTTTGTTACAATAAGACAATCTTGTGACGCTATACCTAAACGTATCACCCTATGATCACCTCGTATATTTGAAAATATTTTTAAACCTCTACCTACAAGTTTCTCAACATTTTCGATATAGTCTATGTCCATTTGAACGTCTTGAGGTTGAGACTCCCAGTACATCTACATGGTAAGTCACTAGTGACATTTTTTTATACATTTGTATTTGACTATTAATTATCTAACCAGACATAACATTTTTGAACTTACACTGCGACGTTGCCACGTTATTTGTTTTTTTCTGACAGAAAATGTACATGCAGCTGTCAAGAATAAAATCTATAAAAATCGTATTTTCATAAAGACCGTTTGTTTCAATTATAATGTTAGTCAAGGCCATGCACTGGTCGAGGGTCTCTCACATTTGAACGTAATTCTACAGGGTGTTCTGCATGATTATTCATATTATTACATTTTTAAACTGTTATCTCATTTTTTTGCAATAGAAGTCCCCGTATGTTTTTCATGTCGAAGAAAAATTGTCACAATAGATTTTACTGTGTAGGTAATTGATTGAAATATTTTAAGCCATATTATACAGGGTGTTCCATTTGAAAAAAATGAGCTATGACAGTTTTAAAATATAAAATTTTGAATAATCATTGAGGACATCCTGTAAAACTAGGTTCAACTTTGAAGGTCTAGAAGCTAGTACAATGGCCTTGACTAACATTTAAAATGATGCAGATGGTCAAAACAAAAATACGTTTTTGTACATATGCATTCTTTATCTGAAAAACTGGAATAACGTGGCAACGCCGCAGAGTAAGTTCAAAATGATATATGCCTAGAGAGAGAATTAAGAGTCAAATATTATACAGGGTGTTCCATATTTAAACGGACATACTCTAGTGGAAGATAGAGCACATTCAGCTGAGTTCAAAACACCCGTATACTTACCGTTGAATGTGAACCGTTTTTGAGATACGGGGTGTTTTATGATTTTTGACCGGAACTTCAGTCCACCATATTTTTGAAATGACTGCACATATTTAGATAAAATTTGATATACCTGTTATACTCTTTTAGGTTAATGAATAGCTTAAGTGATTTTGGAAAAATTCCAGGACCGACCTCCATTTTTTAGTATGGGTCTTAGGGTCCTTAACATCACGCTGTATATTATTTTTTGGTAAATGTTAGTTTTAAAAATCCTATGGACCAGTTTATAAAATGTCATAATATTTAATGGCACGTTTATGGTTATTCTTCAATAAATTTTCAAAAGTATTAAAGGACCAAATTTGACATTCTACAAATAACACAGTCCAGTTGCTAGCGTCATTATTTTATTAATTTTAGCTAAATACCCCATAGAAGAGGTTGTTATTTGTTTCTTTTTTTGACATTCAGTGTTTCTAACCTTTTTTTAGTTTAAATTTCATCCAAAATAATACACATTCCATTCCTTTCATGAAAGAGAAATAATGTTAGTGAAGAGGATTAAACTAGCAAGCCCAATTTAAAAAAATATTAAATATCTTTTGAGAATAACTTGAAAATATTAAAGACAAAAGTTTGCAATTTTATTTTGACAAAATAAATTTATTTAGAACTTTAAATAATTGAAAAAAGAAATTAAAAACGGTGCAAATAATTAATACTATAACAGGTTTTCAAAATTAATGCCCCAGCGTCAATGCATTTTCGAGAACGTTTTAATATGTTTTTCACTAACTTATCAGTCACTTCCGGGTTATTTCTAATATTATCACATACAGTAATATTTTTTTCTAGAAGCTGTTCTCGTGCATTGAACTCTTCATTGTACACCTCTGAGTTGAGATGACCCCATAAAAAATAATCTAGAGGTGTAAGATCAGAAGACCTCGGTGGCCAGTTTACCGGACCTCCGCGACCAATCCATCTGTTGGTATAATGCTGGTTCAGATGATCCCGGACAGTTACAGAAAAATGGGGTTCAGCACTATCGTGCTGAACCAGTTAGCCTTTCTTCAAAATGTGGGGCCCTATTAGATGATTATTATAAATACCACACCAGACATTAATATTAAATCTTTATTGGGAATGTTTCTGAATCACTGCATGTGGATTTTCGGTTGCCCAAACATGCTGATTTCTACAGTTGCTAATTCCGTCGCGTGTGAATTGGGCTTCATCCGTGAATAGAACTCTCGATATTGTTCTTCTGTGACCCAAAATCCACCTACAAAATGTTAAGCGGGAAACGTCGTCGCCGCCTTCTAGACGTTGAACTGTTTCAACATGAAATGGATACAAATATTCCTTCTTTAATGTTCGCCATACTCTTGTCTTAGGTACTGCTAACTCATTACTTATTTTATGGATGGATTATTTTCCACAACCTGTAATATTTGCTCCTCTTGTGGAAAAGCTGTGGGAACATGTTCATGCTTTGTCATTGACGAAAATTGTCCATGTTCCCTATAAATTGGTATACCTCTGAAAACGTTTTATGATCTGGTACACGGCGATTTGGAAAACTCCTTTGATACTCTCTTTTTGCAGCTTTCCCATTTCCGTTGCAAAAGCCATACACAAAAATAATATCCGCATAATCTTCATTACTGATTTGAAAAGGCATCTTAAAATTTTTAGTTTTAGTAACTAGTTTTTTATCACTTATTCTAATCATTAGGAGCGAACAGCAATCCTTATTTGTAAAATTACACATTTGACATGTGCCTACGTGGGATATTTAATGCAACAATGTCATGTGTTAATCGCATCGTTTTATTGCTTATTTTTTATTCGTAAAATAAATGGAATGTGCTTTATTTTGGACGGGAAAAACACTGAATGTCAAAACAAAAACAAATATCAATCTCTTATATGGGGTATTTAGCTAAAATTAATAAAATAATGATGTTAACAACTGGATTGTGTGTTATTTGTAGAATGTCAAATTTGGTCTTTTAATGCTTTTGAAAATTTATTGAAGAATAACCATAAACGTGCCATCAAATATTATCACATTATTTTATAAACTGGTCCATAGGCTTTTTAAAAGTTTACTAACATTTACCAAAAAATAATATACAGTGTGATGTTAACGACCCTAAAAGTCATGTTATGGAAATGGAGGTCGGTCCTGGAATTTTTCCAAAATCACTTAAGCTATTCATTAACCTAAAAGAGTGTAATATGAATACCAAATTTTATCTAAATACGTGCAGTCATTTCAAAAATATGACTGAAGTTCTGGTCAAAAACCATAAAACACCCAGTATCTCAAAAACGGTTCACATTCAGCGGTAACTATAGGGGTGTTGGACGTCCCATTAAAAAAATCCAAGTATTAGCTTTTAACGACTAATTAAAACACCTGCAGATTAAAAAAAAATGAAATATGTCGCTCTTGATCTCCTACAATATCAATCACAGACATTTTTTCAAGTTTCAAACGGTTGAGATAATGACAGTCGACGCACTAGTGACAACAATAATTCATTCAGGCTGCAAATAAAAAATTGCTATAATTTATCTTGCACTAGAAGTAATTTTGTTCTTGTTCAGAGGTGACATCTTCAAACAGTTCTTGCACACTCTATAGTAAAGTTTCTACCTCTATTACAAGAAAAATAGCTCCATTCTCGAATATGAAAAATGGAAAAGGGGAGAAATCGCTATTATGCTATTCAAATATAAGAAGGAGATTACCAAAAATCCGGCTGCTCACTCTTTAAAACTTTTAACATTTAATTTCACAGTCGAGCTGTCGCATACATTACGTAAAGTAAACCCAACTTTCAAGATGTAACCTTAGCGAATGATAAAAGTCATCGCTGCGAGAATATGAGTATAATAAATTCAGTCGATTTCGCACGCCCATAAATAAAATGTAATGAAGATTTTAAATGTCCCTTTTAAAAGTTTTATGCCTGGCCTTATTATATCTTTGGAAGGTAATGGGTCTCTCACGTTTACTTCTTTTGAAGTGAAAAGTGTGTAATGGAGTCTGGTCCTTCTTGCTGACGACTTAATTGCGTGTGTAGTATACTTAAGTACTGTTACTGAGGGTTTTGAAAGTGACAATTGAGAAACATTAAAATAAAGTGCTCACAGAAGGATCAGGAGGCAATTATGTCCTTTGTTTATTAAGAGATTTTGGGTTCATTTTACATTGGACGTATCTTTGTATATAACGAAATTGCTAGGTTTTAAGTATTTTAATATTTGTGGATGTGTAATCTTTTATTTGAGAAATATTGTCCATGAAATTCACTTAAATGCACTTTTTGTATTCGTCTGTCTTTTTGTACCAGTTCAAGTAGGGGTTTTCGCACTGGCCACAAGAAAAAAAGTTTCTTTATATTGACATGATATAAGCAACTTAAATAAGGGAAGAATTGCAGACAAGCGTAACAAACAAAAAAGGGTCAATGCAAGTCAATTTTACAGCTTTAAAGTCTCTAAAAACCTAAAGTTAAAGTTGTGCATTCTAAAAAATCAACTGGTGTGATTTCAAGTACTCATAAAGAATTTTCTTACTTCTTATTGGGTATTTTGCCACTGAAAAATATTTAAAAATTTTGATGAAAAAACCTCTGCGCCAAACGGATCAGACAGAGGTTGGTTCTTGAGTACTTGACTATTTCAAAAAGTCTCACACCTAAAAATATATAAACTAGAACAATGTTATAAACTAAAAACTCAAAATCAAAGCTATAGGAAGTTAACGTTTCGGAAGAGAATCTACTTCCGTTCTCAAAACTTTTTTGGCCGTCAACCATGACATAAACAATTACAGACAATATCTCATAAAGAAAATGAAATTGGGTATAACAAAGAAATAAATAGTTATTAAGAAATTTGTAAATTTAAAATTTAAGAAAATTGTAAATCTTACTCTATCTTGAAAAGGTAAACTTCCTCTTGTGCAAGTGCGACAGTTAAAAATAGTGTGGGAAATCCATCGTTGGCAAGTTTCGAGGTGGTACAGAAACAATACTTGCTCAGGAGCACTTCACGGTGAAAAGAATTCTGTAAAATGGAAAGTGCGGGTTTCCATACCTAAAAATACAAATTTATTAAAAATAAGCCATAGACTTGTAATTAAATGGTGAAAACTTTACAAAATATTAAAATTTACTAGAAAAACAAACCTTATAACAAAATAAAACATTAAGAGTAGCAAGTTTAAAAGGTTTGAAACAAAGTCATAGAAAAAATTAAATAAAAATGAACTTTTCAACATTACTCAAATTTTAGTGATCACTTTTAAAATATTTAAATGTAAATACAAAGACACTTACCTAAAGTAACTTCACTAAGAGCCATCCCTGAATTTGATGCCCTAATTTAGTTTTTCATGTGAGAAATACTGGCTGGAGTAAAGTTCGTGTTAAAGCCATGTAATTTCTAAGTTTTTCAAGTTTAAAGACGTATATACTAAGGTCCAGAAGTCACATGTAAATTCCTGGAAAGAAAATCATGCATAATTATTTAAAACATAAACAAAGAGCTTTATATTGTACAGGTATACTTAAAATAAGTAAAATAGAACGTTTGAAACGGTAAACGACACAAAAATAGAATGTAAATTAGGAAATAAAAAAGATTTTAGAAAATTTATAAAAATCATGAAATAAAGTTTCACAGGCCAACTATATGCATAAAATATTGTCTAAATGTTATTTGTGGCATTATCTTAATTTTTTTTCTTCTTCTTCAATTCTTTGGGATTTCCTGCCACATGTATGTTTTCTTTCTAAGCGGTGCTATGGGAATCTACAAAATATATCACAATTAACCAGTATGTTACTGGTAAAAAACCTCTACGCCTGTGACGTTTACGTCAAAGGATCAGTTAAAGGTTGGTTTTTTTTTATAAATAAACAACACAAATAAGTATAAAAACTTGAAATTAAATATTTCGCCGACGTTTCGGAAATCTAATCTGTTTCCTTTCTCAAGGCTTTTTTGAAAAATCTTTTTTGCTGTGTATGACAAATACACAGCTCTAAGAATGTTTTTTATATTCAATATCCATAGATACTTACTATTTACATAGAACTGTTGATATAGTTAACAGTTTTTTAGTTTCTATACAATGTTAAGTTTGTGAAGTTCTTCTTTTAACATTGGCAGCCAAGTTGTACAGACATCTACGGAACAATTCGACACGCAATTATCCTCATTCAATAATATTATCGCGGATTCCTTAATTTTTCTTTTTTTGCTATCTGCCTCTTTTGTTAAAACGGACATAGAATAAACTGGGACTCGGCAAAAATGAACGTAATAATTAAAAAGTAAAATACCCATACAAGTTTATTTACGCCTGCCCTACTTCTTTCTATATACCTGCAACAAGTACCGTTGCCGATTTGTCTCATATTTGTTAACTACTTCTTAGGCAGTTAAAGTTACAGCAGTGTCTTGTAGGTTGTCTATATAATACATCCATCATGAAGCGTATAGCGTTCAAGTCAAGTTTAAGAAATGGCGGAGGATCTGGGTTGAAGATACAGGGTGTAGCGTGGTAATTTGAACTTGATGGTTACAATAATTATGTTTATGTTATACCTCGGAAAGAGTTTTTATGTTAAATTAGAAGTTCATAAAAATAATCTCAATTGTTAAATGTATGTACTGGATGTTGATACTATTGTGTATAAGATTATTTTAGCCATGTTTTTTTGCTGCTAATGTTTTATAAATGTCGTCTTTGAAATGCAAAATTAATCAGAAAGGGGAGAAAAATGAAGTTTAATTTTTATAATTGACAAATTTCAAAAAGAGGAAATTCTGAATTCGTCTTGTACCTTCTATATACAGGGTGAGCCACGGTGGGTGGAGTACTAAAAGTATATGGAGAGCGGATCAACCGATTGCTTTCAAATATTGGTTACCAAAATAATTGAGTATGATCTCTTCAACTAAAATATTTTCGAAAGTGTGGTGTTGCCACTTATACGTTAAACTGGCAACATTTTCGTTATTTTAAATGGAATACCCTGTATATTTTTACATTTTTTGGATCGTCGTCTTTTTCTGAGTAACTTTTGTTAATATTTCCCTATACCTATCTCAAGCCGTTTTCGAGATAATAATTCTTTTCTGAATTTATTTCCAAAAATTTGACTTTCAGTAAATCGTGTTTTCTCCTACCTACGTAGCAGTTAAAAGATAATTTTTTAGTTGCTGCTAGGCAAGGCCTGGGGGCATCTCCTACATTAATCAAATGTTTCGAATATCATACAGGGTGAGTTAGAGAAGGCTTCCTATAAGTGACTTAGAAAAGTGCACGAAAGTCAATTTTTTTAAATGGAATGCCCTGTATATTATTACTGATTCGGAAAGGTGATACATTTACCTATTTAAAAATGTAATATACCCTATACCTAATGCACACCGTTTTCGATTTATGGACACTTTTCTGTAACCTTACCAAGAATATTAGTCTTTTGGTATATCATAACGGGTGGGCCATGAAATTTTTATGTTGTCATTTTGTAATGACAACTGACATGCTATTTTTCTAAATAAATTTGACGTTAGTGATATTTGCACTTAATTTGAATAGCTGTAGCACAAATATGGCAGAAAATAATTATACAAACACAGTTTTAATGGATTTGTTTATTATCCATGGAGAGTGCAATAAGATTATCAGCAGAACTTGTAGAAGATTTAATGAGAAATATCCGGATTTTCCGCAGATGAACAACAGAAAGTTTCTACGAATTCAGAGGAATTTTACTAATTTTGGTTCGTCATTAAGAAAACCAAGATATTTACCTAAACCTGTGACATCGGACGAGGTAAATGAAATCAATGTGCTAGCATATTTTCATGCAAATCACCAGTATTCCATACGTTGTGCTAAACGGGATTTAGGATTGTCATATTCATCCATTCGAAGAATACCAGCAAACCATGAAATGCATAATTATAAATTTACAAGAGTCCAGTTTCTCATGCCTCAGGATTATCTACAGAGAATAGAATTTGGTGAAATGATACTTGTACGTACGCAAGAGGACCCCAGTTTTTTAAAGAAAATTATATGGACTGATGAATGCAAATTTTCTAGGGAAGGGATGTATAACGCACGAAATCGTCACCATTGGGCCACAGAAAACCCCCACGTTACTAGAGAGGCTGGTTTTCAAGTCAAATTTAATTTCAATGTGTTTTCTATGTTAATGGATGACAAAATAAAATATTACATATACGACGGAAAATTGAATTCCAGAAAATATTTAGATATAATTGGAACAATTGTGGAAGACTTCCTTGATAATTTGTCAGTTGAAAAATATAGAACTTGTTGGTATCAACTCGACGGGGCTCCTCCACATTGTACACACGAAATTAGTATAGAGTTGGACCGCCTTTTCGATGACCGTTGGATTAGACGTTTGTGACCGTGGAATTGCCCTCCGAGGTCCCCTGACCTTACCTCGTTAGATTTTTATCTTTGGGGTACTCTTAAAGATAGAGTTTATAAAACTTCAGTCCACAATAGGGAAGAATTAGAACGCCGAGTGATTCAAGAGATTGAAAACTTGGACCCCGCTGAAATAAGAGCTGCTACAACAAACGCCGTCCACCGTCGTATACAAAAGTGACTGGAAGTTAACGGTCTACATTTTGAACAATGATTACAATAGTTTTAACATTTTTATTATTTATTACTGTTATTAATATTATTTGTTATTGCTACTTAGACTTTGTTACTGTTATTTCTGCTTAGGTATTATTTTTTCCTAATGACACTGTTATTGTTCTGTTAAAGACGAACCAAAATTAATAAAATTCCTCTGAATTTGTAGAAACTTTCTGTTGTTTATCTGCGGAAAATCCGGATATTTCTCATTAACTCTTCTACAAGTTCTGCTGAAAATCTTATTGCACTCTCCATGGATAATAAACAAATCCGTTAAAACTGTGTTTGTATAATTATTTTCTGCCATATTTGTGCTACAGCTATTCAAATTAAGTGCAAATATCACTAACGTCAAATTTATTTAGAAAAATAGCATGTCAGTTGTCATTACAAAATGACAACATAAAAATTTCATGGCCCACCCGTTATGATATACCAAAAGACTAATATTCTTGGTAAGGTTACAGAAAAGTGTCCATAAATCGAAAACGGTGCGCATTAGGTATAGGGTATATTACATTTTTAAATAGGTAAATGTATCACCTTTCCGAATCAGTAATAATATACAGGGCATTCCATTTAAAAGAATTGACTTTCGTGCACTTTTCTAAGTCACTTATAGGAAGCGTTTTCTAATTTACCCTGTACGATATTCGAAACATTTGATTAATGGAGGAGATGCCCCCAGGCCTTGCCTAGCAGCAGCTAAAAAATTATCTTTTAATTGCTGCGTAGGTAGGAGAAAACACGATTTACTGAAAGTCAAATTTTTGGAAATAAATTCAGAAAAGAATTATTATTTGGAAAACGGCTTGAGATAGGTATAGGGAAATATTAACAAAAGTTACTCAGAAAGAGACGACGATCCAAAAAATGTAAAAATATACAGGGTATTCCATTTAAAATAACGAAGATGTTGCCAGTTTTACGTATAAGTGGCAACACCACACTTTCGAAAATATTTTAGTTGGAGAGATCATACTCAATTATTGGTAACCAAAATTTGAAAGCAATCGGTTGATCCGTTCTCCATATACTTTTAATACTCCACCCACCGTGGCCCACCCTGTATATTTGTTCACTTTGTATTATTTTTCGTGATTTATATGAAAATTTGGCAAATTGTCCGTTGATGATCTCGCTGTTAGTTTCATCATTTCACGTCTAGTGTAAGGTGAGCAAATATTTTAGACGTTTTATATGGCCAACGTAGCATATTCTTAAATTTGGCGGATGCGCCAGGATAATGAAAACGTTGGAGTAAATAGGGGAAATAAGTAAAGCAAGCTGATAAGAGTACAGAAACTCGAAATTTGGCGTGTGTACTAGAAGCCAAGACCTCAAAATTTTTATATTTTCCATAAAATAATATTGAGATATTCATTTGAAGTTTGGTATACGTATATATTATAATGACATCTGGAACATTTTTGAATTATTCCTTTGAAGGGTTGGGAGTTAAATAGGGGTAAATAAGTGAAAAGAAGTAAAGCAAGCTGGTAAGAGTACATACATTTGGGATTTGGTGTATATACTAGAAGCGAAGGCCTCAGGTTTTTTTTATAATAAATTATAAAATTTAAAATAAATTTTATTAATAAATTCGGAATATCTTCGAACAAAATATATTTTAACATTTAATACTAAATAAAATCTGTAAGCAACAGTAATGAATAACAACGCGAAAATTAATAAGTTAAATCTTTGTTTCAAGTTATTGTAATATTTACTGATATTTTTTCCAATTTTCATTACCATGTTTGCAAATTATGACAGTGTATTATTTTATAGCTCTATTCACTTAGTTGTTCGTTCCACTCTGTAAATACTGTATAATCTACCATTTCCGAACGCTGCAAGCTATTAACCTCCAGTCTTCAGTGTAGCAACAAACTTGCTGAACGCCTACTAAAGAACTTGTTTACAGCATAGAAAACCCAACAATCAACATTGCATTGATGGTTGTCTATATGATCTGACCTATGTGAAATAAATTACTGACCATAATACAGGGAGATAAAAATGTATGCGCTGCAACTAAAGCTCATACAAATTGAATTTAATAACTCGTGTAATTTAGATTGAAATTAAGACTGATAATATGGCTCTACATTTTGTTAAGATACCAGTTTCCACAACATATTTAAGGGACATCTGCATACCACACAATATTCTCAACATATGTAGAATTCATTACACTTAACTACGTAGAAATCTTTAAATATTTTATATAAAGGCGAATTCAACTAAAATATGAGCGATAGTCTGCCCCAATTTATTTTAATTCGTAAGCATAATACATGTACGGTTCAACATATTTTCAGATAATGCGTCCATTCTGATTTCTCCAAATTGGAGTACCAAGAAGATATATAAAAGTAAAATTTTAAAATGAAAATTGAAAATTGAAAATGAAAACTAAAAACTGTTAACGTTTCTAAAAATAATATCTCTCCATTGCCACAATACTTTAAACTGTCAAACATAATCATTTGTTATTTATATATTTCCATAGTCACGTGAGATGTTAAATCATATTTATTTTGTTGGTTTTGGTTTGAAAATGTAGGTGGACTTGGGGCATTAGCAAGAGGAAATACAAATATCTATATAAGGAGTCCACAGCCAATTTTAGATGGCAAAAATTTGTTTAGAGTGCAAAAGTAAAAAAAAAAAAATTGCCAAGTTTTATTCTTGCAATCAACTTTGGTCCAAAACTTTTTGTAATATCTCTTCAAATAGTAGAGTTGCAGGCGTTTAAAAATTTGCACTTTCATAATTTTTTGCCTGCCGCAAGGTAGGCTTTGGATTGACAATCTGTTTTTACCACAAGATACCACTGTAATAACTGAGGTTATGTTTCCTTAATTACATTACACACAAATTATGCATTACCATTGGTATAGTACGGAGCGTCTTAATAACTTTGCAGGAGTCTGTCGATATTATAGTACATTAATCAAAATCTAGACTGTGTTTTCCCTTCTCCTTTCTAGGTACAAACAGGATATTTCACAACTTAACTTTTCCTAGTTTTAGTTTAAACAGCAATTTTAAATCTTGAAGTGAATCGCGGGCCGAATGTTCTTAGGTTAATTACATCAAATGAATTTACGTTATAACCGACAAAATCCCAAATAGAGTTACATGTGCTCTAAAACTGAAAAGGGTTAGCGACAAAAGTATTTATTATCCCCTGTAGATGTTGACCGAAGAGACACTAAACCAGAAGTGCCAATTTTACCTCTTCGAAATAAGACCTCTTAAAAGTACACCCTGAAAGCGCCACTAATTAAAAGTTTCCTACGCTAAACTGTACCTAATTTGAACGTTAGGATACATGAAAAATGACTTTATGTGCATCACATGATGCTGTGAATAATCCTTAATCTTTTATTATATCCTAATTTGCCCTATCTAGCATTTATACCAGCAAGGCAGATGAAAAAACTCCTTTGTCAATTACTTTGCTTTTATATGGGGAAAAACCACCTACCTTAATGCCCTATCTAGTTTTACTACTAAAATTATTACATATATTTTCTGGAATGATGTGTAAATCAATTACATAAGTCCTGAAAATCTACCTTGGCTCTACGACTCGACGCACCGTCGTATTTTATGATATCAACCGGGCTGTGAAGACATTTATCTGAATATTCTCGGTTCCTAGGACTTCTAGCAAAACAAATTGTTCAGGCATAAAATAATTTAGATAGTTATTTATTCCATCCATGGAACTTTTTTAAGGCGTCGACTTTTAAGAAACTACTCAAGTCAAAAGGACGTATTTCCGGAGATCTAACAAAACCGAACGAAATTAGACAACATAATTTAGATAATTATTTACGAATAGTATTTACTTTAACGCACTAAAATATCGACCCTTGAAAGTTACCGACACTTGAAATGCCAAAATAACGGATGTTTTATACACCACAAGGCCATACTTGACCACCTCAAATTCGACTTTTGTTACACCCCTTCCAATGAGCCACAGGCCTGGTACGAAAACAGGTGATATCTTAAACCAGACACACCGTATACATTTTTCTTCTGGTAGTATCGGCGCACTGGAGTAAGCCAAGTAATCACAAGTGACGGTCGTTATTTATTCGCAGTGAATGTAGGAGAGGGCTTTATATTAATTTAGGTGTACATCGGCAAGTATAATCTGGTCAATTATTATCGATGAACAGGTTTCGAGCTTCTTGACTCTCTTCAAAGTGAACTGGATTGATCAAAGTCCATACTACTATGAGCTTTCATAAAATTGTCCGTTATGAAATATTTGCGCTGTGTTATTATATACAGATTCAGCAAATTTAGTTTAAGGTACGTAAACTTGTTTCTGCGCAGATAAACCACGCCTTGTCGTAGAACAATGCGGGGCATTGGTATAAAACAATAGCGCCATCGCTTGACCGCGTCGAGTTGAGAACAGCGCACCCATTCTGCTTTTGATAGCGTAGCTGTTTAGACGTGTGGGAATAAAATAAATACCAATTTTTGTTATTAAAATGCCGTGTGTTTATACAACTGCAGAAAAAGTGCAAATTGTGAAGTGGTCCTTCGGGGGCCATTCCACTAAAGACACAATAAATTTATTTACTGTGGCATATCAAGACAGACCAATCCCCTCAGCTAGCATAATTTCATACATTATTTAAAAAATTGAGAATTTCGGGTGTATCGTGAATTATTGTAAAAAATGCTGTCAACCCGAACCCCGTCATCAACAAATGAGCGAAGAACGTGAAATTCGCGAAACTAATGTCTGTGCACTTGTTGAAACTAGTGAACCTTGTTCTAGCAGGCAAATTGCTGATGAAGTTGACATGAAGGAAAGAACTGTAAGAAATATTTTGAAAAGAAATGGGTACTGTTGTTTTAAAGTTCAAACAACGCAAGAAATATTCCCAGAGGACAATTTCAAACGGATGGAATTTTGTGAAATCATGATAAATAAAGTGAATGAGAATGAAAACTTCTTAAATAATATATTGTTCACAGATAAATCATCCTTTTCATTACATAGGAAACACAATCCATCCGTAGTACGATATTGGTCTCGGAAACATAAACATTTGGGTGTTGCTGTGCGAACTCAGTATCCTCAAAAGTTGAACGTTCGGACGGGAATTTTACACAATCATATTATAGGCCCACTGCTAATCGATGGCAATTTAAATGACAATAAATATTTAGAGCTTTTACAAAACCAAATAATTCCTGCAGTTCAAAATCTTCCTGTCAACTTTGACGACATTTGATTTCAACGAGATGGCTGCCCAAGTCACAATACCTTAACTGTTATTAATTTTCTGGAAAGAACATTTCCCAATCGTTTAATAGCTACGAGGGGAATGATAAATTGGCCCCCTAGGTCACCTGCTCTAGCGCCCCATGATTTCTTTCTGTGGGGCTTTTTAAAGGAAAACGCGTACAAACATGCGTTTGAACGAGCCAATAAGTTAGTTGAATTACGGGAAAAACTTATCCAACTTTGTGCAAGCATTACTCCAAATCAACTCAATGATATGAGAGGTTTATTGTATAATCGGTTTGGCTATTGTTTGGCACAAGAAGGTGGTTTGTTTGAATCCTTACTTCATTAATTTATTGTTTGATAATTATTAGTTGATTTTAGTTTCTGAAGGATATCTAATTTTATTTTAATGTTCTATTTTTGTAATTTAAGAAGAATAATTTATTTTTTGATAATTATTGGTTGATTCTAGTTTCCGAGTTATTTATTTTTATTTTAATGTTCTATTTTCATTTCGGTTTTAATAAGAATTATTATTTTATTCTCATAGCATTTACGGCTAAAAAGGAAACTGCAGAAATGCTTTCAATAGAAGAAATTATTTTTCAAAAATGTAACAAATAACTTCTTCGCTTTTGACGAAGAGATATTGTCTCGTTTCGTATTAGAAATTATCACCTACGTCCGCACCCATCCTTAGTTCATGCCGTACTAAATTCAATTCATTGTGTGCCTCTGCTTTCACGATTTATGGAACTAGCGGGGCGTGGTCAATTGCATCATTATTCCTATATCCTAAACTGCATTTTCCGAATCTGTATAAAGTAAATCTTGCTTCAAGGTTGTTATTAGCTTGGCTTCTATTGTGTTTAGGTTAGTAGTGGTAATTTAATTTATAACTGCTTATTCTACTGTGTATTACGCTGATAGGTTATTATCCGTAATGTTTGTTTTGTTCTATGTTCGTTAGAGTTCTCTTATTGATTTGTATGTATATTGTTTAATGATAGTGTTCATGAAGTAATGGCTCGATTATTATTCGATATGGATCTTTCCATTCATGCTTAAGGTGTTTAAATGATTTTTTTTCTCAATGAGTTTTACAATATTACGTAGTGATGTAAAGGTTAGAGAGTGTATAATGTAGGTGAGGGAGGGGTATTTAGGGGCGTTAAGGAAGTGTTATAATCTTTAAAAATGCAACAGGTGCTTCTAGTAAGCACATAAATATACAAATGGCCACGTCTTATAAAACATGTGACGTCAGCGCCTATACTAATAAGTCCTTTTGTTTTATTTCCAACCTGTCATTATTCTCATTAGATTTGTTTTCGTTTCCAGGTAAGCTGTCGGCAGCCGTTTCCAGATCAAAATAAGAGGTGACGTAAGTAATAACATATAATTATTAAAGTATTATCTCCCTGGCCTTGTGGTTGCTGATAGACGGGCCGGCGTACTACAATATGAAATTACAAAAATAAGACGGCAGTCAGAACAAAGGAAGAGGAATTTGTATCCAGTTTATTGAAATAATAAAAATAATTGTTGCTTTCTGAGATAAAATAACTTTGACTTATGAACAAATCCTGTTGCGTTCACGTTTAAAACGGTTAAACTGAAACTAAGTAATAACAATAGAAAATAGCTTTGATAAAAAAAACTACAATGAGTTGAACGGCTTTGATAGATATTAGTTCTAGATGATAAGTGATACTGTCAGGTACATCAACTTTTTAAAATATATTGTGGCAAGGAGTCGATCCACGGGTTATTGTTAATAAAGTATTTGAAACAGTTTAACAGCTCAATTTTAATGTATTATTTTTTGAAAAAATTGTGGTCATACTTGGAGGTAATTGTCTGTGTTGAGATGCATTACAAATGTATATTGTGTGTTTTTTATCGGATAAATATATGAAGAAGGATTTTAAGTCGTCCTACAATTATATTTTCTTGGTACAGCTGCGGAAATATGCCCATCTATGTTAATAAAATTTTATAGAATTTGAAAATAAAAATAAAAAATTTATGTTCGCGTTACATTTTTTGCTGTTTATAAATGATTTAGCAACTATCACTAGATGGAGAAGTTTTATGGTCTTTGTCAGTGACACCACAATTTTGGGCAAATAAAAGTTAATAATATTGCACGAGGAAATTTGTTCGATATCTATTTAAAAAAAAAAAAATGGAGAATGGTGCGATTCTTATCTCACATTAACAGCCGGTTTTACAATCGCAAGTTAACTTTCATGTTAGTTGACTTTTACTTGCAGGTTAACTATAACTTTACCGACACATGAGTTTTTCAATATAAAGTTAAGTGATGATTTGTAAACGAGAGGTTGTGAATAAAATTTATAATGTTGGTACTGGAAAAATGGGTAATATACATAAAATGTATGAATTTTGGTCCAAAGTCACGTCACCAGCTATCAAATATAAATGTCAGAAGCAATTTATGAGTTAGTGGTCTATTATTAAGTAAGTAGGTAGTATTTAGTCTCGATCTATTTAAAAAATCTCCTCCATCGTATTCTTCGAAAAAGTTAGGTCTATACAGGATTACCTTGGCTACTCATCACTGCTATATGCATTTACTTCGTACATATCCATTTTTAGGCAAAATATCAAAACATTATTTTGTGGCAGTTATTTTATAGGTTATAAATTGCCAGTAAACTGCTAACTTCTAGTTTACCCACACCTCATCTGCTAGTAAAGTTAACTACTAGATAACTACCACATCGAAAATGACCAGCTATTGTAAAACCCAATTTCTATAATAACCTGAAAGTTAACTCTGACTGGAAGTTAACTAGCGATTGTAAAACCGGCTGTAAGTATGGCTAATAATCTTCGGTTACAACTTGGAAGAACTTTCACTTGATAATCACTTTCTGAAATATAGAGCTCATACGTATTCTTGGAATTTCTATCGATTAGAATACTCTATGGCCAATTCAGCTCACTTCTCTCTAATAGAAAATCACAATTAAGTCATGTTATTCCATTTTGATGATTGCGTAGTCAATTGTCATTGAATAGTGTACTCATTTTACAAAAGCGGGCACTAAGGTATATACATGTGTCACAAATTGAGGCTGTTTGTGTTGTGTGTGTCTCCGATATTATAAAAAAAACCGCTGCCTAAGGAATCACTACTTCCACATCAAGATTTTCCATCCAAGTCTCTTTAAAATAAAATATGTTGAATCTATTTGCACTCTGGTATGTGGAAATAATTCATCATAAAATTTTAATATTTGAGGCAGATGTCATAAAAAAAATTTGAAATGTTTCAGAATTCAAATTCCATATTCGCCCCTATTTAACCCCCAACCCTTCAACGCAATCATCTCAAAATATAATCTATTTCTAGGTATCGTTATAATATACTGTGTTTGGTGTTTGAGATATGGGCCCTTAAAAATAATTTTTTTTTCAACTTAAAATAATTTGTATCTGTGAAACGGATTGTCATGTGAAAAAATGTATTCTCTATTTTTTGTTCAGGATAATGTATTGTACTAGCATGAAATGATTCCACAAAAAAATTACCATTTTTTATAATAAGGCAAAAATTCTAATTTGTACATACCATGCCTACCATGTTTCTAACAAATAATCTACACAAATAATTTAATTATACAATTCTTTGCGTTTCGATGTAAACACCATCATTCCGAATACATTGCTCAATCCGTTTTCTTACATGCCGTATAACTTTTCTAATCTCGGTTGGAGTGATTTCAACACATGCCTGTCTAATTCTGATCATTAACTCATTTTGGCTACGTGGTCTGTTATTATACACTGTATTTTTTAGACGACCCCACAAATAAAAATCAAGTGGTGTCAGGTATGGAGACCTCGGGGGAAACTCCTGAACTTGATTTCTTAAACCTATCCATCTACCTGGAAAATTATCTTCTAGCCAACCACTTGCAACATTATGAGCCGGGGCACCATCAAGTTGATAATACAAGTATCTTCTGACATCTTGAGGCAGATTATTGAGAAAGGGTTCAATTTCTCTTTGCAACAAATTTAAATCAGCTTCTCCATTCAATCTTGGAATGAAAAAATGCCCAATAATCTGACCTTTCCATAAACCACACCAAACGTTAACTTCTGTCACATATTGGTTTTTAGTACTGATAAACTAGTGGGGATTTTCGTCAGCCCAAAAACGGCAATTCTGAGAGCATCTACCCCATTGATAGTGAATGTTGCTTCATCAGTAAATATGACGTTTTTCAGAAAATTAACATTGTTTAAAAATTCACCCTGGGCCCAAAAACAGAAATCTAATCTTCTGTATGTATCTCCATCTTCTAGGGTATGTAGAAATTTTGGCTTGAATGCTCTTTTTCTATGTTTTTTCAGGCAACGCCAAACGATGTTTTTACTAAAATTTAGATTTAATGCTACTTGCCTTATGCTAGATCTTGGATGTTCTCTAAAATATTGTAAAATGCGTTCCTCGTTTTGAATTTGCCGATTTTGTAAATTATAATTTTTTGGTCTTAACTTACATACATTTCCTCCATTGTTAAAATTTGTATTAATGGTTGCTACCAATTTATGGCGAATGGGTGGCTGACGGCCAGGATGCCGTAAATTAAATTCATCAGCAGCTTCTCTAAATGATCTGGCATTATCTCCGACTAAACGAACCAATTCCACTTTTTCTTGCATTGTTAAACGTTGAGCCATTTTCATAAAAAAAATCAGTTCACTTATTATGTAACATTAATCCATCATTCATTAAATTTTTAACGTAGTAACTTTTTGACTTTCAACAATACATTGACACTTGCAATAATTTTTGTTTTCATGGCTTACTTAGGTCTTTATTAAAGATTATTTGTTAAAAATATGGTAGGTATGTACAAATTAGAATTTGTGCCTTATTCAAAAAATAGTAATTTTTTTGTAGAACCATTTCATACTAGTACAATACATAATTCTGAACAAAAAATAAAGAATACATTTTTTTCATATGACAATCGGTTTCACAGATACAAATTATTTAAAGTAA
This sequence comes from Stenurella melanura, assembly GCA_963583905.1. Taxonomy (NCBI): domain Eukaryota; kingdom Metazoa; phylum Arthropoda; class Insecta; order Coleoptera; family Cerambycidae; genus Stenurella; species Stenurella melanura. The sequence continues at coordinate 10,129,236 of OY757310.1, forward strand.
AAAAAAAATGATTTTTAAGGGCCCATATCTCAAACGCCTTTGAACACACAACGATGTAATCTTGTACAACGGGGTTTCTAAAGGTGCTGATTAGGAATATTTTACTAGTTTTTCTTTAATAAAATCGCTAATACTTTTTTTTCAAAAATCGATCCTCTCTTTCCATGATATAATCGAACGCCATTGACTACAGTCGAATGTGGTTACGTCTAAAGACTCACGTCATAGGTATATTCACCACCAAAATTTCAAAACATTCGGATATCAGGTGAGCGAGATATGAGGGTGGCTCCATGAAAAGTGGGACACAGTGTATACATGTACCAAATTTCAAGTGAATATATCAATTTTGTCCACGACTATTAATAATGTACTCATTATGTAGGTGTTTCCTCAAGGATAATGCTATCCACTATTCCCTGCAGTGAATAATGATTTCATTATATGGTATGGAAATATTATTAAAAAATCTGAGGCCTTGGCTTCTAGTATATACACCAAATCTCAAATTTTTGTACTCTTACCAGCTAGCTTTACTTATTTTCTCCTATTTACCCCTATTTACCACAACCCTTCACCGGGTAAGTTCAGTAAACAATCCAGTTCCAAATCTCGTTATAGTACGTTATTATACGCGTATAAAATGTCAAGCCAATATCTTAAACCCTTCCAGAGATGTTGTGAGCACAAGAAAAGTTACAGACCGACAGAAATTTTTTTTCTTTCAAATTTAAAATCTCGAAGTTTCATGATCTTCTAAACCTATTAAAAAAATAATTGAATTTTTTTTACGATTACTATACTATGTGCTTATTGTACATCCACGTAGTGGTAAGGGTAAGAGATTGAGGTGAAATAGTGGAAAATAAGTAAAGGAAGCTGGTGAAAGTGCAGAAAATTGCGATTTGGTATATATACTAGAAGCCAAAGCCTCAAATTTCTTAATAACATTATCTTATAACTTTTAATTCTTTCCTTTGAAATACTGACTTCGGGGTACCCATTTTGTGTCGCCCAAAAAAGAACGAATATTAATTTCTAAATAAATTCATTTTAGAGCTCTGTTTTCTGGCATTACTGGTAATTTGGGGCAGCAAATATATACAAAATAGAGAAATCTGAATTATAAATAACATATTATCGGTATAGATGGATCATACATTAATTACTTTTACCTGGTTGCCAAATGGTATAAAAAATGTATTCTTAATATCTTCTCGCTTCGTTTATTCAACCTAATATCATTCCAAAAATAAAAGATAAGCTAAACGAATTGACTCCTCAATAAATAATAATTAAGACACCAGTTACCAATGGTCTGCCTCTTTTATAATTCTCCGCGTCATTATATCCTCTGACTATGTACCCCATGCCAAGATTCCGCTGCAAAAATACGGATTCATTTCGATTGCAATCGCCTGCATAGAAGTTTCTTTACTGTATAAATTAAGATAAAGACAGAAGTACTTGAGGCAGTGGTGTAGGTAAATTTTGAATTAGGATGGATGATTATATACAGCTACTTATAGCTAGTTTTGGAAATTTCTGTGTTTCAACATTCTCCTAAGCTACCATCTGACATTTTAAACAGGAACACCAAAATGCCGAGGACTTTCTAGTGTTCAATTTTTTTCGAGAAATAAACAGAAAGTTTTTTCTAAACGATCTTTTCTTGTTCATTCCAGGAAATACCTTCGTCTGGACTTTTGTGGCAGTAATATAGTACTCTCACTTACTGAAATGGTCTTTAAATATGTTGAAATTCCCACAAAAGAGAGAACACTTGTCAAATATCAGTTCTCTAATCCCAATAATAGTTTTTAGAATGAAATTTAATTGGTTTTACTTAAGTTGGGTAGGAGTGGGAGACCTGATGCACTCGAGTAGAACTCATTTTAGAAGGAGAAATGATGGCAGGTAATGCTTGAAAAATTAGTAAAGTTTCAGGTGTATATCGGGATATCCAGTTAAAAAAACATATTGATAAATTTTATCGGTAATATAAGTAGTACGTTATTTTGTATCTCATAATATTTCTAGTGGCAGTAATTTAGGTTCAGGAAGGAAAAAAAAATTGGTGAAAGGTAGTGGTTGATCTGGCTAATTTTATTAGTTAGGGCTTTGGAAACGAGAACTTCACGCTGCGCTGACACTTTTTCTCGATTTGGATAAAATATCAAAAAGATAATAGAAGCGGGGAAAGAAAAAAGAGACGCAGAGAGGAGGCACGAACAGAAAAAATGCAGCGAATTCTTCGAAAACAGAATCCACTCCAGCAGGACAGAGATTAAACCAAACTTTTAGACATCTCAAAACATACAGGAGAAACAACAATACACAGCCAAGAAAATACATACCACTGCAGCATTGGGTCAGGAAACTAGAAGAAGAAAACGCAGAGAGAAGTCAAATAGAACCAATACAAGAAATGGACCACTGGTCTCCGGGCAAGCCACCGTCAAAAGACGAACTACTGGAAATAATGGTCAGAGGTAAAAGAAATACGGCCACGGGAATAGATAAAATAAATAACGAACTACTATACTATGGACCGAACAACACAAAGCAGCTAACCCTAGAAATCATCACCAACGCATGGACGGAAACCACACCCCTGCCTAAGGAGTGGAACACAACCATACAGATACCGCTCCCTAAAACCAAATCACCACAAGACGTGGACGATTACAGAAGAATAACACTCTGCAGTGTAGGGTACAAATACTACGCACAATTCCTCCTCAGAGAAATGGAAAAATACATTGGCGAACTACCAGCTTATCAAACGGCATTTATCAAGGGTAGATCAACAGACGACCATATGTACACCATCAGACGGATCCTGGAAGAAAAATGGAAAGAAGGAACAAAACTATATATAGTCTTAGTTGACCTCCAAAAGGCATTTGATACCATAAGGCATGAGGCTATAATCAACACTTTGCTCAACAGGGGAGTATCGCACTACTTAATAAACAGAATAATAAAAGCATGCCTACACGAGAACACTGCAATACAATAGTTTGGACAGACGACGGAATCAAAAATGAAGAATATAGGAGTCAAACAGGGATGTCCCCTATCCCGCCGACCATTCACCACAGTCCTGGACCAAGTGATCGAAAACACAATAAAGGAGAATCAGAATTTCAACGGAAACGATGGAACGATAAAGCCCCCCATCGTACTTACATACGCCGACGATATACTGATAATCACCGAGGAAGAACAAGACGTCGTTAAATTTCTAAGAAACATGACACCACATCTGAATTCCTCTGGAATGAAAAGAAACTTCAAGAAGAGCCTAATAATGGTCCGAGACCCATTGACAAAAACAAGTCCAACAAGTGGGGAAGAATACAAAATAGGAGACTACACCCTGAGAACCACGAATAGAATGAAATAGCTAGGAACATACCTAACGAATCAACTGAAAAGGAGGGAAACAGTAAGGGAAAGAATCAAAACAGCCTACAGAGTCACAAGAGCTCTACTAGCCTTTATTGAGGACCACAAACCACGATGGTGCCTAACCAAAAAGATATACACGACCATCATAATGCCTACATATGGAGTCAAAAACGCAGCAACGACAAAGGCCAACAGAAGAAGCCTGAGAAGAGCTGAAAGGGACATTATCCAACTGCTATCAAAAACAGGAAAACCACAAAAACGACAGAAAACGTCAACATTACTAGAGGGAAGAACAATAATCAAAAGAATCATACGCAATGAAATACTGGGGACACGTCCAAAGACGAGACACGACACACCTACTAAAGAAACCGCTGCGAATGAACAGCAACAAACTGAAAATGGGGAGGCCATGCTACACATGGATAACAACAATCGAGAGGATTATGAATAAACTAGGAAAGGATTGGCGGAAAAATTGGCACAACAAAAAATGGAATACAATAAAGAAATATCAAGGATATACACACTACCAGACTCAGGAACAGAAGAAACAGAAAACTCAGAAGTAGAATAGGAGAGAAGATGATCACAGACAGAAACTAAGAAGAAGCATATCACAAAAACCTGAAAATAAAAAAGAAGCACGAAAACCTAAAAGAAGCATCTCACAAACGCCTACACTTTCCATACGATGAAGACAGAAGGAAAACAAGAAGAAACATTTCACAAACACCTACACGCTCCATCCTATACTCCTACCCCATGCATCATGCGGCTCTCGCTGCTGACAACAAGCATGTCCAATGTCCAGTCCAGCGTATGCAGCCGGTCCGGCGGTATATAAAAGTAGGGGTTTGTTCCGGCACACGGTGGGATGATCCGTTGGTCGGTCGGGTGGAGCCGCATGAATACGTCTGCAGATGGACGTTCGGCGGGCGATCGGGCTGCGTGGTGGAACAAATCTCCATGCACCGGAATCGGCAGCAATGCCCACCTTTCGCTGGCAAATCAATCAATCAATCAATGTATTTCCAAAGAGCTTCTACTTAATCAGCTAAAATTGTATGGTTTTAAAGGTGATGCGTATAAACATATGACTCCTTAATTATCGGACAGTGTGTGCTTACTCTATGAGAATAAATAGTGTCCCGCACGGTAGTATATTGGAGCCTCTGCTATTAATACGTGTAGACTTGACCTTGGATTGTTAGTTGACTGAAAATTGGTGAAAGGTAGTGGTTGATCTGGCTAATTTTATTAGTTAGGGCTTTGGAAACGAGAACTTCACTCTGCGCTGACACTTTTTCTCGATTTGGATAAAATATCTGTATTTCCAAAGAGCTTCTACTTAATCAGCTGAAATTTTATGGTTTTAAAGGTGAAACTTATAAACGTATGAATACTTACTTATCGGACAGAGTGTGCGCTTACTCTATAGGAATAAACAGTGTCCCGCGCGGTAGCATATTGGAGTCGCTGCTATTGTTAATACGTGTAGACTTGACCTTGGATTGTTAGTTGACTTTACACTCACATATCAATGATTTGACTATGAAATTGTCTTAGAGAATATAAACAATGAGACAAATTAAAAAGGGGGAACCTGGAAGCTTTATTTCGTGTATACCAACCAAATTTCAGGGATCTTCATTGTTCAAAGGAAAGCCAAAAGTACATGGAAGTTGTAAAACATGGTTCAACAAGTGTACCTAGCATAATCATTCTGAGATTGGATTATATCAAATCAACTTTTTATTTGTCTTACATAATTTAGTTCCAAATAGTAAAAATATTTTTTGTACATAATCATAAAAGTAAGTAATCATAAATGTAAGTAAACCACAAAAGAAAAATTTATTTACAAAAATATTAATTTCTTCTCCTTCTTTTCCAATCTTTGCATTATGTTTATAACCTACATTCTTATTATAGCAGCAGTTAAAAAGTAGTAGTAGTAGTTTTTAATTTCCATGAAAACTAAATAGTATCATTCATCCTGCCTGATTGATACGGCGTAAGATGTAGAAGTAAGCAAGTGCTAAACGAACATGGTCTGCGGTACATTCACCCATAACTCTGCTAGATACTGCAATAAATTGCAATGATATATTGCACACAATAAAAAAACACCCTGTACATTTTTATATTTCTTACAAATTTTATTACGAAATGCGTCAAATACAATAATTCAAGCACGTCGGCACCTGCCGCAATAAATCTCAATTCAACTAGAATAAAAAATAAGATTTCGATTTGACTCGCGTAATTTACTTTTAGAGCCAGCTTGGCATTGCTTTGTAATTTCAGATATTACCACTGTTATTAAGGCTTTATCGGATAGCTTTTCGATCTCGTTCGCCGTGTACATTGAAACCAGGTGGGTAGACAGGGAGTGGTGCTAGGGGCACGTGAATTAAATAAATTACCTACTGGAGGTCGCAATAACCCATAACGCTTTCAGAAATCCATGTTAAAACTTACCTGTATCGCAGCACCGCAGGTGTTTCAAAATATCCCCACATTTTGAAAAACCTGGTCGAAATATAAATGAGAAATTTAATAATGATAATATAACAATATATTTTCAATAATCCAATGGATCATACAAAATGATATAGCATAGTCAATAAATACGTAATTATTTTAAATAAATTAAATTTAGGTATATACAAGCTTACAACAATATAGGCCAGTTGTCAGAGACAGAAATTGATAATAACCGGTCACAAATGTTGTATGGGTGAATTTTTCACAATAAGTATTTTTGTTGGTGTAGAATACGATAAGGAAATTTACAGCTGCAACGTTTTTGGTCAATAACTCGAAAAATAAAAAATATGTATCAAAACACTAATAGCACTAGGCGATAGAGACTGAAATTTCACATCAAAAACTTGCATGAAGTTTTTTTGTACGATCAAAAATGTGGGCTCCAGATTTTTTGTTTAACGCAAGAATAGGACGTGGCGACACATAAGTAGGACTTGCGAAGCGTGCGCGGTCTTGGACGCGCTACACTAAATTTGTAACTTTTGAAGTAATTAATGAAATTGAGCTCAACAAAGCTTAAATTAAAGGAGAAACATGTGGCTATTGGATTATCATATTTTCAAATATAAAACGATTGTATGTAGGAATAGTACATTATGTGAAGTCGGAACATAGAGATTTCTGATGAAATCGGTAAAAGCTCTACCATTTCCACAATATTTAAGAAAGAAATCTAAAACTATCACATATTACTTCTTGATGTAATGTATAAAGAGATCCGATGGGTAGGTATGCCAAATAATTTTATTAATAAAAGTTATTAATGTTTATTTTACCCCTAGTTTCACGAATTTTGGAGCAAAAAAATTTTTCTTTTATTTTCGTAAAATAAAGAGGGTTAATTTAATTTTAAGGTACATCCCCTTGAAGCACTTAAAGTACACATTTCAAGCCTTAAAAATCGCAGCTATAGAAATCTAATAACGCGATTTAAAACAGAGTAATAAATATGTGGTTAAAATTAGTTATACATCTCAAATTTTATAATTTTCTCAAGATTTTTGTGACGTTTTATTCACTCGTTAGGTGAGTGAAAGGACGTCACTTTGGCACTCGAGCTTTAGTCAGCGGTTGACGGTATGCTCGGGCGCCACCTTTACAAGTTTTTTTACGTGGTGTAAAGGTCCCACACTAGCCTCCTAACGCAGCCTGTTACAGTAGAGCTGGGATAGCGTCAGTGGAGACACGGTACGTCCAGGGGTCTAGGGATAGCAGACTTCACACACACACATTAAAAGTCACCCTTAGAGAATATATAAAATATTTATTTTTGCTATTCCTAACAGGTACAATTCTATTTAAATTAAACTACTTAAAGTTACGCTACTACAGAAAACAACATAGACAAAAAAACGCAATAAAGCAGGGGTTAGGCGGTGTAAGAGGGGCGGCTCACGAATGGTAAAAATACGATAGGCAACAACGGTAATGCGGCGGGGTATGAGTCGGTGCAGAAAGCAAAACTACGGTCAGTACAGTACAACTACCAGGCGAGAGGAAGCAATACGAGAATAAGTTACATGCAACAAATTATTAACGCAACTTGGCTAGGGTGCAGTACCAGAATCTATGCATATATACACATATATATTAAATAATTAATATATCATCTATTCCTGGGTCCGGTTCCCTTTTGGTAAAGTCATCCCTTGAGATGACTGTCCCTCCAGGGTTGGTGTATACCAGCACCGACAATCCCTCAGGTGTCACGGGTCCACGTAGGGAACTAGCCGCAGGGGACTACCTAGAACACTGTTACGTGACCCGATTAGCCAGAGTATTGTCCGGGCGCTATGGTTACGCAATCACCCGTTTGCTACAGAGATATCTGAGGTGTCCAAAAGGTTCACGTGGGGAGCTAGTCGCAGGGGACTACCTAGCCCACTGTCACGAGACCTATTTTTCACCTCGGATATTCGGTAGTACCCTCCTTTCCGGTCGATCAGTACCTGGAATCTTCCAGGCGTCCTCGAGTCCACGTGGGGTCGTGGGGAGCTAGTCGCAGGGGACTACCTAGCCCATTGTCACGGGACCCGTTTTTGCCTGCAATATTTCTGTACTCACCCGGTGAGTTGCCTAAAAATCTGAAAGAAAGGTATGATTATTACGTTTAGTGGTGTTAGTACACAAATGGTACTTAACTCCGGCCAAGTTGCTTATCAATTACTAATTTTGACTTACTCCTTGCTGGACGGTGACGGCGGTGTTTCCTGGGTACTGCGGCAGTGCGGCGATCCTCGTGAATTCCTTGAACGGATCCAAGTGAATGGACCCAACGGAATTCAATAATTCACTGGCTTGGCTGAGAGATCGGATAAAGGGAGTCAAATCTGGTCGGTAGTGGGGCATTAGCTCCATCTAGCGGTTTCGCAATGAGTATTCCGCTGGCTTGGCCAAGTGACCGATTACAAGGAACCAAGCCATGCGGCGGTGGGTCACTTGATTCGCTTAACGGATATTTATACCTAGAATTAATGCTGATTCCCAAAGTAATAAAATAAAATACCAAGTTGTGCCTTTCATATAAAGTATAAAATATAATATTAATATCATATATTTTAACTACTAAAATAAATCATGAATTAGGCGTGCAATTTCCCTAGCAAATTTTGCTTCATTACATTTTGAAATTTTGGAAGTGTACATTTTAAATCTAAACGAAAAAAGTTTCTGTGTGTAACTTTTTTTGTGCACGGTTTCTCTGAACGGTTTAAGACTTGAAATTTCGTACAAGACGAGATCTGCAACAAGATTATATTTTCTAGTTACTCCTGTGAAGAATTGTGGGGTAAATGGGGGAAAATAAGTAAGGCAGGTGGGTAAGAGTACAGAAATTTAAAATTTGGTGTATATTGGAAACCCGGGGCGCAAGTTTTTTATAACATTTCACATTATCATAGGTTACCATAGCCAACCTGTTGAAGTGTATTGCACTAAGAAAGTATCAGTGAATCTATCTATCTATGAAGGAACTCCCGATTCATCTGACATTGCTTTTTTTGTACATTTTGACCATCCTAGAATGGCCGATATTGCTTTTTTTGTACAAAAAAAACTTTTATTATCAATTTCGTCCGGCGGATTCTTAAAACAACGATTTAGAGCACTATATCTCTACAGATGACTATCTTTAATTATTCAGCTGAAAAACTATATTTGCCAGAAAATGGTAAAAACCTCAAATTATAACCCAAGCCGCTAGCTGCGGTTTCTTACCAGGCACATTAAATTTCTTTTCGTAAACGTAAAGAGCTTACCTAGATTTGCCGACTTTGTAATTATTATTTTCTATTGCGGTTCGTATTCAGAAGAAAACATTTTATAGTCGGTTTGACATTACTGTTTTAGTGTTATTTTTTTTTTAATTAAAATTATAATCTTGCGGTGATTGTAAGAAAGTGATTGTTTACAATAATTAAGTAAATTTATTTAGAATGTAAAGATTGTATTAGTTTTTTGAAGTCAATTAAGAAAAAGTGACCAAAGTGTTTAATACATTTTATTTGTCAAATATGAATCGCGAGTGCTATTTTCCAACGCTGTTCTTGTTCCATTTGATACGTGACTTTCTTGAACTTGACACTGGCTATTTACGTGTTTTGTTGTTTTTGTGCTTTTTTACTTTCAATTTAATCAGTTGATATGGTCGAATGATTTCAATGTTTGTTAAGTTTTATTGAGGGTAAAAAATTAGTAATAATATACAAATTTACCGTAATCATATCATGTTAATAATATCTTTTTAGTATACCTAAATGGGAAAGTACGCATAGTATTCACGATTTTTATCAACTAACTTACACAAGCATGTTTTGATCTTCGGCATCCACTGTAACAATTCCCTAATGATGTCTGTCCGTCCGTGCCTCTGTCAGCACGACTTACTGTGGGACAAGGGCCAAATTTGGCACGCATATGAGTACAGTCCAGAATTTTTAACCCGTTTTCATTTTTTTTTTAAATATCCTGTGTTCTACCTTTATGAGACAATTTTTGAATTTCGTTTAATTAAGATTCTGTACAAACGGGTAAACCAAAAGCCATATACATACAGTGTGAACCAAAAGAAAAGCACAAAATTCATATTTTTGGTATGTGTCATTTGTCAAAAAAATCCTCGAATAGGTCGATTTTAGTTTTGTAAATGCTTACATTTTGTCACTATACCAACATTTATGACGTCATTGGTTTTTGAGATATGACGTCATCATTAATTTTTTTTTTAATGGAAACAGACATTTTTGTTTACTGTTTTTGGTGGTATATTCCTTTAGCTTTCTGGTGATATGAAAAAAATTGATATTACCTAAGCCATTCTTTGCCATATTACCTAAGCCATTTTGGAAAAAAATATTTTTATTGATTGATACCTTACATAAGTAATTGTGAGAAAAAAATCATCTCCATTGCTCAAATTGCGACCCTCCAACCATTTGGCATTGACCAAGACGGGTGTAGACACTTTGCACGCTGTTCTGAATCATCTCATGGGCAATTCGTCTCATCTCCAAGCCAATTCTGTCTTTCAATTCTTCTGTGGTATCCGGTCTGTTAAAATACACCCTTGACTTTAAGTAACCCCAAAAGAAAAAAGTCTAAGAGGGTTAAATCCGGTGAACGCAGGGGCCACTCAATCGGACCTCGACGACTTATCCACCTTCCAGTGAAAGTGTCATCTAAAAACTGACGCACTGCTATCCCAAAATGAGGTGGGGCCCCGTCATGCGTCATGCTGAAACCAGACGTTTTCAGCAGGAACATCTTCATCTTCATTGTTCGGAAACATAACTGCTAAGGCTGGCACTAACTCAACTCGCAAAAACTGTAAATATTTTGCGGCCGTAAGATTTTCTTCAAAAAAAAGGTCCCAATAAACGATCACCAATCATACCTGCCCACACGTTTACTTTGCCTCGTCGCTGTGTATGAGCTTCTTGAGTCCAATGAGGATTTTCGCGTGACCAATACCTACAGTTATGCCAATGTACAGTCCATTTAAAAGAAAATGTAGCTTCATCAGAAAAACAAGGTTCTTTAAAAAATTTGGGTTTTCATCGCACAAGGTGATCAACTGTTCACAAAACTGTTAGCGCCGATCTGGATCGTCCTCATTTAATTCGTAGATTAATTGCACTTTGTATGGATGGTATTTTTCTTTTTTCAATAGACGTACAACAGAAGTTTGACTCATGTTATGATTTAAAGAATATTTAATTTGGTTTCGTTACTTGTGCTAGGGCGACCAGATCGAGGGAGGTCAGCTACACTGCCAGATTCATCATATCTAGCCACCAATCTACTTACAGTGGATCTAGAAATTTGCTTTTCGGGATACTTGGCATTAAAAACATCACACTTCCTGATGAGTTCTCAGCCTATCACCATATCCAGCCATCATCAAAAGTTCTATGCGTTCTCTTTCACTTAAACGTGACATTGCATTCACTAGTTTTACACTGTCTCAGAAGTGTCACAAAACTGAGGTTCCACACGTGCCAGGAATAAAAAAGTTATCGATACTTTACACAAAAAGGCCTGTATCTCTCTGTTGTTAAGGTGATTGTTTTTCTATTATTTTCTTTGTTTTGTTTTTATATCAAATGTTTTCATTCTAGCAAAACAAAAATGTAGGCAACAAGATTTATCAGTCCATAAGAAAGTGGAACATTACTTGTGAATTTGCGAAAGTTAAGCTATTTTTACATAAAATGTCATTTTTCCACATTTCCGTTTTTTTCCTAAAATTGAAATTTTATTTATTTAAGTCTTTATGAAAGTAAAGTTAATTTTTTATTCCTTTATTTATAAGGCATTTTTTTCAAATTTGTATCGTGTTTTTTTTTTCAGTTTGCTACATTTCAGTTCTGTTATTCACAATAACTGAAATACTTTTCTCTAGGCCTTTCAAAACTGAAGATAATTTTTATTTGTTATTTAAAGGACATTTATCCATATATACTTATACTATATACTAATCGATAGCGTCAAACAAAATTGCGCTTAAACGATTATCCTTTTTAAATAATTATTTTAACTGTCATATTCTTCATAATTTAATTGAATTTCGTTTTATACAATACTTATATGAAAATATGGCATGAAAGATGCGGTATATATGGAAAAATGTTAAAAAACTAAAATTAATTTTTTATTTCTAAAAAACGACATTTTAACTTGATAAACAGATTCTTGCATATATTCCCAAGAAAGTACATAAAAAACCTACGACCCATTCTAAATGGCAAGCGTTTTAATTTTTTTCGAAAATGTTAAATTGTGGCCGTAAAGATATATTTTTTTGAAAATTTAATCACGTATTTATAGCATATTTTTCCCAATTTTTGTAAAGATCTGATGATTTTTACCCCACTTATTAGTAAAAAAAAAATCGAGAAAATAAAAAATGCACGTCTATACGCTTCTCTCGCGAGGCCACAACCCGACTTTGCTAATATTTTCTGTTTTCGACTCATTTGTATGTATAAAATTTAAAAAAAAACAAAGAAATTCGACTTCCTGATTACATCAGTTTCAAATTCTAATTTCCCTAACTATAAATGGGAAGTAATCGATAAAAAAAAACGCTTGATACATATGTTTGTAACAAATGTAAAAGACATTTTAAGTTATGTAGGTAAGTGTTCATCACTTTCTTGTCGGCCATGCTCTAAAGCATCATGTCTCTAGCAATGTGTCAGGTAAATTGCACGCTAGCTCCTATACTATAATGAATGTTGACCCCTAACCAATTGATATGCATGTAAGTACCACTCAAACAATTTCTCAAATTCACTCATATTCGAGTCTTTGTCATTATTTTCTAGACCCTGCTTGACCCGCCCATACATTTCTGTACGTCCAAGTATAGTATACAGTATAATAATGCTTAAGTAAACTGACCATTTGTAGTTTACCCAAATATATTAAAGGTGTATATTTTATAATGTCATTCGCCTTCAAGTACATCGTCGAGAACCACCTGTGATGCGTTTATAAATGTAAATACTAGACTTTTTTCGTCATGCAAAGTAAAGGTATCTTTTCTAATAAAGTTAGATAACAATGACTTATCCACCAACTGCTAGGTTGATTGTTCTCCTTAGAGCCTTAAAATATTCAATATAACTATTGGCTAACAGTTCAGGAGAGATAGCAGCTGTTATCATTTGATACCTGCGGTCATGCACACCGTAATTATCGCTTGCAACTGACTATTATCTAATGTAAATTAAAGTGATAGAAGTATTTATAACAACACAGTTTTAAAAGTAGGTCTGAAATCTTGTTTCTTTATTGTAGAACTGGTTTGTGGTCTAATATTCTGATTTAAAATATTCTTCTAGTTTGCCCCACGTACCTATGAAGTATTAAAAATGGGTTGTTGTTTGAGGTCCGAAAGTAGAATCTTTAACAGAACCACTAAAGGTCCTCACGTCGACATTTCAATAGTTTTTTTATAAATTATGTTGTCGAAGATCTTTGACTTTATAGGAAGGAAACTAAGCGCATCGGTGCTTTTGGAAACACTACATCCCCTATCCTGTTTAGCATCTTGGTGTTTGTATCTGCCTGGGTTAGTGTAACATAAGAAATTCAAAACCCTTCTTCGAGACCTTTCTGTTCAAAGTGAATCAGTATACCGTTAAAACATTTACGAAACATTGAAAAACGCCACAAACTCGTTACTGTTTCTGTAAAATGTCATTTATTGACAGCATACTATGCACATGCAGCCGCTAAATTCTATTTAACCATACGGTTCTCGATGATAATAAATTCAATTATTCAAGTCCTATCTGTTATATACTTATTGACGTTACGGTGGAGATAAAAACCCGCGAAGCGGGAATCTGATAAAAACAGAAGCAGTACTGAATTCCAAAAAGGCAACAGCCTGTGAGGCGTAACAATTATTACGATTCATGCAAGTAATAACAAATAGTACTAAGTAGTAATCAATCGATATTCATACAATTTGTTTGGCATGTCTTGAAGCAATACTACCGTTAGTTTATCGGCTGGGATTCTTAAAGAAATACTTCTCGCGGCTGGTTAATGTTTATTTATCGACTTCATTATTGTTAGAGCGTATACACTAGTGAGTTTACGATGAAATGAATACATTTGATTGTTAGTCCAGTGTTTGATGGTTTTTCGCTCAGAATTCTTTTGGATAAATCTAATTGACGGGATTTTTGGACAGTAAGTAGAGAATAGATCAAGGGACACATGTTATATAGTGCCGATGCGTGTGCTCTTACCCTGCGGGTGGATGCCACCCCTTCTCGGGGGTGGAAATTAGTATACTCAAAATACCCGCAGATATCGATAGAAGGATGAATTCTAAATGTTCTGTGAAGTTTTTTCGATAAATCAATACTTTTCGAGATATTCGCAATTAAAAATGTTGATTTTTCATATAGAAAATGCATGTTTTAGAGCGAATAACTCTAAAACCTTACGTTTGATCAAAAAAATCATCAGAAGCAAAAATGAAACTTATAAAATACCAAATTGATTGGTTTCCTTACATTTCTGTAGATTGGTTTTCTTAAATATCTGTTCGCCAAAAACTAAACTCAAACCTTTCACCGTTAAATAACGGAAAAACGACGAATTTTTGTAGGAAAACCTGTCGGGCCTTTTTTATAATGAAAAGACCTTTAAAATAAGATCTAGTAAAAGTCGTTACCATAAAAACTTACGTTATGATGAAAATAAAATGGTTTTTTCGGAGGAAAAATCACGAGTGAAACCAATAGCTTAACTTCCTTAATTTTTAATATATCTAATCGCTCCGAAAGCCATTTTGCAGGGAATTTCAAGCGCTATAAGCCCTGTAAAGTTGAACTTCCTTGATCGCTTCGTTTTTGAGTTTTTTGAATTTAAACGACTCGGGGAAGGTGGTCCTCACACTCAAATGCGAACTTAAAATGATAATATCTCAATTAATTTTCAGCCTAGAGAAATTAGTACAGACAAATTAACAATTTAAGATAACAAGAATTAATAAAAGAATCATCTCTGGGATTTAAGTAGGAGAATGAAGATGATGCATTTCTTTGCACTTCCGGGAAAATTCAAAAAAATTTGGAAAAACTTTTTGATTTTCGTTTTTTTTTGCTCTAGCGGTCAAAATAATGAAAATAGAGAAAGAAGTTCCCAACAAAAGTTGAGGCTCGTCTTATTCTCTACAAGAAAAGTCTTTTCAAATTTTTGTCTTACTTAAGCCGTTTAGAAGATAAATCGAGTTTTCCATTTATAGCTTCAAGCCGCTTCGAAATGCGCGAAAAATGAGAATTCTCCAGGAGTTTCGTACGACCGGGCTCATCGATCGATAATTCTTACTATTCAGAGCCCCTAAAAAAAAATCAAAATAACATAAAATGTAGAAAAAAATCTCATCTTTAATGTGGAACTAATCACAAAATTCATAAAAAATTTTATCAAGGAGAGAAAGTGTCAGAAGATGGCTTAGTGAACTTTGTACAGTTGATCCACAGATTTATTCATATCTTTGCCGGGAGTCGTTAGAATGATGATTCATTTTGCTTATATATTCTTATATAATGATATATTAATCCAATTAACATTTTACTGCAATTACTTTTGTTGGAAAAATATACCTTGCGATCAAAATAGAGGGTATATTTCTCATCGATCAATCACCTCCAAATTTGGCAGTTCAATTCGCTATATCTTAAGTAATAATAATAGCACAGTCTTAATTTTTGGATTATAAGTACAATAAAACATATTCTTTCGAATGACTTTAAAGTTTTTTAAATGCGCGCAGTACTTTTTGAATTTGTCTACATTATTCATACACGTTCAGATAATACACAATTTTACAGTAAAACATATACAACTTATTTGTTTCTTAATATTCTTCAATTAAATTTTCACGAAATATAGATTAAAGTGCGTGGAATCGAATCCATGCAGTGAAAAAGCACCCATTTTTACGGGAGAAATAGGCAGGATGCATAAAACTCAAAGATGTGAATAAATCAACTGTATAAAGTTTACTAAAGACATCTTCTAACACTTTTTTCTCTATGATAAAAATTTGTATGAATTTTGTGGTTAGTTCCACATTAAAGTTGAGACTTTTCTCTACATTTTACGTTGCTTTCATTTTTTTTAGCGGCTCTGAATAGTAATAATTATCGATCGATATGTCCGGTCGTATGAAACTCCCAGAGAATTCTCATTTTCCGCGCATTTTGGAGCGGCTCAAAACTATAAGTGGAAAACTGGATTTATCTCCTAAACGACTGAAGTAAGACAAAAATTGGTAAAGACCTATTTTGTAGAGAAAGAGACGACCTACAAATTTTGTTCAAAACTTGTTTCTGTATTTTCATTAGTTTAGCCGTTAGAGCAAAATCCGAAAATCAAAAAGTTTTTCAAATTTTTTTTTTATTTTCCCGGAACTTGGGAGTGCAAAGAATGCATCATTCCATTCTACAGGTTATTAAGTACTTAAATCCCAGAGATGATTATTTTATTAATTTTGCGAGGTTTTTACATTTTGCCTTCATTGCCTGTACTAAATAAAAAATAAACCATTTTTTTGCAAAAGAAACCTGCATTTTTATACTTTTGCATTTTTACTTATCTTCTTTAGTTTTTGAGCTACTGTGAAAAAAGAAAATTTTGTCAAAAATTTCAAAATTGAATCAAACTTTTTTTCAAATCTAGGCATTCCAAACCATTCAAACTTCTGGAACATATTTTATGTACTTAACTAAAATAAATTGTAAATGGATTACGTTTAATTTCAATCCTTTGGTTAAGCCATTGGTTTCATTGCTGATTTTTCCTCCGAAAAACGAGACAACCATATTGTTTTCATCACAACTCCGTGAGTTTTTGTGCTAACGATTTTTACTAAAGCTCATTTTAAAGGTCTTTCAAGTACTTTAAAAAAGGTCCAACAAGTTTTTCTCCAAATATTCGCCGTTCTTTCGTTCAATGAGCCAAAACCGGTTTGTTTTGCATCCACAGAAATTTACACCAATCTGCTTCATAGGCTTCATTTTTGTTTCTGACAATTGTTTTTATAAAACGTTAGGTTTTCAAGTTATTGGTGAAGAATCGATCTAAAACATGCAACATGAATTTAGGTATCAAAATTTATCAAATACACAAGTTTTACCAAAATCGATGACGGTCGACTAATATTTATAATTTTTTCCTATTTTTCAAGCCTGAAATCCAACAGGCCAAAAATTCTTAAAAACCAACAGGTTCGTTCACACACTTCCAAAAACACAACTCGACACTTTCTTACCCAAACTTCAGCACGAAATAAAATTTTCACCCCCACCCCCTGAAACCCCCAAACCAAATCCAGTATTCTTTTAAAAATTACAATCGACCAGTAGAAAGTTTCAAAACACCGAATTTCACACAAATATCGATTTTCAGCTTTTTCCGATAATTGTAACATTTTTCCCATTTTTCAACCCCCAAATTCAACTCAGCCAGAAAATTCCCAACAACCCACAGATTCGCCCACATACTGCCAAGAACGCAACTCGACACTTGCTCATCAGAACATCAACAACAAAAAATCAACCCCGACCACCCCACAACAGCATCCCGGATTCTTTTAAAAATTACAGTCGATATTTCTCTGATAATTATGACAATTATAACTGTTTCCCATTTTCATCCCCCAAATTCAATTCTGCCAGAAAATTTGGATAAACCCAGATAGATATTTTTTGCTCATCAAAACATCAACAAAAAGAAATCACCCTGTTACAAAAGTATCTCAATTTTACACTCCTGTAAGTTCTCCCCTGTGCATCGCAGTCTCCAAAACCAGCCCGTACGATGAGCGCTGGTTCATCCTCTTTTCAACTAAACCAGAATCAAATTTGGATTTTTCAAAAGGTATGCGATGTAATAGCACCGAACGCTTTCGTGTCCGAAAAAATGTTTCAACCCCCGTATTTTCACCCTCTCGAATTTTAAATTTTCTAAACTACCTCCAACAGTTTACATATTTTGACGAGATCTTTAAAATAACATCAAAAACACCCACCTACATAAAACCTTAGCGTTACACGAATCGCTACTGGACGCCTTCGATTTGTTAAACATTTTCAATGTTAAAAGTTATGGAATATTTCTTGTTGGAAATTGGTCAAAAAATAATTTAAAAAGTTGTTGGATTGGAGAAATTTAATATTTCCTTTTGTTACAAACAAAATTGTATTAAACAATATCAGCTCAGGTTATCGTCTGGTAACATGGATTTTCATAATCGTTAGTCGGTAGTCTCTTGAACTGATTCTAGCAAAAAAACTGCATCCAAAATGTATTCGATACTCATGCGCCCATATAGGCTGGACTAAGAACAAATTTCAATTTGATATTGAGAAAAATTTAACTGCTTTCTAACACCCTGTTAGAATAATAGCATTTAATTACTTCCACATCCACGTAGTGGATTGGAAGTATAGTAATCGCAAAAAAATGTTCAAAAATTTTTATTCGTGAAATAGGTTTAGAATGTCATGAAACGTCGAGATTTTAAATTTGAGCGAAAAAAAAAAATTCTGTCTGTCGGTCTGTCTGTCTGTAACTTTTTTTTTGTCCGCACGCTTTCTCCGGAACGGTTTAAGATATTGACCTGAAATTTTGTACACGTATATATTATAACGAGATCTGGAACTGGATTGTTTTTTGAGGAAATCCGGTGAAGGGTTGGGGGTTAAATAGGGGTAAATAGGGGGAAATAAGTAAAGCAAGCTTGTAAGAGTCCAGAAACTTGAAATTCGGTGTATGTACTAGAAGCCAAAGCGTCAGATTTTTTAATAATATTTTTCTACCCCCACCACCCCTACTCCAATTTGAAAAGGGTTGATAAAATAAAATCGAGATATTCATTTGAAATTTGGTACACGTATGAATTATAACGACATCTGGAACTAGATTATACTTTGAGATGATTCCGTTGAAGGGTTGGGGGTTATTTAGGGGTCAATAGGGGGAAATAAGTAAAGCAAGCTGGTATGAGTACAGAAACTTGAAATTCGGTGTATGTACAAGAAGTTAAGGCCTCAGATTTTTTTATAATATTTTTCAACCCCCCCACCACCCCTACCCCATTAATGGGGTTGACAAAATAAAGTTGAGATATTCATTTGAAATTTCGTACACGTATGTATTATAACGACGTCTGGAATTAGTTTATATTTTGAGATGATTCCGTTGAAGGGTTGGGGGTTAATTTGGGGTAAATAGAGGAATATAAGTAAAACGTTGGTAAGACTACAGAAACTTGAAATTCGGTGTATGTACTAGAAGCCACAGCATCAGATTTTCTTATAATATTTTTCAACCCAACCACCCCTACTCCAATATGAAAAGGGTTGATAAAATAAAATTGAGATATTCATTTGAAATTTGGTACACGTATGTATTATAACGACGTCTGAAACTAGATCATAATTTGAGATGATGCCGTTGAAGGGTTGGGGGTTAAATAGGGGCAAATAGGGGAAAATAAGTAAAGCAAGCTGGTAAGACTACAGAAATTTGGGATTCGGTGTATATACTAGAAACCAAGGCCTCAGATTTCTTTCTAATATTTTTCAAACTCTACCACCTCCGCTTCATTATTAATGGGATTGATAACATCAAATTGAGATATTCACTTGAAAGTTAGTACACGTATGTATTGTAGTGACATCTGATTGAGATGACTCCATTGAGGTGGTAGGTTGTAAATAGTGGAAAATAAGTACGGTAAACTAGAAACTTCATTTTTAACGTATATGGTAGAAACCAACTCCTCAAACATTTCTATGACATCTACCCCAAATATTATTAAAATTCTATGACCAATAATTTCCACATACTAGAGTGCAAATATAGTCAAGATGTTTCCTTTAAAGTGACTTGGACGAATAATCTGGATGTGGAAGTAGTGATTCCTTAGGCAGCGGTTTTTTAATCGTATTAAATTTCTCTATTTCACTCGATGTACAGCTATATTATATTAATTTCTGATCCGGTTCTCATGAGCTATTTGATCTCTTTCTAATATGGGAAAATAAAATAAGATACTGCGACAAAAACCCCACAACATCGCAGATAGCGGCAGAAGAAACTATTTGTACGTTAGGTCATATTATATGCATAATAATAATTATATTGAATAGGTATATAGAATAACATTACATTCAGGTTTCGATTTTGTTTTGAGATAACGTTAGTGTTCCAGTTGCACTTTGTGGCAATTAAAATTATTATAGTGCATATCCCATGGAAGTGCTTAATTACTATCATTAGTGTTAATTTGAAAAGATTCGCACGTCCTCGTTAGGAAGCTTTCTGAGGAATTTGTTATTAATACATCGACAACACAAATAACATTTTAGAATGACAGGTCTTACTAAGGTGCACTTTTGTAATAACGAACTGAAAAGTTATATTTTTGGATATATTGGGAGCAACTAAGTAATTTTCAAAAAATCACCTTGTTTGGTTTAAATAAAGAATATGAGAAAAACACTTTAAAATGCACCTTACCATTCGTTTCAGTCAAGGTCTACACCTTGACACATAAAACATTTGATGTAGGTATTTCATTGGGAAAAATATTCAGAATAAATAATTATGCTAATGTGTTTCAGATCAAATGTCTGCTTTTATAGCTTTGGCATTTTTGCTCCAATAGAGCAGTAGCAGCTGACGTCACAACATGGCTGCCAAAGTTGCCTGGGTGGTAATAACCTAGTTTTGGATTTGTGTGCTTTCTGATTAATTCGAGTTTTTAAAGAATTTGTTGTGCTTTTTTAAACGTTTTTTTTTTTCGTGTCACATCAGTTTTGGGTGTTTTTCGTCTATTATACATTTCGCGATTTATTGATCTGACTTTAATTTAGTGTTTTATTTGTGTTTTTCAACCGGCGTGTTATCTTGCGTACCTGTCAAAAGTTATTAATTTTCGATATGGTAAGTGAATTTCAGTGAATTTATTATAATTTTATTTATATTCTACATTTTAGGAGTCCCCTCATTACATTTCTAAGATGAAATGTATTAATGGAGCCAACCTATATGATTTAAAAGTGAGAGATTGAAACTATATCGTTGGATGATTTTTCAAAAATATAATATAGCATTGAATTAATGTGACCCTTCTTGTAAATAAAATTTATATCTAAACTATAAGACTATTATTATTCATACTTGCCCTTATAATTATGTATAATATGTATAATTTGAAACATTCAATGATGGTAGACGATGCTGTTAAAAGTGTGTTTTTTTTCATTCTGTTGTGTTTTAACTCAATTAAGTACCTTCACTTGTATTTTATTTGTGTACATTATCAATATTTTGAACCTCTAATTATAATTGTAAGAATCAGAACAGATACCAAACTAAGGATATAGCTATATAAAGTATTCGGAGCGTATTATGTTGCTAATTTAAATTAAATGGAAACTGAAAAATGATCTCTCAGTCCTATCTTTTTATTAGATTTACTATTACTCCTGCATTTCATAATACAAACCTTTGATTGTTGTTATTAATGTGATAAACACTTAAACTCGTTACAAACTTTTGAGCTTAATAAAAGTAAATCAATAAAAAGTTGAAGGGAAATATTATAAATCGTCAAAAAACGTAGATTTTACAATAGGTTTATGAAACCATTAATATATGATTGATATATTGGCATAAATCAATGAGTATTTTGATAACTTTTAACCTAGTGTAATAATACTACCTAACCTATGTCACTGCCTAGCTGTAACTGAGCGTATATTAATTAAACATTTGCTAAATATGTCTTGATATATACCTATGTACAAAAAATGCAGAAAAATCCAATATAGCCTTTATTTTCACTAATTTATGGGTTCACAAAGATGTCAACGTTCTTGACACTAAACTTTACACTGGTAAAAACAACACTAATAAAGTATATATAAAATTTTCTCTCATAGTAGATTTAAAAAATATATATTTATGAACATCACAACATCTATCTGATGTTAAGAAATCCTCCACTTTAATTTATATTGAACGAAAATTGACCCCAACTCAAATGTCAAATTTCTGAATTTACCACCCAGGCAACTGACAGCTGGCAATACTGTGACGTCACTGCTAGTGCTCTATTGTATTTTTTCAACATTGGTAAATCAGCTTTTCCATAAGAGGTAGCTGAAAGCTATACTTTAGTTACTTCCGTGGTTTCAGGCAATATTACGGTATACGGCCAAGAGTTACTGTAAAAGATCACTTGTTTTTTTAACAGTTCAAACTGAAGATGTTGTTTATAAAGAGACACATATCTTTACAATCGCCTAAAACCTACCTCCAATCATCAGTGTTACTATGCTGAAGGTGTGTTTTTACTTGATTATAAAACAAGAGCTTCACTGAACCGTTGTTAATGTTATTTATGTAAATTGCAATTTTATTTTCTATTTAAAATATTTTTATTGAAGTTATAAGTCCACCGACAATTTTTTAAATGACAACGCTCAGTTTTACTGATTTTTTTTACGTATGCACTCCCAAAGACTATGGTATATTCTATAACATTTCTTTAAAGATAAAAGTATATCTGTGCAGAAATATGTTATATCCTATGTTCACTCAGTCGAAATTTTAGCGATTTAAATGTCTCAACTATAGTGCATTTTGCGCACACATAGAATTCTACTGTATTCGCCAAATATGATGAAGTCGCCTGACGCAGATAAGTCTCACCAATTCTTTCTGAAACCGTACGTCACTCGTGCATGATCGGTGTAATTGAAAGGAAACGTCTCTGCGTAACCGTCCACGATTACTACAATTAGCGTTATGTTTAGGAGAGTCACGGATAGAAGTCGTCTTCCGCGCAGGTTCATCATATTTGGCGATTACAATATTTGTGCAAGTTTTTGACACCAGAATAATGTAGTTATGGCAACAAAGTTCAGATTCTCCATACCAATTTTAATTTTAAAACAATTTCATTTTCATTTCTTGTTGCAGGTAATGCAATTGTTAACTACAAATAGGTGAGTGTGAATTTTATTCTATCTTAACCAAAACTTAAGTACCTTGGTCGTCATATTCTCGATCCAGATACAGTCAGTTTTATTGTATCTAGAAGTACGTAGTACTAAGTACAAAAACTAATTTACAGATGAATCATCCTTTTCATTACATAGGAAACACAATCCATCCGTAGTACGATATTGGTCTCGGAGAAATAAACATTTGAGTGTTGCTGTTCAAACTCAGTATCCTCAAAAGTTGAACGTTTGGATGGGAATTTTAGACAATCATATTATAGGACCACTGCTAATCGATGGCAATTTAAATGGCAATAAATATTTAGAGCTTTTACAAAACCAAATAATTCCTGCAGTTCAAAATTTTCCTGTCAACTTTGACGACATTTGGTTGACGGCCGTCCAAGTCACAATACCTTAACTGTTATTAATTTTATGGAAAGAACATTTCCCAATCGTTTAATAGCTACGAGGGAAATGATAAAATGGCCCCCCAGGTCACCTGATTTAGCACCCCATGTGTAATGAAGTATCCTAAAGTCATACCTCATTACTAAGAAGTTTCAGTGTAGTGCCGTGTGCACATTTGCCACACGACGGCGATTCATACTCGATATACTAAATTTGCACACCGCCCGACTCCGACCGTCTCAAAAAGGAGGGATAGTTTCGTGTATAAAAGCCCAGCCGCGGATCGAGAAGAGCACTGGGTACATCTCTCCGTAAATTGCCGATGGCGCGCTGAGCCGAAGACACTTTGCTGATTTATGCACCAAGTGACGTGACTCTCCGGAGCGAATATATCTTGACCTAGAAAAGTTCTACGGCGCGTTGAACCGAAGAACGGACCTTGTGCCAAATGTTATTTAGTCCAGCGATGTCCCGTCGTCCCGACGAAACCGACACGGAGCAAATATAAATTAACAGAGGAGTGACCCGGCGAGTTGAGCCGATAGCTTGCTCGGGTTGACGGTTATTAGCCCGCCGCCGTTTCCGCCGCCAAAACCCCTACTCGTCGCATCACTGCATTACACTCTCGTCGTCTCTCTCATTCATACGATTTAAATGTCACCTGATTACCAATAACCGTAAAAGATACGGACCTGAAAACCGATAACCTGTAACTATTGTATATTATGTAAACCTGCATATTTTACCTGTTGAAGATAATAAAATTGTTAATTTTGATTGGGTTGTCTTATTAAACTAATCTGGATCCTGAACTAATCTCCGACTCCAGCTACCCGGAGCAAAACACCGTTACATAATTTGGCGCCCGAGCAGATTCCGTTACATAATTTGGCGCCCGAACAGATTTTAAGACATTAGTTCATTCCGGATAACCCAAAAGGTGACATTTACAAACGAGAGATAGACAAATAGAAAGAGTGTAACATAATTTAACACCCGAAACAGATTTTAAAAGGTAGATTTACTCCAGACAACCCAAAAGGATACATTTATACTAAGAGAGAGATATTAAAATATTTAGAGGGAGACACAAAATATTCCAAGCCATAGAAATGAGTTTGTCAGACACAGATGGTGCTTATGGACTAGAAGTCGCAGATACCACAGTAGGATGGATATATAAATTAAAGAAAGATGAACTGCAAGTAGAATTATCCAAGTACAGCGCAATTACAACTGGAACAGTGGAAGAACTCCGAAGTAGACTAAAAAGTTATTTACGTAGCGAGGCAGCCAAGAAAGTTGATGGGGGGCTTTTTAAAAGAAACCGCGTGCAAACATGCGTTTGAATAAGCCAATAATTTAGTTGAGTTACGGGAAAAACTTATCCAACTTTGTACAAGAATTGTTCCAAATCAACTCAGTGATATGAGAGATTCATTGTATAATCGGTTTGGCTATTGTTTGGCACAAGAAGATGGTTTGTTTGAATCCTTACTTCATTAATTTATTGTTTGATAATTATTACTTGATTTTAGTTTCTGAGGGTTATTTAATTTTATTTTAATGTTCTATTTTCATTTCGGTTTTAATAAAAATGATTATTTTATTCCCATAGCATTTACGGCCAAAAAAGAAACTGCAGAAATGCTTTCAATAGAAGAAATTATTTGTAAAAAATGTGACAAATAACTTCTTGGGTTTTGACGAAGAGATATTGTCTCGTTTCGTATTAGAAATTATTACCTACATCCGCACCCATCCTTAGTTCATGCCGTATTAAATTCAATTCATTGTATGCCTCTGCTTTCACGATTTATGGAACTAGCGGGGCGTGTTCAATTAAATCGTTATTCCTATACCCTAAACTGCATTTTTCGAATCTGTGTAAATACCTTGTCTTCTGTTATATAATCTGATAAGCCATTGAAGAAAATATGAAATAAGAGTGGACCAATGACAACCCTGAGCTACCCCGATTTCCATATTAAGGGTATTAGATGTTTTTGTCTTCACTGGTACTAAGATTTTTCGATTTTCAGTTCAAGAAGTTAACCGTTTTAAAATATTTTCGTTTATTCCTAGTGCTTGTAACTTGAACTCCAGCAACTTCGGATTAACTGAATCAAATGCGGTAGTTAGATCAGAAGACAGACTAACTACTTATTTGCCTTTATCAAGGTCGTGGTAGATGTGGCTAGTTCTGTGGATTTATTATTTATTTAATCCTCTTATTTACAACCATACGATATTGCCATCTACCACAGCTACTAGGCATATTGTGCCATCTAATAGCGGTCTAGGCGACTGCTACCATCTCGGTAACATATTACAAACGCCACTAAACACTAGGGTCGCAGTGACGATGGTTCAAGATTTTTTTTTTTTCAGAAGAAATGAGCGAGAGACAAATGAAAAACTCCTGAGTGAAGAACTTCGAGCATCAATTTTTTTTCTCAAACTCAAACTAATCTACGTTGTAGTGGGCATTTTTGGGCTATAATTTTCAGGATCATTTGTGATAAGATTATTTATTTGCCCGATTCCAAACACTACATGAATTAGATTGAATCCTGAAAATTATACCCCAATAGTGTCCACTACAACGTAGATTAGTTTGAGTTTGAGAAATAAAAATGGATGTTCCAAGTTCTACTCACCCAAGCCTAGACATCTGCCCTCTTTTCATGAGTTTTTCAATCCTGAACCATCGTGCCTGTTCGGAATTTCGCAGTATGTTTTCCCACTACAATGTCGTTTAGTTTAAGCTTGAGAAAAAAATGGTTACTCAAAGTTTACCTGACTTAAGCTTAAACTATCGCCCATTTTCTGCTATTTTCCAATATATTTTGGTTAATACGAAGAGATGCAGCATCTGTATAGATAATTGTCCATGACCATCGTGACCCAAAAATCATAAGAACTCATGTGTGGAGCATGTACTTTATTCGAAAATTTCATATCCGCATGAATTTAAACTATAAGAATTAAAATTACTGGACGAGTTTAAAAAAACTCACACTAGGGACCCCTAAATCTTAATATTTTTTTAATGAAATTCTCAGGCCCTCGTGGACCCAAAATAGAAACTAATTGTCATATGCGCAAGATAAAATTCGAGATTTCGTTTTTGGTTGAGTCACCCTAAACATCCATACCCTGCCTAGGCTTCGAACCCGGTACTCCGCGGTCGCAAGCTAAATATCTTTGCACTGCGCCACTGACTATGAGTAAATAAATGATTAGTTTCTAAACATAGATGTATTCTATTGGCAAATGCTTTCTCAGAAATTTTACATAAATAACAGTATGGTCATCTGTTATTAAAGCCAAGTCATTTGTGTAGATAAAGTATAGTAAGGGCCCTAATATCGATCCCTGAAGTACACCTCTTTGTATTATGGTTTTTTTTCTCAGATTTTAACAAATTTCCTGTCTCGTCTACTTCAATTACACATTGCATTCGATTAGTTAGATATGAAACTATTACTTTTGTGCAGTGCCTTTGATACCATATGTTGATTTATCATGTTATGTTGTGTTCTACACTGTCAACGGCTTTTGACAGATCTAAAGAGAGAGCTAGAGTAGTTTTCTTGCTGTTCATAGAGTCAATGATTTCACATAATGCTTGATAGACAGCTCGAAATATTTCCAGAAAATTTATTAATCTGTCGTATATTATTTTTTCAAATATTTTACTGATGTTTGATAGGAGTGCTATTGATCTATAATTATTTAATTCATTTTTGTTACCTTTCTTATAAATAGCCCTGATATGAGATGTTTTTAGACTATCTGGAAAGATATCAGTACTTAGGGATAGATTTATTATATATGATAGTGGATGAGATATTTCAAATGCTATTCTTTTTAATAGTTTCACTGGAATTTCACAGGTTTTGTATTTTTTAGACTTATAAACATGTTATACACCTCATTTGGACATGTGGGTTCTAGAAATATACTTGATTCAAAAGGATGAATACGTCGGTCATATATACTAGTTGACTGTATTTTAGGACACTGCTTTATAAAGTGGATATTAACAGAATTTAGGACAGACGTTTTATTGCTTTCGTTGGTGTTAATATTTTTTTAAATGGACTCCTTTTCAGTGTGTTTTGATCCTGTGATTTTTTTTACCAAAATCCAAATATCCTTTATATTTTTCCGTTGAGGTTTCACCTTTTTGGTTTTGTTTGTACAGAGCTCGCTTCGTTTTACATGATATTTTTATGCCTCGTGTGATCCAGGCTTTAAATATATTTTCAGTTTTTAATAATTTTATAGGAAATATTGAATTTAAAATGTTCTTTACTCCATGTTTAAAAATGAATTATTTATTATTTGTTTGCTTATAGTAATGAAACATTTTCTTTATAGGATTTTGCAAACAGTGGAAAGAAAAGCTATCTATTAGAACTAAAGGAAAAACTATATATAAAAATATTAATGAAATCTTTGCATTCTTTCGATAACCTGACTTCTGGTTATGCTAACAAGTAAAATTCTGATTTGCCATTCTCATTTTAACACTAGCATCCAACCTAGTCCCCTACGGCTAAGCAGGCTAAACTAGTATCTACATGATCCGCTACGATATGTAAATTCAGTTAAAAATGAGAACAAAGACCTGAAATTAATTTATTTACGTACCTTGTCTTTAAAAATTTTTTTTCATTCTAATGAATTACATTTTCATAAAATCTCATTCAGTTTCTTGGAAATGCTTAGCCTTTGAAACGTTTTTCGTCCTTATTGATGACTCATCAGAAAAGCCTAAAGCCACTCATAACGATGTTCCATGCAAAACTAAGACATTTTCTATGAATGGTATAAAATAATTATAATTGACATTGACTGATAAAAAACAACAGATCTTCACCTATCTATTAGCTAACTAATATTGGAGCCTTTATACTCTATGCATGTTTAAAAGTGAATTATTTATTATTTGTTTGCTTTACTATAAGCAAACAAATTGTTTGTATAAGCAAACAAATTGTTTGCTTATAGTAAAGCAAACAAATAATAAATAATTCACTTTTAAACATGCATAGAGTATATAGGCTCCAATACTAGTTAGCTAATAGATAGGTGAATATCTGTTGTTTTTTATCAGTCAATGTCAATTATAATTATTTTATACCATTCATAGAAAATGTCTTAGTTTTGCATGGAACATCGTTATGAGTGGCTTTAGGCTTTTCTGATGAGTCATCAATAAGGACGAAAAACGTTTCAAAGGCTAAGCATTTCCAAGAAACTGAATGAGATTTTATGAAAATGTAATTCATTAGAATGAAAAAAAATTTTTAAAGACAAGGTACGTAAATAAATTAATTTCAGGTCTTTGTTCTCATTTTTAACTGAATTTACATATCGTAGCGGATCATGTAGATACTAGTTTAGCCTGCTTAGCCGTAGGGGACTAGGTTGGATGCTAGTGTTAAAATGAGAATGGCAAATCAGAATTTTACTTGTTAGCATAACCAGAAGTCAGGTTATCGAAAGAATGCAAAGATTTCATTAATATTTTTATATATAGTTTTTCCTTTAGTTCTAATAGATAGCTTTTCTTTCCACTGTTTGCAAAATCTTATAAAGAAAATGTTTCTTTACTCCATATACAAAGGTGTCATAAGCCATATTTGGATCAGTTATGGGCCTATGGTTTTAATCCAAGTGCGAATCTTCTTTCTTGAATAGGGGAATTACTTTACCTAATTTTAAAATAGCCTAAATCTGTCCAAGATTTATTGATAAATTAATAAGGTGTGCAAGAGAAACTGCTATAACATATTTATTAAACTTTAATAATCGTATAGTTTGCAAGTTACAGCAAAACATTGTAAGATCATTCCTTTTAAGGTGATTAATAAATTGTTCTATTGTCAATAAAACTATTTCCGTTTAGATTCTCCACAATAGTAAATAATCAATCGCTGTTATTTCCGATTGTCCTTCAGCATTGATTTTATACTTTAGTCGTAGGTGTACCCTCGCACATTCATCAATCTCGCATAGCGTCCAGTTCCCAACACTTAGTATAGCAGCATCTCACCCACCAGAGGAACGTTTTACGACCTAAAGCGAGCGTTTTTACGACCTTCAAATCGTCCTCGTTTACGACAACGCTGAGTGAATCAGAGAGGAGCAGCGATTTATTTCATTGCCGAATCAATTTACAAAACATGGAGTCGATAAATTTGGGCACTTGTGCAGCGTGTAAGGTTCCGGTAAATATTAGCAAGTCATATAAACCTAATAAAAGTAAACATATCGTAAAAATGTAACGTGTAAGTTTCTAATTAATTTTAGGCATGGCTGAATGATGTATACTTTGTGTTGCAATCAAATAGAGTTGTCGTAAATTTCTGACTCTTAATACATTTGTTTGAAAGAAATAAATGTCATTTATTGAAGGAATATAGGGAGATAGATATAGTTCGAGCAACGGGGAGCAGCAGTAGGCAGCTTTCAGCGAGGAACTGATGATAGCAGATGATATTCTGCCGAAACGTCGTTTAGATAACCATGGCCTCCACAGGAGCCTATCAACTACGCGAGAAAACTCCCGGAAGCACAACAACGCTTCATAGATTCTTTATTTCACCACTATATGTACATATATGAACATTTGGAGCAAGTAAGGGAAGTAACTAGTGAACAAATTTTTAATATACAGTAAGTTTGTATCTGTGTATATGTTGTATATCATTTCGATAAAAGAAAAGAAACAATAAATTCTTAAAACATAGCAACATTAAAATACAGATACGAAAAACTTTTGATGTTACCCCATAGGAGCACTACGTAGGAATGTCTAGAGTGGAAAAGGGAAAAATAAGCATTTTTTAGAGTGTCGAATTCGAGAATGTTTTTAATTCCCTTGTATCTCTCTACAAATGTTTGTCAGTTAAGCAATCTACAAAATTGATTATTTTTCTACCTAACAAAAATTACCTCTTTAATCATGATCTACTGAGAACGGTTAAAAAATAAGAAAATTTAAAAAATATAGGCTTTGTTTAGTTGGAAAATTTCATTAAACCTTAGAGTCATAGTGGTATTTTTACCACCTATTTCATATCCATTTTTCAAATATTTAAAGAACTTTTCAGCACACTTCAGTTTGGTTTTCTGCTATTTCTGACACTATACCAATATGTCTCCAAAACTCAAGAGTAATGATTGCGATATATTATATATTATTATTGTTATAAACTGGTTATATTTAAAAATATTTAAAAAATACGAAAGAAAAATTTTCAGTTGTTTCTACGACATTTTGTTTGTAACGAACAATGTTATTCTCCGATAGGAAAAAAATGTTTTTTACTTTTTAGTACATTTTACATTTTCCGAGACATTTTCTTTTTTAGTGCAATTCTTGAGATTATATCTTTTTTAAATATATAATTTTATTTTTTACTTTTTGGTACTTACTTATTTTACAGACAGACAGACAAAACCCTTTCGTTTGATACCCATGTCAAGGGAGTTGTGAAGAAAATGGTAATCCGCCATCTTGTGACGTACGCCATGTTGGATTTAAAACGATATTAGATACACTATTATCACCTGGCTTATATACGTGTGCAAAATTTCAAAGCTGCAGCTTTTTTGGGACTAGTCGAAAGTTTGATTAAAAGATTTGTCAGACAGACAAAAAAGTAAGATAAATAAAAGCTGTTAATTTACTTTTTAATCTTTACTTATTTTACAGACAGACAGACACAACCTTTTCATTTGGTACCCATGTCAAGAGGGTTGTAAAGAAAAGGGTAATCCGCCATCTTGGTGCATATTTAGATATATTGTTTTTCATCATATACCGAAATAAAAGGCATCATGTTATACGAAGATTAAAACACATTAATAATATTAGTCTACCAGATTATACAGTAGTTTTTTCAAATGTTGATAAATACCAGGCCTATTAACTTATCGGCTGATTGAAAAAAAAAAACACGTTGGGGAAACCAGGTGTTTGTAATCAATTTTTTTAGTCAAGTCAAAATACGGTTTCCCTATTTCTTGATAAATCCTGAATGTAATTATGGTTTTAAACATTTATTTTCAAAACTTGAGCATAAATATATAGAAAAAACACACACATATTTGACAAAAGACTGAGAATTACGCCCATATCTGCCAAATCTGAACTTTGTTGAGAACTCTTTGAATGAGCCCTAAATTGGTCACTTTCTAGTAGTTTTAATTGAAAAAAGATAAAATAATTTTCATTTAGAATATCACTTTCTCAATTATTTTTTATATTAATCTTTTAGACATTCCTGTATGATATCTCGAACTTATAGGATGTTGTCTATTGGCAGTTAACCGGAATTCCCTCTTGCTAAATCCTAATTGGTCTTTTGACTCAAATGGCAGTCACTGAAGTACAGAAAAACTATTGAATGATTGGTATCAAAGACCGACACATGTTCAGAGTCATTAATTTGACGGAGTCGTGTATTTAAACTATATTGTATTTCATTGCCTGATTCTCTTATGGTATTAATTTGAGTCGGAGAAAAGAGCACAGGATTATATTAAATGTTGGCTATAAAAATAATGGCTCTGCGAATACCACGATTAATTTTTATTTATTTGCTTTGTGACTGCAACAATCTCTTATATTGCTTTCATGATTTAAGCGTCTGTAGCTTATGTTGTATCCATAATATTCTTATATGGGGGAGGTTGAATCATACAGTATGTATGTAATTTCGTTATATACGAAATATCTCCAAAATCTCTCCTCAGAATTGTAAACGTCTCGGAGAGAAATATTCAATTTTATTAAGTCCTCCCTTTGTTTCCGAGAATATTGGAGTGAGTTCAGAAAGTTCTTAAATGTTATCAAGTAAATTATTTATTGGTACATCATACAAACATATTTGCACAGGTCAACACTACATTTTCCTGGAAATGCTTCTTCACTCTGAGGCAATACATTAAAGGATTTAATGAAGGAAGAACCCGTTCTATACCTGATTTAATAAAGCCTTAAGTCATTTATATTTAGATTATCCACATTTCTTGTAATATATCAGTGTATTTGAGCTTGTTTTGGATATGACACTTCATTGCTTTTGATGTACAGAACACACAGCATTATATAAATCGATGTCATTCTATTTAATTGTGTACGAAAATCTTTACACAATTTCTTTAATTTTAACCCACCATTGGTACGATCTGCTGTTCTTTGTAGCCTGAAAACATTGTCAGGGCAAGCAGTATGTCCTCAAACCGCATAATGAATGATATGGTTGAGTGGATAAGGCTATGATATTCAGTAATAAGAGTTTGTTGAGAAACATCGCTAGATAAATTTCGAAGCAGGTATATATCCTCTAATACTTTGATTCAAACATAACTCATACCATGTTAATTTAGAGTCTAAGTACGATCCTAAGAACTTTACAGAGTCAAAGTTAATAAAATTTTATATGTTTTTGAATCATTGTTTCTATATTTGTGATATCTAGACTTGATTTATTCGAAATAAACCACCTTTGAGTAACGGATTGTGTTGACTAGACTGACACGTTCAAGTTACAATCAATTATGTTAAAGTAATCTGCAGACATGATTATTATTGAATCTATTATTGAATTTAAGAGATGATTTATGGAATTAGAAATAATGTGGGTCTCAAAACTGAACCTTGTGGAACTTTAGATTCAGAACTAAGTAAATCGCACTTCATTACAGAAGGCGTGCGTGCTGGCTTCTTTCGCTCCTGTTAGAAAAACTTTAATAGTCGAGTTTGATCATTAATATTTGAAGTTATACACAGTGAAAAGTTCTTTAAAAGTCCAGAAATACAGAGCATGTAAACTTTTTCTCTTCAGTTTCTTCATAGTGTTTGTGAACTTAAGAAACGATGTGCTAACAAACAGATCTATTGTGCCTCATTTCTGATATTATTTCATCCAACAAGTTCAGCATATCGATAAATTTGTTGGGTGAGAAATTGTCCAGGTCTTCTGGTACTAGTTATCCTTTGCCAAAGTATAACTAAATTCTTTCTCCAGCGGGACAGTCTGATAGAACTAGTCTAAGATAAAGCTTACGGAAATTAAAAATGATAAGGTACAGTGAAAATGTTCATGTAAAAGCCCTCCTTACTAGGTGAAAAGTACATAGCTCTGCAGCCGTAAGACCATCTCGGGGAGGGAAGCATGGGCGGGAGGTCAAACGCATTAATTTTAATGTTTAATCAAAATAAAATCTTTGAATGCAGCTTTGAAATTTTGTGTAATTATCGTTTTTAACTGTAGAAATTATTGCCAGAAATCGATAGTTGAAAGAAAATTATTAAAATTATTAAAATTTGACATCGATCAAGGTGCAGTTCTGACGATTTTGTTTTTGTATTTAAAATCTCCCTATTTTTCCGAGTTTTCCGGTTATTAACGTACCAGTGACATTAATGGAACAAAAAACAAATCGAATTCGCGGAATGTCAAAAAATGCTATTTCTCGTTCACTTCTGTCAGCCCGAATTTTCGATTTCGCCCATGCAATTAACGATGCTGTGAAAATGCCAATTTCGATCTTTCGATATCGACATTAGGAAGTCTTCCTGCTGATGTATTTATTTAGTTATCAACATTTAAAATTTTCATGTTTTGCTCTTCTCGACGAGACTAATTCTGTGGCTTGGTTCTAAAAGGTCCAATGTATATAATTCCAGAGCGTAAGTCAACATTGTCCCTTTTAGCATTTTTAACAGAAATATTTTTCACAAACGTACTTTGTACCTTGCCACGTAAATTTTACATTAATTTTACAAGCCTTGAGACATTGGCCTTTTTAAGTAAAAAAGATCTGAAAATATCTAGTTCTATGGTATATATTATTATAACTCAAATTAAGAAAATAGAACATTGGCCCTTTTAGAACCAAGCCACAGAATTGAAATTTCATGTCTACCCGGACCGTAGCACATCGCGTTAAGCGACTACATTCACAGCGGATTTCTCGGTTCGAATCCTGTACGGGTGTACTTTTTCCCTCCCCAGGATGGACTTCTGGCTTTCAGCTAGTAAGGAGGGTTTTTACAAAAAAGTTTCACTACACCTTACCATATTTAATTTCCGTCTAAACATACTTTACCGTTTCACCATTTTCTGAACACATGACATTCCGCTTTTTCCGCTAGTCCGATGCTGCGTAGGTAATGACAGTGTATTGACCAGTTAGAGATGGATCAGAGTTAATTTTTCGCCAATTGAGCTAGAGCCTTCGGGCAATTCCAAAAATTTTTAATATACAGCTGTAGGATCAAAAAGTTTAAGAGCATTTTTCAGGAAACAGGACGAAAGTATATAGAACTGGAGAATGAAAGAATGCACTACGCATTCCACTGTTATCAACTGACGTATTCCGTCAGCAGAGCCCTCTGCCGCTTTGTGAAACATTACCTCCAATTTTGTATGCTATTTCTCAAGATAAAAGCAACAAGTCGACTGGTCTATTTCTGGTTTCTTCAGTTTTGACTTCTGATTAGTTTGTCTGACTTTATACGACATACTGTATAAGTAATTTGCAAAGTGAATATTATAACAACCGCGCAATTACCGCATTAACATTTTCAGGTCAGATGATGCGAGTTTAATAGAGGTTTAAAAACACCATAATAAAGAAAATGCATTAAAACCATTAAAGAGAAATGTACACACAGTTACAGTTAATTTGAGCTCTTCAACGTAAAAATAAAGCAAATGTAGTTCATCTTAGGTGTTCGTATTTGTCACGTACATGTTCATTTGTTAATACTCTACTATAAAACGGGTATAGTTTATCATAAATCAAGTAAATAGTTCCTTATTGCGCTAATATGGAATGAGTAGCGTATACGGAACATTATTGACCTTTAGCAGCTCTCGTTAGTGTACCCTAGCTTTCTTGCGTTTTATGAAAAATAAGATGGCTGATAGAAATTAACCTAGTTGTGTTTTTGTTGATTTGATTTGCATGTCGATTCTTTTAGATTACAGAATAATTAATACATGGAAAGCTGCGACAGGTTTAGCGATATTTAGTTTTGTTCTTGTTGTATATCAAAAAGTTTCGATATATTCTTCAATTTTGCTTCATTGAGTGAGATTCAAATAAATAGATTTCAATTTGTGACATTTTTCACGGTTCTTGTGGTGTTTTTTATTTTTTTTAATTTTTCGTGCATATTCTCTTGCAATGTTTTTCTCTTTCATTTAAAATATAACTAACAGTATTTAACATTATGTATCTCTGCAAGCGCCTCTAATTCTAAATTCTGCGTATATTTTACACTAGCGACTACTTACTGTACATGCAAAGACACAAGAACGAGAGTATCTAACTCCTTAGCTTTCTAGTATTGACAGGTACTTTAATAGACAATGTTGAAATCCATCTAATCACTAATAAATGAATACAATTTGTGGGGATCCATTTTGAACATTTGAGAAATATTGTAGAAAACTTACCTCCAATAGCTGTAACAGAAGAAGGCATTATAGTGAATATTTGGTATTGTGCCTCTAAAGAAATTGGGCGTATCTTTATAATAATAATAATAATAATCGTAATAATAATAATAATAGACCAGACATCGTCCTAACGAACAAATCAGAGAAACTTACTTTTCTGATTGACATAGCCATACCAAATACTCACAGACTACGACAAGCACATGCGGAAAAACTTAATAAATACAGTGAACTTGCAGAAGAAATTAAAAAGATGTGGCAACAAGACAAGGTATCCATTGTCCCGATCGTTCTGTCCTCAACTGGCGTTATTCCTAATGACTTGAAGAAGAGCCTGGACACACTCGGCCTTAGTCAGCATATTATTGGTCTGATACAGAAAGCTACGATACTCAGCACTTGCAATACAGTCCGGAAGTTTTTAAATCTACCAACTTAATAAACCTACAATAGAAACTTATTATCTTGCTGTAAAGAGCCTATAATAAGCGAACCCCACCCTCAGTGTGTGAGAACTTTGATAATAATAATAATAATAATGATGATGATAGTAAAACTTTATTGATGTGTTATACACAAATTACACAAGTCAGATTATAGTATAAGGAAAGTTAAACAGCTAGAATATACAAATAAGTTATTAAGTGTAAAATAAAGAAGACAAAACTAGGTTAAAACAAATACAAAGATTAAAATTGAATCTGGGACACAGTTTCTAAAATTGTAACAAATAATGATTGACAAGTACCAATAATCACGTTATAGCAGTTATTAAAATCGGTCCCCATGAATTCCTTAACTGAATAAAATGCATTTCTGAGCAAAAATTTCTTTATGGTGATTTTAAACTTGTCCAAGTTAAGTTGCTTCACCTGCATTGGCAGAACATTGTATAACAATATACCATAATAATTTATTCCATTGCCTGTTTTATTTAGCCATTCAAAGTTAATATTTATTTTATTCCGGTTTCGTGTTGGGTAACTATGAATTTGACTATTAGTAGTGAATTTGTATTTATTCTCTTTCACGTATAAGAGTGACAGCAAGACGAAGGCACACTGTAATGTAAGAATACCTAACGAAATAAATTCAGATTTGCAGTCATCTATATACTTAATCCAGCAATTATTCTGATGAGTTTCTTTGAATATCATGTCTTTCCCAAGTTAACTTTTTATCAAGGTAGACTCCCAAGGATTTTACCTCTTTACTAACCGATCAATCTTTGGTATTAAATTTTTTTAGAGTAAAAACCACTTTCACAGTTTGGAAACGTGTTGTGTAAACTGATTAGCTGTGCACCAATCTTGTACTGGATTTTGTGTCGAAATTATTTCAGATATAAGTTCTGAACATATTTAAATAATATTGTTACGGTTGCATCGTTAGCGAATAAAACAAAGTTTGCATCCAGGGCAATGCTTGGCAGATCATTTATATAAATGAAGAATAGTGTCGACCCTACCACAGATCCCTGAGGAACACCGTATTTTGTTGGAAGAAGATTTATGTTTGTGTTTGGCAGATCATTTATTTAAATGAATAATAGTGTCGGCCCTACCACAGATCCCTGAAGAACACAGTATTTTGTTGGAGGAAGATTTAAGTTTATGTTTTGCGATGATACATATTGAAAACGATTAGTTAGAAAGTTATTAAGTAGGCGCTATTGTTGCTAAAACCATAAAATCTTAATTTATTGACTAGTGTTTTGTGTGATACACAGTCATAGGCTTTTGTGAGATCTAAGAATTGTGAAAATATTAGCAGCCATCTTCAAAACCTTCGTTAACAATTTCAATTAAAGAATGAATTACTAATTTTATGGAATGCTGTGCTCTAAAGCCTAGTTGATGCGAACTGAATAAATTATTTGCCTCAAAATGTATTAATGTTATAAGTTGGTCGTTACGAGAGAAATATACGCTGGAAAACCTTTACAATAACGAAGCAGCGAAGATAGTATCAACAACTCTGACGATTTGCAACCAGTATCAGTAGTGTCAGTTTACCAAAGAGTACTATATTTTGATTTAAAAAACGTCGGTCGTTCGAAACTTCACTACAAAATATTGTATCCAGTTGGAAAGAAAGCATAGACTGAATGATCAGTGAGTAGTGTTTATAGATGACCCTTTGAAACCATAAATCCTGAACAGCTAATATTAGAATTAAAATGTTATACAGAGATAGTGTAGAGTTGGAATGGTCAAGATTATACTAAATGACAGATACTAGAAAACAAAATATAGATTGATAATTTCACCAATACAAGAAACTATATATGCAGTCCCAGTCGGTTCGGTTTTGGAGCCACTCCTTGTTATACGATATATGAGTGACTAAAAATTAATTAACTGTATGCCTGCCAAACTCACCTTGCGCACCGCAATATTCTTCCACAATACCCGTAGCGCGCCATGCTTTCTAAATTCTAGAGCATTATTGTTTAACCAATATTCAATAAATTATATATCGTTGCATTCAGCATTGAATTCTACACATTTTCTATTTAAACTGTCTTTCCATATGGCTTTTTTTTTTTCATGCAAAAAATATTTAAAAAACTTAGAAAACCGAAATTTTACTTTTTTGCAAAATTTTCAGTTAGATATTAAATATTCTTAGATCTTGTATTTTTATAGTAAAAATCATACTTTTTGAAGTACTTCGTTTTTATGAAACAAACATCAGAAGAGCATATAATTACCTGCGACGTCTGTTTCTGGAGAAGTAAGTATTTTAAGATATGTCCGAAAAAATCAGTCACGAATTTTGTTCTTTGTTTGGAGAATGCTTTTACTATTCTTACTGTATTATAAGAAAAATATATAACTTTAAATTAACATGCAACTGAAAATTCATTGTCATCTTTACTAACCATGTTTTTTAATTATCATGTGTCGAACATCCTGCTCGGAATTATTTTAAATTTTTTATCCAATCTAGCGTATGGACAAAGCTGAAAGCGAACAGTCTCTCGCAATTAAGCAATAAGATAAATAAATATTTTTCACAAGTAGGGAGCTAAACGAGGATCGTGAGATTGGAGATTAAGCAGCGCTTATTCCGCTAATTAGGCATTAAATGCGGGCTAATTGCTTATCATGTTTCCCAACTGGAATGGCTAACGAAACTGCTCGTATGCGGTAAACTCTCGGCAATTTTCGCGGTCGTACCAGCATGCAACATTACTGTATCTTCACTAAAAATGAATTAAGTCGAAATAAATTGAAAATTCGTGTAATTAATATTGAATTAGGGTTCTGAACTTCGGCACTTCCGTGCTCCGTGTGTCAGAAGATCTAAATAAGTGGGGTTACGCGAGGTAATTTAAAAAAATTAATATCATAAGCTATAAATCGTTGCAGATGTATGACTTACCCTCTAACCAGCGTTTCTCAATCTATGATTAAAAATGTTCAAATCAAATAAATTTATTCATGTTATTACAGTGAAATTGCATAGAGTTGTTATTAGTCGAGTGCAATTAGGTTAGGAACCTAGTTATAATGACTGTATTTTTATGATTTTTTTGCATTGAAACTGTAATATTGAGTACAGAAAAGTGTACTCTTTAAAAATTGCCGCTATTTACTTGCCGGCGTTCCACCCCCTCTAAAGGGGTGAGCATACTTACACAACGATGACAATATAATATTTTAGGATAAAATCTTTAGAAAATGAACTCAAGAGACAGAAAAGAAGTAGTGTGATAGCGCCATTAGGTAAATTTTATATGAAGTGCTAGGTTTTTAATCTTAAGCATCTTAACTTGCCACCTCTTTTTTGTTAATATAACAATAACATCATTTTATCAATGTTGACGACCTGAAGCTTACCAGATACACATTAAATAAAAAGAAGAATCCAATTTCTGTCGAACTAGATACCTATGAACTTCTCGCTATTTGTTTTCATCGTTTTGTTGTATTTTAATTATATAAGTATAGTATAAAGAAGTTTGTTTAAAATAAAACATTTTTACTTGTATTTTTTTCAACAAATAATAATTTATTGTATGAGTGGCCCCTGACTCATAACTGGTTATGAAAAGTAAAAGTGGCTACCGATTTTAGCCAAATTAAGAAACCTCACCGGATCTAATTAATATTAAATGGCAGGTTTCCACTAAACATGAGTATTTATGAATTTTATTCGAGACTGGCACGGCGCGGTCCTATGAGAAAATTTTGATTCAAAAGGTTTATATATTTTTAATGGATACTGATGATGGTGATTATCAGACATTAACGGTATAATTTAATTTTATACGATGTTATTAAATAGTGGAAATTTGTGGCTAATAGGCCTTAAATTAATATTATGAATAGTACATAAATTCATGAGGCTGTTAATAAAATCTACTTAACTTTAACGGTGATGTAAACAAATTGTGCGACTATTAGAAGTATTTTTGTAAATTAAAGTCGTCCACTAATCCTCCAGATATGTGTGTAATTTTTTACTCAATTTTATATTAAGGACATTTTTCAGAGTATGTGTTTGTAGCAATTAACGTAAAATTTACACAGAAAATGTCTTCACAAAACATAAACCTCAAAAATTTAACCGATAATAGTAGACTATCCAATAATATTCCTCAGAAAGTATCAACATTGTGGAAAATCATTCTTTACTGCTGAACATATCTCAGTATTTATTTATTTAACAATACACTACCCAACAGAGCATTCCAATTACACCGTAGGAAATAATAAGTACTTAAAATATATAACGTATGAGAGTAGAAACAAAAGATACAAAATAAACAGATGAAAACAAAGATAAAACAAAAATTTCAAATTATACAGTTAATCTTTTTATCGGAGCTACATTGCA
This sequence comes from Stenurella melanura, assembly GCA_963583905.1. Lineage (NCBI taxonomy): Eukaryota > Metazoa > Arthropoda > Insecta > Coleoptera > Cerambycidae > Stenurella > Stenurella melanura. The sequence continues at coordinate 10,169,998 of OY757310.1, forward strand.
ATGGAATTAATATATCAAACTGGTCTTGAGGATTATTATAGCTTACACATATTATATATAGTGGCGAAAATTTCTGGACGTTAGTTCTGGGAGAGAATAATGAGTTATACCTAGAACGAGGTCTAGGTGTCCGAAAATTTAGTAAGTTTTGATAGCGCCGCAATTTGTTATATTGTGTATTAGTTTAAATAGAAAAATGTGCTGTGACATAGTTCTACGAGTCTCCAGGCTCGAGAGTGAAAATCTATTTATCAGTAGAGTCTGAGGAGAACCAATAGCAGGATAGACACCATCTTCCTTATGACTCAAAGTCTTTAAAATATACCGCTGAATTCTCTGTATGGTCTATATATGTATGTTATAATGGGGCGATCAAATAGTTGACGAATATTCCAATTTTGATCGAACAAAAAATTGATCAGTAGTTTCAGTGTGTTAATGTCGTTAAAATCGCGAGAGCATCGTATTATCAATTCTCATCTTCTAAAATTTCAATTAGTGATGGTATTTATATAGCAATTAAACGATAGTTTGGTGTCAAATATTACACCTAGGTCGCGGAATGTTGATGAACGTGTAAGCACCAAATCTTCTACATGGTAATTAAACTCTACATATTGGCGTTTAGTAGTAAAAGTTAGAACATTACACTTTCTTATACTCAACTGTAATTTGTTTAAATTACACCATTCATTAATTTCATCAAGGGCACATTGCAGTACCACATAGTCACTCACATCATTTACTTTATTGTATAACTTCACATCATCTGCGTATAAAAGACAATTGACACCCAATTCCTCTGCGATGCCATTAATGAAGATATTGAAGAATAATGGCCCTAAAACAGAGTCTTGAGGTACACCCAAGGTAGATATGAATTCCGCAGATCGTTGTCCACGATATTCAATATGGTGATGTCTGTTCAAGATATGATTTGAAAAATAACAAATTTCTTGAGAAGCCAAATCTTTGAAATTTAGAATATAAAATACTATGATCTAGTATGTCGAATACTTTAGTAAAGTCTGTGTAAATTACGTCAATGTGTGAGTTAGTGTCGATAGTATTAGATATATATTGAGTTATACAAAAGAGATTAGATCGTCCCTTGAAGAAACCGTGCTGGTATTCAATTATGCTATTTTTGCATAAGAAAATGGTGGTTCCTATAACGGAGTGTCGAAAGCTTTTGAGAAATTGTTGATAATCATTATATGTCTGTAATTCTCAATATTATTTTTTAGTATTGAAAATACTACTGGGTGCATGATATAGGACCCATCGAGGGACGTATCGAGAGCGACAGATCTGTCTAGGCCGCTGCGCCGGCTAAAATGTTTGAAATTTCGATAAAATTTCAGTCTACGTTACCACAACCTTCGAACAAAGACGACATTTTTATGTTCACTCGTTTCCGACATAGCGCTTTTAAAATTTTCCACCCTGGAGAGGGTGGGGTAATGTATCCTACTGTAGCAAGAAACATATTGGTATTTAGCGTAATGTAATTAAACATTAAAAGTTCATATGCGCTTCTACTGCCTGTGAAACAAAGATTTCTCCCCTGTATATTACATAAAATGGAACAAAGTAGTCTACATCATATCCTTATGTCCCCTTATAAGGTAAGATTAATTAACTTTATAATTGGTCACCGCAGTTTTGTCAGTCAGCAAAGAGAAAGAAAGAGGCAGGAAAATGCACATTTCGGTTTTATCCTCTCTATGTTAAATACTTTTCTTCCGACACTTTTAATTGCCTTAATTAGTAATTATCCATGAAATTAAATTAGTTAAAACATTTTTGTTCTGAATTACTAGGATTTTATTAGCGAGGCAGGCATTTCTTTACTTTTTGTCCGAAGTACACGCCAAGCTATTAAGGTTTTTGTATTTTAATGTGCATAGTTTTCGTATTCTGGCCATTGGCGAGCATAAGAATTTAAATAGTCTTGACGTTTATTGTCTTTCTTGTAATAACTTTTAGGATCTATGAATGCTTTCTGAAATACATGTTTTATGTGTGCACTAAAAAATAAATGACAACTTGATTAACTCGGCAAGTTGTAAATGGTAAATGCATTTAGAGATTTCCATTTGGCAAAAGGAGCAAGAAGCCTTTAAACAGACTGCACATTTTACAATATACCCACAAGGAGAAAAATTAAAAATATTCGAATTTTAGTCGCTTAATAGAGTATTTTTCATTTTAAATTTCTAAAAATAATATCCGTAGATCCTATAAAATAATAACAGTATCCAGTATATTATGAAAAATGACCTTTACGTCTGACTTTTGCATCAAAGGAACAGTTAAATAAAATGTAGTGAAAATGTATAAAAATAATGTGACATTGAAAGGAAATTAGTTTTGTCTCTCAAAGCTTTGTTCGGGCATTTTTGAGCTGTGTGTATTATACAACTCTAAGAATATTTGTGTCTAAATCTAAGCGTTATCTCGTAGAGACAATGTAAATAGATACATGTCTCAAGTTGGGTGGTTAAATATGCGTAATCGTAGAATTCTCCACATAGCTTGTTTCACCCATAATCTTATAAAAATTCAGTGTCCAACATACCTATTCTCCAAGCTGATGCCCCGATCTTTCATCAAAGGGAATTAAGATATATCGAACTCACCATACCCCGACATGTGACAGCAAAATTTCAGAAATCTTTTTCATATCAAGCCGTATCAGTTTATAATTCGCTCCCGACTAATTTAAAAACACTAACAAAATTATCATTTAAATCAAATGTGAAAAAATTACTTCTTGATGACCAGTGACGTTCAAACAACCATTTTTTCTTTTTACTTTGTATGGATGTATGTGTATAACTTAGGCTAATTACATAGTTTTTTGTAGTTCGTTATTGTTTTTATTCATATCTTGTAAATTCTTATGTGGAAATGTTAAGTGTAAATTGTTTTGGTTAAGTGGAAGAACAGCTTGCTGAACTTTGCCAAGACAGAAATATAAATAAAGGCGATTTATCATTATTATTATTATTATTAGTATATTCAGTATCCATTAATCAGATTTGAGATGATTTAAATCAATCAATTAAAATCATGATTTTTATCGAGAGATTTTTATTTAAAGAAATCATTAAATATGTATTTATACACAACTTCTCTCCTTATTTATATGGAACGGTCATTCTAAAAGAATAGTAACTAAGAAACGACATATGAGAATATTAATCTGAATAATGTAGTTCACCATCATTACAAAGAAAACCTAATAACTTCTGATGAAAAAAATCAAAACATATATAGAGTGGTCATTCGACAGCAAAAAATGAATATTATAGTATATTAAAGTATAAGTGGATTTTAAGGTCTTTAAAACACGCGCGATTTTTCGAGCACGACGGCGCAGGCGGAGTGCTCGAAATAGAGCAAGTGTTTTAGAGGTGTTTTAAAACCTCATGAGCTGTGACCTTCATATGCGCAGGGACATAATCCGCCCTGTTGACTCAGTTACACTTCATAAAAATATTATATTTATTGTTTACAATCCCGAGCTCTTGTTTATGTATACAGCAAGGCAGCCTCCAGTGTCTTCAAAAACATACTTATAACTCAGATTAAACTTTGCCTTTTGCGCATTTCGCGGCTCATGAGATTCTGAAACACCTCTAAAGACCAGTTATCCACGAATACTTTACGCTATTTTTTTTTATTGGTACACTTTGAAATCATAAATACTGGTATTATTACTACAAAAAATGGAAATAAGAATTATGAATGTAAAATGGTTCAATTCGTGATGTGACATTAGGATACCTGTCAGTGTCAAATGAGGAATACAAAAATTAATTTGCAATCTGTCACATAGGATTAATTATTGTCACTACAGTTGTTGCTGATTGTATATTGCTTTAAAATGAGTTCTAACATTGATTACTCAAATAGAAAAGCAGATTCGTGGTTAATCCCGCAATAATTCCTGTCAGATCAATAATGAAAAAGTTGACATTTTGACTTCACGTTTGTCGTGTTATTGATGTTGCCATGGTAACTTTAAAACACGCGCGTTTTTTCAAGTTGAGGCGTACTTTAAATAAGCAAATTAGGGTACCAATAAAAAACAATAATTCATAATATTTAGTCTAGGTATTACAATGCTTGAAAAGGAATACTAATTTCGTTTCCGTTTCATTGCTAAGTCTGTTTCTAAGGCACACGAAACAGGAATCAGTATAGGTAGCTCTTACTTAATATCGAGACCATCTTGGGATCTCCACGGTACAACGGTGTTGCTATTATAATTTTTATTACTTCGTCAGAAAACATTGAGTGAGCTGTACCTGAGAGCAGTGGGAAAGGGGGATAAAGCGACAAATGAAGAGATATCTCCCTAATAATCAAATTTTTGCCAAAAATATTTTTCAGCAACCCTGTAGTATTTATTTATGTACTACTTACACTTATTATCAGTTAAATAACATCACTCAATTTACAAAAAACAGCTTATTGTTAATCATAATTTTATATATAGAATAGAACATATTATAGAGAAATTATAAATTATTAAAAAAATATATAGAGAATGTGAGAAAAGCATGATATTTTTATATCGACGATTTATTATTATTTTTCATAAATTGACGATTTTTTATTGTTTTAATAATGATTTTTGTATCCCCTGCCATAGATACATATTGCTAAATTTAATTGAACATGAAAGCATTCCCATGCAAACAACTGAAACACTTGAGCCTTTTATATTGACAGAAAAATAATGAATTTTCTATCAATGTATGAACTTTCTATGGCCTTTAAAATAATCAAGTGGATTTCCGTTGTGTGACTTATAGTTGAATGCCATTCGACATATTCTTCTTTTCCCATCTCATTCATATCTTCTCAGACGTTTTTGTTTTTAAAGAATCACATTAAATCAGTATATCTTGGAGAGGGGAGGAGGTTGATACATTTTATGTGGCACTGACGTTGTTTCTATAAACACAGAAGCACTAAGTCTACACTCATTTCGTCAACCACGTTGCCATTATCTGGAGGTGATTGAAATTGTCGTTGCCATCTGCAAATAATGTCAGCATGCTTATCTAAAATAAAATCAAGTCGTGTGGTGCGAAAATACATTAAACAAATACTAAGCAAACTTTCGATCATGTCATCAGCAGACAATATTAGTGACTGCAGCTGGGTCGTACTTTATAAAACGTGACTGTAGCTCTGTGGCTTCAACTCCGGCGCCACGCTGAAAACTGGCAATTATTTCTTTTCAAATGTTAATGAATCCCGCTTTTAGCCAAAAGAAAAATTAATTTAAAATTGTTACTTTCGCTTTAATCTGCCCGTTTTGCGTATAAATTCCGCGGCGGCATTTGTTTAAACGACTGTTTTAAATTAAATTCATTAATCCGAGTCAGGGGACTGTATTTTAGCAGCCAATAAATCAAAACTTTACAATTAATTAAATAGTCTACTGTGTAGCACCTGTCGACCTATAAATTTCATTTGAGTTAATAAATTATTACAACCGCTGCTTGTTGTCAGAGCATTACAAAGATTCTTCTTCACGCGACCTCATGCAATCCATACAACTTTATGTCGATATTTCCTTCTTTAAATCTCGAGATTTAAAATTAATAATCCATTGCAAATTGACAAATATAGAGGTATTACAGGTATAGTTCAAACTGTAATGAATAAGTAAATAATATATAATAAGTAAAGAATAATATATGAGAAAATGCTGTCATTTCTTAATGAATTTTAATATGAAATAATTTCATTCATTTCATTTCATTAAATCAGCAGAAAGTGCTTTATTCAGTCTCGATAAAGATAAATACGCTGGAGCCACTATTCTATGATTTATCCGAGGCTCTTGATAGCTTAGACCTTGTTTTCATTCGTGGCACGCTCCAGTGACTACTTCCGGCCCGCCGTTTTGAATTTCCCTAATTGGACATCGGATTCGTTATCAACGACCACGAAAACCCCCCAGAGTTCCCATTTTTAACCCGAAAGAGAAAAGAATACGAGGTTTTCCTGAGGATATGACTCTACTTCCGGTCCGCCATTTTAAATTTCCTAAATTGGACCTCAGATCCGTGATCAGCGACCTCAAAACCCCCCGGGGTACTCATTTTCAGCCCAATAATAATAATAATAATCTTTATTGTCCATAATAAATAAATGACCACAAAAAAGTGATATAGGACTAGTCAAATAAGTCACATTTAAAAGAAAAACCTAAACTACTAAAACAACACATACAGAAAAAAATATTTTAAAAACATGGGTCAGTTAAATATTCAGTCACGCTATAAAAACACTTTTGTAAAAGAAATTGGCTAACTAACTTTTTAAATATTTCAAATTGAAGACACCTTTAATTTCAACTGGAAGACGATTAAATAATTTTATTCCTATGTACCTGGGACACTCCTCATATTTTGTCAGGTAATGTAATGGAATACGCAAGTTTTGCCCATTTCTTGTGTCGTAATTATGATGAAAATCATTAGTTTTAAAGGAATCATGGTTAGATTTAACATAATATACTATTTCTAATATATATATATGCATGCCAAGGGTAAAATTTGTAATTCTTTAAATAAATTTCGACATGACGTGTTTCTTGCCGCTCCTACCATATTCCTAATAGCCCTTTTCTGTATTTTAAAGATTTTTTCAAAATTGTGAGAGGCGTCCCAGAACATTATGCCATACTTCGCTCTAGATACAAAGTTAGCATGATAGTAAGCTATTACAGTTGACATATTAGAAATGCTTTTTAACCGATACAATACAAAACATATTGACGACAGCTTCTTTGACAACAGAGTTACATGTTCATTCCAGTTTAATCCACAATCAATGTGCACTCCTAGAAATTTAGTGCTTCTAACTTGCTCAATTGACTTATTATCTACTTTTATCAAATAACTATTATTGAAAGAAGTGAATCTGGGTGTAAAATTAATAAAAACTGTTTTGGAGATGTTTAGGAATAGTTTAGAATTTTGATACCAATCTGTGCATCTATTGATCATATTTTGAGCTGTTACTAATAATTCTGGCACAGTTTCTTCTGAAACAATTAGAGAATTGTCATCTGCAAACATTGTTAAAGTATTTTGATCAAAAATTTCAGGTAAGTCATTAATATACAGTAAAAATAATAAGGGACCCAGAACAGAGCCTTGAGGTACCCCAATTTCAATATCGATTTCCTCAGATCTAATACCATTTATTTCAACTACCTGCCTTCTCTTAGAAAGATATGAGGTAATCCAGTCACAAGTTTTTCCTCTTAACCCATATTTTTGAAGTTTTTCTATAAGCAAGGCATGATTTATTAAATCGAATGCCTTGCTTAGATCCATAAAAATAGCTAAGCAGTTACCGTTTTTTTCCAAATTTTCAAACACTTTGTTAAGAAAGTTCATAATTGCTGTTTCCGTTGACCTGCTTTTGATAAAACTATGTTGCGAATTAGAAAACAATTTATTTTTGTTACAAAACTTTACAATTCTCTTGTACATTACTTTTTCTAATATTTTTGAAATAGATGACAAAAGAGCTACTGGTCTATAATTTTCCGATGATGTAATATCTCCTTTTTTAAAGAGTGGAATAATTTTTGCTAATTGTAGGACTGTTGGAAAAATACCTGTTGATATCGAAAAATTTACTAGGTATGTAATTGGAGAAGTAATAAACTTAACAGATTTCTGTAGTAAATTAGTTGTTATATTATCTAATCCACAGAAATTTGAATTCTTTAGTTCTAAAATTATATTAAATATTTCTGCTTCAGTAACAGGGTCTAAAAATAAAGTATTGTCAACTTTAACATTCAAGTTAAAATTACTATTTGAATTTAAAATTTTTTTGTTTAACTGTCTAGGTTTATCAATGAATTCAAAATTCAAATGTTGGGCAATTTTAAACGCATCGGTTTAAAGGTTATTTTTAATTTGTATTTCATCTATTGCATTGTTTTTATTTTTATTGTTATTTATATTTTCGTTAATAATACGCCAAGCTGCTTTAGATTTATTATGAGAATTTCTGTATAGGAAATCGTTGTGCATTTTCTTAGCAGATTTTATGACTTGTTTATAGATTTTCTTATATTTTTTATAAAATTCAACATCTTCTAGATTATTTGAATGTATCATATGCTTGTATAAATTTTTTAGCCTTCGAGATGATATTCTTATACCTTCTGTAATCCATCCATTTTTGAAAACCTTTTTATTAGTATGTTTTAATGGAAAGCACATATCAATGTAGTATTTTAAAACGTTAATAAAACTGGAAAAACTGTCATCAACTGTTATCGAATTGTACACGTCATCCCACCGTTCTCTACTTAAATGAAATAGGAAATTGTTGAAATTACTATCACAGTAATATCTTTTATCATGAGATTTGTTGTGAATCAAATATTCATCAATATTATATTTACATAGCTGAGCTGTATGGTCCGATATACCACTAAATATAACCTTACATGTTACGCTTTCTGTATTTGAACAAATGTAATCAAGACAACTATTGCAATGTATACCAAATCTGGTCGGCTCGCTTATCAGTACATTAATATTGTATGTCTGTAGCAGATCATTTAGTTCATTTCTTGCAGCAGTATTTAGAAGATAGTCAATATTGAGGTCGCCACATAAAAATATCTTAGACTGAGAATGTTTACATAATTTTTTTAGAACACTATCTAGGCCTGCAATAAATTCATTAAAACTATATTTATCGGGACTTGGTGATCTATACACTGTTAATAATTTTAGACAATTATTACCAACTTTTACGTCAGCAGCACACATTTCTAATGTTCTTTCTCTTGATAGTTCCGAAATATTAACAATTTCTTTTATTTTTATATCAATGTCATTTTTTGCCAGAATTAGCGTACCTCCATTTTTATACTCGCTTCTACAAAAATATGTTATAACACTATAGCCATTAAAAGCAATATAATTTATTTCAGAGAGTGTACACCAATGTTCTGTCAGACACGCAATATCAACATCATACTGATTTAAGAATATTTCAATTTCTTCTACCTTATTTCTAATACACTGAACATTTTGATGTAAAATATTTAAATATGTACTTCCTTTATCCGGTAGTTGCTATTCGTTCTGCGTCTGTTTTATTTTTTGTCTTTGTATCTGAACTTTTTTTAAGTATACAGGACAGTTTTGATCATAAACGTTATGAAAAACATCTAAGCCTAAATTAAATTTCAAGTTAGAATCTACACAGTTTACACATTTAACAATTTCATTCTTACAGGATTCCTTAACGTGGTCATTTTCAGCACAATGTAAGCATCTTGGTTCACTACTACACTTTTCTGCATGATGATCAAAGCCAGCACATTTAAAGCATCGGAAGACACTAACATATTCAAATACCCTACAATAATGAAAAGGATACGAGTTTTTCCAGAGAAATTCACTCTATGATTAGTATTTTATTATTAGTATTACAGGTATAGTTCCAACTATAATGAATGAGAGCTAATGACCCACATAACTCCTCCATTTTGTCCGTCCGCGAAGATGTTAATTGTGACGAGTGATCCTTAGGGTTCAAGGAATGCAACGCAGAAGGAATTTTTAAAATCGGTGCTGTTTCCCAACTTTTACACAATTTTCGGATTACTTACTAGATTATTATTAATGATCAACACAGTCGAACATTTTGGTTGGGTCGCAAGATACAAACTGGGTAGTATTTTGACTCCAGACAATTGTTTATATTAAGTAAATACAATATTACATCAGTTTTGTTGCGAACTTTTCTAAATTCGAATTTTGTATGTCTTAATATAAAGGGTGTTCCTTCCGCAATAAATGTTACTACCAATTTTTTATCGAAAATGATGGTGGGTTCTTCATATAAAATGTTTCAAAATAAGCCTTTCTTGTTCAGCTACACCCCCTTAAGGGGGATGCAAAAAATGGTTTTTAACTTCTGCTTATAATTATATAAATATCTTTCTGTCTATAAATTATGATTCATTTAGAAACTGTTTTACCTCTTGAAAAAATTTCATAAAATCGACCGTTTTTGAGGAAGAAGATCTAAATTACATCTTTACAGTCAAAGCGACGAGCACTATTACATTAGTCAAAACACTAAATAGGCTGGTGTCAAATCATAATTTGATAGTATTATGTACCGATATGATCATTTGATGCTTTTAAATTATTTTCAGATAAAAATTAAAAACCGTTTTCTTGCACACCTATTTAAGGGGCGTAGCTAGACAGGAAAGCTTAGTTTCAAAAATTTTATGTGAAGAACCTACCTTCATTTCCAGTAAGGAATTGGTAGATATATTTTTTGCACGTTATTACGGGACGCCCTGTATATTTTTACTCAACCTACTTTGATTTGTTTTTTCACAGATAATTCAATTAATTTTGTGGGCGTTGGAAGTACTAAAATTGATCTTTAATTTAATATGTAATAATCATTCAAAGCTACAGTCCCGGGACTCATTTTTAGAAAAAACGGTTATGTCGCATCTTTCATTAGAGCTCTGTTTAGAAAAAAATTTTAGTAACCGTCGCGGATAGTTTAACACGGGACCTAAAAGTTTCAGAAGCGGAAGCTGTCAAAATGCCGGCCAGGCGCCAGTTTAAAGGGTACAAATTGGGGCTTCGTAGAAGCCAAAACTGAGAAGCCTATAATAAAATGTAGTAGCTATATATTAAAACCTGACAATTTACACATACGTTGTAACCGTTGATGATGGATATGACTACAAAATACGGGTGTCTTTATTTTAAGTTGATTTATCTGCAGTATTACTTTAGTAGCATAGTTTTAAATCACCCCGTATATATTACTGTAATATTTACAATATCTAATTTTGTTTTTAAATCGATTATTATGACCTATAACGAAAAAAATTGGCTGGTTAACAGTTTGCGCACTTTCATAAAATACTTCAGAGTTCTGAAAAGCTCATATATAATTATATAGTTTCTTCTTTGACTTTCATCAACACATAAAATAAGTAACTAGATAACAGCATATAATCCTGGCTGACACACTTGCCCGTTATTCGAGGCTGCCAATAACGGGAGGCAGTCTGTTTAATGCACAACTATAATTATACAACTTTTAACAAAAAATACTAAAAATGCATTAAGTGTATGATGCGTGTAATACAAGACTAACGGAATTTCATTGGATTTGATTTTCTCCTGCTGCGATGAAAATTCCTCTACGTACCTAGAATTTATAAATAATAATAATAATTCTATAGGTCGTAAAAATTCCATAGTAATTTCTTATTGAATCACTTTTACACTTTACTAAAGACAAGTTGACATTTACAACTGAGAGACAAAACTTATATTAATTTTGTAGAAACAAAATCTTTAGAAATAAACAGGACAAAACTAGTAAATTTATGGATATTCTGTGGTGGGCCTCCAGGGTCCATATTGGAGCCACTACTTTTCCTAAACGATCTGCCTAAAATTCTCTTAGAATGTTCCTTGTTTATGTATGGATCATTTACTTTTAAATGCATCCCTTTAATGGTAGACTTTATTTCATGAGACACAAACTAGACTCAAATTTTAAAATAACGATATGCCCTTACATGAAAATAGAACTGTGTTTGTTTAATACACATGTAAGTTTTTGAAGTAAATGGACGGTCCATGGAGGACGTTTTACAAGTATGAACAAAATTATAGCCACAATAAAAAGTCTTGTACCTACTAATAAAATAATTTTTTATGTTAAATTTATTTATAACAAGTAGAATAGAGAATTTAAAATATTCCGCTTTTAAAACATTCTAGTACAAATAAAACGAAGTATATGTTCATCTACTGCAATTTCTATTTATGAGCTTTGGCTGAGGACATTCTATTTTAATTCTATTCTATTCTAATTCCGTCTATTTGTCTCTGTGTCTCTCTGCTTACCTATCTGTATGGTGTCAATATGTAGTGTCTATAAAACAATTTTACGCAGAAAGATAACGAATAGTAATATTTATTTATTTAATTTATTTATTTATTTATTTATTTATTTATTTATTTATTTATTTATTTATTTATTTATTTATTTATTTATTTATTTATTTATTTATTTATTTATTTATTTATTTATTTATTTATTTATTTATTTATTTATTTATTTATTTATTTATTTATTTATTTATTTATTTATTTATTTATTTATTTATTTATTTATTTATTTATTTATTTATTTATTTATTTATTTATTTATTTATTTATTTATTTATTTATTTATTTATTTATTTATTTATTTATTTATTTATTTATTTATTTATTTATTTATTTATTTATTTATTTATTTATTTATTTATTTATTTATTTATTTATTTATTTATTTATTTATTTATTTATTTATTTATTTATTTATTTATTTATTTATTTATTTATTGCATACACTGTTCAACGGGTAAGATACCCAATTACAGAACAGGAGTAAAGGCATACAAAGCATTAATTACATAATATACAACAACATAGAAAGAAAGTAAAATGAAGAAAAAAGTTTACTTAAATGTACGAACTATGAATAACTAATGATACGAAGAGAGAGAATAAAATAACATGGGAAATGTTTAAATATAAAAACTATATATACATATATACACATATGTGATTCAAAGTAAATTAAGAAAAACAAAGACACTCACTGGTTATTTAATTCAGAACATTTTGTTTTATGTCACTAAGGCTGCAATTAAAAATATCGAAGTCGCTACATAATTTGTTAGAAGTACTGCAAATCGTATATAAAGGTGAATTATTTAGTACGTTGGTACGCGGCGTAGGTAAATAGAAAACTTGGTGATTACGAGAGGTTAATCTGGGAACGTGAAAATTAACCTTACTAATTATTTCGGGTGCGTCAAAATCATTGTGTAGTAATTTAAACAAAAATACTTGAGAAAAGTACGTACGCCTATCCTCAAGAGTAGTCATAGAATATCTTTCAAGCAAGTTACGGAAAACCAATCACTGGATTTGAACCACAGTAATTTAAGAAATCTACGTTGAACTGCCTCCAAGTTATTCTTGTGAACATCATAACTGGAACTCCAAATTAGCGATGCGTACTCAAGTTTCGATCTGACGAAGGATTGATAAAAAATTTTCAGAGTATCAGTATTAGTGAACTCTCGACTAGTACGAACGATGAATCCAAGGGCTTTGGAGGCTTCAGACACAATGGTATCGATATGATCAGTAAAGGATAATTTACTATCAAAAGTTACGCCGAGGTCGCGAAACGTTATAGGTCTTTGAAGTATGACATTATCTTACCTGTAATCAAAAATAAAAGGTGATGTTTTTAAAGAAAAGGACATTACGTTACATTTACTAGGATTCATGAATAATTTATTTACTATACACCAGGTGTTTATTTTGTCAAGAGAAGTCTGAAGTTGAAAACAGTCCTCGATTTCACCATTTACTGTGAAAATGTTTAGATCGTCGGCATATAAAAGGTGATGCAAATTAATTTCGTTCACTATGTCGTTAATAAATATGTTAAAAAACAAGGGCCCCAGAATAGATCCCTGGGGAACTCCAGATGTGGCAGCAAATTCGATCGATTTGAACCCATTTAATGCAACGTACTGACTCCTATTCATTAAATAAGATTTAAACAAAAGGAGCAAAGAATATGAGAAGCCGATTTTTTCTAATTTATTAAGTAACAACTGGTGATCAAGTCTATCAAACGTTTTGGAGAAATCGGTATATATGACATCTACCTGCCCACGTTCGTCTAAGGATTCAGAAATATATTGAGTTACACAGAATAAATTTGTTGTTGTTGAACGCACTTTCATAAATCCATGTTGATTAATAGAGATTTTGGTGTTAATTGAATGATATATTCTATCATGAAGTAATATTTCTAAGACTTTACAGAAGTTACAAATTACAGAGATTGGTGTAAAGTTCTCAATATCTAGTTTATTTCCCTTTTTGAAGATGGGACATACATTGGAATATTTCCATAGGTCAGGAAATAGGCAGTTTTTTAAGATTAAGTTAAAAATTAGAGTTAGAGGATATGCAAATATGATAGCGCAATCCTTTAATTAGCACACTATTCTGTGCTCTAAACAACCCCTAAACAGATCATTTAAATTCTTACTAGCTACATTCATGGTAAAGCACCTCCACGCTTAGATGGAGCCATCAGTAATATTAGTGACTCGCAGGGGGCAAAGATAAAATCTATTAATTCCAATGGAAGTTTAATCAGCAATCAGCTCATTACTAACGACGTGCATATTGCCAACTTTGAACCCGTTCTGTACGTCCTCGCACCATCCAAGCGACACGGTGGTGTGAGGCCATTGTTAGCAAGATTGTTAATTAATGTAATAGCTCGATTACCAACCTAATACCTATGCTCTGAACTGCACTGGCTTAATGAAAAATACGCTCGTATATAGAGTTCAAGCGAGCTTAAGTGATATTTAGTAGTTAATCGAAAAAGTAATTAAAAATCCAACAAATACTGTACAGCCCTATTTATTCTTTGTAACTTCCAGCGTAGTTAGGTGTGGAATTAATTACAAATGCAAGTAATGCATATAAACAGGAAAGCAGTCTCTATATGCATCTCGATTAGCTTCCCTTGCAGATGTTAAATTCGTCTCCTCTCTATCTCGATTTTCTTCTAGCGTTAGATAAAATATTTACAAAGGTAATAAAGATACGGTTATGTAATTACATGAATATAAGTAAAATTATTCATGATATGCGATTCAGATTTCGTGACAATATGTTGCTTTGTGGATCTGACCAAAATTTTTGACACTAAGCTTAATATTTTGTTAAGAACATTTCAAAATCTTAGAACTTGCAGAAACACATTGGATCTGTTCTGTAGTTATAATAAGTAGGAAATAGATAGTTATGATTGACGATATGACTGGTGAGAAAAAAAATCGTGGTCTAGGGAGTGCGACAGGGTACGGTTCTAGGACTTGTCCTGTTTACAATTTACATTAGTGATCTACTTACCTTATCTACAAAAGGATAAATCGTCTCCTACGTAGATCATACTGCAATATATTTCAAAGGAGATAGATGGATGGATTTATTGTATTCTATATCGATGGACCTGAAAAATATTAATTAAAATTAATTAAAAATTAAAATTCAATTCGAACATTTGTTAAAGTTAGATTAGAATGCAATAAAATATTTCGTTTTTACATCTTATACTTTTAGCACCATATACTGTTATATCATCGGGAAATCTCTTCTGTCACAAGCATTAAATATTTAGGGATAATGATTGACAGTCATCTAAAGTGCGAAGCCGAAAAAGTTTAGATATTCAATATGCAAAGAACAATGTTCCTCTTCTTCTTCTAGCGGAGCGACGAAAGGTCGCCGCACTTAGGCCTTGTGGCCCATTGTGCAACCGCTAAATAAATTTATTGAAAACCCCCATTCAGGCCGGATTCTAGCCCAAAGGCTAAAATCCTCCCTATGGGGGAATTTCTTATTTCCTCCATCACTGGAAAGCCAATGCCGATGTGTTTGTGCCTCAGGTTCATCAACCTAGGGCAGGAAGTCAGGACGTGGATGGAAGTCCTCGTCCTCGCAAAACCTGCAGTCGGGGTGGTCCACCACCCCCATGGTGTGCAGGTGTTTCCTGAAAGAGCCGTGTCCGGTCAAGAGACATATCACGACTCTGACTCGTTTCCTGCTTAGTCACAAAATTTGTTTTGTTCTCTCCGGCAAGGGCCCTGAGATGAGGAGCTTCGCTTGCCGGAGTCCTGAATAGGAAGCCCAGTAGTCAATGAACTAGGAACGGAAGAACAATGTTAAAACAACGGCTCTTTTGCTCCATTGTATGTCGCTTGGATAAGCCATAAAACGGTTCGGGCCAAAAAAATGGAGCATCAGCATCTTTCTTGCAAGGGCGTCGGCTAATTCGTTTCCTTCTATTCCCGCATGGCCTGGTATCAACGTCAAGGCAACCTTGATTTGTTTTTTCAATTGCTTCAGGCATTGTCTACATTCAGGCGATTTCAGACTGTAAGGTATAGGACCTGAGAGCTTTTAATGCCGCCTGGCTATCTGAAAGTATATATAGATCAATAGCATAGATTTCTGCTTGGAAAATGGTCGGGGTCTTGCCTAGAATTCTGAATAACCTGCAATTGGGCCCCGTTACGCCCACGTCAATCCCTTCAGCCATCTTCGATCCACCCATCTATGAGTGACCTCTTCCCCCACTGCAGGGCTTCGACTGTGCTCGTCTGGCGGCTCTGAATTAGCACATCAAAAGGATAGTCAAAGTTCCGTTTGATTGGCATTGAGTCAGTGGGTTTGGTCGTGGATTCCAATTGATTTAACCCCAGAATCCTTAAGTGACCAACCAGATCACCAAATTTGAAAGAGAGTACCTGCTGGAACCTTAGGGCACTGAGTACTGCCTCCTTCCTTACATGCATATATAGGTGAAATAGGTCTAAGGTTGCCTCCATAGTTACTGTGGGACAGGAACATATTGCTCTTGTAATCCCTAAGAGGCAAAGATCAATGGTGCAAAAAATAGTTTTACAAAAATTGTGACAATTTTTACGAGCTACAGAATGATATTTGAAAAATCTCTGACCTATTTTGAGCGTTATGATGGAATATTTCGAAAATGCGAAATATATCGAAGTCAGATCTCCATTATTTGACGAAAAAACTTCAAAAACCAAATTTTAAAATCTTTTCTGATTTTTTTAGAACCATATTATAACGTTTTTGTATTCGAGAACAAATCACCCTCCGGGATTTTTTCGGATTTTGACGTTTCAGATCACGAAAATATAGTCTGTCTATCTGTCTGTTGGTGCATTTACTAAAAAACTACTTGACGAAGAGCAGTCAAATTTGGTAGGTGGTTGACCCTAGTGTCAGCGAAGAGATGGTTAAGCTTTCACTGGAAAATATACACGGTGGACCGTCTAAAGGGAATAAATAATGAACAAATTTTTTTTTGCTCTAATTTAAAATTTCCACGTTTCATGAGACGGTAAACCTATTAAAAAAAAAAAATTGAAAATGTTTTTCACCAACATTTTTGTAAAAAATTTTACCACTAAAATAGATGAAACATTTTTTTTCTTTGTTCCAATTTAAAATTTCCTCGTTTCGTGGCATTCTAAACCTATTTAAAAAAAATTAAAAAAATTTTTGTCAACATTTTTGAATTTTTTTTTACACGAATAGATGGAAAAATTTTATTTGCTCAAATTTAAAATTTCCACGTTTCATGGCATTCTAAACCTGTTTCAAAAAAAAAAAACTACAGTTTTTTTAATCAACAATTTTGAAATGTTTTTTTCCATGAATAGTTGGAAAAAAACATTCTCTTTGCTCAAATTTAAAATTTCCCCGTTTCTTGGCATTGTACACCTATTTCAAAAAAAAAAATGAAAGTTTTTTTGAAAAAATTACCACTACTATATTTTTTCTTTTGCTCAAATTTAAAATTTCCATGTTTCAGGGCATTCTAGACCTATTTAAAAAAAAAAATAAAAATTGAAAAAAAAAATTGCTACTATTTATAGACTAGATAAAAAAAAATTCTTTTGCACAAATTTAAAATTTCCAGGTTTCGTGACATTCTAAGCCTATTTCAAGAAAAAAGAATGTTGACATTTTTTTTACCAATACTTTTGTAAAAAATTTTACAACTAGAATACCTAGATAGAGAAGAAATTGTTTTGCTCAAATTTAAAATTTCCACGTTTCATTCTCTAGACCTATTTAAAATAAAAGAATTGAAAATTTTTTTAAAAAAATCTAATCTTTTTTTACACTACCATAGAATTGATGGAATTTAAAATTTTTTATTGACATTCTAAGCCTATTCCAAAAATTTTGAAAATAAAAAATTTGAAAATTTTTCACCGCCACAAAATATAAAACAGATGACAGGAAAAAATTGTTTTTGCTCGGATTTAAGATTTCCACGCCTCATAACATTCTTAACCTATTAAAAAAAATGAAATGTTTTAACCACTCCACTACGGGAATGTGGAACTGAAAATATGACACATGACAGTATTTGGCATATGCACACCTATTATAGTTTTGTTGAAAAATGTACAGGGTGGTCATCCCAAGAAATAATTCAACCATGGTGGACATTTGTAAAGGCATTTGCGCATGCCTTCCATATTTGGCACCTGTTATTTAGTATTGAATTTTTGCTGTCGGATGACCACTCTGTATATTTTTTTGACCAAAAGTTATCAGGTTTTCTTTGTAATAATAGTGATGACTATATTCCGATTATTATTCTCAATGTCATTTCGTAAATAATAATTTTTTAAAGTGACCGCCATGCACAAATAAAGAGAGAAGTTCTGATTTTTTTATTTTACTTCACCATTCCCGGAAGTACCCAAAATACATTTTTCAGTGATATGAAGTGTTAAAACAAAACAGTTCATTTCCTGTCCTAACATCATATAGGTATCTCTTTATTAGTATTCCGTACTAAGATCAAGACGGAAACCCTTTTGTGGCATTCCACATTGCTAATATTTGCCAGCGCAATACCGGCTTTCAAACAGATCGGAGAGAAATAAAAATATAGTACTACAACACATATGCCGCTAGAATTTTCAGCGTTTCAGCACGCGAGCTGAATATGTACAGCTCATCACGCATCTCCAGTGACTCCGCGTCCTGGTAAGAGTTTTAATTAAACCCTGGTCCGTGTTCATTGTTTTTAATGAATTTTTAGGCGGTAATCTTTTGTATTTATAGTTGTTTTCATTGTTTCCTATTTGCGAACGCCCGGTAATTTTATCACCCGACACTAGCGATATAATTGAGTGCAGAAACGCTGGCTCATATGAATATGAGGGTGGTTAATTTGCATTTTATAATAGCCATTATGGGCTACACGTACTGCCGAGTTAAATGATTGTCTTTATTGCAGGTATAGAAATTAATGGCATTGTTTTAACACGGCAGCCGCAGAATTATTCATATTAAATGCTGTGTTAGATGAGATACGCAGTTCTATTTAACACATACTTCTGTACCGTATGGGATATGACATTTCCACTGTAGTTGGAGAATATCTAAGTTGTTTTAATACTCGTAATAAGGAAGTTGATGGGCAGATTATTTTTAAACTTAGAATTTATATAATTGCGCTCTTGTTTAAAAACGTTGATGTATATTAGGGTGGCCATCATTTCGGCATTATTTCCACCCCCTAAAATCAATCAGAGAATTATTTTTTTAAAATGGGTAAAATTCTGAATGAATTTGGTTAATACATGCCACCGAGCAGTTGGAATTTTAAATGGAAAAATATGCATTTTTCTGCATGTTTCACTTAAAGATTTCCAACTTTTATAAAAGTGGATAAAATTGTCTTTAACTTTGCAGTTTTAGTACATGATGGAATTGTACAATACCTAATTTTCTCAGATGTTTTCATAATCATTATCACTACGTCACGGGCTCATGCAAAATACACCTTGTATAACACGAATTCTATGTTGAGTTGATAATGTTTTAAGATGCACAAGGTTACATAAAACACATATATGAACCATACATTGTAATAAGATCATAACCGGCGTGTTAGATTTTATCAGTTTTTACAATGTATATCCTAAATACTAAAGTGGTTCCCGAACTACTAAGGTGGTTTCCGAATTACTAAAGTGTTTTCCGAATTGCTAAGATGATTTCCAAATTACTAAGGTGTTGTTATGGTGTGTTTATATGTAAGTTTAACCTTTCATTAAATTATGTTATATATTATTACAATTCACATAAGTTACTTGTATTAACTTTGTCCATAAGCTCGACAAAAAATTTATATCGTAGGTAATTATCTAAACATTTCCTGAACGTGCACTCCGGAATACCACTTCTTGTCTCCAGATAAATCACAAAAAAATACATGTTCTGATATGTTGATAACATGATTGTTTGATTATAATTTCAATTTTCTGTTATGTATTGCCATTGCTGTCGTTGCAAGAAAAGGCTATGGAGATCTTAATAGGCAACGCAACGGGTGACATATTACTAGATCTCCTTTTATTTATTATATATACTGTATGTTTAGGACAATCCGCTTGTTTGAAAATTCATTAATATCAAACAAAGCAAAATCGCAGCAATTTGATGATAAGCATTGCCTCGGGCTCAACGACGACGTACACTTAAAATTTCATGGCGCATAGCGTGCAGATATGCTCCTTGATATAAAACGATAAATATGGCACATTTACACATAAATCGCAAGCGTAAAACAATAATTTCGCCACTAATTAACCATGGCCAATATGTAGTCATTAACAGTACTACCTGCGTCATTAATTAGTAGGCCACAATCAGATGATCGGCGAGTCGTTAGCGTTGTCACCGTATATCCCGCTGTTATCAGTTGCCGGCCCTTCGGGAGCGGCGAGTCGCGGCTCAAGGCCGTAACCACTGTCGGTCATAAGTCACCGGACCCGCGGCGTTCGGTGTCTACCCGGAAGATGCATGACAGTATAATTCACTACTGGACGTCGCATTCGCGCCGAGCACTTTCCGGTCAGTAACGGCCCTGTTAACCGATAATGCATGTACGTAACGCAAAGCCGGTACACAGATGCAGTCTATAGTGGAGCGGAGAGCCTGCTATACATTATACCAAACTTATAGCATTCTGAGTTGTAAAAGTGTCCAGCCAAGCTACGAAATGCCGTCAACAAGTGAATCTCTTTCTTTTACACTGTCGGCATGCGGGCAATTACTACGACGTCTGTCATTAATCCTGTGTATCGCCTTTCATTTCATTTTAATGCAGCTGTATGACGAATATAGAGACGTACAGCACTGTCGAATGTTTGGCTTGCGCTTTTGGAAGAATTATCTTTCCACCACGGTTTCTTCAGTGACTGAACACCTGCACTTCAAACGCTGTAAAATCCGTTAGAGTTGCCAAGAAAATGGACGTAAACAATTTTATAGAAAATTAAATTTTTTATAAACATGTCGGTGGTAGCATGTGTCTGTCTTAAATACTTTTGGCGAGAACATGGTTGAAAGTCACTCACTGGACAACTGTAGATTTTGTATTCAACTTTCAATCACTCTCACGCCTAAAGTATTGAAGATAGACAGACATATGCCATCACTGACATGTTTATAGAAAATTTAATTCTCCATAAAATTGTCTATGTCCATTTTTTTCATAACTCTAACGGTAGCGGCAGCGTTTCGAGTCAATAGTTCCGGCGTCCAATTTTACTCGTATTTTTTTTCACAGTGGCTGGCAATTTAGATAATAATGTTAATAATGTACTAGTTTTTTTGCAAGCAAGTGTACATGCCTGTTGTTCAATAAAATTTAACTAACAAGAAGTATTCGATAAGACTTCAGCCAATTTAATCAGGAAGAGAATTTACTTATGTGTCCCCAATTATTTGTAGCCTTGGCGGAAAAGCAAAATTCTAATATTTTAAGTTCTTGTCGAACAGACGAACGTCATGTCTTTATTAGATCGATCTGTTTTACGACTTACACCGCTACAAATTTGGTACGGTGTATATCTTGCTTATTATACTCTAAACCTAGTAACCTAGGTAGGTTAGGGTTATAATACCTAATATTATACCATAAGCGAAGAATATATCGTCGAACTGAACTTGTGGTAGGTACCTTGTGTTGAAAATAATTGTTAATTATAAATTAAACAGTGCTTTTAGACGAATCAGACAATATATTATAAATACTCTACATATGTTTCGGCTGATTAGACCTTTGTCAAGAGTATTACATAGTGAATACCAAAGTTTCCGACGTGGTTATTCTAATTTATACTTAAAAGTGTTTATGCCTTAATCTATTTAAGACCTAATTTAACATCCTTAATTATGGGAACGTTTGGAGTGGACCTAAACTGATTATATAAATCAATGGATAGTTCTTAGCAATTTGTTTATTATAGGGGTATTCAAGAAATTTTGTTGGTGCTACAAGGATTGTACTTGAAAGATTTTTTATTTCTAGTTGTTCTAGCAGATCTAAACGTTTACATTTTCCTTCTGAATAAAGTAAATTTATGTTATCTGTATCTATGAAATGGTTGTTTTCAATACAGTGTGTTGACATTCCTGTATTTTTATTGTTATGGTGGAAATTTCTAAAAGTTTTTATGCAAACCTTTCATATTTAGTACCTTTTATTTATTATTTATTTTTTCTGTCGGATGATCACTCTGTATATTTTTTAACCAATTTTTTTTTGTAACAACAGTTCTTCATTAAGATCTAAGCTCCCATATCTTTCAACCTCAGAAAAATTATGCTTACTTTAAGGCTCTGACCGCCGCACTATTATGTATTGGCAAGGAATTCCTCGATGCTAATAGAAATACCTCTGACGGTAGATACTTGCTAGTGTTGATGGTTTATCATTCAAAGAACCTAAAGTTGCTGGAAATTTTCAATATATTCGAATGTCCAAAAGGGACTTATTAGGCGGACGTGTTGTCTTCCGAAGATGGAAACAAAATTACTTTTTACTTCCTTATACAGGGTTTCACTTTTAAGTCAAACCCACTGTTTAAGTCAAACAGCACTGATTACTTTGAATGATTAATAAAAAGAAATCCAATATAGGAATCACTATGGAAAGTTCCCTAAATAAGAATGACATCATTCATAGATATTTTTTTTATTTTCTTATTTCCAACATATGTGTGGACCACAAGGGATATAAGAGAAAAAGGTAGGCAATTGAAGAATATGTTCTGGTTAGTGAAAAATACAAATGACGCTGATGTAGCAATTAGGTATAATGAAATGAAAAGGGAACATAAAAAAAGTGTTAACAGAGCCAAGTTAAATTACTATCAAAATTCATTAAGTAATATAGTTAATATTCACAATAGAAAAAAACAAGTATGGCATTTAGTGCGTAAAGAGCCGGCAAAATTAAAACCGCACAGCAAATAAAAATTCATATTAACAATGAAATTGTAAACGATGCCGATAAAATTGTCAATTCATTTGCTGAGCACTACTCTACCGAGGCACAAATAAAATAAAGGATCACTTTGGTGATCAAGTATCAAAAAAGTGTACTACAATGCCTAATAATAACAACACCTTTTTCTTTACGCCAGTCACTAGTGAGGATATAATAAACATAATAAGTCAATTAAAAAATACTAACTCTGTAGGAGTAGATTGTGTATCTACAAAAATTATTAAATCTGTTGCTCAGTTTATTGCCGAACCGCTAGCTCGTATTGTTAACCTGTCTGTAGAACTGGGGAAATTCCCGGTGGAACTGAAAATAGGAAAAGTAATTCCAATCTACAAAAATAATGACCCATATTTATTAGAAAATTTCAGGCCTATCACTGTAGTTAGCGTCATATGTAAAATAATTGAACGCGCTACATATAATAAATAAAATACTTCCCTATTTAACAAAATACCAAATAATTTCCAAATGTCAAAATGGATTTTACCCTGGCAGGTCAACCGAGAGGGCGGCGACTGTCTTCTTGGAATTTGTGTACAATCGTATGGATAACAAGAAGTACGTTGCTGCACTTTTCTTTGACCGTTCCAAGCTATTTGATTCTATAGAACCAACATTTGTGGCAGAAAAACTTTTTGCGATAGGAATTAGGGGTAACTTTCTTTCGTGGATAGTATCATACCTCAGCTTTAGAAAACTTGTAAAATTGGAAGAAACTAGTTCAGAGAAGTATGATGTTAATCTTAGAGTTCCTCAGGGCTCTGTTCTGGGACCACTTATTTTCCTTTTCTTTGTAAATAACTTTCCACTTCATATTAGTACTGAGTGCGTTGTGATGTTCACAGACGATGTCTCCATAGCAGAAGTGGCAGACAGCTCTGAGGAGCTTCAGGAAGAGCTCAATACTTTCTTTGAAAAATTTATAAATTGGTGCGGTATTAATAAATTAATTGTTAACACGATTTTTATTTTAACCAATTATTAACAAAATTTCTTGGTATACATATTGACAGTGATATGAGCTGGAAATACCATAATAGCAATGTTTGTCGAAAAATAAGTACTGGCTACTATGCAATCTTGCAACTAAAAAATGTTTTAGACCAAAATTCACTATTAAATGTTTATTATGCCCTCATTAATTCGGTACTGCCGTATAACGTCATTTTGTGGGGTGGCGCTTCTGAGAGAGAGAGGATTCTAATTGTTCAAAAACGAGTCATTCGATTAATTTTTGACTTAAGGAAATTCAGTCATATACAATTGTCTCATATATACAAAAAAGAATATTGGTAAGTATGAAACAACTTCTCAACAACATAATTACCCTACTAGACATGGTAATCTACTGAAAATACAGAGACGCAGAACAGCACTGTACGAGAAGTCCCCACTGCTGGCAGGAGTAATATTTTTCAATTCCCTACCTCCCGAAATTAAAGAAAAAGCTTCCTTATATTCTTTTAAAAAGGAATTGCGAAATTATTTAATAAATGGTTGTTATTATGCAGTCGACGAATTTTTAAATAATAATTACATACACTTTGAACTACTTAAGAAAAATAACTGTATTACGATATATTTGATTATCTATATTTCGATATTATTTATGTATGTTGGTGCAATTAGTGTCATGTATTATATTTTATATATTTTATTTATTATTATTGTTTTTTTGTTTATGTATTGACATGTCCTTTATCATTATACTATGATCGAAAGGATAAATAAATTATTATTATTATTGTTCCACGAAACGGCATATATCTACAAATTGTTAACATATCACCCTGTTCCGGTCAATGTTCTTACTTACCATTGTCCGATATGCATACCTGGTTAACATTTTTAATGAGATAACGTCAATTCAATCCACTAATACGTCAAAATCGTTGGTTTACCAGTTTAGTAATAGGTAAATATCCTTGAAATTGTCCACAAATTTAGCAATTTTGGATACAAATTAGAGTTAATTCGAAAGAAGCAAGCGAAGGCATTTTAATTAAGAAAGAATACAGTGGAAGCTATATACTCTTATTATAATTCTTCCCTATTTATTACCTGAATAAAGAGTTATGTAGCTTTCTGGTTGTTACGATATTTTAAGCGATGGCAAGATAACTTAGATTTCCTGAATTATAATACATGTTTGAAACTCTAGGAGCTTTATGTTTTGTTCTTATTCAGACTTTTTATGGGCGATAAGAAAATGAGTAAAAAATGTTGTCTTTAGAGAACGGGCGTTCTAGAAAGACAGAAGAAAAGTTGTTCTAGGAAACTCTTGGTTTTCTCTACTCATGTAGAGAATATGTGTTCGAAACTAGCTAAGACTACATAGGCGTCAATGAATCTTAAAAAAGAACTAGATGATGAACGTAGTTTATTCACAGCTTATTACTCTTTAGTCTACTCAAGACTTTGCTTTGCTTTGCTGTAATCAGTCACGAGAAATACAGTCTTGTTATGCAAAAACGTATAATCAGAATAATGTTCAATCTTTCATACCGACAGACCTGCCGTGACACTTTCAGAAAGAAGAGAATTATTACCACACCCTGTATATGTTTATTTAAAATTTTATGTTTCATGCACAGTAATCCGGAAATCTTCTGTTCTAACTTAGACACACTAATATAATAGCCGTGGAGCAAATAAAATACACATCGACAATTATAGGCTTAATAAAAAATATAAAAAATCTCCTTATTACGTTGGTGCTCATCTATATTATTATATACTTCCCGATAAATTTAAAACCATGCCAAAATTTAAATTTTTTCGGAATGAGATAAAAAGTTACTTGATGGAAGGCTTTTTCTACAGGATATATGAATTCTGTATCTCAAGTTCTTGACCAATGTTCGTAATCAGAACATAATTATTGTTTTATTTAAATGTATAAACGTTTATTATGTTATATATTTTACTTTTTCATGATTATTTGTATAATATTTGTATTCTTATTATATATTTATTTGTTATATTCTTTAATACATGGCATATGATTCCTATGCCGGGGCTTCTGTATAATTTTAACGAAACCATTTTTTGTAATTTATTGACGATATTCAAGGATAATAGATTCTATCTTATACTATACTAATAACGTCACATATTATACTATACTATGAGCGAAAGGATAAATGAATTATGAGCTATGGGTTTAGCAATATGTCAAGATCTTTGAAGTCAAACAAAATAAATAAGAATTTATTTAAATAGCTATTAAAATATGCAGTTGTATGAACAGATTTCTATAAGAGAAAGTCCTAGGTTTAAACAAATACTCTCCAGCGAATTGCCCTAATTCATATACTACGAAGAATATCGCATCTGAAATTGAAAGCATAAAAGTATGCTAATAATATTTGTCCACTGTTCTGTCAATTTTACAGAAGACACCACACGATGAAAATCGATAAATAATTAGTGAATTTTTATTTCCTATTGTATTGTCAGCCCATGGCACCCTGTCACACTAATACAATTAACTTCTACTTGAGATAGATAAATAATGACTTCTGACAATGTAAATTCAATGCAACTTATATACTACCGTAACAAAGTGGTATTTGCGTCCGATTTCGAAACCGCCTAAGAAAATGACATTACGTAGGTGTTAGCAATCTGGATTGCAATGAAAATAACTGAATAAATGAACGTGAGGTTATTTATTAACAAAACATAATAGGCGAAGGCAATATTAAACGTTTATAGTTTATATTCAAAATAGTAGGCAAACTGTCAATTCACTTAATCTTAATTTCCAATCCGTCACGATAAATAAAACGAACTATATTAACTTTGCGATTGCGTTGTTATTATTACTAGTATAAGAATATATAAACTTAATGTATACTAAGTAGGTGATGTTACAAAAGATATATATCTGAGCAACTAACGGAATAATTAAATGGCAGAGTTTAATGTTTTGACCGCTTTGATCACATAGTCCGATAATTATAAAGATTTCCATAACAAAAAATGTTATCTGAGATTTTCCTTCAGTTACTGTTGGTGGAGGGATTATACATCACAAAGCCACAAAAAAATTCTGGGGGTACCGCGCAACCCCCCCAAAAAACCACCCGTTCGGTGAAAAAAGCCTTATTTTACTGATAACTCGTTAACTGTTGAAGATATTAAAAAGAAAGCTTGACTGATTGCCTAAAAAAGTCCTCTTGTAATTTTCTTGTATATGCCATGATTTTCGAGAAAATCGATATTGAAAAAAATTGCAAAATTTGTATTTTTAATGTGCACGAATTTTCGTTTATTTGAAATTTTTGCGCGCGGCCAATAGAAAATATTGAATTGCTCGAAAACCAAACATGCTAGGAAGAAAAATCAAAATGGGTTTAAAGGGGATATAAAATACTCTTTCGTGTTTCCATTTGTGATGGCTATTAATATCTATTAGTATATAAACATAATATAATATAGTAACCTCTTGATTTTTGGCACTTTTAACTATTCACAGGCACATAAAAAATAACTGACTTTAATATAAGTTATATCTTTTAGTTCAAGGTAGTACTTCAATGCAGAAAAGTTAGGAATAAAAACATTCACGTTTACAAATTTACCAGCATATTGATGTTAACCAAATTTTGGCCAATTTTTTTTATTATTTCCTAAAAATAAGAACAGACCCAAACATCTTGAAAATGTTGCTCAATTTTTTTTCTAGTTTTATATCATATAACTATTGCTTCTAATCATTTAATAGTTAAAAAATTGTATTAAAAAAATATCATCAAAAAATTGAATATGATGCAGCCTTTTTTGGATTTTTTTTTTGGCTAACTTTAACATGCTGCTAAATTTGTAAATGTGAATATTTTTATTCCTAACTTTTTTTTGCATTGAAGTACTACCTTGAACTAAAAGATAATGCATTTGTAACTTATATTATAGTCAGTTATTTTATATGGGACTGTCAATAGTTAGATGCACAAAAAAATCAGATAACTATATTATATCGTTATTTTTATATACTAATATCAATAGCTCTCAATAATGGCAATACAAGAGAGTATTTTATATCCCCTTTAACTCCCATTTTGATTTTTCTTCCTAGCTTGTTTGGTTTTCGAGCAATTTAATTTTCTCTATAGCCTCGCGCAAAAAATTTCAAGTAAACGAAAATTCGCGTGCATTAAGAATACAAATTTTGCAATTTTTGTCAATATGGATTTTCTCGAAAACCATGATATATACAAGAAAAATACAAGAGGACTTATTTTTAGGCAATTAGTCAAGCTTTCTTTTTATAATGAACAATTCGGTTAACGAGTTATCAGTAAAAGAAGGCTTTTTTCGCCGAAGGGGTGGTTTTTTGGGGGGTTGTGCGGCACCCTCAGAACTGATTTTTGTAGTTTTTTGATGTTTAATCCTCGCACTAACAGTTACGGAAGGAAAATCTTAGATAACATGTTTTGCAAGTTTCTGGTGTATTTTATACTTTATCGACTGGACTAAAAGGCCACTGAAAAGTAAGGAAGATCTGACTACTGAAATTAAGCACAGATATGTATAAAGTATAGAACAGCTTTATGCTGGGTTTTTTGTAAAACAACGCTAATCCTGAAGTATAGTAGGTTTGGCATCTACATGACCAAACACCATACCTATATGGAAAATGCATTTCGATTTTGCACTTTTTTAAATCTCAATAAAAATAAAATACATTTATAGGGGAACGATCATAATGGAAATTTAAGACTTCGAATTTCAAAGTCTTGAAAATTCTAAAACATGTATTTTCTATTCCTCAATGATGTGTGTACAACTACTGTTAGTATATGCGCAGGACATAGTACAACCACAGCGTCATTAAGCTTACTGAAAATATTTTACAAACCCGTAATAAAACAACTTGCGACAGTTCTCATATCATTAGATTTCTCAAAAGCATTTGATACCATTGATTATAATTTACTGTGCGAAAAATTACAATATTGCGGTTTTGATGAAAGAGCCGTGTTTATACGATCGCTGTCAACGAGTAACTGTCGTTCAACAAATAGTGCATTCTGTAAGTCGGACAGGAATACAAATTTTTCCTAGCCTAACGAGACTATGTCACGCTCCCGTTTTCGAGGATTCAGAACACGATGGCGCTGGTTAAATCTCTCTCCGAGGTCACCCCACCCCCCCTAACGGCCATACACTGCCCCCGAAACGGATAAACTGCATATCGCCGTCTTCTACCAGCCAAACATGTGTTACCCCCGTTTTCAAGGAAGCTGAGCACGATTATGATGTGGAGACCCCTCCTCGACCCCCACCAACCCCCCAAATGGCCAAAATCCTCCCTCGAAAGGGGTGATACGCGAATAGGCCGTCTTCTGAATTTGTCTAATTTCTTATTTAAAAATTTTCATTCTAACACTAGCATCCACACAGTGCCCTACGGTCATGAAGATTCAGTTAAAAATGAGAACAAAGGCAGAGGCCTAAAATGGATTTATTTACCTATCTTGTCTTAAAATTTTTTCATTCTAATGGATTACATTTTCATGAAATCTATGTCATTCTGATGAGCTCTAGAATAAGAGCGAAAAGCGTTTCAAAGGCTAAGCATTTCCAAGAAACAGAATGATAGCTTTCATGAAAATGTAATCCATTAGAATGAAAAATTTTTAACACAAGATAGGTAAATAAATCCATTTTAGGCCTTTGTTCTCATTTTTAACTGAATCGTCATGACCGTAGGGGGTTATGTAGATACTAGTTTAATCTGTATGGCCCTAAGAGACTGTGTGGATGCTAGTGTTAGAATGAGAATTTTCAAATAAGAAATTAGACAAATTTATTTTAGGATTTTAATTTGCTAGCATAACCAAAATTCGGATTATCGAGAAAATACAAAGATTTCATTAATACTTTTACACATAGTTTTTCTTTTAGTTCTCAGAGATAGTTATTAATTTCTGCTGTTTGTCTTATAAAGAATATGTTTCAATATAGTTCTTGTGATATAAAATGAGATGAAAATTCCAAAATTAATGTTCGTTTCGATACAGAATAATAGTTTAAAGGATTCCGATTTATAGTTACAGTTCACATGTTTTTGAAAAATGAGTAATAAATACTTTGTAAAATAAAAGGAAGGCAAGCCAGTGTTATTGCTCACTTTGATTCATTTCTATTTGTACAACTGCACAATAAAAAAATGTTATCCTTTAATTGGCTTATATACTATGTACTTAGTCTAACGAAGATTCAGGATATTTAACTCCATTGAGTTGTTTTATTTTACGTGCTGTAATAGTGATTTACTTATTTATTTGGTTCTTCATAAATAAATCATTTATGTAAATAATTTAAATGTTTTTACGTTATTTATTAAAAGATAGGTTCTCATATCAGATGTCCCGATAATATATTCATATGAATATTTTATTATACCATTAATGTCTTCTAAATAATAATAAACAACTAGCATAGAATTTATTTAAATAATGATGTTTACGTTGTGTTGACTGCAGAAAAGTGTTGCATTTTTCTGTGAGCAAAGAAACTGATATGAATTTGAAGACAAATAATATTGAAATTACATTTGAGGTGTCCTTAGTTTTCGCGTTTATTTGCTTCCCATATTTTTCCTGTTTGATGTATTCTTCTACAGTTCGTAGTCTTTAAAAGCATTGATGTAGCAAAAAATGGGTAAAGCAAAACTTTTTATATTCTAATTAAATTGAAATATATATTATTTTCATGTTAAACATAATTGTCTCCTGAGAAATATATACATATTGACTCTAGAAGTATAATTCTACTGAATTTCAAAAATGTGTGCAACGAAAAAAATCGCCTAATATTGATTTACATTTAAATCGGTAGAATCTATTTAAATTTTTATTTTTAAAGAACCCATTAAAAAACTTGAAAATATGTTATCTGATAGACATTAAATGAATTTAATTAATTATTAATGTGCTTTTAGCATTTTTGTCCCTTATTAACATTCCTTACAATACGAACATTTCCAGAATAGCTGCTTGATTTGTATATGCGTATACAACACTGTTGAAGCATATTCAATGTGATCTCTGCACATATAATTAACTTGTTATTATCAATCCCTACAGGCACTTATTTAAGTTTTTTACAGTAAGAAGAACAACAGCAACAAATGTTGCCTTCTGTTTTTAAGATATTAACTACAACTTTTACTTCCACATCCACGCAAAAAAATCTTTTTTCTTGAAATAGGCTTAGATTTTAAATTTGAGGCAAAAATTCTTTCTGTCTGCCTGTCGGTCTGTAACTTTTTTGTGCGCACGTTTTCTCAGCTACCGTTTAAGATATTGACTTGAAATTTGGTAGACGTTATGTATCTTAATAAGCTCAAAAGATTCTCTAAAACTTTCTCCATTTAACTAACTTTCTATCATTGATAATAATGAAGATATAATGCATGCAGCCTTAATTTGGAATACAGTATATACAAGTGAAGCATTGTTGACGAGACTGATTCTAGCAGCGAAACTAGCAGCGAAAAAAATTATTTTTTTGTTTGTATTTTTGAATACATATATTGATAGGTAATGATGATATCAACGTTTTTACCTACAAATTATGACCCAAGTGCTAATAAGAAGGCTATTAGCCTCAAGTTTTCAAAATAATTTTGACTGCCAACGCGCATTTTTCAGGTAAAACTCGTATTGCAAGAAAAATACTAACCTGGCCTTTTTCGGACCGATTTTATAAGAAAGATGGACTCTTTACCTTTAATTGAAAGAAAAAATTAAATCCGTAGTACATCTAACATAGAAGTTAGGTCAGGAACGAGTGGACAGCGTTTTCGCTGCTAGAGCGTAATTTCTCAAGTAATATGTTAATAAAAAAAAATTGAATAGCCTGGCCCATTTCAGACCACTTTGAATCGTAGAATTGGTTCTTTAGCTTTGATTTAAAAAAAAAAATAGGTCCCCAGTGCATCTAACATAGAAGTTAGCAGCGAAACAAAATACATCGTTTTCGCTGCTAAAGCGGAATTTCCCAAGCAATATTTTAATAAAAAAAAAGTGAATAGTCTGGCCCATTTCAGAACACTTTTAATCGAAGGGTGGGTTCTTTAGCTTTAATTTAAAACAAAAATTAAGTCCCCAGTGCTTATAACATAGAAGTTAATCGCAAAATTGACGTTCACGCCGGTCTCGCTGCTAGCGTATTTTTTAAGATATACTAAAATAAAATGAGAACTATTAACCTGGCCCTTTTCGGACTTATTTTTATGCAAACGTGGACTCTTTACCTTTAATTGAAAAGAAAGATTAAGTCCCTAGTACATCTAACATAGAAGTTAGCCGCGAAACAGAATACAGCGTTTCCGCTGCTAAAGCGGAATTTCTCAAGTTTTATTTTAATTTAAAAAAAGTGAATAGCCTGGCCCATTTCAGACCACTTTTAATCGAAGGGTGGGTTCTTTAGCTTTAATTTAAAACAAAAATTAAGTCCCCAGTGCATCTAACATAGAAGTTAATCGCAAAAGAGACGTTCACGCCGGTCTCGCTGCTAGCGTATTTTTTAAGATATACTAAAATAAAATGAGAACTATTAACCTGGCCCTTTTCGGACTTATTTTTATGCAAACGTGGACTCTTTACCTTTAATTGAAAAGAAAGATTAAGTCCCTAGTACATCTAACATAGAAGTTAGCCGCGAAACAGAATACAGCGTTTCCGCTGCTAAAGCGGAATTTCTCAAGTTTTATTTTAATTTAAAAAAAGTGAATAGCCTGGCCCATTTCAGACCACTTTTAATCGAAGGGTGGGTTCTTTAGCCTTAATTTAAAATAAAAATTAAGTCCCCAGTGCATCTAACATAGAAGTTAATCGCAAAATAGACGTTCACGCCGTTCTCGCTGCTAGCATATTTTTTAAGATATACCTACTAAAATAAAATGAGAACTATTAACCTGGCCCTTTTCGGACTTATTTTTATCGAAACGTGGGCTCTTTACCTTTAATTGAAAAGAAAGATTAAGTCCCTAGTACATCTAACATAGAAGTTAGCCGCGAAACAGAATACAGCGTTTCCGCTGCTAAAGCGGAATTTCTCAAGTATTATTTTAATTTAAAAAAAGTGAATAGCCTGGCCCATTTCAGACCACTTTTAATCGAAGGGTAGCTCCTTTAGCTTTAATTTAAAAATAAGTTAAATCCCCAGTGCATCTAACATAGAAGTTAATCGTAATATAGACGTTCACACCGTTTTCGCTGCTGGCATATTTTTTAAGATACACTTAAAATAATATGAGTACCATTAACCTGGCCCTTTTCGGATTGATTTTAATCGAAACGTGGGTTATTTACCTTGAATAAAAAATAATAATTAGGTTCGTGGTAGATCTAACATAGAGTTGATCACGAAATAGTCGTTGACAGCGTTTCCGTTGCTACCGAATGCTTTATGTTAAACTAAAATAAAATAGAATATATTAACCTGGCCCTTTTCGGACCAATTTTAATCGAAAGATGGGCTCTCTGCCTTCAACCGCGAAACCGTTGACAGCGATTTCGCTTCTAGAGCGTAAAATCTAAACTTAAATGTAAATTTAAAAAAACTGAATAGCTTCGCTTCTTTTAGACCATCGAAGGATGGGTTGTGTAGCTCTAATTTCAAAACATTTTAGTCCCTAGTACATGTAGCACTGGAGTTAGTCGCAATTGACCACCCGTACTACTAGAGCACATTTTTTACATCAGTTTGAATTGCCCTGGTCCATTTCTGACTACGTACAAAAAATATCTTTTGTCGCTTAAAAACTGCTCGCTACATTTTACAACGTTGAGAGTGTCATGCATTAATTTAGGAATGTGTGTGTGTGTTAGCACGATAGTGGCGAAATTACCAAACGGATTGGGATGAAACTAAATAATATTTATTTATAATTGATTTCTAGTTTTGTAATGTGTTTCAGGTAATAAAATTGGAATTGATTGAAAAAATTCTGTCGTTTTAGTGAATAGTTCTCATTTTATTTTAGTATATCTTAAAAAATATGCTAGCAGCGAGAACGGCGTGAACATCTATTTTGCGATTAACTTCTATGTTAGATGCACTGGGGACTTAATTTTTCTTTTAAATTAAAGCTAAAGAACCCACCCTTCGATTAAAAGTGGTCTGAAATGGGCCAGGCTATTCACTTTTTTTAAATTAAAATAATACTTGGGAAATTCCGCTTTAGCAGCGGAAACGCTGTATTCTGTTTCGCGGCTAACTTCTATGTTAGATGTAGTAGGGACTTAATCTTTCTTTTCAATTAAAGGTAAAGAGCCTACGTTTCGATAAAAATAAGTCCGAAAAGGGCCAGGTTAATAGTTCTCATTTTATTTTAGTATATCTTAAAAAATACGCTAGCAGCGAGACCGGCGTGAACGTCTATTTTGCGATTAACTTCTATGTTAGATGCACTGGGGACTTAATTTTTGTTTTAAATTAAAGCTAAAGAACCCACCCTTCGACTAAAAGTGGTCTGAAATGGGCCTGGCTATTCACTTTTTTAAATTAAAATAATACTTGAGAAATTCCGCTTTAGCAGCGGAAACGCTGTATTCTGTTTCGCGGCTAACTTCTATGTTAGATGTAGTAGGGACTTAATCTTTCTTTTCAATTAAAGGTAAAGAGCCTACGTTTCGATAAAAATAAGTCCGAAAAGGGCCAGGTTAATAGTTCTCATTTTATTTTAGTATATCTTAAAAAATACGCTAGCAGCGAGACCGGCGTGAACGTCTATTTTGCGATTAACTTCTATGTTAGATGCACTGGGGATTAAATTTTTTTTTTAAATTAAAGCTAAAGAACCCACCCTTCGATTAAAAGTGGTCTGAAATGGGCCAGGCTATTCACTTTTTCTAAATTAAAATAATACTTGAGAAATTCTGCTTCAGCAGCGGAAACGCTGTATTCTGTTTCGCGGCTAACTTCTATGTTAGATGCACTGGGGACTTAATTTTTGTTTTAAATTAAAGCTAAAGAACCCACCCTTCGACTAAAAGTGGTCTGAAATGGGCCAGGCTATTCACTTTTTTTAAATTAAAATAATATTTGAGAAATTCCGCTTTAGCAGCGGAAACGCTGTATTCTCTTTCGCGGCTAACTTCTATGTTAGATGTACTAGGGACTTAATCTTTCTTTTCAATTAAAGGTAAAGAGCCTACGTTTCGATAAAAATAAGTCCGAAAAGGGCCAGGTTAATATTTCTCATTTTATTTTAGTATATCTTAAAAAATACGCCAGCAGCGAGACCGGCGTGAACGTCTATTTTGCGATTAACTTCTATGTTAGATGCACTGGGGACTTAATTTTTGTTTTAAATTAAAGCTAAAGAACCCACCCTTCGACTAAAAGTGGTCTGAAATGGGCCAGGCTATTCACTTTTTTTAAATTAAAATAATACTTGAGAAATTCCGCTTTAGCAGCGGAAACGCTGTATTCTGTTTCGCGGCTAACTTCTATGTTAGATGTACTAGGGACTTAATCTTTCTTTTCAATTAAAGGTAAAGAGCCTACGTTTCGATAAAAATAAGTCCGAAAAGGGCCAGGTTAATATTTCTCATTTTATTTTAGTATATCTTAAAAAATACGCTAGCAGCGAGACCGGCGTGAACGTCTATTTTGCGATTAACTTCTGTTAGATGCATTGGGGACTTAATTTTTGTTTTAAATTAAAGCTAAAGAACCCACCCTTCGACTAAAAGTGGTCTGAAATGGGCCAGGCTATTCACTTTTTCTAAATTAAAATAATACTTGAGAAATTCTGCTTCAGCAGCGGAAACGCTGTATTCTGTTTCGCGGCTAACTTCTATGTTAGATGCACTGGGGACTTAATTTTTGTTTTAAATTAAAGCTAAAGAACCCACCCTTCGACTAAAAGTGGTCTGAAATGGGCCTGGCTATTCACTTTTTTAAATTAAAATAATACTTGAGAAATTCCGCTTTAGCAGCGGAAACGCTGTATTCTGTTTCGCGGCTAACTTCTATGTTAGATGTAGTAGGGACTTAATCTTTCTTTTCAATTAAAGGTAAAGAGCCTACGTTTCGATAAAAATAAGTCCGAAAAGGGCCAGGTTAATAGTTCTCATTTTATTTTAGTATATCTTAAAAAATACGCTAGCAGCGAGACCGGCGTGAACGTCTATTTTGCGATTAACTTCTATGTTAGATGCACTGGGGATTAAATTTTTTTTTTAAATTAAAGCTAAAGAACCCACCCTTCGATTAAAAGTGGTCTGAAATGGGCCAGGCTATTCACTTTTTCTAAATTAAAATAATACTTGAGAAATTCTGCTTCAGCAGCGGAAACGCTGTATTCTGTTTCGCGGCTAACTTCTATGTTAGATGCACTGGGGACTTAATTTTTGTTTTAAATTAAAGCTAAAGAACCCACCCTTCGACTAAAAGTGGTCTGAAATGGGCCAGGCTATTCACTTTTTTTAAATTAAAATAATATTTGAGAAATTCCGCTTTAGCAGCGGAAACGCTGTATTCTCTTTCGCGGCTAACTTCTATGTTAGATGTACTAGGGACTTAATCTTTCTTTTCAATTAAAGGTAAAGAGCCTACGTTTCGATAAAAATAAGTCCGAAAAGGGCCAGGTTAATATTTCTCATTTTATTTTAGTATATCTTAAAAAATACGCCAGCAGCGAGACCGGCGTGAACGTCTATTTTGCGATTAACTTCTATGTTAGATGCACTGGGGACTTAATTTTTGTTTTAAATTAAAGCTAAAGAACCCACCCTTCGACTAAAAGTGGTCTGAAATGGGCCAGGCTATTCACTTTTTTTAAATTAAAATAATACTTGAGAAATTCCGCTTTAGCAGCGGAAACGCTGTATTCTGTTTCGCGGCTAACTTCTATGTTAGATGTACTAGGGACTTAATCTTTCTTTTCAATTAAAGGTAAAGAGCCTACGTTTCGATAAAAATAAGTCCGAAAAGGGCCAGGTTAATATTTCTCATTTTATTTTAGTATATCTTAAAAAATACGCTAGCAGCGAGACCGGCGTGAACGTCTATTTTGCGATTAACTTCTGTTAGATGCATTGGGGACTTAATTTTTGTTTTAAATTAAAGCTAAAGAACCCACCCTTCGACTAAAAGTGGTCTGAAATGGGCCAGGCTATTCACTTTTTCTAAATTAAAATAATACTTGAGAAATTCTGCTTCAGCAGCGGAAACGCTGTATTCTGTTTCGCGGCTAACTTCTATGTTAGATGCACTGGGGACTTAATTTTTGTTTTAAATTAAAGCTAAAGAACCCACCCTTCGACTAAAAGTGGTCTGAAATGGGCCAGGCTATTCACTTTTTTTAAATTAAAATAATACTTGAGAAATTCCGCTTTAGCAGCGGAAACGCTGTATTCTCTTTCGCGGCTAACTTCTATGTTAGATGTACTAGGGACTTAATCTTTCTTTTCAATTAAAGGTAAAGAGCCTACGTTTCGATAAAAATAAGTCCGAAAAGGGCCAGGTTAATATTTCTCATTTTATTTTAGTATATCTTAAAAAATACGCCAGCAGCGAGACCGGCGTGAACGTCTATTTAGCGATTAACTTCTATGTTAGATGCACTGGGGACTTAATTTTTGTTTTAAATTAAAGCTAAAGAACCCACCCTTCGACTAAAAGTGGTCTGAAATGGGCCAGGGTATTCACTTTTTTTAAATTAAAATAATACTTGAGAAATTCCGCTTTAGCAGCGGAAACGCTGTATTCTCTTTCGCGGCTAACTTCTATGTTAGATGTACTAGGGACTTAATCTTTCTTTTCAATTAAAGGTAAAGAGCCTACGTTTCGATCAAAATAAGTCCGAAAAGGGCCAGGTTAATATTTCTCATTTTATTTTAGTATATCTTAAAAAATACGCTAGCAGCGAGACCGGCGTGAACGTCTATTTTGCAATTAACTTCTGTTAGATGCACTGGGGACTTAATTTTTGTTTTAAATTAAAGCTAAAGAACCCACCCTTCGACTAAAAGTGGTCTGAAATGGGCCAGGCTATTCACTTTTTTTAAATTAAAATAATACTTGAGAAATTCCGCTTTAGCAGCGGAAACGCTGTATTCTCTTTCGCGGCTAACTTCTATGTTAGATGTACTAGGGACTTAATCTTTCTTTTCAATTAAAGGTAAAGAGCCTACGTTTCGATAAAAATAAGTCCGAAAAGGGCCAGGTTAATATTTCTCATTTTATTTTAGTATATCTTAAAAAATACGCTAGCAGCGAGACCGGCGTGAACGTCTATTTTGCGATTAACTTCTGTTAGATGCATTGGGGACTTAATTTTTGTTTTAAATTAAAGCTAAAGAACCCACCCTTCGATTAAAAGTGGTCTGAAATGGGCCAGGCAATTCACTTTTTTTTAATTAAAATATTGCTTGGGAAATTCCGCTTTAGCAGCGAAAACGCTGTATTTTGTTTCGCTGCTAACTTCTATGTTAGATGCACTGGGGACCTAATTTTTTTTTAAATCAAAGCTAAAGAACCAATTCTACGATTAAAAGTGGTCTGAAATGGGCCAGGCTATTCAATTTTTTTTTATTAACATATTACTTGAGAAATTACGCTCTAGCAGCGAAAACGCTGTCCACTCGTTCCTGACCTAACTTCTATGTTAGATGTACTACGGATTTAATTTTTTTTTCAATTAAAGGTAAAGAGTCCATCTTTCTTATAAAATCGGTCCGAAAAAGGCCAGGTTAGTATTTTTCTTGCAATACGAGTTTTACCTGAAAAATGCGCGTTGGCAGTCAAAATTATCTTAAAACTTGAGGCTAATAGCCTTCTTATTAGCACTTGGGTCATAATTTGTAGGTAAAAACGTTGATATTATGATTACCTATCAATATATGTATTCAAAAATGCAAACAAAAAAATAATTTTTTTCGCTGCTAGTTTCGCTGCTAGAATCAGTCTCGTGCATTGTTGGTGAGTTTGTTTTTGTTATATATCACTTAATAGAGGCGATACAAGTACACTTAATGGTGTGTGGTACTTTTCTTAACAGCCATAACGCTCTGGTTAGGTTATTTTATTGTTAGGGAAACTTGTATTTACGTTTTAAGGTTCTGATACAATATATGATAAGAATCAAAATATCTTAGTCAGTTGAAATATTTAACTAAATATTCTAAACCTAAAAAATACTTGCAAACTCTTGGTCGTGCTTTATGTTTGATAGAATTAAATCCTAAATTAATCTTAAAGGCCTAAATAACAACGAAGAATGGTTACGACGTAGGCGTTGCATTTAATACATATTTAAATAACGATTTAAATAATGATAATATGCCAGGCAGTGCCGTATACCTTGTGACAATTTGTTGCAATAAATATTATTTTAACACAGCCCCACAAAAGTTTTTCTTTTGGAACTGCTATCCTGTATCCCGATGTAGTGAGGAGTAATTTCTTCCTCTCTCATGGGGATGTCACTGAATGACTTTGGTGCAATGCAAGTATTCACCTCTGGGATTTATGGGATAAGGCCAAGAACGAAAATCCCAATAAGTCTAGGAAAATACGCCACAGTATTCCAGGCTGAAGTGGCCGCAATACAGTGGTGCGCAAAGGAAATTACCAGGCAAGGAACTGTTAATCAGTCGATTGCCATTTTTTCCGACAGTCAAGCTGCTCTAAAAGCAATCGGTTCCATGCAAGTCGAATCGAGACTTGTATGGGACTGCATAAATGCCCTTACAGACCTAGGAAGTCAAAACAAAGTGACCGTGGCGTGGGTACCAGGACATAAGGGATACAAGGGAAATGAAAAGGCCGATGAACTGGCCAGAGAAGGCGCAGGTAACGCCCTTATAGGACCCGAACCCTTTTGCGGTGTGGCCAAGCCATGCATACGAGCATCCATTAACAAATGGGTCCAAATTAAATCTCTGGAATGGTGGAAAAACTTCCCACGACAGAGACAGGCTAAAGAGTTCATTAAGGAACGATCAGCCAAATTTACAGAGGATCTATTAGGCCAAAATAGAAAGGCCATTAGAATAATAGTAGGTCTTCTAACCGGTCACTGTCGACTTAATAGACATCTCAGTCTAATGGGTTTGGTAGAGGACGCAACGTGCAGATTCTGCCAAGAGGCAGAGGAAACCTCAGTCCATATATTGTGCCATTGTGAAGGCCTTGCTAGAGTGCGATTCCAACTACTTGGTGAGAAA
Source organism: Stenurella melanura (assembly GCA_963583905.1). Taxonomy (NCBI): domain Eukaryota; kingdom Metazoa; phylum Arthropoda; class Insecta; order Coleoptera; family Cerambycidae; genus Stenurella; species Stenurella melanura. The sequence goes on from OY757310.1 coordinate 10,210,254, forward strand.
AAACCAAGAGCTGATAGCTACACCAAGGAGCCCCTATCAAGGCTGTGGAGTCTGATACAAAGGACAAAGCTGGATAAGGAGCTCTAAGGAAAACAAACAGGAGCACCACAATAGATCCATGGGGTCACGGTGGTCAAGGCCAATTGGCCAGCTCCTTCTTCCTAATCTAATCTAATCTAATCTAATTCACCTCCAAACTGCAGTGCTGCATATGTTTAGCCAATTTTAGCATCGATTGAAACAGAAATCACGATGACAAAATTGTTTTCTGTTTTTTTCTGTTTCTGTTTCTAAAATAACTGGACATCGTAAGCTTTACTTGCAATCACTGTAGTTTCTTTAAATTCCCTGTTGTGTGAGGGGTAGTTTTCACCCACCCATGGTGGTGATTTTCAATGAAACGTAGTGTCAACTGTGCATTTATGCGATATATATATGTAGTACAATTAGTCATTTATGGTAACAAAAATTAGTAAAAGGATCATCTCTGGGATTTAAGTGGGTAATAAATAACCTAGAGAATGAGATGATGCGTTCTTTGCATTTCCAAGTTCCGGTAAAATTCAAAAAAATTTGGAAAAACTTTTTCATTTTCGATTTTTTTGCTCTAGCGGCCAAAATAATGAAAATAGAGAAAAAAGTTCCCAAACAAAAGTTGTAGCTCGTCTCTTTCTCTACAAAATTGATCTTTACAAATTTTTGTCTTACTTTAGCCTTTTAGAAGATAAATCGGGTTTTCCACTTATAGTTTTAAGCCGCTTCGAAATGCGCGAAAAATTAGTTTCGTACGACCGGGCTCATCGATCGATAATTCTTACTATTCAGAGCCCCTAAAAAAACGAAAATAATATAAAATGTAGAGAAAAGTCTCAGCTTTAATGTGGAACTAATCACAAAATTCATAAAAAATGTTATCAAAGAGAAAAAGTGTCAGAAGATAGGTTAGTAAACTTTGTACAGTTGATCCACAGATTTATTCATATCTTTGCCGGGAGTCGTTAGAATGATAATTCATTTTGCTTATATATTCTTATATAATGATATATAAATCCAATTAACATTTTATTGCAATTACTTTTGTTGGAAAAATATGCCTTGCGATCAAAGTAGAGGGTATATTTCTCATCGATCAGTCACCTCCAAATTTTGGAGTTGAATTCGCTATATCTTAATTAATAATAATAGCACAGTCTTAATTTTTGGATTATAGGTACAATAAAACATATTCTTTCGAATGACTTAAGAGTTCTTTAAATGCATGCAGTACTTTTGGAATTTGTCTCCATTATTCATACACGTTCAGATGATGCACAATCATACAGTAAAACATATACAACTTATTTGTTTCTTAACATTCTTCATTGAAATGTTCACAAAATATAGGCTAAAGCACGTGGAATCGAATCCATTTAGTGAAGAAGCACCCATTGTTACGGTAAAAATAGACAGGATGCAAAAAACTCAAAGATATGAATAAATCAACTGTATAAAGTTTACTAAGCCATCTTCTAACACTTTTTTCTCTATGATAAAATTTTTTATGAATTTTGTGATTAGTTCCACATTAAAGCTGAGACTTTTCTCTGCATTTTACGTTGTTTTAATTTTTTTAGCGGCTCTGAATAGTGAGAATTATGGATCGATGTGTCAGGTCGTACGAAACTCCGAGAGAATTCTCATTTTCCGCGCGTTTCTGAGCGGCTCGAAACTATAAGTGGAAAACTGGATTTATCTCCTAAACGGCTTAATTAAGACAAAAATTTGTAAGGACCTTCTTTGTAGAGAAGAGACGAGCTGCAAATTTTGCTGAACACTTTTTTTTGTACTTTCATTATTTTAGCCGCTAGAGCAAAATAACCGAAAATCATAAAGTTGTTCCAAATTTTTTTGAATTTTCCCGGAACTTGGAAGTGCAAAGAATGCATAATTTCATTCTACAGGTTATTATCTACTTAAATCCCGGAGACGATGCTTTTATTAATTTTTGTAAGGTTTTTACAAAATGTTGCCTTCATTACCTGTACTATGGATGTTTATATTTAATTCGATTTATTAAGATTTAAAACTATTCGTAGAGCGTTAAGTCATTTTTACTCTGTTTAGGGAGTGTTTTTTAACGCTAGGGGTTGATTTTGGGGGTGTACGATTTTGTTTTGACCTCGGATCCGGATTCAGCGTCGAAATTAACATCGGGATACACTTGTTTCGATAGCAGTTCCAAAATTATTTTTTTAATTTTTATTTCTTTATTTATTTAAAACAATGCACTACTGGTACTTGTCACTATTAGTATTACATCCACGTAGAGGACAAACAGCGGTAGAATCAGATTCACGAATCCTAAAACACGTGTAAATGTTATCCTGGGTATACAAAATAATTGTTTTCAATGTTTTACATTAATTTTCTCGGTTGTTTTGAACATTTTGACATTTGTGCATGTCAGAAAGATGTGAATGGTTCTAGGTCTGAATATACGCATATATTTCAAGAACACAGTTATAAATAGCATCAGAAAATACCTATAGTTACTAAGTATGCTTTTATGTTCTTGGATGCATTTCCACTCCACAATGGAACATCCTGTGTAATGTGTAATCCTGTTATTTAGTAACATGTATTACCTTACCTACAGCACACCACTATATCAAATAGCTCATTAACATTAATTAAAGATATACAAATTGGAATTCGTTCGTATGTGAGCTTAGAATAATCGGTGCCTTTAAGAAATTCGAAACCGAAAGAAATAACTAGCATTTAACATTTTTTTGTGCCAGCATGAAATTTCTATAAATACCTAAGTTTTCGTTAATTATAATCGGTTAGCTCTAATTTTATCAGATAAGCTTTTGTTCACACGAGAATTTGATACCTTTGAGTTGCAAGAGCATAAGTATTTCTATTGATAGAATCAGATGTCGAAATCAAGAATTTGAGATATTGCATTCGATAAATGTGTAAGATTAAATTTAAATTGGGAGTATTGGAAATGTTTGAGACCTGTGGCCATTTTGGTCTGAGTATTTAAGTTAATCTTTGAAGCAATTCAAATTTAAATTCAAAGTACTTAGTGGCTAAAGTAGAAAGTATCACAATAGTAATGATTGAATGATATCAGTAATTACCTTCACTTATGAACATGGAAAACCAATGAAACATCATTTTTTAGGATCACTGTCCAATCAAATGTCATTATATTAGTAGTAAATCTAGTGTCTAGACAAGTATTATCACTTCTCTAGACACATTTGTCGCTATAATACTATGACCAACGTTGAGGGTAAAGATGTACCACCAAAAGAAGTAAAATATAGTAAAAATCAGTCGAAAAAATAGTATGATAATTATGCAAAAAATATAACAAAAAAACCGCTGCCTAAGGAATCACTACTTCCACATCCAGATTCTTCATCAAGTCACTTTAAAGGAAACATCTTGACTATATTTGCACTCTAGTATGTGGAAATTATTGGTCATAGAATTTGAATAATATTTGGGGCAGATGTTATAGAAAAGTTTGAGGAGTTGGTTTCTACCATATACGTTACAAATGAAGTTTCTAGTTTACCCTACCTATTTTCCACTATTGACAATCTACCACCTCCCACCCCTTCAATGGAGTCATCTCAATCGGATGTTACTACAATACATACGTGTACTAACTTTCAAGTGAATATCTCAATTTAATGTTATCAATCCGATTAATAATGAAGGGAAGGTGGTGGAGTTTGAAAAATATTAGAAAGAAATCTGAGGCCTTGGTTTCTAGTATATACACTGAATCCCAAACAAATTTCTGTACTCTTACCAGCTATTAACCCCAACCCTTCTACGGAATCATCCCAAAATATAATCTAGTTCCAGATGTCGTTATAATACATACGTCTACCAAATTACAAGTGAATATCTCAATTTTATTTTATCAACCCCTTTAATAATGTAGTAAGGGTAGTGGAAGGGTTGAAAAATATTATCAAAAATTTGAGGCCTTGGCTTCTAGGACATACACCGAATTTCAAGTTTCGGTAGTCTTACCAGCTTGCTTTATTTATTGTCCCCTATTTACCCCTATTTAACCCCCAACCCTTCAACGGAATCATCTCAAATTATAATCTAGTTCCAAATGTCGTTATAATACATACGTGTACCAAATTTCAAATGAATATCTCAATTTTATTTTATCAACCCTTTCATATTGTGGTGGTGGGGGTTGAAAAATATTATTAAAAAATCGGACGCTTTGGCTTCTAGTACATACATCGAATTTCAAGTTTCTGTACTCTTACCAACTTGTTTTACTTATATTTCTCTATTTACCCCAAATTAACCCCCAACCCTTCAACGGAATCATCTCAAAATATAATCTAATTCCAGACGTCGTTATAACACATACGTGTATGAAATTTCAAATGAATATCTCAACTTTGTTTTATCAACCCCATGGGGGTTGAAAAATATTATACAAAAATCTGAGGCATTTACTTCTAGTACATACACCGAATTTCAAGTTTCTGTACTCTTACAAACTTGCTTTACTTATTTTCCCATATTTACCCCTATTTAACCCCCAACCCTTCACCGGATATCCTCAAAAAACAATCCAGTTCCAGATCTCGTTATAATATATACGTATACAAAATTCCAAGTCAATATCTTAAACCGTTCCGGAGAAAACGTGCGGACAAAAAAAAAGTTACAGACAGACAGACCGACAGACAGACAGACAGAACATTTTTCTTCACTCAAATTTAAAATCTCGACGTTTCATGACATTCTAAACCTATTTCACGAATAAAAATTTTTGAAAATTTTTTTGCGATTACTATACTTCCAATCCACTACGTGGATGTGGAAGTAAAACGGGATAGTGATGAGATTTAAACAAGCAAACAGTGAAAAAGATTGGAGTTTATTTAAAAAAAAAAGAAAGGAAGTCGTAAGGCTTATAAATAGAAAGAAAAGAGAATATTAGGGAAAAGCGATAGACGAAAACAAGAAGTAAAACCAATGTGGCAATTTCTGAATATATTAGTTAATCAGAAAGAAAATAATTGTATCGCAAATGAAATCAGATTTCCATCAGGCCTTGTCAGCGGGACAGAAAACATAGCTCTGGCTTTTTGTTGGCATTATTGAAGAAATAATTAGAACTATGGTGAATGTGGTTTTTCAGTTAGCCGGTAACGATATAGAAAATATTAATGATCCAAAATTTGAAATATTTGATGTTCGGATAAGGTATTAAACATCAAATTACTCAGAGCCATTTTTGAAGTGTGCAGCCATATTATATTAAATATTATTAATGTTTTTTTAAATACTGGGAAAGTGCCAAATAATCTGAAAATGGGTATTGTTACTGCCGAAAACTAAAGGTACCGTGGAAGACTGCGAGTTTAGACCTCTAAATATACCCCCAATAATGGGTAAACTTTTGAAAGTGTAGTTTGTAATCAGTTAACACAATACCTAGATAAGAACAACATCTTTTATGAAAACCAGTCTTTAGGGCTCATTCATATGAAACTGCAGTGCAGTCGATAATTACATCTTGGCATGATGCTTTAGACAGAGACGGGATAATTTTAGCTGTCTTCTTAGACCTTAAGAGGGCATTCGAGACCGTAAGCAGAAGTATCTTGTTACAAGAATTAAACTTATATGGGTTAGATGGTGTTGTATATGAGTGGTTTCAGTCATATCTATTCAACTGAAAACAAAAAGTTAAAATCGATAATCATGAATCACAAGAATTAATTAATTAATGATATTGATGTACCCCAGGGTAGTGTTATGAGGCCTGTTTTATTCTACTATATATAAATAATATGATTAATGTATAAAGAACATGTAAATTGTATTTATTTGCTGATGATGCTCTGATTAGTATAACTGGCAAGGATGCTGAATTTATTGCTATAAAAGTGAATGAAGATATAATAAATATATAAAAATATTGTGAAAGTGAAAAACTAATGCTGAATGTAAATAAATGGATAGTCATGGTTCTCGAAATATAAAAATGTACCATGCCGGTGATCGTGTAGTGTATGTACGAGGCACAGAATTGGAATTGGTTAATGAGTAAAATATTTAGGTATTGTTATCGATCAGCATTTCAGTAATTTGTCTTTTACATACGTGCTCATTACATAGGGAAAAAATTAGTAAACAAAATTATTTTTAGGAAGAATATGTCAAAACTTATCTTTATATATTTAATAATGAATTATTATATATGATTTTGCAAACAGCAGAAAAAATAACTATATAACTTAAAGAAAACCTTAAAATATTAATAAAATCTTTGCATTTTTTAGATAACCTGAATTCTGGTTATGTTAGCAAATTAAAATCCTAAAATTAATTTGCCTAATTTCTTATTTGACAATTCTCATTCTAACACTAACACAGAGTCCCCTAGGGCCATGCAGATTAAATTAGTATCTACATAACCCCCTACGAACATTGAGATTCAGTTAAAAATGAGAACAAAGGCCTACAGTGAATTTATTTATCTACCTTGTCTTAAAAATTTTGCATTCTAATGGATTACATTTGCATGAAATCTATCATTCTGTTTCTTGGAGTATATAGGGTCCAGTACTAGTTAGCTAATAGATAGGTGAGGTTATTTTTATCAGTCAATGTCAAATATAATTATTTCAAACTCATTCATATAAATTGTCTTGGTTTTGCATGAAACGTCTTTATGAGTGGCTTTATGTCTTTCTGATGAGAAGTTTTTCTTTTAGTTATAGATAGTTATTTTTTCTGCTGTTTGCAAAATCCAATAAAGAATATGTTTCAATTATCTATATATACTAAATTAACTATTTAAAAACGTATAATTAAGCCACACTTAATGTATTGTACTACTGCCTTATTTTCATTAAATGAGGCTAATAAAAATGAACTACGAATCATTCAAAATAAATGTATGAGAACTGTATTAAAATGAAACAAATATACACCAACTAAATTAATGCTTGACATGCTACAAATTCTATCGGTGAAGGAGATTTATGCAAACTATAATATTTGTATATAAAGTGGTCAATAATTTACTTCCTAAATATTTATCGGATTTAGTAAAATATGTCAAAAATTGTCATGCCAGTGACACAAGAATTAAAAATAATTTACATATTGAATTTACGAAGACAGTCAAGGGTCAAAATTTTGTATTTTGTAAGTTAGAAATGTATATACATTATAAATAAACAAACAAAATTAAAATTATAAGACTAAGCAGCTTATATTTGATGCCATATGTAAATGTAACTTGTTTACCATTACCATTATTAATTGGTTAAGATCTATTTGTAATATTAATTTTTTTTACTATTTAATAAAGACTATTATTATTATTATTATTTTTTCTCAGATTTCTCTGGTTTCAGGAAATCTAAATCGCTATTATTAGCTAGATATAGACTTCGACCCTACTGCTCTAGGAAAGACCGGACTATGTTTGTGGCGTCTAAGATGACTGACTTCTGTATGGTTCGGTAGGTATTCCAGGGTATTCCTATGTTGTTTAGGTCGTCCTTTAAAGTTTTCGGAATTAGTCCCGTGGAGGAGATGATGATCGGCACGACCTTTACAGTTTGCTGCTCCCACATCTCTTGAATTTCGCCTCTCAGGTTGGTGTACTTCGCCATTTTCTCGTTGTACTTTAGCTCTATGTTGTGGTTATCGGGGATTGCGACGTCCATCAGAAGCGCTTTCTTCTCTTTCTTGTATGTCATAGTTATATCAGGTCTGTTATGTTCGACTGTTCTATCTGTTATGCCAATAAATCTTAACTTGTTCAGTTTCTACCACCGGTGGCGGCTTATAACGATAGTTTGGTTCGTTGTTATCTGGCGTTATTTTATGCAGCTTCAGGAGTTCGAGGTATATTATCACAGCTGCTTTGTTGTGCCTTTCCAAATATTTTGTGCCTACTAAGCTTTGGCATCCAGACAGGATATGTTCAATGGTCTCCGATTGACTATTGCACTTTCTACATTTATCCGTCGTAACCTGTTCTTTTATAGTGTACTTTTGATAGTTCCTGGTGCTTACAACCTGGTCTTGTATAGCGACCATGAATCCTTCTGTTTCCGGATATAGTGTTCCGCTCGTCAGCCATCCTAGTGATGCCTCTCTGTCAATGTGATCTTTCTCTAGGTTGTAGTGGTAGCGTCCATTTAGTTCTTTGGAGGCCCATTGTGTGACCTTGTCTCGGTTGGAGGTCATATTCGGAAAAGGTACGTAATTTCTCTGGCTTAGGTTTAGAGGGGTATATCCAATGTCGGCTTTTATAACAACTCTATGCAAGTTGGAGTGTGCAAGGTAGAAGTAATCCCTGAGGCCCTTAATCTGAGCGTTGCATGTTATTACTGCATCTGCGAAGCCTCTACCGCCTTGTTCCCTAGTAAGCGACACTCGCTCTTTTGAGGCTCTGGGGTGGTGCATCCTATGGCTGGTCAGCATAACTCTATTATTATTATTTTTTTTTTTGCGGTTAATCCGTTACCGGACAGGGCTTCCGTATTTTCCGACCGATGCCACACGGTAGCCGCGCCGGCAATAATTACAGCCGCTCCCCACGACCTATGAGGTTAGTGACTTTAAATTCCTGAATCGTGTGCCCTAAGTAGATGAAGGGACCCCAAGACGACTGCCTTCTGCATTTGGCCTGCCAACCAATCAGCAGATTTCTGGTCCAAGCAGTCGCGGACGCTGATAACAGTTTGATTTGGTAAAAACTCTAAATTTTGGAGCGATGAGAAACCATTCAAAGTATAATTTTTCTGATGTATTTTTAAGCAAAAATAAGTAATTAGATCTCCAAGGAAAAGCCCTGAGTGCCTCAAAATATTATTTGCAGAACACTGTAAACAATTTGAATTAAAATCACCGTGAATTGAATGAAGTGAATGAGTGAAGTGAATTCATAGAAGCAAGTAAAATCAATCAAATGCCGTAAAACCTGCGACAAATATGTAATAATAATATAAATAAGACGATTAAATAAAGATAAAATAATAAATCGTTCTTTGGATCTCAAGTAAAAGATACTTTTAAATCCAAGGATTCTCCCATTTTCGAAACCATTTTTAAGGTAAAACAGTTGAAAACGTTACAAATCTGACGTATATAAATTATCCAAAATTCGGGATCCGTAGAAGGGTTAATTACGAAAAAGAATACAAAACAAAATCACATCGCGTCATCAGAATAAGCCTCTGAATAACGTATATGCTAGCAACAAATAAAGAATAAATACAAATCTTCAATGACTGGCAAAATGTGTTGGATCGTCTCCACTTCTGACGTTTTTTATTTGTTTTATTAGTAAAATGAAGATTATACCCAGCGAAACCATAAGCATAAGCATCTAATTAAATGTTTAATTCATTCCAATTGCGAGAATAATACTGCAATAATTCATAAAGAGCAGTAAAGTTAACGAAGTTTGCACATGTGGACGCAGATTAGCTATTTAATAATGCAGGAAGTCTCATCAAAGTCTAATAAAGGCGCAGCAACCAGTTGTGCCATCCTGGCGCACTTAAACTTACTGCCTCTAAAACTAATGTTAACCCTTATTGATATTCGTGATCTTATTTGGGTTTAGACGTGACGACCGGTCTTAATGGTGATCTCGGCAATTTTCATTATGAGATAGCTTGAAGTTTTGCTTCTATTCGTAACATATTTTCATTATGGTTTACTTCGCTGTCCCAAAACTAACTTAAACGTAGTATTAGATTAATTAGAATATGATACAAGCAGGATGTAGTTATTACATATGAGGTGAAAATAACATGAGTAATATAAAGGAGTATTTGAAGACAGCAGTTAACCAAAAATGAAAAAATTATGAACAGAAAATATTGAATAGGTTATTAAAAAAAAAATAATAATAATGATAATAAATTAAAACATTGACCGGCTTACATAAAACAGTGACTAAGAATTATGAACAAAAATGTAACGGTTTCCGAGTTAGTTGAGCCTTATTACCTAATATCGATATTAATGTTGGTGTAAAAACAAACAAATAAGCATATTTTCATACAGTTCAATTTTTTTACATTTTTATTTGTCATTTTGAATTTTAAGCTTAACAGCATTATCGTCAATATGACAGAATCCTAAGGTATCCTGTGAAACCTCAAGAAACCGCAATAATGCCAACATTATTAGTTTCGCCATTTTGAATTTTTAACTTTTGTCATCAGATTTGAGTTTTATCTAGTTTTTGATAGTCTGGACCAGTCCCATCTAAGTTACATATTAAGCACACGGTGCCAGTAAGTCGGGCGAGTCACTAAAACCGAGTACTGGATTACTAACTCTTATCTTACTACGCCAAGAATTTTATCTACTTTGTACTACTTTTACTAATATGTTACTTGTTGAAAACTAATCGTCTGGGATTTGTCTTCACATAATTAAGATTATTCCAAGGAAACTAATCGCTGGTTTGTGGTACGATACTACTAATATAATGTTAGAATTGAAATCCAGAATCGAGTCATTGACATGAACAAAACATTTCATTGCAGACATGAACGGAAAGATATTGTTTAAATATAAAATAAACAATAATGGCCCCAGTACACAGCCTTGAGGCAACCTATATCTTATTATAGTTAAAGGTACGGAATTTAGGTTATCAATAGCAACGCATTGTCTATTGTCGAAATTAGAATTGTAGACCTCCATCCTTTGAAATATAGAAACTTAGTTTTTCCGCAATAACTTATGTAAGACGGAGTAGAAGGTCTTAGAGAGATCACAGAGGCTGACAGCCATATGCTTACCATCTTCAATTCCCTCGACTGTAATACTCGCTATTTTATTCTAAATTGACTCCAGCTTAGATATTGTTTATCACAAGATAATGAACAAACCTTTACCGAAAATGGTTTCAAAAATATATTGAAAAATTGGAATTATTCAAAAGGACCGGAAGTTATCGATAGTATTATTATCGTCTAGCTTATCGTAAAGGAGGTAAAAATTGGACAAACTTAAACACATCTGGGAAGAGACCTTCATTAATGCAATTCATTGATGAGTTTTGTGAGTGGGAGTAAAATAATATGTATAGTTTCTTTAAAAATTCAACTATTTATTCAATAAATGTCAGATTCAAATAGAGTCTTCAGTTTTTTTTATTGGCTCAGCTACTTTATATGTAGAGACCGGTTCAAGAAGAAAGATGATTTAAAATCAACATAACAAATTTTATTGTTCATTTTGGATACGTATATAAGGACAATTTGAACTTAGTTGTAATAATTGTGGGAATATAAACAAGAGAGAGATAAGCAGATAAATTAAAGAAGATACATGATGTAAAATATATTAAAATAAAACATATACATGTTTTTTTTTTCAAAATTTATATGTGCTGCAAAGAAATTATCTAGACATTAGATGTGCTTGTTGGTAAGATTTCTTGTGTGCAACGGATAGGCATTTTCTTTTTGTAAGATACGTCACATACATAATATACTATATAAATTTAACATACTTAAATCTTAGCTGAGTGCATAACAATATTTTGTTCATAGGAGAAGTTGAATGAAATTACGATAAGATACAAAAAATAACAGGCAATAAGAAAGCAATGTATTAAGTATGTTTTGGGTCGAGTGTAAAATAATTAAGTAGTTTCTGTAAGTAATCTGTTGTAGTGACGTTAGCTGGTAGCAGCTTAATACAATGTTTTGCTATAGTAGAGAAGCACCTATTAAAAGATTTTGGAAATATATTATATTCAGGACAATTCAAAGTTCACTTTTTATACTCGATATTAATCAATTTCCAGCTAACAAGATCCTTGTTACCAGAATTGTTAATGAAAACGTCATTGCAACTTCTTTGTTTCGATTTTATTAGACATATTTCTTTTTTAAAACATTATGCATTTTGAAATAGTCTTAATACAAAAAAGTACTCATATTTCCGTATCAATCGTTAAACTACTGAACAGGTGAAGTGTGATTACTTTAGCATTGTTTTAATGGAAAATTATTTTCAATGAGATGAATGACTAAAAACTCTGCTAGAAAACTTACCTTATAATTTGAATCCTCAAGAAACTCCAGCTGATATTATTTAATAGGTCCTTAATCTTGTTAGTTTCTTTAACACTAATTCTTTGTCCAGGCATGACTAGTAGCATTTTCGTGGGCTTTTAAATTGATAACCTGACACAAATGATCAGATAGATAAGTATCAATCATCCCAGTCTCTTAAAAATTATCTGCTAGAAGGTCTGTGAGAATGTTATTAGTACAGATCATTATTTGTGACTCAATTCTGAGTCTGGTATAGTGGCTTCTAAGTCAGAAATGAAGTGAGTTACGCTAGTTCTGATAAGGACGGGGAAGCATCCCTAAAATTAATCTTCAAATCTCCAATAGTCCGGTATATTTAGTGTTTTGAACAATCCTACCAACTTTCAGCTGGGTGTGAATTTTTGTACCTTCACTCCTATTTTTTGGTCTAATTTGACCGGATTACAACCACTATAATTTTTCAATATCTACTTGAACAGGGTATTATAACTTCTTCCGGAAAGTAAAAAAAAAAAAACACGTCTGTATCCCCAGAGTCAAAATCCAATTTATGCGCAAAATTTCAATTGCACAACATTAATCAACTAGCAACTACAGTATTCTTTACCCTTTTTTTATTTACTAAGATGATACTAAGGTCTGGATCGGGCTATATACGACGTATTTACCGTGTTTACTTGCAATTTCTAGGGTTGGTATGGCTTCAGTATTATGTGGGTTTAAGTTATTTTAAAATATCCAGTTTTACTTTTCGTTCCTCCGTATTATATGTCGACTTTGCTACACTGTAAACATGGCTAAACATCGTCCATCACACGATATTTTTTTGCATATCACGTTATTGGATTCACCGTGACACAAACCGCTTTAAAATCTCGCGTAACTAATTGATAAACATATCCATTATTACACAGCCTTATTTACTGGCAATTTTGGTAGCTTCAAATGATTTATTTGATGGGTAGTCTTAGAAGCTGCAGCGATAAATACGATCTGCTCCCAAGAATGATCGTTGTAGTTACAAAGACATCAAAGGAAACCGAAAGGCATAAGCAGTGAATTAAGAAGATTTATATGTACACAATGGTTGACCAGCGGTGTCCGTTGCGACTTCTTCACCTGCGTTTTCCAATCTACACGTCAATCTTGCGAGTTACTGAGATGCTGCTAGTTGGTGTGTTATTATAATTGTAACTAGAACGGCGAGAGGTGTTTTTTTATCTATTCGATATAATCAAATTCGTATATTAAAGTAACTCGATAAACATTTTTAATAATTGCCATAGAAAGAGACTTTTGCAGGAAAATTTGTTTCGCAATATTTTGAACCCGAATATGGAAAAAGTTTGGGTACGGTGTGTTTCCTAAATACTGGTAGGTACATACTTGTGTTGTACATTCCAGTCAAGCGGGGCACGTTCGCTTTTGGAGGGGGAATAAAATACCAAAAATTTGACAAAGTGAATGAAGAAGGGTATTCATAGAACATGAACGTTCTCACAAGAGAGAATATGTTAATTTCATCCTTTGATCCAATATAAAAACACGAGTATGTTTCACGATATCTACAGTTATCATGAAATTTAAATTAAAAAATATCTATAAATAAATATATATTATTTTAAATTAATTATAATTTTAGAGATTATATGCATTCTGTGATATAAAAAATTGGGTACATTTTTGATCGTGATGGCTCGATGGTGAAAAACATTTTTTCAATGACAAACAAATTTTAATGCATGATAGAGATCTTAAACTTCAGTTGTTTTTTTCTTAAGAAGGCGGTATGAGATGCTGCGCATTCAAAATTAAATCTGACAAATTAATTAACAAGCATTGTGAACCAGACAAGTTGTAATAAATAGGAGAGATCTTAAGCTTCATTTTAAAATGAAAATCAAGGAGGTGGTACCTATAAGGTGCACTTTCATAAAAAAGTTATAACAAGAGATCTGTCAGAAGTTAATTAAAAAAAATTGTCAGATAGACACATTTTTTCAAAAATGGTTCTTGATTTAACCACAAGTTGCGAAAATTTCAAGTAGGTGTTTTGAAGAGTACAATCATTTTTTTAAGCTAAATTAAAATAACAAATAAAATATTTTTTACTGATCTGGCGGACGTATCATGTTTTGGTAGCCATTTTAACCTTTTAAATTTGATGTGTTCCATGGGGTACATTTTTTGTCATTGAAGCAGCCCGGTCTATTACAGTTTGCGCCCCTCAAAACTATTATTGTATATAGGTGTGCCTACTAATGCCTAATACAAAAGAAGTATGTGAGAAAATTACTTAAAGTACATCAGGTACCAGTTCCAGTTCACATAAATTCCGAAGTATTTTTCAGAGCTATTTAATTTAAAATCCAGCGTGTTAAAATTTGGCACATTCCTACTGATCTTCGAGGTGAAAGGCATAGAGAACATTTTAATGTTTATAAGTAGTAAGTAGGCCAAAGTTAAACTATGTTACTATAGGAAAAGCCGATTATTGCATATCGCTTTACGAAAAAGGGTAATTTTTAACAAAAGATGGTCTTTAAGTTCATCCTGTATATGCGAACTTAAATTAACGTACATTTTTGAGGATTCCAAGATAAGGGGAGTTATTGTTAAGTAGAATATGTTCATTTGTTCATTTCATCCTAAGTGTGTGTGTAGAACTTTGATTCAACACAACACGTCACGTGTTTTCGAAACTTATTATTCGTTAGGATATTGTCTTTAGAAACTTTCAATACTGGTGAAGTAAATTTTCTGTATTGTTTTTGTTTGCTTTTATGATCTGAAGCCGTATACAGCAAAATAATTTATCTGCAAATAGAAGCCGAACACTTCTCTAACGTACACTTTAGAATCGGATAAATTAGCTAGACAAATATTTGCCTGAGGAATCTACATTGCAATGAGGTAAAATGTAAAGCAAATACAGCCCCGTGCGACACAATTAGGTACTCTTTGTAGTCTCTAAAGTTGGTTGCTAGTCTGATTTATCTGTTTTAGTTGTGACCATAGAGAACCTGATTAACTGGAAGTCTAACAAACAGAATATGAATATATATATTTGGAATGAAATCGGGGAATGAAAAGCCAGAACAATCTTGCAGATTCTGTTAAACTTTTAATTCGATCACTCATAGTTGAAAATATTTATGGTATAATGAGAAAAAATTCATTAAATATGGCAAGCAGGTATACAGGGTGTAATTAGTTTCATGTCATTAAAAAAACTGGTGGTCCGGAGCGACAAGACAAACAAAAAAACTTTATATAACATGGGGTTTTAAGCTCATAAGTAGTTTTGGAGAAAAAAAATTAACAAAAATTTCCAAAATACTTAATAACATAGTTTGAGAACTGCTGGCATATTGGGGTAAGATTTATTGCCTCGCATCTTGTCGCACATTCGTGCAAATAGGTATGGTGAGCCTAAGAGCATGCCGACGAAGCAGTTAAAAGCGACCGACAGAGGACACCGCCATGTTTGTTGCTTCTTCGTGGCCAAATTATCTTAATACTCGTGCTATACTCTCCCTTATATTCTCAAGTAATAATTTCATTTTGTGTCCTTACTTGGTAAACAACGTACACACGACGCGACCTACCCGTTTCTTGGTTTTGTGTGTTGCTTTTGTTCTTTTTGAATGTTGTGCCACTTATGTAAAGATTTATTTTATTGACATCGTTCAAGTCGTTTTAGTACTTGGTTACGTAAAACACTACTTCTCGTTCATGCTTTTTGTGTTACTTTTTAATTTTTTTTTTAAGTTTTTCTTTTTGTTTTCTTTATTGATAACGTTAAATCACAGTTTAGTGTGGTGTTTTAAAACGCAGATTTTGGACATTATGGGAGATTACACTTATCCAGTGCTCGCGGATATGCACTTGGTGTATGGAGAAAGTGGTGGAAATGCATCTGGTGCGGAAGAGCTTTACTGTTTAAGGTTCAGTAATCGACGTCATCCTTGTGCCCGTACATTTGTTAGTATTGACCAGCGTCTTCGAGAAACAGGTCGCCTCGATGGACATAGAGGAGAACGAAGTCCACAACGCGAAGAAAGGGTAATTGACACAGAGGTTCAAATTTTGGAACTTGTAGAAGAGGATCCAACTTTAAGCATCCGCGATATCGCGAACCGTGTGGAAGTATCCCATTTTGTGGTATGGAGGATATTGAGAGATATGAACTTACATCCCTATCACTATCAACGTGTTCAAGCACTAAATCCTCAAGATTTTGCAGAGCGAATGCAATTTTGTAGGTGGACTTGAGAACACGCGCCAAATAAGGATTTTTTTAAAAGTTCTGTGTTTCTCCGATGAGTCGTGTTTTACCAGAAATAGAGTGCTTAATTTTAAAAATATGTACTATTGGGCAGACGAAAATCCACGTGTAATAAGACGGGCGCATTTTCAATGACGGTTCAATGTCAATTTGTGGGCAGGAATTTGCGGTAATGAAATAATTGGACGTATACAATTACCCGCTAGATTAAATGGTGATGTATACTAAATTTTTTTGCAACAAACATTGCCAAATTTGTTGGAAGATGTACCCTTGGCTACGCGCAGAAGAATGTGGTATTTGCACGATGGCGCGCCAGTCAATTTTAGTCTGGGTGTTCGAAATTTTTTGAACAGAAAGTTTCCTCGACGATGTATTGGACGTGGCGGACCAGTATCACGACCTGCTAGATCGCCCGACTTAAATTCGATGGACTTTTATTTTTGGGGTCATTTTAAATCTATGGTTTACCGTGATCCAATTGACACTTTAGAACAATTGCAACAACGTATTTTAATGTGCATAGAAACCATAAAAAATGATCCTAATTTACCAAATGTGTTAAACGGAGTGCTTATGTCCTTAGTTCGACATGCCGAAATGTGTATACGTGGAGATGGAGGTCATTTCGAACAATTTTTGTGAAACATTCAAAAGAATTGTTCAGTTATTGGATGTTACCTATTGGGCATTAAAGGTATGATTATTATTATTCTTATTATTATTAGTATTGGCTGTCTTGTCTTGATCTGTGTATTACTGTTTACATTAATTTTCATAGAGACCAAAGACTCGATTTTTAGTTTTCGATACCTGATTGGAAAAAATTATGCGCTCAATTCGTTAAAAAAACCAGATTTGTTTCCTAACTTAAAATACACAACTATTTTCTGTTATCGTATCTCGGACGTCTAACCGTTCGTTTTCCAATTAATTACTAATTACCTACTAATTTTAAGCTTTTAACACAATGTTACAAATGTTAATAAACCACTTTTAAATTTTATAAATTCTTATAAACGACAATAAAAGGTACAATAACTTTGTTCCAAATTAAAAAACACGTGTAAACAAATCCTGTTTAAAACCCTGCGGCCATGCTATGCTTGCTTTGTGCCGAAAGTGAAGGAATTATTTACATTTTCATAATTAGTGGTCTTAAAAGTTCGGTACAAGTAATCCCATCAAAGTGCCGCACTTCTTCCGGCGGGAACGCAAGTCGGGTATTACAGTTTTTTTATTATTTCTAACATTCGATATTATAACATCCATTAACCATGAAAAACAGTGGTTCTCAAATCTTTCCTACCTTAACATTAAATTTTTAAACCTAGGTCAGTTTTTTTCAAAGTGCCCCTAGAGAAAAAAGTCATATAGGTTTTTTGTTTGTCTAGTCGGTCCCTATTACCAGTTTTTTAATGACTTGAAACTATTACACCCTGTAGAAACTACTAATAGACACAATGTTCAAATATTTTTGAAACATATACATGTTACTTGTAGAGATATTTATTAAGAATAGGGAATACATGACATACGGTCGTCCGTTATTATTACCAGAGACGTCGTGTCAATAAAACCCAAGTTATAAATATTAATTAAACATATAGAAACCTTCATAAAAGCCTATAAACATAACACGACAGGCAATCTAACTTTAATAGCTACCCAGCGGAGATCTATCTAATAAACATTTAACGTAGATCGAGGTTAGCCGTGCCAGCCGCTTCGGTAATGTGAAAATATATAAAATAATAAACTTCAAATCTAATATTCTAGTTTTAGGGTAATATATAAATGGGATTGACCCCACGCATATTGCAGCACGACGAATTATCCTAGTTTAAAATTGTTTAATCTAGACCAATATATTTTAAGACTAGGATATCCATTTAATAAGGAAATTACATATTTTAACACAGTATTAAAAAACTGAAACCTTAAAAACGGTCTCAAAAAATTATTAGATAAATTTCATTATCGGTCGGTTAACAATAAACATTAAAAAAAATTTGAATAAGTAGTTAATTTTCTATATTTTGTGCACTGTCGATGTTGAATTGTACTTTTTTTTATGAAGTTAACTTCACCATCATAACGTACCATTTTCAAACAATCAATTTTTTGAAAAGTCAAAGTGTAGCAACCCAAACCAAACAGTACATCAAGTTAATGAAGAAACAGAGGTCCATCAGTCAAAATATCTGGTTTAATCAAGAATGTCTAAGAAGATACATCATCCCGAAGTTCATTCCACTAAGAATAAAGTCCAATTCAACAGCGTCCAAGAGAGCTATCGACAGTGCACAAAAAATAAAATATTTATTACTTAAAATTTCTTAATGTTTGTTGTTTTTCTAAAATCTGATCAATTAGTAACTAGAATAGTGTAATTCGTGCTGATTATAAATATGCACAGCCCTTTGTAAATTCTTTCATTTGAATCAATGAAACATTTGTAAAGGCAGTAACGTGTATGTTACAATAAATTCAGTGATAGAAAACAAAATAAGATCCTTTCTCATATCGAAAAAATGTTTTATTTACAGTACATATTTTTTTATATCTTTAAAGCTTGCACGTGAACTTCCAAAAAATGAAATTGACGATTTTTTATGTTATATCTTATAGAGTTTTCTTTAGAAAAATTCTGAGACCTTGGTTTCTAGTATATAAACCGAATCACAAGTTTCTGTACTATTACCAGCTTGCTTTACTTATTTCTCCCTATTTACCTCTACTTACCCCCTACTCCTTCAACGGAATCATGTCAAAATATAATCAGGTTTCAGATGTCGTACACATACGTGTACCCCATTTACCCCTATTTACCCCCAATCCCTCACCGGATATGTTCAAAAAACAATTCACTTCCAGATCTCATTATATTATATATGTGTACAAAATTTCAAGTCAATATCTTAAACCGTTCCGAAGAAAACGTGCGGACATTAAATGTTACAGACAGACCGACAAACAGATAGACAGACGGAAAATTTGTTTCGCTCAAGTTTAAAATCTCGACGTTTTATGACATTCTAAACCCATTTCAAGAAAAATTATTACAATATTTCCAGATGTGGAAGTAATAAGGTGTACCAAATTTCAATTCAATCAGACAATGATAACCTGTAGTATAAATAATAAAATTCATCACGAAATGTAATTTTCATCTATATAATCAATACTGTTAAATTTTTCGTCTGTCGGGAAAAATTTGAAAACTGCACGTATGAAAAAATCGATTAATGAACTGATGTTTCTTGTAATTCATGAAAAGTACTTTTTTGTTAAATAGATTCACGTCACCACATGATGACCACGAAAGTGAAATGCCACGAGAAGCCCCTACAGACGAAAAGTGTGACATGTTTTCACTTTCTGAGGGCCCTATCCACAGAAAGAACGCAAACGGAGAACGCCACTGTGCGCCATTCGATTTGTCTCCCCTTACTGCATACCCCTGAATTATTTCAGATATTTCCTAAAACGTCGAAATTTTGTCACCCGATGATGACCACTTTCATACCGAAAGTGAAATATCACGAATAACACTTACGCACGAAAATCGATGAACTATTAAATAATCAAATTTGAAAAATAAAAATAACAAAAAACAATATCTAACAATAATTGAAACTATTAATGCGTTATTAGATTTTGCACTGCTGTAAATTTATAACTAGCCAATTGTATGGTTACTGTTAGATCGGCATAGCCATTAATTCACTATATTTTTTTTTTGCCATTGGACCTAATCCATTAGCCAGAGTTCCCTATTTCTATATGCGAATTTACTGTGGCGTGCAAACGCACCCTTAAGCTGTCGATCAGATCGTATACCTACTTTTATAAAACAATACAATTTATAGTTTCCTCTATCAAACGGTGTAGTTTAGTTTTCTGCTACCTTGTAAGGGATTTGGATAATTTGTATTAGTTTTCTGCGTCGGCCGCCCGCGCCCCCGCGGCAGTGCTGCCTCTTACATACGACAGATGGGCAGTTTCCTTAAGGATGGATATATTCTGCTGCCCCAGCCACTTATTTATTCATTGAGTCATACCAATGGAACTTGTACTTTCCATGGTATGTGCCGTGGTGAATGTTGGATTGCATATAAAAAATAATGCTACAGACTGCGTGTAGCGACCTGCAACAATGTTATTTTCAATTTAAATTATCCTTTGTAGCCAGACAGAAAATAAAATAGTGAAAGTTCGCCTTTCTGCCACTCATCGCCGGCAATGTTAATTTTGATTTGATTATAAGCATACAATTACATTGCATTTCGATCTCTTGTGTATCATTTTGTTTCATATACAAAGTCAATTACGAATTGAGTTCTTTTATGCAGAGTTAATGGAAGTATTCAAATATTAATAAAGATGTGATGAGTTTCCGGAATTGAAGTGTGACCGGTTTGTGCAGTATGTAATTTATATAATTACAGCTTGGGAGATATTGTTTAACTGTGCTTTGGCTTTGCGCTCTTTACCTTCGTGGGATATCCAAAACGTACCAGAGATTATATCATCGTTCCTTCTCTTCCTCCTTTCTTATCCTTTCTAATTTCTGTAGAAAAATGTGGTACAAGCAGCGCTAAAATTGTATACAGGTATTATATACCTGCAGCTAGCTTGCTTTTTGATTGCGCCATCGGGACAAGGATTCAAGTGTGCGTACGTACTGTACAGGAAGCAATGTAACAAAAGTCAAATTAAGGGAGCCAAGTCCGGCCCTGTCGCAGTATAATAACCGTATTCCGATCTTGGTAACATTGTAAGGGTCGAGTAAACTATCGTAAAATACCGGTCATAGATACATCTGTTTTGTGTTATTTTAGAGTCCAGGCAACGTGCTTTGTTAACTTTACTCTTTATTAGGTAGTCGACGTTAGCCACTTGTAAACAATAAATAAGCATCCAAATTATTTTATGTCCAATTCTCTTTTCGTTTGTCGAGCTTGTTAAATAAGGACTCGCCGGGTGGTCTAGTGAGATTTTCAGGGCTAAAGCAGTTGATAGAGGCTTCCAGGAACCTATGTAATAGACCATAAGATAGATAGACCACTTAAGGCAGATTTTTTCCCCCATACAAAAGCAAAGTAAGGAACAAAAGGGGTTTTTTTCATCTGTTTTAGTGGTAATAAAAATGTTCAAGTTAGGCCGTAGGATAAATGCCATGGTCCGTTAGGTAATTTCAAATGCGTACGGTTTAAAGTAAAGGAGATCCTAATTGGTCGAGAGTTTAAAGTTTACTGCCCACTTTGGAAACGTATTATTTCGAGGTAGAGATTATCTTCACTTTTGGTTTAACTTCGGTTCGGTCATCATCTATCTACGGGGTATAGTGAATTCTCATTTTGCGAACCTTTTTCAATTTTAAAGTTTAAGTACATTTGTTTCGTATTTTGCCGGTTTTAATAAGTAGAACATTAATGTGTTGTAATTATTGATCTAGTATTCGGTCGCGATTTAGCTAAAAGATTTGAAATTGCCGCGGACCATTTTATTTCTTGATATAGAGTAATTATCGTTTGTTAATTTATTTAATCGTCTTTAAGTGTTTGTGATTGTCAATTTCATTTGTTTTCATTTTCTTATGTAAATATAGTGGTTTAAGTGTTTTGAGAAATCACGTGTTTTATTTGCTTGTCATGAAATTAAGTTCATTTTATATTCAGTAAAGTTTGTTTGTGAAGTAACCTGATTGATGGACACCAGAAAGGATAAAAATCACCTAGAAAGCAAAGGGTAAGCACAGTTTTGATTTCGACGGATATACTATAATATCGACGGAGTCTATAAAAGTAATTGGGACACTCAGTACTCTGCCAATGGTAATGTCTGATTAAATCATGTAATTAGGGGAATAAAACCCCAGTTATTACAGTGGCGCAGTCTAAAAAGGATGTTTTTAAGGAAAAATTTGCATAGCCAATTAATTTCAAGTTAATTAATTGAGTCACTGCATTTTTTAGAATTTTCAAAATTCGTCTTTTAAAATGAACCTACGTATTAACATGTCAGTTTTCGTTGTTGATTTTGTATTAAAATTACCTAAGAGAGTTTAAATTAGTGATTTCAAAAAGTAAAAGTTTTTTTTTACTCGTAAAATTATACCAATACGTTGAGAATTTCATAGAATTAATTTATTTTGCTAGAGTAATGATTTGTGAATGTGTCAAGTAAAGTAAATTAAAAGTAGAGGTGAAAAATAGGATATTATCATTGGTGGGGCATATTGTAGTATATGTAAGAACGGCTTGTGTTTGATTCCTGAGTAGCAAAGTAAAAAAATACCCTGAAACTTAACTACAATATGCAATTCATAAGGTTATATGTGTATAAAAGAATTAAGGTTGTGTCAAAGCAATAAACAAAGTATATGTAGAAATTAGTGCTCCTATTTACCGAGTGTTGAGAATAAAAAGGGAATTTTACTGATCTGTTGTGAAGTAGGGCATTTAGCGAAACGATATGTAGAGATATATTGTCGAGTAAAATTTAAAAATACGGACCTAGCGTTAAATTATTGCAGTAAACGAGGTTATTGCACCCTCGTTCGGACAAAACCCTATTTATAAACTTAGGTACCTGTAGGAGTTGGTCATCACAAAGAGTAAATACCGAGCAAATTGCAGTAAAATAAATAGTAACTACATTAGCCAAGGAAAGTGGCACGAGATAAATAAGATTTTATTTAAAAAGTAAAAGGACAATTCGTCCAGGGATTATTATAATATACGGGTTGATGCAATCAGTAGCTAAAATAGGTAGAAATGTTGGATAGCTAAGCATGACACGGGAACCACGTTATAAAATTATTTATGCACAGAAACAATTAGCACTGTCGCACAGGTAGCGAAGATAAACAAGTCATTGTAATTCGAAATAGGAACTTTTCGCGGGAATATTCACTTTAGATAGATAGAGTATATAGGTCACTCAATGAAATAAATTACGGTTGTTTTCCAAATGTATGATATACCGAAAACCTAAGTTACGTAAGCGAAAACCGTGTTTTTCAAGGTGTTTAGGTGATTTTGTTGTAAATTGAAATATGTGCATTCCCAGATTAAATTACTATGTTAGAATAAATTACTATAACTTCACGTTAACAGCAAGTACACGAAAGAAAGTACAGAGAATTTAAGTAGGTATGTCATTCAGGCAGAAAACAAGAGCTATTTATATATTTTGATTATTGTTGGTTTGCTTTCTCACTTTAGAGTAGTAGTAATTCAATATTTTCGTAAGTCAAAGTAAGTAAGGAATAAAATGTTAAAATGCTAGCCAGAAAGCAATCTAGAGTACTTATTTCCTTTCAGAGAGACAGCTTACCGCGGAAATTGTAATGGTACATTCTGTGCAAGGTACGCTAAAACGAAACCAGAAATCGCAATTAGACTATCGAAGAAAGTGAAATTTAGAGATATAAGCTATGTTAATGTACATAAATTTCCCTCTGGCTACACGTTCAGTCCAAGATATAGTTTTTCCAATAGTTCGTTTGCTTGCTTCCCAATTGTGGAATTGTTTAAGTAATTGATTAATGATTTATCGAGAAATAATAAGAACTTAAAAATATTTTTTATACAATTTTGGTTACAATATCCCTTATCATTTTTTTTGTTGTGACCTCGCATGCACATGCAAATGGTTACAGGTAAAGTAGTTTGTTTTTGTATTTGGGTTAATAGAATTGGTTAGTTTAGTTTTTTTTTTTGTGTGGTTGAAAAATGTCTCGAATTAATTTACATAAATGGTTTGAAATGGTAAGAACGAAAATTTTTTTTTAAGATTAAATTGGTGTTATGAAACCGAGTTATGCGTTGTACATTTACATATTTTGATCAAAATTACACAGAGAATTTAACTAATTCACGTCTGGTTAGGTCTTTTTTTTTTAGGGATATGACCAGTTCTAGAATATATCTCATGAGTAATTAATTTGTTAAATATAAAGAACTAGAGATAAAAATCGCAAATTTTAATATTGCCTGGAAGGTCAAAGTAATAGAGGGCACGTACAAAATTTACCGCTAAAATTTGCATAATCACTACAGGTAGAAAGTTACCGATAGGGTGGAGCCTCTAAATTTGGAGAAATTAATTTTCGATTCATGAATTAAGCCAGGTGCAATCACCTGTTTCTTTTCGGAATGCAGGAAACAAGGAAATTACCTAGGGTTTTGTTGTTTCTGAACCATTTACGGGGGAGACAGTGCACGTACTGCTTATTGATTGGCGAGTCTGTATATGTATATAGGCATATGTGTACGGATATGAGTGTGTACATGTCGAGTATATAGATAGGTGAAAATGTATGAATTTTGACGTAGGTAGATGAGAATGAATATCTATAGGTAAATAGGCATGGAGGCGTACTAATGTATGTGTGAGTATACATGTATAGATGAGCAGATATATAATTTTTCTTTATTAGACGAGTAGAATAAACAGAAATTAATTAGTATCCAAATTTAGAGACTCAGAAATCGCGACAGAAGAGAAAGAAAAGTATACATTGCAGTTCAGGGGGCATATAAACCCAGCGTTATAGAATAGAAATGCACCGTATGGGTCCAGTCAATAATTTTGCGCGAGGTATTCTCAAAGTGAACGGAATTGGCGCGTTATTGTTATCAGACAAATTAATTAAAATTAATTAAATAAATAGTACACCTATGGTTAGAGTGCAGGGTCAGGGTGATATAAGAAAAAGCAGAGGTACGCAGAGAAAGTTAAGGTTTTACCTGAAGGGCTCTTCTGAGATAACTTTGTGAATTGAATATTGTTAGTGAATAAAAGGATAGATGATGATCGTAGAGTGGAGTTATGCTGAGAGTCCAACAAGGATTTAGAAATATTTCTTTGTTGTTAAACATGGCAGACAAAATTCAAGACAAAAACCGGGGTAAGAAGTTGCTGATAAGAAATTTGCAGTCTCAGGTGTTCCACCTCTGGAAAATTTAGAGTTTAGTTAATATGAATAAAGGCAATCTTAAGGGCAATAAGCTTTACAGGTGTAATAAACGTTTACAGGGGCGTGCCAATACAGGCAATTTAGTCACAGAAAGCTTG
This sequence comes from Stenurella melanura, assembly GCA_963583905.1. Classification (NCBI taxonomy): domain Eukaryota; kingdom Metazoa; phylum Arthropoda; class Insecta; order Coleoptera; family Cerambycidae; genus Stenurella; species Stenurella melanura. The sequence goes on from OY757310.1 coordinate 10,235,718, forward strand.
GATACAATGTCGTCCGTAACCCCAATGATGATAGACAGTAATAAATCGGAGGCCAATACATTAGAATAGTAGGTACATGCCAGTAAATTAAATTTTATAAATTAATTAATGTAGAGTACATTTTTGGAAATAAAACAATACAGAGAGCCCATCATTTTCGAACTATACAATTAGAATATTTACGTTTTGAAGAAAATATCAGAGACGATAGAAAGATAAGAAAAGAAAATTTTTATTTAATTTTTTGGATTTCATTTTGATTTTTGTTTTCTTTTGGGCCAAAATCATGCTATTGTTAAAGAGGCTGAGCTCATTCAGGAGCATATGGTAAACATTAGGTAGAAAATATAAGAAATAGCTTTTAGACTATCATTTTGTGTTAGATAAGAGGCATATAGTTGCATAATTTCAGTTTCTTTGTGTGGCCTAAGTGTTTTATTCAAGTCAAAAAGAGTTACGGATATTCTCTGATTATTATAAGATTAAATGTAGATATATCGAGTTTATACAACTCTAGAAGAAGTTAGGGCATTAACAAGACAAATATTTTTTTCCCTTTAGATAGAATGATGAGTGAAATATGGCATTGAGTTTTAAGAATGGTGATAAAAGAAGAAAAAAAAATATTTCACTGGGTAACAGTTTTAGCTAGGGTGATTTTTATGAATTTTATTTTTATAAAATTAGAGGCTTTAGTAATAGGTACGAAAACCTGGAGGAGAACACCGGCCGTGAGACTGTGAATTTTCTTTTTGGGGTCCAACAAATGAGTAGGGGGGAGATGAACAAAAAGAGGAGATGAGAGAAATACCGAGGATAGGGACAAATGGAAAGAGAAGGTTTGGTATAGACTAATGCAGTGTCGCTTTTCTTTTCAGGTCCAGGAAATATGATGTATTTTTTTGTTCTCATCTCATGTTTTACATTTAGGGTTTATTTCTTTTTTTTTGTTTTTCCTTCTCCCCTACCCATGTAAGCGGATAGGAATTCCGGATCGCCGTATGTCGGGTAAATTGTGACGAGCATCGAACGAGATAGAGATGAAGTATAGTTAAGGAGTGTTCAACATACAGGGTATTCGCTAGTTGCGTGTCGAAGCAAGTAATTTATAAAGAAATAAGTATACGGGAAACGTTGATGTTAGTAGAAATACTCCCTTTCTTTCAACTATGACCAGGTAATATATCCAAGAGATATATTTGGCATAATAAGCACATTTTACCCCCTCCCCAAAGTTATGACAACGGGTTAGCGGAGCAGAACTGAAATTTTGAAGTAGGTTTAGTAATTGCTCCAAAGGAAATGGAAGGTTAGTTTTTTCCAATATGGTCCTAAGGTTGGACTGGGGTGAAATGAACTTATGCGGTTGTAGTTTAACCTTTTAACCAGTGACGGGCTCTCCAAAGGACAACAGATTATAGAAAACAATAATCCAGCAGGAGGAGTAGCGTTCGCTGTCTCCGACAGTGACTGTTTGCTGCGAGCGGATCGGAGCGATCGTTGCGGGAATAGCCGGATACCCCGAGTAGGAGAGGTGATTAGGGCCCCAAGCCGCGTGGCCACAGAAATACGCCCTTCAGATGTATGGTACCACTCAGACTCTGCCGTGGTGAACAAGTCTACGACTCCTGGGACACCACCCGAAAAACGTACGACAAGTTTGACAGTACCGCGACACGGGGCAACTCATACGGATATGATATAAGGAATTGGGGGTTGCACCGCGGATCGCGACTGTCAAACTGAAGAGATCATGCAATAGCCCAAAGAATTCCACGACTACGCTGACTACAACTTCCGAGTCGAAAAAGCAGCAAATGGGGGGTAGTTTCAGAAACACCCAGATGATGCACGATTTCGTGAAGACGCACATATTCCAACAGTCTAAGCTACGACTTAGTTTTTCAATGAATACCTGGTCGTGGAAATTCTCAATCACTACAATACCACAGACATTTCTCACTCCACCCCCCCCTCCTTATACACTTGGTGTCTGTCCGAGGTTAGCCCGATTTCGGAACAGTGCCCCGGCAAGACTCCTTATACGGCTAAGGATGAGAGAAGAGGGGACAGGGATCACTTGGAGGGTTACAGACTGAAAAGGGTAGTGCGTATTAGAGTAGTTATTTCTACTAATAAAAACACGTTATGGGACAGCAAGGCAACTAGTGAAACGTCAAATCGATACAAGAAACAGCCGCGGAATCGAAGGAAAGATACGGACCGGAGATTACGTAACCAAGATCGCGCCGTTCCTATCATCCATCCGGGGCCACCGATTGTTCGCGTTCCGAAGGAACGTTTTTTTTGTCTGTAATTTTTTTCGTGTTTTTCTTTAAGTTTAATTCAAGGTCAGTAAGAAGGTTTAGGGCCACGAACACGCCAGGGGACCCGCAAACTACGCGCCGACCGAGGTAGGGACACGGATCTCCACAGGGGAAAAACCACAACAGAGAGGGCATCAGGACGAACACCCCAGTCAGGAGAAGGATCCAGCGGAAAACAGGCGTATATGGTTCTTACGTATTCACAGAGAACTTACACGTACTGATGAGTTTCAGGTTCCACATCCCCACTACCGTCGGACCGATGAGGAGAGCCAGGTTCCGCAAGGAGGAGGCCACGAGGTCCAGGGGAAGACCACCGACCACGTCCAGAGCCACCGCCAACGAGTAGCCACGGAGAGCAATCCAGGGGGACAGAGCCAGTTTCAAAGCAGGACGATTCGACCAGCGAGAGACGGGCTGCAGTAACCAATGACGACAACTAGTACTGCCAAAAATGTGGTTGCCCATCCGCGAAGACGACATCAGGTGACCTTAGACTTGGTGTACAGCGACGGAACTCAATGTAAGTGTCAGTGAACAAGTTACTCAGTGATCGTGACGGGAATCGCGGGGACCCTAGTAGATAATTAATTTTAAACTTTTGTAATCAACCTATACTGGGATCGAATCAATTGTTTTAGTCATGAAAAACCAATATGCTTCAATTTAAGGGGGGGGTAATGTAACAAAAGTCAAATTAAGGGAGCCAAGTCCGGCCCTGTCGCAGTATAATAACCGTATTCCGATCTTGGTAACATTGTAAGGGTCGAGTAAACTATCGTAAAATACCGGTCATAGATACATCTGTTTTGTGTTATTTTAGAGTCCAGGCAACGTGCTTTGTTAACTTTACTCTTTATTAGGTAGTCGACGTTAGCCACTTGTAAACAATAAATAAGCATCCAAATTATTTTATGTCCAATTCTCTTTTCGTTTGTCGAGCTTGTTAAATAAGGACTCGCCGGGTGGTCTAGTGAGATTTTCAGGGCTAAAGCAGTTGATAGAGGCTTCCAGGAACCTATGTAATAGACCATAAGATAGATAGACCACTTAAGGCAGATTTTTTCCCCCATACAAAAGCAAAGTAAGGAACAAAAGGGGTTTTTTTCATCTGTTTTAGTGGTAATAAAAATGTTCAAGTTAGGCCGTAGGATAAATGCCATGGTCCGTTAGGTAATTTCAAATGCGTACGGTTTAAAGTAAAGGAGATCCTAATTGGTCGAGAGTTTAAAGTTTACTGCCCACTTTGGAAACGTATTATTTCGAGGTAGAGATTATCTTCACTTTTGGTTTAACTTCGGTTCGGTCATCATCTATCTACGGGGTATAGTGAATTCTCATTTTGCGAACCTTTTTCAATTTTAAAGTTTAAGTACATTTGTTTCGTATTTTGCCGGTTTTAATAAGTAGAACATTAATGTGTTGTAATTATTGATCTAGTATTCGGTCGCGATTTAGCTAAAAGATTTGAAATTGCCGCGGACCATTTTATTTCTTGATATAGAGTAATTATCGTTTGTTAATTTATTTAATCGTCTTTAAGTGTTTGTGATTGTCAATTTCATTTGTTTTCATTTTCTTATGTAAATATAGTGGTTTAAGTGTTTTGAGAAATCACGTGTTTTATTTGCTTGTCATGAAATTAAGTTCATTTTATATTCAGTAAAGTTTGTTTGTGAAGTAACCTGATTGATGGACACCAGAAAGGATAAAAATCACCTAGAAAGCAAAGGGTAAGCACAGTTTTGATTTCGACGGATATACTATAATATCGACGGAGTCTATAAAAGTAATTGGGACACTCAGTACTCTGCCAATGGTAATGTCTGATTAAATCATGTAATTAGGGGAATAAAACCCCAGTTATTACAGCAACATGCCAAAAATATGAGTGAACTCCCGCATTAGGACAAAATTAAAATTATCGATATTTTGGATCGGTAGCTTAGTAGGAACGGGAGCTTAGTGTTTTAGCGCGTCTAGCATGCATATCTAGCGAAGCGGATTCAAACCCTGCTTACTGCGAAATAACTATAATTATAAATCTACTCCCAGTAGTGGTTCGAATTCCACTATAAACTGTAGTTCTTCGTCTTCTTTTAACAACTTATGTATATTAACGTCGTGACGGAGATTAGCTATAGCTATACCACCACTCAAATAGCTGACGTACACATAGATATCAACACAACAACCATTCCCTGTGGTATTGTCATCTACCGCAGCTAACACTCGAACTCAGGAGAAATAACAGCGACCAGACATGCTGTCTCTCGATTTAACACATTGTTGCCGTCTCAGTAACACAATAAAAACGCCATTAATCGTTCATACCGTAGCCAGGATTAGAACCTGACCCCTGGTCCTGGCTTTTTACTAACACAAAATTGTAAATGTTCAAGGAGTTAAGAAGCGGTTAAAAATACAGCACAAAACATTTTTAGATATTTTGGTGTAGATAATCATATATTATTCACAAATTCACATATCATTGCAACAGAGAGGAAGGCTCGTTGAATTTATAAAAATTCGATCTCTTACGCGTCATAGAAACAAGCGTTTTTCTTGCTTAAACTTAATGGTTGGAGTTAATAGCGGCTTTACGCTGACATTCCAGGTTAAATAAAGGCCTTTATTATTGTTATTAAATCAAACTCATTTCGAGTCTCAGTTGCGGCAGATGGCAATGTCACAGTGAATGGTTGTTGTGCTGTCTTTGTGTACGTGTCCTGACTGAGTGGTAGAGTAGCTATGGCGAAAGTCCGTCACGCATTTAGAAAATAATGGTGATAAAGGTAAACATATTACGAAATGTTACATTTAAATGTTACACAAAAGTTTATTATAATTTACAACAAAAGACAAGGTAGATAAATAAATTCAATTCAGGCCCTTGGTCTCATTTTTAACTGAATTTTCATGATCTTAGGGTGTTATGCAGATACTAGTTTAATCTGCATGGCCATAGGGGACTGTGTGGATGCTAGTGTTAGTTAGAATGAGAATTGTCAAATTAGAAATTAGGCAAATTCATTTTAGGATTTTAGTTTGCTAGCATAACCAGAATTCAGGTTATCGAAAGAATGCAAAGATTTCATTAATATTTTTTTTTTTTAGTTATAGATAGTTATTTTTTTTGCTGTTTGCAAGATCCTATAAAGAATATGTTTCAGTACAACAAAGCGTTTTTATTTTATATATTTTAAATTGTTTTATATTGCCTTCTAAATTTTGAGAACATTACACGATGTCCGAAATGAAAGGGTACAATATTTTGGAAATTTAAGTATGTCATTAGCTCGTATGTTGACATCGTGGATTTGATTTTGAAATATTAGCATTTCTTTTAGATAGGCACGTGATTGAGATAGCTAAATACCGCCATAGTACAGGGAAATTAGCCAAACAAAGGAGGTAACTTGGACAAATTTAGTAAAGTAAAGTAAAAATCTGAATTTTTGCACAGAAATTGTTTGAGGTGTCCCAAATCCAAATCAGCTGGCGTACTATGCAACGGATGTCCATGAGATCAATGTGAAAGTTGTAGAGAATTAAGTTATCTACATGTTATCTTTATTATATTTCCCAACCCCCTCCCCCTTTTGAAATATTCAAGGTCAAAAAATATAAAAGACAACTTGTAGATAATTTACAATTCTCTACAACTTTCACATTGACCTCACAGGCATTCAATACATAGGACGCGAGATATTAGTAAAAGACTTTGACCTTTAAAATCTTCGCTAGCCATATTGGGATTTTTGTGACTTTTCGATTTGGGTTTGGAACACCTTAAATAATGTCTGTGCAAAAATTCAGATTTTTACTAATCTTATTCAGGTTAAATGCTAATTTCTCTGGACTACCAAGTATTTAGCAATCTATGTACGAAAACAGCAGAAAATGTTGTTTCTAAATAGCATCAACTTTTAACCTATGTAGTTTTAGTCTTGGAAATTAGCTAGATTTAAATCTAATTATGTCGATCTTCCTATTTAGTAGTTTTAAATCTAGCTATTTTGCAAACCACTGAAATTATTGAGTTAAAATTCATAGTAATAGTCTTGTTATGGTTCTACTTAGGTACTCTTATAGTTTTTTTAAATATACGCACTAAGAAAAAAAAGTTATGGGCAAAAATAATAAATATTTCCCTATCGGATGTCCCTTTCTAGGGAATGGCCACCTTAATCTTTATATCTAGTTTTACTTACATTTTATAAAAGTTTTGACCCTTTCTTACATTATGTGCTCAACATCGTAAGAAAGCTAGGGTGTGAGGGTTTATTCTTACAAGTTGTTCATAAGGAGACATGGTTATTAAATAATTCTATTATAGTGTGAGCTAAGTATTCCACTTTTTTAACAATACCATTCATTTAGATTATGCAGTTGTTGAGAATGAATATTAAGAAGACGTCAAGGTGATAATTTTCATAATTCTTGTACGAGTATGTACATAATTTTTGTTCAAATTTTGGTACTCTTAAATCTGAGTTACAAAAAACAAGTCTACGCTTAGATATTGTTTATAATACCGTTAATTTTAATAAAAATTGGATCTAGAAAAGTGAATGAAAATTGAGATAGTTTTAATAATAACACCCTGTATATTTTACACCATGATTTAATGTATTGTCTTTCTAAGTAACGCACTAGAGTAGCATTTTATCAGAATCTATTCTTTGTGAGTAATGAAATAAAAAGCACTAAACTGTTTTTAACATTTTCACATATATTACGTCAACATGACAAATGGAATTAAAATAGATTTTCAATTATTTATGTCTAATTGATCGTTAAGTAAAATATTACAGTTTTTGTACCTATTAATTTCTAAGCTCTCAAGTAACGACAACTTTGATCCCTTACTAGCTGTATGAAGGATATCAAAACTGTCGTTAAATAAATGCTTTTCTTCCAAAAGGCGATTTGAAAATGTAGAATTATTTTTAATATTCAAAAAAGATGTATTATGTTCCATTATCCGTTCTTTTAAATTTCTACCTGTTTGTCTCACATATATCTTAGAGCAAGTCCCACAAGTTAGCTTATACCCTCCCGACAATTCTTTTTTTTATTCTTATCTTTCTTGTTTTTAATAATAGACCCTAAAGTATTATTAGTTTTATAAGCTATTTTCAGACCTTGCTTCTTTAAAAATGTACTAATATTTTCTGACGGGTCGCCAATGAATGTTAATGACCTGAAATTAAATTTTGAATTATTATGATTTTTAAACGTCGAATATACTGCATTTACCGCGTTATTGTACCGTTTTTGTGCAATAAGTTATCTATAAAAGAGGCTTGAAATCCGTTGTTAACCGCGATTTGCTTAATTAAGTTAAACTCCTTATTAAATTCGTAATCTGATAATGGAATATTTAATAGCCTTATTATGATAGCTGCATGCTTATGCTGTCTAGGGTGTAATGACATGTAATTTATCGTGGTATCAGTATGTGAAGGTTTGTTGTAAATGGAGAATTGATGTGTGCTCTTAACTGTTAAATCTAAAAATTTAAGTTTATTACCACTTTCTCTTTCCAAGGTGAATTTTATATTCGAATGTAATGAATCAGTGTAATCTAAAAAACTATCCAGTTGTCTTGTAGTGCCCACAAAACAGGTTAAAATATCGTCTACATACCTATACCGATACAAAAAGCCTTTATGCAGGACCATATTTTTGTGAATAGTTTGTTCTAGATCATCCATAAAGATTTCCGCTAGCAGGGGGCTCAATGGATTTCCCATAATTAAGCCTTCTATACAGGTATAAAAATTATTGGTGAATTTCAAATAATTTTGCTTTAAACAAAAACTTTTAATACTTTTTTTTTCTATTCTTTGTGTTCTAAAATGTCTATTTCGTCCGAGTTTGTGCATATTCTTTGGAAGTAAAACTGGTCTAAGAAATTATTTCCAAAAAGACCTTTAGTTTGTTGGCATAGTTTAACAAAGAAATTTTTTTCATTGAAATCTCATTTTCTCTTTGCACGTTTGTTTTTTTACGCTGTTATTAAGCATCATTGTGGTTGTGAAATTATGAACAAAACAAAGCAAGGAGTGTATGAAAACATGTATAATAGCATAAAGTTTATTTTATTGTAACATAGCACAATAATAGGCATACAACAAACAACAATAAGCTTGATTAAAATAATAAAATCTGAGAGCATTATTAGTGTTGCAAATAATATATATTGCGGTCGGGATTGTGATTCCATTGACCCGTATTAAAAGCATTTATATACTTACTTTCATTCGCTATTGTAAACAGTAATAACGAAGTACGTATTGTCAATAAATTTACCTAAATGCAGATATCAAATCACACATAACAATAAACGAAGTGATGTAGAAACGAAATTACTTTTTATTGAAGCTTCATAAAGCAGTAATAGTTGTTTACTCCAATAATTGTAATGGCACCATTTGTAAGTGGACATTTTCATAAGGTGATAATAATAATAATAATCTTTATTTAACACAAAACAGCGATTACGTAAATATGGTGTACGAGGTCAGTGAAGTACACTTACTGTACTATAGTATATTTTAATGCCTAACAGTAAACCTAATGAACAAAGTAAACTAAATTCTTTATAGGATTTTGTAAACAGCAGAAACAATAACTATCTATAACTAAAAGTAAAACTATGTGTAAAAATATTAATGAAATCTTTGCATTCTTTCGATAACCTGGATTCTGGTTATGCTAGCAAATTAAGATCCTAAAATGAATTTGTCTTATTTCTTATTTGACAATTCTCATTCTAACACTAGCATCCACAAAGTCCCGTACGGCCATGTAGATTAAACTAGTCTCTACATAACCCCCTACGATCATGAAGATTCAGTTAAAAATGAGAACAAAGGCCTAAATTGAATTTATTTATCTACCTTGTCTTAAAAAATTTTCATTCTGATGGATTATATTTTCATGAAATCTATCATTCTGTTTCTTACTAGTTTACTAGATACTAAAATTGTCTAAAACTAATATTATTTACAAAAAACTGCGAAGAGTGTCCTATAGAATGTACAATTATATAGAACATGTTAACTAACATGAAATCGGCGAAGAGTATAATAGTTAACTTGTTTCTACATTACATCTTTGTTAGTATATCTATTAGAACATTACACATACATTTTGAAGTAGTAAAGATGTATAATTATCTTTACACATATCGTAGCAGACGGCCGTTCGCTACCGTCTTTTTCTTTAATATTTCCTAAAATTGCCCTGGCATCAACGAGGACTACTAAATTTACAGCACTATCTAATCTATACCTGCCTACAGCGCAGCTATACGTTCTCTGCCCTTCTCGCTCTCATTTGGTCTAATTCATCTAATAATAACTTTCATCAGCCGCTTTCTTGAAATTCGCTAATTCCCCCATCTCGCCCAGCTGCAGCTAGAGGTCGCTAGGAATATTTTGAGGATAAAATCTATTGAATGCGATTGAACGTAAATATATCCATGTTTATTATATTTTTAAAGTATTATTTTTTTATATCTCTCATTGTATTTATATAGTTTACATAGTTTTTTATAGTATTTATTTTGTTTTTGTTTTTTACATAGTTTCTGTCTGTTATTCTTTCCACAGTAATATTAATAATTATTATTAATTATCACATATATACGAAATAATGCATGTATATGTATCATGCATGCTTGTACACGTATGTGTGTGTATATGTCTATAAGGACACCACATCACTCAGTCCTGGTGCTGTGGAATGATTTGCATATACGTGATAATTAACTTGGTTCTACAGTATCAAGGCTGAGCCACATGTCCATATCCATAGACAGACCCTCGACTGGGCCTAAATGGATTCTTCCCTTATATTTATTTACGTCTTTTATCTGTATCATGTATATTGTGTAAATAAATATTTTTATTATTATTATTGTCGGCGTAAAATTCAAATGTGTCGTGATAACATTAAAGGTAGTTTTTTGTGTCGATAATAGAAGTGCAATGGTTTTTAATATGTATATTATTTCAATTATGTTGCTTCTTAGATTTTCGCGGGTGTTGGTTGAATGAAGTATTGTTGTACTTCCGGTGTTTTCCTGGTGCCACGTGTGTCTAAACGACGTTTCAGTAAAACCCCATCTATCATCTACAGGTTCTCACTAAATGCTGTCTATTACTGCTCCTCATTGCTCGAACTGAAGTTCAGTTCGAAGCTCTCGCGAGCGGGCCTCTCAACTACGCGAGAAAACACTCAGAGGTACAACAACATTTTATTGCAATATATATTTGATAGAATTCAGTGCGAGTAATTATTTTTGTGATCCTCGTATTTTAAGTTACTAAACTTAATTAATTATTAAATTATTTTTGTTTTCGTGATACTTTTATTATACGTGTCTTGGTCTAGAACGGCTAATGGTGCTTATGTACATTATGGTCGATCTAAAAAGAGTACATGTACATTGGTCGTTGGCCATTGGCCGATATTAAATATCTAAGCTTAAGAATTCCCTATTTTACCACGATTTGAATATAAAACAATCCTATTTAATGATACTTACAAATTTCTTGCAACTAAAACTAGTGATATCCTCTAAAAATACAGAGTAGTAATGTAAAAAAATCCCAGAGCACGACTATCGCTTCTACTTCTTTTAAACTATAGTTAAGTTTTGATGTTTTTATCTGACAAACGAGATGGCAGCTTTGCGTTACGTCCATAACAATTTTGTATGTTGTTATCATAGACATAACAATTTTTTAGATATAACCACAGATATTTAATTACTTTTTACTAGTATTTAATTAGTACTTAAGACATCATTAACGCAATTATATCACTAATATTTCCTCTCTTCTCTTTCAGGTAAGATCTACTCGTCTGCGCATTCTTACTTTAGATTGGATAGGAAAGCACAAGGTAGCATCTTTTATCTTAATATTATTGAATAGTATTAGTTTAAATCTTTACAATGTTAATGATAAAATTAATGAATCGGTTCAACGACGAAAGTATAGTGTTGTTTAACAGCCATATTAAATGCTAAGAACAGTCGTGGTTGATTAATTAACATAAGGGGCTCATGTCATTATTGTAAAACATTTTTCTGAAGCGAGCTTTCGTGAATATCATTAATCAGCATATAAATGCATACTAAATTCAATATGCTGTACACGTATCAATTCGAGGAATAAAAAACAATTTAGGAAATACTTAAATACATGTTATTTGGTGTACTCGTCGTAAAATGTGTATAAGAATTATTAAGAATTTAAGCAGTACTAAATAGATGGCGAAGATTATAGAGTTAGTGATTTTGGAGATATGGAACCCCGTCATTTAAGTCGGGAAATCCTAGGTTTGAAATTATAAATGTATGTTATACACAAATGGTAAAACAGAACTCCTTAAATCAACCGACACTGATATAGAATTGAATGTTATAGCTACTACAAATTGAAGAGAGTCCCCAAACACCATTAATGCTGGATAGGCCTGTGCTCAAAGTCAGTTATTAATACTTCAAAAAGAATAAGAGATGCTCAAAATCGATTACACATTAGAGTTTTTAGAAGATGATTAAACATAGGAGATATCAAAAGATGATACGAATCGAAGATTTACTCAGTTTTAGTATTGCTAATTGATTGTTGTGAATAAGATTGACTTATAAAGCTACATTCTGTTTAAATGAAAAGATAAATAGACATATATTTGGTTAAAAAATAATCCACATTGCATACGACAAATCCAAATGCAATGTCCACAAAATGTCAGAACAGGTATAATATGCAATCATATCTCCGGAACTTTTTTCATTTAAAAAGTTCAGCAGCAACGAATATGAAGAAGAGACCGCAGTGGTCTGCTCGCCCTCCAGATCTCACGCCTTTGTATTTTTTTATTAGGAAACATTAAAGACAGAGTATTCCAGAACATAATCTTGAGGATGTAACAAACTGAATTCAAGATGGCACAGATTCAAGCCAATTTGAATGTATTGGAAGCGGTTTATTGGAGTCTTGTTACCCTTATACACATTTTAGATTGCTTTTAATTTTCTGCAAAATGAGCTTTTAATCTGAATTGATAAAATCCAATAATACCTAATACAGTTCTGTGCATTTAAATTAAAACACCCTGTGCGTGTATAGGTAAATTCATCCGTTTTTCATTAGGCAATCGGAATTCAAACCTTCGAAGATAATTTGAATACCTAAACAATCTTGGCAGACCATATCGCATTCTTGTGGTGGAATAATGGTCTCACAAAATTTATAGACAAAGTTCTTGAGGTCAGATTCCTTATCCTCGGCGTATCAAAGCGCTGTGGACAGTAAAATAAATAGTGACTCTTTCACCTATCTGTCATTTTAACCAGCTATGATAAAACAAAGACATCTTCATAATTACCGTCAAATTTGAAACATGGTCTGTCAGCGGGAATTCCAAGCTAAGATTGATGCATGTTACCCATTGGGTTTAATGTTATCTTAATAGAAGTTTTGTTAAAGTTGTCGATTCTGATATAATTTTGTGTAATGAAATGCATTCATTTAGTTCAACATCTTGCCATTTTTAGTTTTATAAGGCACGCCATATAAATAAGTGAACTTTAGTCAATTACAAAGGGGTACAAAATTTTTCATCAATTTACCCAATACATTTAAAACATTTGTGCACGATCTTATTGTCCAATTTTTGTTTCTTTCTTTCTTTGATATAGTTACCCAGAAAAGAAAAGGGTTATTAATAAACTACTATTTATTTATTTGTCTTTTACATGCAACAGGAAATATTACAGTAAATGTTCTATCCGACCATCGCTTACACGCATTTTGAACTTGTCTCCACTACTGTCTTTCAACTGTAGTATATAATACACCCCGGTTTGGAAGATCATCAGAATGATCATCAATCAAATCTTAATTAAGAAAATGTATTCATTTTAAGAGAATTTCCATAATACTCTGTATACTTCCGAGTTTTTCGGGATGAAATTATTTCAGTATATCAGTTTGCTTAGACAGATAATGTACCTAATTTTGAGGAACATCTCCTTTGTCTTGGGCGCAGAGTACAACAGCGTTAATCACCGCATGATTAATACTCTGGATATCACGCGATGGTAAAAATGTTCCCCGTCCAATCTTTAAGTAATTATTTTATATAGGTGTATATATTAGAAGTACAACAACAAAAAAAACTTACAATCAATTACTTGAGAAACACCATAATCATTAAACAAATTTATTAATAGTGTTAATAGTGCAGTCACGATTTGCTGCAATGTTAAGGAGAAGTGCAACACGTGCATCGTACAAACAGCAAAAATATACACCACAATAATAGTCCAGGAAAATTACAGTATAAGAGGAAATTATAAAAACAAAATATTAACAAGCTAGATTTTTGTATGGACCTTTATTTTATGTTTTAAACAAAAGTTCAAATGTGCCGATAGATGACACCCCCCAAATGTTTTTATAGGGTCATAATGAAATAAAAAACACTAAACTGTTTTTAACGGTTTCACATATATTACGTCAACATGACTATCATTTCGCCAAAGCATTAGCTTCATCAGATGAGCGCACTACCACACTACTTACAATTGAACTAACATCACATTGAATTACCTGAAAACTGATTTGCATACAATTGTAATTATTTACTGATAATATAAAATATACTACTAAGGAATGGAATTAAAATAGATTTACAAGTGGAGAATTATTTATGTCTAATTGGTCGTTAAGTAAAGTATTACAGTTTTTATAACTATTAATTTCTAAGCTCTCAAGTAACGACAACTTTGGTCCCTCACTAACTGTATGAAGGATATCTAAATTGTCGTTAAATGAGTGCTTTTCTCCCAAAAGGTGATTTGCAAAGGTAGAATTATTCTTATTATTCAAAACATATTTTTTGTGTTCCATTATCCGTTTTTTAAAATTTCTACCGGTTTGTCCCACATATATCTTAGGGCAAGTCCCACAAGTTAGCTTATACACTGCCGACAATTCTTCTTTTTTATTCTTATCTTTATTATTTTACTTGAGAGTTTAGAAATTAATAGGTGTAAAACTATTTTAATTCCATTTCTTAATAGTGTACCACGAGTCAATGTACGCCCCCAATATTTTAGTTGTTTATGTATTTAAAAATTTGGTTTTTGGTACACATAAATTAGACAATAATAAGCTACTTTTAGACTAACAGGAATGAAAATATCACTTCCGGTTGAACCGGAAGTGACATCAACTTTTTTTTCTTAAATGGAATGACTGTATTTTTTATGGTTACTCATTGAGCACACATTTCTATGTGCAACAGTTTTTTCAGATGTAAAAAATTCCAAAAAACAAGTGAGATACGAACAATTTTTTAATTTTTTCAAAATGGCTGCGTCAGATGAATGCGATGTAAGAAAATTACTAAGTAGGCTACGGAAATTATTAGTAAGGTTGTAGAATTGTCTGTAAAGCAGAAAATAGTTGTTTGAATTACTGATAGCTACCAGTATTTTTAGTTTTTTTTTTCAAAAAAACGGAATTTCATTTTCATTTCCGCAGGGGTCCTATAGATTTTTTTTTAATAGAACTGTGCTATTTCTTTTATTAATCAGAAATAATGATTCATAAGCTACCATTTTTTCGCCATTAATCATTTCTTAACGATATCCCTCGTAATAATAGAAGTATTTTTAAAAAGTAAGCGCCAACAAATCATTTTAATAAGGTACCTATCTACATTTAAATGCAAAATTGCAGATAGCCATGAAAATGACAGACATTCGCAACAATTGAATTAGTCTTGACTTACTCACTAATTGTCTGAAGCAAGTGTATTAAAGTTGTTTTAAACAAGAAAATTAATATAAAATGGCTGAAAATTATTCAAGAGATGAAAAAGTTGACATGATCATTATTTAAGGAGAGACTCGACGTAATGCAACTAGAGCACAAAGTCTGTATGGACGGAGATATCCAGAGAGAAGACAACCTCCAAGAAACTACTTCGCCCGGTTGGAGCAACAATTTAGAAATGAACCTAATGTAAAAATTGAAGAAAGATTTATTGTGGAGGAAGAAACGGAATTTAATGTATTAGCTTTAGTGCATGTTGACCCAACCATTTCGATAAGACAAACTGAACGTGAATTACCAGTTTCCAAAGAATCGGCCAGAAAATTTTTAAAGAAACACGCTATAATTCTTATAAATATCAATTGCATCAATTTTTGTATGAGAATGATTATCAACGAAGAATAACCTTTTGTATTGGTTACAGTTACGCCAATTAAGAAATGAGAATTTTATCAAAAACATTTTGTTCTCTGATGAATCGAGATTTACAAACCTTGTGTTATTTAATCGAAACAACACTCGATATTGGGCAATTGACATTATGAGACAGGGACGGTTTCAGGAGCGGTTTGGCTTCAATGTTTGGTTAGGCATACTGGGCGACGATATCATAAGTCCAATAATTTTTAACGAAACTCTAACTGGACCAAGATATCTAGAATTTCTCCAAAATATAATAGTTCCACACATTAATCAAATTCCCAATACTATTATTGACGAGGTTTACTTCCAACAAGACGAAGCTGGACCACACAATGCTATTATCGTTAGGGATTACTTAAATCAATTATTTCCAGATCGTTGGATTGGGACCCATGGTTCAGTCAGATGGCCTGCAAGGTCGCCTGACTTAACCCCACTCGAGTTTTTTATTTAGGCGCATTTGAAAAATAGAGTCTACATGACTGCTCCAACCACAAGGCAAGATCTGGAAGAAAAAGTTCGACATGAAATTGCACAAATAACACCTCAACAATTACAGAATGTTAGACGTGCAACGATAAGTCGCGCTACTCTGTGTATTAATCATAACGGTGAACAGTTTGAACAATTTTCGTAATGGTTTATTATAATTTAGGTTTTAAATAGTTTTGTTATTCTTGGTAATTTATTCATGGTTGTAACGTTATACCTATTAAAATTATTTCTTGTTTAATTTGTGTTTACTTTTTAAAAATACTTCTATTATTACGAAGGATATCGTGAAAGTCTAATTTTATTGGTCTATAGACTGACTGTTGTCAGAAGAAAAACTGCCTTTTCTTTACCTCATCCAGCAAGTGCAGTGATTAATTACAAGGCATGTGATCAGATCAGGTCGTTGAGCCATGATGGATGATTTTGTGATTTTTACTACGATCCGGACGTGTCTTATTTATTTTTATATAGCGTCGTGGATGCCAGCGAGTGCGGCACATTAGGTCTAATAGTAATTTTGAATTAGCAATTGACTATAAGTATAGTATGCAAAATCTAGTGAACTGAACGGCAACCGGTCTATCTAATCATGAACGGTAAATGACTGAGCAGATTCTTGAGATAATGTAAAGCGCGGTCGACAAATTGAACAGTTTTGCGTTCAACAACGTCAAATGTTTTCATATTTTAACGTGAACAAGTCCAAGCAATTACTATGGCATAGTTGTAAACATTTAAGTGTTATGTATACGGTATTCATCATAATTGTACATGATCTGGTGGGAAGTGTTGTTAAGTGGGATTTTATTTTAACTGTATTTTACATAAAGTGATACTTTTTAGGGATCAGTAAAACCCTGATAGTTTTGACATGTCAATCTGCTACTCCATCCCAGTGTTTTTCTTAGAAATTATTGATCCTACATGACTCAAATTATGTACAATTCTAGATGGCAATAACCACTACATAGGCATAAAGTAATAATCTCCTGAAGAAAATTTCTTTTTTCGTATAACTCCACTATGTTTAAATCGCAGGTGACATTTTTTTTTCGCGGACTCCATGGAGTGGAGTGTAGTTAAACAGGTCTTAAACAGATTTTCGTTTCAGAATTTCGTTTTCGTAATATTTCGTTTCAGTCATTTATGTTGCCCCCTCTTTAATATTCCAACCGTGTTTCTAAAAATCTGATTTTTTCCAATAGTAGCTTTTAACATATACTTTCAATGAAAAGGTTAACGAACACTGGAGCATAGGTACCTACCTTCTAAAAAAATGATAAACTGTTTTTATTACCCATTTAGAACGAACAAAATGTCAAGTTGAAAGAAACATCAACGACTACGGAACCCTATTATGCGTGCCCAACACGCTCTTGGCTACATTTTTTAACAAGTAGGGTATGTAGATTACAAGAATTGCTATGGTAAAAAAATCCTGACGCCTTCAAGTGAGAACTTGACTTTATTAATAAATCAGACGTTTATTTACTAATTTATACACGATGTCCACTCACTAGTTAACTCAGAATTTTTGTAGTCAAATTTAATTAACCCAAATAATTTATTAGTGACAATAACTAGTAAATCAAATTTTATAGAATTTGTTCCCTATTTTAAAAGGGAGCATACACATGAATTTTTTACACGTATAATTTGAGCCATCTTGACAGAATTAGACACTTTAAGAAAGGGTGTAGCCGGGTAAGCATGGGCCAGATACCCCATCGGGAAATTGGGCTGAGATTTTTACCTTGACACATTACTAAGAGAAACTATTCTGCAAGATATTACACCCCTGCCCCTTCTGGGTTTTAAAATAAATTAATTAGTCGAATTTAAAAAAATAATTGTCCTCTCTTTAATATCATAACCAGTTCTTATGGTTATAATATATGCGGTAGATATACCAAAGATGTATTAAGAAAAATAGTATTGAGTATTTGCAGTGAGTAATATACCAGAATATTCGAATTAAAAATGTTAAAACATAAAAAATTTCATTTAATATATTGGGAGACACTATCACCAATTTTTTTTTCAGAAACGTCCCCTACTGTATGCTCTATTTCATGCATATTTTCAAAATTTTCATAAGGGTGGAACAGTGTTAAAAAAATTGTAATCACTAATCAATTAATTTTTATTTATTTTTTTTTTATTTTAACGTCCTGGCGAAGTTTAGCTAAAGCTATTCCACCACTCAATTAATCATATATAAATTAATATTGATAGTCTTTCTAATAGAAGACTACTAAACAATTAATTTAACAATATTGCTTTAACTACACCACATTGGTTTACACACCATGGTCTATGTAAACTTATTTGTGGAATACAAACCAATTTTTCCAGAAATAACTATATATCTAACTATATATCTTTTTAGACATCGAAGGGGCTTACAACTCTGTTGACTTAAATATTTTAGAACATAACCTGAGAAATTTTCATCTCGCTAGATTTTTGTCATAATATTGTTAACATGTATAAGGACAGACATATTTTTGTGAGAATTCAAAATAATATTAAAATTGGACCTAGAGTGGGATCTCATGGCATTCCTCAGGGATCCGTGCTGAGCCCTCTACTGTTTAATATCTATACACAGGATTTTAGCCCCAGTATTATATACAACGTAGTGCAGTATGCAGATGATTTCGTCGTGTACTGTGAAGAGAGAAAATTAAATATATGCATACAAAAGCTAAGTGATGCAATGGAGATGATTTCATCCTGGTGTGATCAAAACTGCCTAAATATCTCCTTTGAAAAAACATGCTCGACTATCTTTACCAGACATCGTCTCCCTAACTATGAATCCTTACATTTGGGAAATCGTGATATCCAAAGAGAAGTAAGATATCTCGGCATGATTTTAGATCAGAAATTATCATGGAAAAACCATATTAACTGTATTGTCGGAAAATGTGAAAAAGGCACAAATGCTCTTCGTTTCTGCACTAAAGTCTCCTGGGGTGCTGATATCAATGTCTCTCTTATAATATATGGATCGTTGATAAGATCGGTGATAGATTATGGTTCCATTTTTTAAGGCTCAGCCTGTAAAACTTTATTATCCCGATTAGATATGGTAAAAAATAAAGCCATTAGAATCTGTCTTGGAGCTGTGAATTCTTCACCTATTGAAGCCCCCCTCTTAATCTCAGAAGAGAATATCTTAGCGCTACGTCCGGTGTTTTAAAAATATGACTAACATAAGCAATATTATATCAGATCTTTGTAAACAAGACCTCACTAATCTCTTCTGGCGAAAGAAAGCGAGCCCTCCTCTCGCTGTGGCCTTTTCTGGTACAGCTACCTTCGACGATTTAATATACAATCAATGCTCCACAGAACTCTTCAACTACAATCTTGATGTCATTCAATATTATCCTAAAATGAATTCCCCCATTACACAAGTTTACCTATCCTGAATAAAAACGTTTTTCACTATATACTTGATGTTTATAAAGAAAACCTCTGAGTCTTCACTGCTGGCTCTAAAAGCGAAATAGGCACAGGATGTGCCTTTTATATCCCCGACCTTGATATAGAACAAAAATTTAAGATACCTATATAGGCCTCCGTTTTTACAGCCGAAGCCGTAGCTATTCAGGAATGTTTGAACTTCGCAGATTCCCTTAACTTTTCGAATATAACTATTTATTCTGATTCTAAGAGTGTCCTGGGTAGTATTGATAATTGTAAAGAACAATCGTCACCGGTGATCGTGAATATTGTTGCTAAACTGGCTTCCTTGTCACGACGGGGAATTTCTGTCAACCTTGTCTGGATTAAAGCACATTGTGTTCTGTATGAAAATGAAATGGTAGACAAAATGGCTAAGGAAGCCTCGATAAGTGGTATTCCCCTTGCAGTTAAAATACCTGCTACTGATTTATTTATCATATACAAGAAAAGGCTCCTTAAGAGATGGAAATGTCGCAATGTCAATATGACCAGAAGTACACGGAGCGAGGTACAAATTATTATCTCTTAAACCCTCTGATCGCTGAATCTAGATGGCAGGACAGTTTTCCAGTTTCGAGACCATTTTATTCTACTATTACACGTCTGCAACTTAATCACGGTAGATTTCCAGATCACTTATTTAAAATTGGAATTCTAGATAATGATCTATGTGCTTGTGGACAGAAAGGGGATATTAATAATATTTTATTCAATTGCTCATTACATACCCCTGAATCAACGAGCCTGATAAGTGAACTAAGAGATATGGGTTTTCAGCTACCAATGAATCTTAACTATGTTCTTTCAAGCAAAAATGTAAATGCCTACCGGGCAATTTATAATTTTTTATCTCGATGTGGTATAGTGGTTTAACAGTAGTTGTCGGTCGTCAGTCTTTGCTTGTGATATTTCCTAATATGCCTTTGTTTTTATATCCTCTGTGGTTTAACCTACTATCCGCGGTTCAGTCTATGTGTAATTTTAAGTCGTCCTGATGAACCCCGGACGTGAAATGTGTGTATCTTTATTACTTTCTCCTTTTCCCTCATTTGTGTAGTTGGCTGATGGAACTCATCCAAGGGCAAAATTGTAAAAAAAAAAAAAACACATTGTGTCTCCTTGCTTACAACACGAAGCAGCGCGCCCTTTTCGTATCTCTCACTCATCCATCCCATCGTGTGTGCATTATTATTGATAACTACCCTTCTTATAATTTAACTACCCTTCTTATAATTTTGTAAATATCTTTCTGCCTGCTGTTTTTTTTTTATTAATAAACAGAACTAAACATTATGATTCATTCAGAAACTTTTGTACCTCTTGAAAAAATATCGTAAAATCGACCGTTTTTAAGAAAAAGGAACTAAATTACATCTGCCGAAGTGATCAGTCAAAAGCGACGAGCCCTATTATATTAGTCACGACACTAACTAGGCTGGTGTCAAATCATAATTTGGCAGTATTATGTACCGATATGATCATTTGGTGCTTATAAATAATTTTCAGATAAAAATTAAAAGCATTTTTTTTTGCACACCCCTTTAAAGGGTACATCTGGACAGGAAAGGCTTATTTTGAAAAATGTTATATGCACGACCCACCTTCATTTTCGATAAGGAATTGGTAGGTACATTTTTTGCACGTTATTACTGGACACCCTGTAGTTGGAATTCATTAAAATAAATTAATTACAGTATATTTAATTAAAGGTAATTGCGGCTAATTTTTGCTAGGCTACCTGACACTGTCATCAATCGTTCATTTAAATGATAAATTAGAAACACGTTTTGTTACCAGGGCATTTGCAAATTTGGCGGATGCGCCGGTCATTTGAATTAAAACTTATCGATTTATAATAGTGATCATTTCATTTACAAACAAAGGAATGTTAATTTTATAAGCAGGTACTTTAGTTGAAAAATGTAATCCGGACTATTGAAGTAATCTTAAAAAATCACCGACTTTGTCACCATATTGGTTACTTCGCGCGTTGTATCGACTAGGACGCATTTTCATCTCTCTGCATTTTATTAAGAGGCTATAACGCACCGTCATTAAATACGGAACTGTAATTAAGAATGGGATCTAAAATCCACACAACAACATTTCTCATTAATGGATTAATTACTACGGTAAAATACCCGTATTGGCTTGATTAAATTATTCATATAAACCATAAATCAAACAATATGTATGTTTCTATAATCACAGCTCTATAGTTATAGTGTAATTACTAATGTCAACACATTTCCCATAATTTACTTATTGATATGCATAATTTATAACAAGGAATTTATTAATTAATTACGATATAAATTACCAAAGCTTATAATGAGATATTGGACTCAATAACAACGAGATTTTAAATTGCATAGGAAATTAAATTTTGATTAATTATATTGTAATAGCTAGTTTAAATAGACAGAAAATATCGACAAGATTAAAGTGTAGTAATACCAACCATTTTACAAATGATAATAATCTCCAAAATGTCATTATATTTAATATTGAAGAAAGAAAAACTATCAGAAAATTGCTGCTTATGCAACTAGAAGTAAAAATGATGCTTTATATCACCAGACGAGATGGATCTCTGTACTGCTCTCCTAAGACAATCCCACGTATCTCCAACGAGGACAGTTTTGACAAAAACGCGCTTAAATACCTTCTGTGTATTTTGTATGTTTTATGTCTTGAAAATCTCGTACTTTTAGTTATATTTGATAAAGTTGATCTACACAAATTGTTTACGATAAAAAAACGTCTTTCTTTTCATTTTTTTAAATAAAAAATGTTGAATGCGGTAAATGGATCTACAGAAATACAACGTAACTACTTGGCAAAAACCACGCAAATGAAACAAAATCACAGATACGTAGTTTTATTTAAGTAATTATGCAAATTTTATGTTATTTGCTGATTTTAAGATGTTTATATTACTTTATTAAAATTGTTAGCGTGCTATTTAATTTAATAATAATAATAAAAGCACCGCAAAGACAAGTAAGCGCTGCGCGCTGGCGCGATATGTGCGGGTTTCTAATTATAAGCCACGTACAGGATTATTCTCTAGTTAAAACACCGGATGTACAAGACTAATACGGGGATACTATTACGAGTTCTGGACATGCCATATTTATACTAAGTAGTCTTAAATGGCTGTTACGGGGAATCACTTTCCTTAATTTAATGTATGAAAATACAAAAATATTAGGTTTTTACTAAGGAAATCATTCTATAAATGGTATTTTAGTGAAAAAATAGTATAACTCACATTTTGATTTCTTTGGAAATACGTGGGTTTGTCTTAGGAGGGCAGTGTAAGATTCCTTGCCTCAGAAACTATTACTCCCACACAAATCTAAAAAAAAATCTGTTCATTCGCAATTTCTAGGTTTTATCTTTGGTCTCCACCATTTTTTCGCTACAGCTATTTTTGTTTCTTCGAAAATACCTTTATAGTTCAAAGTGCACTTTTTTCTAAAGCAAGTGTTGTAAACGAATCAAAAAAGGAGCTCTAATCACGCTATATATTAACAAAATGACAATGTTCTCATTCAAAAAAAGAGTAGACATATATTGTTCTAGTCTATGATTTCTTTGGTTTCTACTACAAATCTTGTTAACTATATCAACAGTTCTATGTAAATAATAAGTATCTATGGATATTGAATATAACAAACATTCTTAAAGCTGTGTATTTATCATACACAGCAAAAAATTTTTTTCTAAAAATACTTTGAAAAAGGAAACAGATTAGATTTCCGAAACGTCGGCGAAATATTTAATTTCAAGTTCTTATACTTATTTGTGTTGTTTATTTAAAAAAAGCAACCTCTAACTGATCCTTTGACGTAAAAGTCACAGGCGTAGAGGTTATTTACCAGTAAGATTGGTCATCTGACTGTCCTAAACGAAGTCCAGTTAGACTCAATGACCAAGCCCACAGACTCCACACCAAAAAGGTTTGACTTTGAGAGAACCTTTGAAGTGGTAATTCCTAGCCGCCAGGTATGGAGCTCTGGAGGTCCACAATGGGAAAAAGGATCACTCATCTGGTACACGGATGGGTCCAAAACGGATGAGGGAGTAGGCGCCGGTGTATACGGTCCAAACTGCAGGTTGACAATAGCCTTGGGTCACACTCCCACCATCTTTCAGGCAGAAATATATGCCATAGATCTTGTGCTCGACAGTGCATAAATAAAGGCACACGGGGATCAAGAATCTATATAGTCTCAGACAGCCAGGCAGCACTCAAAGCTCTGAGTTCATTCACCTTTGAGTCACAAATTGCCTGGGAATGTCTACAAACAATAAAGCAACTGGCAAGAAACAACAAGGTCAACTTGATGTGGGTGCCAGGGCATGAAGGAATAGAAGGGAATGAGATTGCGGACGACCTTGCAAGACAGGGTGCCAAATCGTCATTCATCGGACCAGAACCGTTTTGTGGGATAGCAAGAAGTAACACGACGGAGGAGGTAAGAACATGGGAGGATGAACAAAAATCCTCCTACTGGAACTCAACTCCAGAACAAAAACAAGCGAAAAAGTTCATTACTTATTCGCAAAAGAGAGCTAAAGAGCTACTTGAACTCAGCAAAAAGGAATTAAGACTACTAACAGGTCTTTTCACGGGTCACTGCCCATTAAAATACCATCTTAAAAAAATGGGCAAGGCTGAGGACGAAAGTTGTCGATTCTGTACAAAGACAACGGAAACGTCGGAACACATACTTTGCACATGCGAAGTACTAGTCCGGCAAAGGCTACAACACTTGGAACAGGTGATTTTGACACCTGCAGAAGTGTCAAAGTTAGCCCCCAGGAAAATTCTAGGATTCTTTAGAAGCCTAGGATTGGATGGGAACATATAGATATGGGGTAATCACAAAAGATCTTTATAGGTCGAGGTGAGGAGAGGTCAAACGCCTGAAACAACCCAACTGTAATCTGTAATCTGTACCAGTAAGATACTGGTTAATTGTGATATTTTGTAGATTAAAAAGGAAAAATACATGTGGCAGGAAGTCCCAAAGAATCGAAGAAGAAAAAAAATTAGTTGTAGATATTTTAATAAGGGCACTGCAACTTCTAATGAGGTATGTTCAACTTGCTATGGGATTATTCTCTGCCATGAACAACTCTTTTGGTTCCTCTCGATCAGTGACAAATGAGGGCAAGAAGTCATCTTCATTAAAAATTGAAGAGTTATATAGAAAAACACCTACCTAAAACCTAAAGCATGGAATACTTGATCACGTGCTCAAGTATCCCACTCTATGTGCAGATCAAGTATCCACCCTGAACCGTTAGATAAAAGAATGTAAATACACACTTAACCCCAACTTGTAATACGTTGTTGTTTTGTGCCGAATTTCACAAATGTACACTAATTTCCCAGCTATTGATTAATTTGAACAAATATGAAATGCTAAAGTCAATGTTAAGCACCGAATAATTTTAGTAATATTTGCTTTTTTACAGTAATATAAACACTGTCAGGTACCAAACACTAAAATGAACTCAAACTAGGATATGGTTATATGTTGCTTTATTGTGTAAATTTTATCCTAAAATTGCCGATTTTGAAACATTTGTCGTTTTAACTGAACAATGCTGATATGATCAAGTATCCCCCTCCCTCTCCCCTAAATATAAAACTATTTTGCTTATATCATTTGTTATAAACTTAAACTATCACCTTAAATTTAAATTATTAGTTAGTTGGTTACATATGTTCTTAAATTGTTTTATTACTTTGGCGCCCTCTTCTTAAGTAAGTATAGATAATGAGAGGAACTTGAATTCCATCATAGAAAAATATAAAAAATACATTCAGTATACCCGCGGTCATAAGGCTCCGATGAAACGCTACGGTGCAAATGATCGGATAAAACAGCTTGCAGGATATGCACTTTTGGTTTTTAAATTTTTTTGTTTGACCGACATATATTTATATTCGTATTTCTCAACAGTCGTCTTTTAATAACGCCGAAATGAAAATACTCAATAATTTCCGATTTAGCGTGACTTGATTATTAATTATAAATATTCCTAATTTCCATATGTCGCCTATAATTCATAATTCAATAAACCAGGCAATTTAATAAATATTAATAAGCGCAAATTATAAACACGATATCCTGTGGTTAACAAGTGCGAGGCATGTAAGAGTAATTTATTGTCTCTGGGCGGCCAATACCTTAACGAAAAAACAATTCGGTGGTCTTGTTGTCGGGCGAAATAAAACATCCTGCCTTAAATTGGTGCATTTCACTTCAAATTCCAGTAGAAGAATGATCATATTCACGATTTGCAGCATGGGCTTTAACAAGTCTGCTAGTAGTCTGTAAATTTCAAACAAACACTACAAGATTCTTAATGTTAATTAGGTTCGGACGATTAAGAAAATGCGTCCACTTTGTCAGCTTTAATGCTCCAGACTGGCTCAGGATGGCGGCCGGCTATTAATCCATTTCAAAGTGTTTGACAGTGTCGTTAATTTGAACGTAGAGATTTTTTCAGAGAAGTAGAGATTCCGAAGTAGAACTGAAAGTACTGGCAGGAGGTTGTCGTAACAATAAGTACAAATGGTGAACTGTTCTAAAATAGTGATGACGAGAATGGTCATTAATTTGGTAAATTATCGTTTTTAAGTTTGGAAAAAGGAAAACGTTCTTATTTGCAAACGTACGAGGAAATGCTTGAACATGATACTATTTACAAAATTTATATACAGGGTGCTCAATATTTGGAAAAAGGTGAAAGACTACCAACAGTAAAGGCCCTCTAATTATAAAATATTCAGAAATGGTATTAGGTAAAAAGTGATGGCTTAAATTATAGTTATTAATTGTTTTGGTTAAATATTATGGTTTGGGGGAGGATATTTCCTATAGTGGAGCCACAGAAAATTTGCGTGACAAAATTCCTTGGCCAACTGGGAGCCCTGATCTGTCTATTGTATATTTTTATTTATGGAATATCAAAAGGTCTACGCAAGAGTATTTAACAAAAAGTTAGGCAATTTAAAAGAAAGGATTAGGAAAAACTGTTTGCAGAAACTCAGTGTTTGAAAAGGGACAGAGAAATATTTTTAGTTTCACAGCAGGAAGTCAAGATTTCATAATTCACTATTACTTTCCATAAGATTGTTTTTAACATAATTTTTCAAAATATTCACAAATCAAGGCAGTTTTTCATAATTTTACGCATCCTGCATATAAAGAGATCGTTTTAGGACTTCGTAAAAAGCAGAAATTTTTATACAGAATTACTGTTCTTCGTAAACTTATAAATACAAAAATTGTCCCTCTTTCGACCTCAATACTTGGACAACCTGTATGCATAATAATTTCTTAACATAAATGTCGGGTTTAATTATCGTAAATTAAGAACACGTGTTCAATTACATTATGATCGGATTATGATTTTGACATTTCTGTATGACAAAAATAAGACAGCTGAAGCATGAAGATTTAAATATAATTAACAAAGACAAATGAAGAAACACCAACTTACTTTCAAGTGCATATATTCTCTCCATATCGATGAGGATGGGAATAAAAATAAGTAAATGGACAAGATTTTTTTGTTTATCCTTAACCATTAGAAGCTAATGAAGATAATACTAATATAGCCATACATTGAGAAAAGTACATTTCCCAACTTTTTCTTTAAGAAAATCCAGAATACTCGGATGGCCGTGATTACCGAAGATGTTAAATTGAGAATCTTTAATAACTCAGGACTACAACATAAAATCGAAATATAGCTTGACCAGACCAGGTGCGTTATATGTTTTTGAGGTCTCTGAAACTGAATCCGAAACCCGTTTTGCCCCATCACCTCTGGTTTTTCTCATAACCTCAAAAACTTGGATATATACAGTAAAACTACACAATATCAATCCGAACACCTAATTAAATTACATAACTTCATATTCCTATAACCCTTTTACCTTAAAACCCATTACTCAATAACTCCATAACCTCAAAACCTCATAACCCTTCAACTCCATAACCCAAAGCGCAATAAAAAAGAGCTTAACTTTTTATTTCCGCGTTTTTAAATTTGCAATTCAATGATGTGGGGAATGATTTTTTTAAGCCGCTTCGGGGGTGAGTTATGATCCGTCAAAGTAATAAGCTTGAGGACTTGGCTCCGCGAACGACACGGCTTCACTTCGAAAGGCACACCACCCAAACCGAGTCCTGCAGAGTTGTAATGTGGAAAATTGAACAGCAAACGAATGGCTCAAAGCGCAGGTTCGTAACTATCACGGTTTTCGAGATATGGCGTTTCAAAGCGACCGGAAGATAAATTTCGCGTTCCTACCGCACATATCGCGAAACTGCTCCTCCGTATCTTATACGGAGGAGCAGTTTGCGCCATTCGATTTTTCTCGCCTTCCTACGTACCCCAAAATTTTTTCAGATTTTTCCACAGACCTTGACTCTTTTGAAAAATTATGAATGGTGTTGTTTTTCCTAGTGTTTAAGGTTATGAGAAAACCAGAGGTGATCGGGCAAAACGGGTTTCGAATTTAGTTTCAGCTACCCCAAAAACCTAGTCTGGTCGAAGGTATATTTCAATTTTATATTGTGGTCCTGTGTTATTTATGAACAAAAAACATACACTCCCTGTTGAAACTATTTTATGATTATTTACTAAGAATGCTGTAAAAGATTTGATTTTTCTAAAGTGATATTCCACCATGTTTCAAATTTATGACATTTGTATTATAGGCACAGTTATAATGCCAATTTTACATTTCTCTAAATTATTTATTCATTGGCAACGCTGCGCTCTCTAAACCTACTCAGAAATTACATCCATTAAACCTTATAATTATTGGCCAGCTTAGCATTACCCTGATCCGATTTTGTAACTAAAATTAATTTCAGTCATCCTGCAGATTATTTATAAGTTCATTCCACGGAATAATTGTGCGCCTATTAATTATTTAAATTTACAACAGACTGTTGTTTATTGGTACAACAATAAGCATTTTATATTGATTAATGGAGTTGTCCAGACTAGCCAAAGAGCTGGTAAATGATTTATTTAAGGTATTTTGTACTCACTAAAATTTTATAAACAGATTGTTTTTTTTTTATTATTGGAAAAGTATACACCCCTGGCCGAACCGCATCCCTATTTATCTAAACTAGGGATGCACTTCGGTACGGGATTGCTCAGCCAGGTGGTCGATACCTTTTTTTATAAGTGATAAATTAAAACAGACAGCGTCTTGCTCCCTTGTTTTCCTTAATGCGCCTTCGCGCTGAACGTAACGTCCGTGCCTTCAAAACTGCAGTGTTTTCTACATCCTCGATCTCATTGGTTTTTACTGATCGTCTATAATATTCATACGACACATTTTTGAAATTCACCAATAAATTCCCTCATCTCGTTCAGCCGCCCGCCGCTTGAGGCGCTGGCTAATGTAAATACGGACCAGCGCCTCTAGCGGCTACTGCTGTGTTAGCATGAAAATACTATATAAGTATGAAGAAGTTCAAGGAAATCCTATTCATCGAGGTAAATATGCAATATGGATCGGGATAGCAAGTGATATACATAGATGGTGGGGCATACTAGCTTTAGCTATTGACCTACGTGCTTACTTCATTTAGTTAGTAATACGTTGAGTAGCGTTGGATGTAGTTAACTGTACTTCTAAGTATTTACCAATTGCCACTCGTGTCTCCAATTATTAATTGATTTGTTGAAACTGAATATGGCGGTGAACATTTAACCAAAATAATTAAAAGTATTTATCTCAAAATAAGATCAACATTTAAATTATTCGAAGTTGCCTGTAACTTCTTTATAGCAAATAAAAGTAACGTCGACAACCGATACAGCGTGCAGCACCTAGATTCACTCCACCCCCGAAGGCCTTAGACGGCTATATTCTGACCCGTATTGCACATACTATCTTGCCAGCACTAATTGTTTTTTTTAATACCAGTACGTGGGTATGATTTTTTGTGCTACTTCCCAAGGCCGTTGCCACGTCTATTTAGGAACAAGTTAGATATTGTAGAGATTTTGAACGTTACAAAAACTATCCTTCACCGTCCAATTCTATATCATCCTTATGGCCAGTACCATAAAGAAAGTAAAGCGTCTTTTAAAGGTAAAAGCTCCCCTTTATCCTTCAGGCTTGTATCATAAACCGATTTTAAAGAGGGGTTAAGCAAAAAAACTTCTTTTTTGGTAAAGTCTCGATTCTGGCCTTATACGCATAGTTAAATTCGACTTTATTGTGAAACATAACCTACAAATTTGATGACAGCAATATTTCCGTTCGTATTCAAGTTTAAAATATAATAAAATGAGAGATTTTCGGGTGTTATTTGATTCAAGCAATAGTTTTAGTTCTTTTGAAGAATACGAAGAATATATTGGTGTACCGAAAATTTATAGACCGCTTCAGCAGTATTTTACAAAATACGGTGATCTAGATTTTTTCGACTGATTCCGATTCTTTTTTTTTAAACTTCTGTCATGCTGCCGAAAAACATAAATTACAACTTAATTGGATCACACTTTGGATATGGATTAACACAAACCTGACGAAAACTTAAAAATAAAACAGTGAAAAGTGAAAACACAGTCCTCGTAGGGGCAAAACGTTATATTGAAAAGCTGTTAAAAATTAGGTAACGTAATGCCGTAAGAACTCCTTTAATAAATAAATCCGTATTATCACAGTTTTTTCAGTTCAGCCAACATAACAATAGCAAAATAAGCCTCCTTTACCAAAAGGGCGATGAAATTTGTTTTATGGTACACGACAGACTTTAAAGGTCGTTGAAAGTCAACTTTAACCATAAAGTATCCTTTACTTAATGGATCCTTTTGGCGTTATTTATGGTGCTGGGAGTTTTTATATACAAATATTTGCAAAAACACATGGAAGTTTTTAATGCAGTTGTTCAATAGACGGATGTAATAAAAACTGGTGAATAATGAATTTTTCTCAGTCCGGTGGCTCCTGTGACTAACTACTTTCCTGCTAAGGCATCTTTATCTCAAAGTACTGCTCTAGAAACATTTTTTCTGTATCCTTTTAGAGCTCTGCGGTAAAGTAAACGCCTCTTTTGTCTGTCATACATTGCGGAATGTTTCTATTAGATAAATGAATAACTACGAACCGAAACAAATGTGATGCAGTTTTCCTGCTTTTTAGAACGCATTTAATGGAATATATGTGAGTCTGCAACCACATGGACACAATACCTCCCATCTACCGCAGTAAATAATCCTTGTCGTCCTTATTTGACTTTGAAACCAAATTTATTATCATTTTATTGCGAAATAAATTACATGGCTGCTTACTTCATTTTATCCATATACGGCCATTTTATAATTAGATTTTAAACAATAAAAAAAGATCTGAGATATTTTTATAATCGGCGATCAAAAAGGACGTCAAACAGAACATAGAAATGCAGTCGTAGGCCTTAAAGCGATGTGTTATTTAAACCACGCCATGGCGTTGTCACTGTTACAGTCAAGTGGGTGTTTGACAATTTTGTGAAAGTATTTTTAATGTTCATGCTCAAGTGACACTTTCGCAATGGGCAAAGGGTTGAACAATGACGATTATTCATAGAAGTTGCTGTGTTTGATTGCAATAATTTTCTATTGCCAATTAGAAATTTGTGTCCTTGAACGAAATAGTGGTGGGAAAACATTATTTGTTCAGACCAATAAAATATTTGAAAATACCTCTAAGGAGAGGCTGAAGAAATCAATTAATTAATCTATTAAAATCTGAGAATACTATAATTATATATAACCTACTCTCTTAAAACGAAATATCTTATTTTTAAAAGTAAAAACAAATATGTAAGATAAATCAAATTCGGTTTTTCTCAATTCTTCATGGGTGTTGTAAAAAAAAAGTTACTACAAAAATAAAAAGACAGAATTCACCAACATAGAAATTATTGTAACCCTACCATTTGATAAAAAAGATATCTGTCTTAACTCCTCTAGTTTTTTTTACTACTTTGCTATCAATTTTCGGATTTTGTGGCCAAGACAACTTTTGATCAGGGTCGTAAACTATAACATACTAAATTTTTAGCCAGTTTAACTGAGGGCCTTTATACGGATCCTTTATACAGGGAGATCTAGAAAGACTGAATGCGCCGCTCCCTAAAGATTTTATGTGTGTCACTCACACTATTTTGTGATAGTTTCAATATTTTCCCGTTGGCGACAGTAACTTAGTGATTTATATAGGTCGTGTGTCGACAACGAACCGAAATTCCTAGTGTTAAACGGCAACTAACCGAACTTTTCATTAAATTACTACTTTTGTGGACATTATATTGTACAAAATGCCAAGTTTTGGCTGTATTATTAATGGGGTCGTTTTCTTCAAAAAAATTTATAAAATCTTATTATACCATCAAAAAATATACTAAATATACATTTCATATATCATATTAAAGAAAGTCCTAATAATCACATGCAAGAATAAATTGGTTTTCAAAATAAAAAGGCGGTATATGATGACGTATGTAATGAGAATTCAATTTTAGAGACTTTTCATGTTTTCGTTGATCATGTTGGTAGTAGTGATTGGTTGATTTGTTGCGCATTAGGTTTGTTCATTTGTGTTGATTTAAAGCAGCTTCAAGCAGTTAAATAAAGATAGTGCTATCACAAATAATATGAGTGTGAAAGAGATAACGTATTCCAAAGTTGCTATAAATCAACACAAATGAACCAACTGGTTGTTTACATTGTGTTTATCTTCCTTTGTAAATTATAACCTAAAAATTTTAAATTTTATTTTCTATTTTAAAACATCTGGTATCGGGTGTTATTTGATTCAAGCAATAGTTTTAGGTCTTTTGAAGAATACGAAGAATATATTGTGTAATTTATAGACGCATCGGTAGTATTTTACAAAATACGGTGATCTAGATTTTTTTCGACTGATTCCGATTCTTTTCTTTTTTAAATCTTCTATCATGCTGCCGAAAAACATAAATTGCAACTTAATTAGATCACACCTTGTATATGGATTAACACAAACCTGATGAAAACTAAAAAATAAAACAGTGAAAACACAGTCCTCGTGGGGACAAAACGTTATATTGACAAGCTGTTAAAAATTAGGTAACGTACTGCCGTAAGAACTCCTTTAATAAATAAATCCGTATTATCACAGTTTTTTCAGCTGCTTATTCTAATTTATATCTAAAAGTATTTATGACCTAATCTATTTAAGACTTAATTTAACATCCCTAATTATGGGAATGTTTGGAGTGGACCTAAACTGATTATATAAATCAATGGATAGTTCATATCAATTTGTTTATTATAGGGGTATTCAAGAAATTTTATTGGTCATTCGTGGTACAAGGGTTGGTACTTGAAAGATTTTTTGATTTCTAATTGTTCTAGCAGATCTAAACGTTTACCTTTTCTTTCTGAATGAAGTAAATTTATGTTATCAGTATCTATGAAATGGTTGTTTTCAATACAGTGTGTTGACATTCCGGTATATAGACAGCATTGCAATCTTTACAGTTAATTTTATATACACCAGATTTATCCATTTTATTTAGTTTTTCTTTGTTATTAACCAAAATGTTTCCTATATTTGTTTTGTTCACACTTATTATAGAGATACCTAAATTATTTAATTTTCTAGAAATTTTGTCACTATATTTTAAAACATCTGCAACAGTATATTATTAATAGAAAATCATTTACATACTTACTTTAGCTTACAGTGTACTTCATATTTTAATCCAAGTTAAATAATGACCATAACAATAGTTTAAAGACAATTAATATAACAATGACTCACGTCGATCCTATAACAGTAAACGAACGACGCCCGTCGATTATTCCTTTATTTATTAATTGCGCATGCTCTCACATCTGACGTCACCATAGGCGCCAATTCAAAATTTCGTAACTTAAATAATTAATTTCACTATTAAAATGAATTTGGAATGTAAAATAAAAAATACGGGTCAAATGAAATTTTATAAATCACTTGAATATAAAAGTTTTAAAAAATGATCAACGACCCTATTGTGGAAGGGTCGCAATACAAAATGACGCCAGTTTTTATTAAATATCATCGATTTTTCAACTAGGAAAAGTTGAGGTTGGAACACGTCAACTGATTGCAGGCAGTAA
Organism: Stenurella melanura; assembly: GCA_963583905.1. NCBI lineage: Eukaryota > Metazoa > Arthropoda > Insecta > Coleoptera > Cerambycidae > Stenurella > Stenurella melanura. The sequence goes on from OY757310.1 coordinate 10,269,493, forward strand.
AAGAAATAATTTTACAGGAGTATTCCAAGCATTTTGTTATGGGTTATGGGTAAATTGTTGTATGTTAATGTAAAGATTTGATTTTTAACGTGGGTTTATATTGTAGGCCACACTGCTGTTACAAGACCAGAACTTAGTTAGGTTTCCCCTCTTAACACGAGATCCAACTTAAAACCCAAATTTGAAACTAAAATTGGTTATGATAAAAAAGAATGCTGCTAGAGCTGTCTATAAACAATTTGGTATAGACATTAACAGTTTATATTGGTTTCTCTGATATTTTTGTATGTAAACTTGTCTTGAAAGAAGAAGAGGCTCGTGCCGAAAGAGAAAAATGTTACAGAGACCTTTTAAATATGGTACAATTTAAGAGGAACTTCAAAGAGAACCTACAAATTTTATAAAATCTGATGAAATTTATAAATTAAGAATGAAAGTTTAAAGCATAGTTGTCATCGATGATCTGCAGACTAAATATATTGTTTTAAAGTGTATATAATGGTTGTTTAAAAACTACTGTGTTGGATTGTTTAATATTTGAAAATTGGGTCTGATCACTGACTTTAATCCATTTTCACAGTTTTGTAATGTTAAACAAGAGAATTGAGTAGTTTTTGAACACCTCACGATATATTTTAAAATAATATATTCACTCGCCAGATCACTCGATGAATTATAATTAAGTATAAATTCCATCTAAGTTATATTACAAATGTTGAACTTGGTGATAATAAATAATTATATATTTAGTAGATACAATTTATTTTATTCTCATTTAGAAGCATTTATGTATAAGTTCAGTGTAGTCGACATTCCACCTATTGCTAACGATAGTAGTAAGTGATAAATAAAACAATAAAAGGAAAGGAGAATATTTAATCAAACACATCAGTAACATTAATACAACATATAAAAAAAGTACATAATTGAGAAACTGGGTAGTGTCGGATATAAATTAATTATAAAAAAACTGTGTAAATTTACTTGAGAGAACTTCTTTCACCCAACCACTAACAAGGGGTTGTAATCTTCAACTTTTGAATGCCTTGTACTCATTCTTTTAACCATGCACTCCTTTCAGAAATCATGTAATTACAATATATGTATGTCTAATATTCGGAAATACATCAACATCTGTACTAAAGTCGTTTTTATTCAATATATAGGGATTTAAATTAAACCGATAGCACCAACTTTTTTCCATACACTTATCCTGTACGTCATAATTCATAAGACAGTTTCGTAAAATATAAATTCGTCTCCATCTTAACAAAATAAAAATGCCACATGAATTTATTAGCGATAATTGTGGATGTTATATAATCCAAAATGAAGTTTTAAAACATCACACAATCTGTAAAACATACAGTTAAAACAAGACGTTCGGTCAGATGATCACACATTGGCGGCCATTTGCATTTCTTCAGTGTTTCCTATACTAGTAACATACGAACTTAGTTTTAATAATATACGTAGAATAGAAATCAATTTTGATAATTTTAGTGATTTTTCTGTGTCACGTGACGTTCATTCTTTCTCGATCGCATTGTATCTTCAAATCTCATAACACTGAAATCAGTATCTACTTCTTTTCTACCAGAAGATTTCGAAAAGTCTGGCCAAAAGAAAGCTCTTATCGTTTGTCTGTCAACTCTACATTACCGGTGTATTTTGACATAGTTCTTTGGCTTACACCAAACCAATTTGTTACATGGATTTGACGTGAACAACTCGTACATTTTCTGCAGTCATCATATATTCATTTTAAATCTAATTATCCATCATAATAAACAGAGTTGGCCAACTACCTTAGTTGGTCTATTTTCTTTCCACGCATAAGTGATTCCACATTCCAAATAAATTATATTTTAAATTCTACGGTCGAATTTGGTAAAACAGAATGCGCGGCTGAAACTGGATAATGATCAGGTAATGGTAATAAATTCAAATCAGCCTGTTTTCCCTTGAAGCAAAATTATATGTTATATTGCAAAACATTTACTAAAAAAGGACCGGTAGCGAACAACTTAAACTACTTCTAGAGGTAGACGTAAAGTTCCATTAGGAAAAAATTAATTAACTATGGGTTAATTATTTATTATAAGGAATATAATTCAAAAGTCGTTAGTATAAAAAAATATGTTTTGGATCTCTCCATGTACTCTGTCCTCTTCCTGAATTGCCAAGATTGTCGGTTTTACTTAAATATTATATAGTTATATTATTTTAGTGTTTATATAGTCTATGAATGTTTATTATGTTATATATTTACTTTTTGTGTTTTATATTTGTATAATATCAATTCTTATTATTGTATAATTTAATGCCCTGACAGACCCCAGGGCGAGAAGCGTGTGTCCCTGTAATTCCTCATTTTGTTCATTTCTTTCTACTCATTTTGTGTTAGGTTTTATTTTAGTATTCTATATTATAAAGTGCTCTTGTGTGACTGGCTGTATGGTCTATGACCCAAAGCCATAAAAAAAATAATTCTTATTATATAATTATTTATTATATTCTTTATCGTATCATTGAAAATTAAGTTTCCTTTAAGTTAAATCTTTATTGATAATTATTAATATCATAACATTACGACGACTTCACAATAACTTAGTAGCACATTATACGTTAATTACAATATCATAATACTCTAAATACGAATTTTATTTTAAAACTATTATTTATGAACATTGACGTGAATATTTTGACAGTTTTCAAATTTGATAGATACACCTGATACAACATTCTTGTCCAAAATGATGGGCATGTCCACTGAATCTTGCCCAGCAACATTCTTTTTCAGTTCGATGGTCTCTTTAGTACATAATACAGTGTTTACAGAAACGTTTCCAACTTGAATTTTTCGCACAATGGAATACTTCTTACTCAAGTTATCTTCTAAATACCCTCTTGCAACATTGCTCGATTCCCAACCACTAAGCTCTTGTAAATCTAATATGTCTCCACCAGCATTAACAAGAAAAGTTGCTGAAGATCTTGTAATACAATGACCGTTATACATAGTTGGATTTTCAAGTTTGGGATACATACATTTTCTTAGGTATTTTAGAAAAGAAATGGATACCACAAGGCTGTGAACGGTGCGTTTTCCGTTTCTGTATGATACGACCAATCTTCTATGCGGAATATGAGTTGGAGTAATGCTATATATTTTTTAAATAAAGCCACAGGATTAACGTCTCCGCCAGATATCACTGCAAAAACCTTTTCTCGTGGGTTTTTGAGTCAGGAATTGTGATTACTAACTTGCTCTCTGGAATTTCAACATTGTCCATGGACATTTTCGTTAATTCATTGGTTCTACATGCTCCGCCAATTCGAATTAAAAAAGCTACTCTCAACATTAAAAATTCACTAATCTGCTCTTTCGTGAATACTTTCGTTTTTTAAGTTCTATATCCCACATTTTTCTTAATTAATCATATAAAAGCGCCATACTTGTCGATTTCCACTCTTTCCTTCAACTCCAAACAAGCTCGTAACCTAGAATATTTAGGCAACAAAAATGACGGGGAGTATTGATTTGAGAGTTTCACAAAATAAGCAAGTAGTACCGTTTCTCCAGCTTCTTGATCTGGTCTCGCTCACTCACTTAACTGAAGGTGTTCTTTTTCGTAATGAATTTTTTATTTATCCGGAAACAAATCTAATCTTACAGTGTTAGCAGCCGCAAATATATTTTCAGGAATATCAATATCTTCCATGATTCCCCCAAAGTTTGACGTAATTAGGATTATCTTAATTTTTATGGCACGCTAAAATGACAACCAAAGTTGTCAATGATACCACATGATACGATGAAGCTTTGAATGTAACTCAATTATTGGATATGCTACATGATATTAATAATGAAAAACAACAATTAAAATGTGGGTAAATTATAGTATTATATATACTGTGTTAAGTGGGGAGATATTCTTTGGAAGAATGAGACCTTTATACCAATTTTCTTACATAAATAATCTACATGTTTTAAAAACGTCAACTGTTGATCTAAAAGAATTCCTAGGTGTTTATTTTCACTTACAAATTAAACTTTTGTGTTATTAATGTATAGAAACTGTTGATTATTGAAATATGTTCGTCAATTAGCTTTAGTTCCAAGAACCGTACATTTAGTTTTATCGTTACAGAGTTTTGACCAATTTCTACATAGCCATCTATATAACATACATAGGAGTTAGGGAAATGGCGTGCAAAATTGACGACGAAAGGTTACCGTCTGCCACTTAGTGGATGAAGAGAACACATAACTACGAAATTTTTTTCTCTGAAAATTTTTGGTATGGTGGGAGAATATGGAGTTAGGAGACATTTTTTTTAAACGGATAGTTATCGATATCTGTCCTCATAGGTCGTTAGTACATGTACTTGACATACCCCAGTTACACTGGCAGTTGAAAATTCAACTCGGTGCTCGGCAAAGGGACATTTAAACAGATTTTTTTTTAAATTTCCCTCTACCGCGTAGAGAGAGAGAGAGAGAGAGAAAGAGAGAGAAAATTCGTAGTTATATGTTTTCTTCGTTCACTGAATGGCAGACAGTAAGTAACCTTTCGTCGTAGATTTTGCACGCCATTACCTTCACTATAGCTCTTTATTCATTATATCTGTGATTTCGGTATGTTTTTTTCCAGATAGAAATATTTTGTGTCATCCGTAAAAAGGTTTATATATGAATTTTTTTAGGACATGATTTATGTCATTCATGTATATAATGAATACAAGAGGCCCCAACACTGCCCTGCGGCCCCGCATACGAACTAGGAATTTTAGTAGATATCTCATTGTCCATTTTAGTTTTATGGTAGGTACCTATTTTCTAAGTAGTTTTCAATCCATGTTGAAGACAGCTTCAAAATGGATTGAAGAAAATAGGTACCATGAAACTAAAATGAACAATAAGATTATCTACTAAAATTCCTAGTTCGTATTACAGGAACAGTTCTCTCACACCATACTCACTTAACTTTTTAACTAAACTACGTCCATCATAGTTTCAAATTCTGAAAATAAATAGATCTACAAACACGCCAAAAATAAGTAACAGTTAATAATAATCAAATATTAATACATTCACTGTTATTTTATCTTCACTCTGTATATGTTATATAGTTCATGCATTATATATTCCATATCAATCATTCAAGAAGTAATTTTTTAAGCGATTCCCTAAAGGGAAAATAATTTCCTGTGTCTACCTGACTCAAACCCATAATTTTGGGTAAAATGGATATACCTGACATAATAACAGGATGCGCTGAAACGTTCACAAAGAGATAAAGGTTCTCAATATACGGTTATGATACAGGTTTATATAATATTTTATTACATAAATTCCTATCTGATAGAATTTCATAGTTTATACTAGTAAGTATTTAGTTCTTAAGAATTATTATGTATTCTATATAATATGTTACATTTGGAATTTAGTGTGTTAAGACGTCAAGATTAACATCTTAGGTAGGTATTTATATACTTTTATCTCCTATTTTAATGATGCATTACAAATGACATGAAAATACTTTAACATATAATGTTCTACACTATCAAGATTAGATATTGGGTATAGGCAAACACCTAAATCTTTATTATTAGCGAAATAAAACACTTAGTTATTAAGTTATTAATAATAATCGAGTTCAAAAGGTGAAGATTTTATGAATGAATATGAATATTTAAAAATAAAAATAAAAAATTGCTCATCCTGATAGGCCAGGCGTCAGGTAGATTAACATCGTTTTAAATCGGGCAAAAGATTTTATTGTTGCAACCAGTTCATTATAGGCCTCTATTAGACATACTAATTCCCACTCGCCCACCCCCCGGAACAATCCCAACTTTGGGACAATATCGTTAAAAAATCATTTCATTGCCAATATCCTGGTATTGAACGTTCCTGCGAAAAATAAAGTTAGTTAGTTATCAAAGTTAATGATAAGTAAATTCTCTATCGAAATGGTTCAGACCCATTTTATGTACTTAGTATTATACTTCATACGATGTCAATTATTGGGACAGCATAAAAACGAAAACTAGGAGTCCACGTAGACTTAATCCGCCTGTCACATAGAAATGTGGGCTGGATTAGATGCCTAGCTAGTTTCATTTGTTAACACAATGTGAATAATGTGACAGGCGGATCAAGTCCACGTGGACTCGGTGTTTTCGTTTTTAAGCTATCCCATTTGATATCGTATTGTCGCGTATTTTCACTCCTGAAGCCACCCTTCAGGATCCGTGGGTTCTAAATATACAGTTATTTATAATGTGGTGACTTTTATATAAATAATTGACTATCTCATCTAAAGAAGTTTTCTTTAAAGAAAACCCAGATATAAGGAAGATTTTTGGAGTAGACGCTACATTTGCTACTATTTCATATGATGGGCCAAAAAATATGAAACCTTTACAAGATACCAGCTCGGTGGCGCAATGCTGAAGGTGTTTGGCTTGCGACCACGGAGTCCCGGGTTCGAATCCTGGCTAGGGTATGGATGTTAGTGGTGTTTTTTCATGTGTTACCCGAGACGGTAGCAGTGACCTAGACCACTGCTGGGTGGCACAACTCTACACCTCCGACATGCCAAGAACCGCAAGGACCTCTTTGGCGCTCTACGCAGATGACACGGCCATAATCTCAAGATCATGGAGTGCAAGACTTGCCACCCGCAACCTCCAGGAAGCAGCATCCCTTCTGGAAGAGTGGTGCAACAAGTGGAAAGTCTAAATCAACGCGGAGAAGAGCAAAGCCATCCTCTTCAAGAGAATCAGGAAGCAATCTCCCACAGGACACGTCTCCTTGAACGGCGAGAATATTCAATGGCACGATACCGTCAAGTACCTTGGCGTTATCATGGATCGAAGCCTGACGTGGAGACAGAACACGGAAGCGATAATACAGAAAGCGAGGACGAGGAGAACTCTACTTTACCCTATGATAGGTAGACAGAGCCAACTCAACCTGAGGAACAAGCTCACACTTATCAGGACCCTCATTGCACCTATTCTGACCTACGCCTCCGTTGCCTGGGGATACCAAGCAGCCACCCATCTGAAGAGGATATAAGCCGTGGAAAACGTCGCACTTCGGTGTGCCGTGGATGCACCATGGTTTGTCAGAAACGCCGACATCTTCAGAGATCTGGAATACACCCCAGTAACTGAAGCCATCCGGGACAGAGCAAAAAACCTATACGCCCGTGCAGCAGAGCATGGGAATCCGCTGGTCAGACAGGCGACTGACTATGACCCCAACGACGCTCTGAGGCACAAGAGGCCAAAGCTCCAAATCCTGGATAATGGGTAAGTACAACTAACCCTTTATCTGTTTCAGCCCGATCTGCAAGCCACACCGCAAGGTGACAATGAACAAAAACATCCAATTGCCCGATCCCGGAGGTACCAAGCAAACAACCAGCTCGGTACCCTTACCCTAGCCCGTGCCGGCCTCTGACGCTAAGAAAGCGTCTCTGGCCGAACACAATCCTGAACTACACAGTTCACACTTCCTTCCGACGAAATCGGAGCACATGATGCCAATTGGCACCCTGGGCTTCCGACTAGTCAACACCCCCCAAATCCCTTTCAAACTCCGAGAGGGCTCGGTAACAGTCGTTCCCTCTAATGACAGACGAAAGACGCTCCCGGGAGCCTATACATGCCAGCGAAGAGAGAAGACCAAGACAGAAGAGCGCCAGAAGAAACGACCCAGCTGGCAGGGTCCAATAGCCAGGACCAGGGGAGGTTTGCTAACATCGCCAATACCGTCCGCATTTGCGGGGGAGATAGGCGAAAAAGCAGGCCCACCCCTTACGAGGCCGGTCCAGGTCTACAGCGATGATTGGGGCAAAGAGCTCAAGCTCGACCCCTAATCATCCGAGACCGTCATCATTAGTCAAGAATATTGGCGTGGCACAACATGTCTAGTCGCTGTTATCTCTCCTGGGTTCGAGTCTCAGCTGCGGTAGATGGCAATATCGCAGGGAATGGTTGTTGTGTTGATGTCTATGTGTACGTGTCCTGGTTGAGTGGTAGAGCAGCAATAGCTGAACTCCGCCAGGACGTTAATATAAATAAGGCATTAAAATAAAAAATTAAAATAAAAAAAATACAAGTCATTCATTGAGGCTGTAGCTAAAAATTCTTGTATGCAGCTAACTTCATTACTTTCCAGCGTAGTGCGTTGTCAGAGTATATAAAAAGAGTTTACTAACAGATGTAGTTATGGATGGGAAACAGTTTATCAGCAGAGGACTGGCATGATAGTATTTCTTAGTGTCAGTTTTTATGAACCAAGATCGACTGTAGATTATTTTTTTGAAATAATTTTTTGCACATGTAAAACAGCTTGCAAATTTTTTTTTTTTATTTTATTTTATTTTAATGCCTTATTTATATTAACGTCCTGGCGGAGTTCAGCTATTGCTGCTCTACCACTCAACCAGGACACGTACACATAGACATCAACTCAACAACCATTCCCTGCGAGCCGGTGCACAAAATTTATTGAAGGTTGCAGATCGGCTTGCAATTGCAGGAAAAGCGGGTTATTAGTCCAATCGACGAAGGAAAAATAGGGGAAATAATTCGTGTAGTTGCCAGTTTCTGTATAGTTGTTGGGGGGAGTGTCCAGAACACCATACTAAAAGTCCTGACCAGTGGATGGTCTGAGGGGGGTTAGGGGGTAGTTTAAAGGTCTCCTTTCCAGGTTTTTCTAGAATAAGTCAACAACCACGCCCTCTAGCGAAAAAGTATCTAAGTATATACAATATTAAAACAAATAAAACTTCTAACAAATCCTATTAACTTTTTTTCTAGGATCAATATTTTACGAGATACAGGGAGTGGAAATATCGCATACCGAATGGAAGTATTCTATGCGAGAAAAAAATCACCATCCGAGATTTTTTCGAATTTTCACGTTTGAGATTGCGAAAATATACGACTTTCAATTTCGTCGGTCTATCTGTCTGTATGTTTCTCTCTATCTGTCTGTCTGTCTATCTGTCGGTCTGTCTGTTGGTGCATTAACTAAAGAACTACTTGACAGAGAACTGCCAAATTTGGTAGATGCCTGACGCTACTGCCACCGAAGAAATGATTTGACTTTCACTGGAAAATATACAGGGTGGACCGTCTGACGGAAATAGTTAATGAAGAAAAAAATGTCCACTCAAATTTTCGCGTTTCGTCACATTCTAAACGTATTTCAATAAAAATAGAACACAAGAATTCTATTAGATATTTGATAAGATTATATCAACAATGTATTACTTAACAAAAGAAAATTATTGTTACTTAAAGAACCGATCTGGATGTTAATAAATAGAAAAAGACAATCGTAAACACTTCGATGACTGATTTGACATGAACATTTATTAGATCCCCACCTAAATCCTATTGCATTTCAACAAGGCAAATCGATTACCAGCACACTGACAGGCACTTATACCCGTCCAAGGTGATAAGAATCTCAAATCGCTTAAATTTCCCATCGATTCCGCACCTTACTGCAAGTGTAGGCAGAAAAAAACTGGGGTTGTAAATAAATAATAAGAGAATTGAATGCTAGATCAAGGTGGTAACGACTCTCACCGACCGGCCACGATCCAGTGGCTGTCAACGGCCCGTTGCCGCAGTCTCGACCGGCATTTGTTACACGGCTGATGCTATTTATTTGTTCGCGCCCGCTAGAAATCGTGCTTTACCAATTGCGATCCAGATTGCTTCCAAGGATTACTAGATACAGTGCGTGGCCGCGCTCCTAATCACCCCCGAAGGATTAGAATGTGACACGGTGGGTATCCAGTCCTGGTGTGCGAGTAGTGGAAACGAAACAAGAGTGCGACAGGTGCTTTAAAAACATGTGCGGAATTTTAAATGGTGGTGTCAGTGGAGGTTCGCGGCGCTGTTTTTGAAATAGGGCCTCCAATTTTCGCTTGTTCAACGCACGCCGGTTGTGTGTCAAGTAGGTTTTTGTATACCGCCTGCCATATGATGACAAATGGTTTCATTCAAAATATTATTGGTCCAATTTTTTATTACAATAACTCTTTATTCCTTTATTTCAATATAATTAAAAGTAGCACTAAATGCATAAAGCCACAAAATTCGACAAAAATGTTACAATGAATATAAAACATTTGATGAAAATAAAACAAATATACTATCCCAAGCACATTAACAAAATCCAGAAATGTATGTATGTCCAGAAATAAGTCATTACAAGTTGCCAGCCTAAAAAATTGAAGTGTTTTAAATAAAAAAGTTATTAGCTATAATAGCAACAAATATAGGTACAAGTTGCATAAAAGTTTTATAATGGTTGTCATAAAAAAACGGTACAGATGATTTGTAGAGGCCGCCAAAGTCACACAAATTTCGAAGCGCTTGTTTTTCTGGTAACCTTACCATTTTTTTCGGTCACCTAAAATGCAATTAAGAATCTGAAAAAGTCACATTTCATCTGTCAACTGTAGAAAATACTTTTCTTGGCAGAGCCAATGTTATTGTATAAATAAAAAGAAATGATTCTTTTGTATTGTCATAGTTCTGTGCGGTTTTCAGGTCTTAGATATTCTCTGAGACAATTTTCAAAATATGGATCTTATTTTTCGCAAAATTTTCGACGAAAAATATTCATTACTTTCTTGTAGAACAAATGCTAACTTCTATTCAGGCGCGAAATTACTGCGGCTGATGCAAGAAATGCATATTTTACTGAAATTTATAGTTCTACTTAATTATTTGGGGCATTTTACGTACAATGTGTACATTTTAAATGGTTTCGAATGTGTTTTTAACGTTTATTCTCTACTTGTTAGTTAATAAATATACCAGATTATTTTTGCAATTTAAAGACTCTTTCGCGATATGTGCTATTTCCCCAACTTATAATCCCGTATATGATTTAGTAATAAAATTTGTATAAGAAAGTGTCAGGCTGCATATAATGCATAAGAGTTGCTATTCAATTTACTGCATGGTCAATATGGTATCCCCATTGCAAATGTCTATCAAAATACACCCCAACATCTGAACCGCGTCACAGGCATTAATTCCATTGCTATTATTTAGAATCGAAACTTTTTCTGATTTTGTTATGAAAATTAATAAAATTAATGTTGGTTTTTGCATATATAAGTTTAGTTTTTTTTTTTTGCTCAACTTATGATATTGTTATATACAAATTCTGTACTAGATTTATATCCGCATTATATAATAACATATTTGTGATATTTACGTAACATGCTGCATAGACTCTGGGTATGTTATTAAGAAACGAAATTGATCGTTAGCAAAAATATCAATTAAGAGTGGTCCTAAAATGGAGCCTTGTGGAATGCTTTGTTTGATGTTACAACTGTTACTATTAGCATCATTGTTGATCTTTACTATCCGGGTCCTATTTTGCAAGTAGAAAATGTAACTGAGCTAGTAGTAACTGATGATTCACTAGGTCAAAAGCACAATAAAAGTCAATAAATATTCCAAGGACATATCTATAGTTAATAATTTTATTTCTTGGAAAGTACAAGTGTAGTTTCCGTGCTTTTGTATGAAGAAAGTCCATGTTGGGAAAAAGAAAATAGATTGTTATTATGGAGAACAATTAGAAATTCGCATTTAAGACAAAGTTCTAAAATTTTCTTACTTTTTGATAGGTATTTTGCCACTGAAAAATATTTAAAAATTTTAATGAAAAAACCTCTGCGCCAAACGGATCAGACAGAGGTTAGTTCTTGAATACCTGACTGTTTCAAAAGGTCTCACACCTAAAAATATATGAACTAGAACAATGTTAAATATATAAACTAAAAAATGAAAATGAAAGCTATAGGCAGTTAACGTTTCGGAAGAGAATCTACTTCCGTTCTCAAAACTCTTTGGCCGTCAGTCAACATGACAGTTCTTTGTTTATGTATTTTCATAGTCACGTGAGACATTAAATTATATTTATCTTATTTTTACTTCGTCTCTAAGGATGGGCATCCAACTAGTACAAGAATCTATTGAATAATTTGAAACGCATCTATTCTCGGTTAATAAAATAATCGCGGATTCTTTAAGTTTTCTTTTAGTTCTGTTGCTCTTTTCCAAAATCTTCGCCCAGTCCCATTTAATCCCTTGATTATTATCCCACGCGTGTTCACAAATTTTAGATTTTTCAAATTCTCCCCCTCTAGCGTAATTTCTATGTTCACCAAGCCCATAAACACACTATAAATACAATTTTTTGAATTTTTAAATATTTTTCAGTGGCAAAATACCCAACAAAAAGTAAGAAAATCTGAATATGCCACAAATAAACAATTATAGACAAAGTCTAAAAGTTTAGATAGACTACAAGTAAACTAACAGCCCTTGTAATTCATATAAGCATTTGGATCTCTGTTTTTTATATAAATAGGGATGATAGTAATCGATCTTACTTCCGATCAAACTGGATGAAACCAAATGCATATTGAGTTGACTCTGGAACCCCCGATATCTGGAAAACTGTCCACTTTCCGACCTTGTGTCCATGAGAACTTTTGTTCAGGAGCTCGAGAGGAATAACATACATCGATTCCAGCCACTTCCCATAAGAAAGGAACACCCCTTTTGCACCCCAGATATCTAGAAAATTGTCCATTTTGCGACATTGTGCCCACGAAAACTTTTGTTCGGAACGGATTGAGCTTCAATATACATTTGGTTTCATCCAATTTAACTGAAAGTAATGTCCCATTTAAATTGTGCCAGGTCTTTTATTAAAACTGCCTTTGGTTTCTAAAAATTCAATTTGCATGTTTTAATTAAATTATTGAAAGCATCGTCATAACTGCAAGAATTTGACGGGTTTTAATTTTTCTACTAGACTACATCTTTTTCTGAAATATGCGCTAGAAATAAGATTTATAGTGCAGTAAAAAAAAACAAAAATGCGATGAGCAAACAGCAAAATTATGATTTCATACCTTCAGGGGTGTCACCAGGCGTATACATCTGAGTTTTGTAGTTCCAAAGCCTATTGCGTTTTTATAAACAATTTAGTTTTTCAACAGCGTTTTCTTATATAAAAAGGCGAATATCTCCACTAATAGAGGTCCGATGGGGACAAACAAAAAACCAAACTCTTCGTAATTAAATTTCCCAGATATCTGCTGTTTTGAGTCATTTGAGTACGTACATAACATACAAAATTGAATAAACTGGATAAAAGCGTTTTTTTCTTAACGCCTAGGGACGTTAACAGTTCCGCAGGTTTATTAGAATTTTAATTACTAAGATTATTCTTTATCCCGATCGGACCTCTAGGACCGGAGATATTCACCTTTTTACCTAAAAAAACACCGTTCAAAACACTAAATTGTTTATAAAAAAAACGCAACAGGAAGTCCAAAACTCAGATATATTAATACTCCTGGTGATACCCCAGAAGCTATGAAATCATAATTTTGCATAAGTTTGCAAAATCCTGTAAAGAATATGTTTCATTACTATAAGCAAACAAATAATAAATAATTCACTTTTAAACATGCGGAGAGTATATAGGCTCCAATACTAGTTAGCTAATAAATAGCTGAAGATCTGTTGTTTTTTATCAGTCAAATATAAATATTTCGTACTTATTCATGGATATTGCCTTGGGTTTGCATGAAACATCGTTATGTGCCTTTGTGCCTTTCTGATGAGCTCAGAATAAGGGGGAAAAACGTTTAAAAGCCTAAGCATTTCCAAGAAACTGAATGAAAGATTTTTTGAAAATGTAATCCATTAGAATGAAAAAAAATTTAAGACAAGGTAGGTGAATAAATTTCATTTTAGGCTTTTTTTACTCCACTATTATTATAAAAAAGTATATTACAATTTAGGACATTATATTTCTTTCCCTCGTAATTTTTTAATTAAGTTCCACATGGCTTTACAAACACATATTATGTTTTAGTGCTGTATCACATTTTGAAATTCCTAGGTGTAATTAACTTTGAAGGATTCGTTTAATGGACGTATTTTGACTAACAGTTTATGCAGTAATTAATAACTAACTATATAAATTGACCTGACGCAGGATGTATTAAGTTTCTGATTTAATAGGTTAACATTTATAGCATATTGAAACTCATTTCCTGATAGCCATGGGTATGTAATTCTTGCCCCACTACGATTTTTGGATTTAATATTATGTGGTTCTATAGTTATATTTAAATCGAAAATATTTTATGACAACATCTAAAAGAAGTCACTAACAATTTAATGAAAATTGCAAAAAAATATTATTTACGACGTTTTTAAAAATTCCTCTCAGAAACATTTATTATCAGAAAAAATACTTGGTTACATGAAGAAAAAGCAAATTTGACAAAAAAAAAATTGCCCACACCGAGGATCGAACCCGCCACCCCATTTCGCGTCAAATCTTACTATTTTCACGTTGCGGGAGAGATTTTTTTAAGCGTCAAAAACGCGTATAACTCTTCAGGGTTTGAATATTTTTTGTACAAGTTTTTGTGGTTGATGGAAAAACTTGTTAGCTTTCATTTGCACCAAACCTCGTGTCCAACAAGTTGTTAATAAACAAATTAAAGCCTCTCACGCAATATCACTTTTATTTCCGGTTCCGGTTATCCGATCAAGTTCTTTCTCGTCTCAAAATTTTCCTTTTTCCTACCACTTTCATATTCACAAAACCCCACTTCGATACGCTTACCCAGCGCCGAGATATTGCATTTGTTAATTTGCAAAATTAATTTAAACTTTAAATAATCAAAAGCAAAAAGTTGCATTCGTGCAAACTTCTATGGGGGTTATGCCCGACACCAATATTTATCGTTTAAAGTTGGTTTGAAGCCAATCAAATTTTCGAAAAAAAAGTTATTTCCTAATTAACAAATGATGCCAATTGTTTAAACAATCAAAAAGTATTGAAGATATCGGGCCAAAAGAAGTATGGTATATTCTTTATTATAAAGTGCATGTTTTTTTGAGAAAAAAGAATATCCTGACCACATTAGTTTCGGAGTAATCAATTTGTTAATTAAGAAATTTATTTTGGCTATAACAAATGTTGACAAAACGAGTTGTGCCTCTCGCCAAATGACGCGTGTTGAAAATATATTTCGATTGAATCAAGATCTTTTCGGATCCGTCAAACCGTTTTCATTTTATTAAATAAAGACAAAAAAAAATTTAAACAATTATTTGACTAAGAGGATCGCGGTTTAGGAAAATTTTTCATAAGAAAATCTTGTTCAGCGGAATTTTCCTATAAAAATTTGTGACTAACTCAAATGGTATAGAAAATTTTTGGGAAAAATCCCAAGCAGACTCGCCTATATATGCAGGTATTAAATTCTTTCTAATCATATAAAAAGTATTAGTAGCGTGAAATAGTTCAAAAAGAGTTTATATTGTTTCTTAAATCATCACTCTTTTTATTATGTTAACCAATTCATTAATTTATAAATATTGGAGTCATGTCTGTCTTGGTCATTTTTAATTTGTATTTTCATTTTCTGTATGTGTCTTTTTGGCTAGTCCTACACCATATGTACCTTTTGTATTGGTATACTTTTGGGACAATAACTATTACTATTATTAATATTATTGTCTGTAATTGTTTATTTGTGGGATATTCAGATTTTCTTACTTTTTATTGGGTATTTTGCATCTCATTAGCATCATCTAATGAGGATAGTTGCGTTTCGAATTATTCAATAGATTTTTGTACTAGTTGGTTGCCCATTCTTAGAGACGAAGTAAGTAAAAATAAGATAAATATAATTGTCTCACGTGACTATGCAAATGCATAAACAAAGAACTGTCGTGGTTGACGGCCAAAAAAGTTTTGAGAACGGAAGTAGATTCTGTTCCGAAACCTATAGCTTTCATTTTCAGTTTTTAGTTTATAACATTGTTCTAGTTTATATATTTTTAGGTGTGAGACTTTTTGAAACAGTCAAGTATTCAAGAACCAACCTCTATCTGATCCGTTTGGCGCAGAGGTTTTTTCATTAAAATTTTTAAATATTTTTCAGTGGAAAAATATCCAATAAAAAGTAAGAAAATTATTACTATTACTTGAGATATATTTGTGTTTAATAACATTGGCTTTGGAGGCGACTGTACACAATTTCCACAGACGATCTCGTATAATCGCCATTTAGAAGTTCCTGATTCACCGGAAACACAACCTCGACGTCTTTACATCTAATAGAATACGGCCGTAAAACTATATCGAGAAAGTTGCAATAAACTCCACCCGACACAATCCTTCGCTGGCTCGCAACAAAACGCCAATAAATTAAGGCAGAAACTGAATGAGGAGGTGTCGTATTTTGTTGTTGCAATACAGTCCATTATCTGCAACTCTCCGTATATCTACACGGCCGCAATTGTCAAACACGTTTTCATTGTATATCGACAGATTATCGTTGGCACATCACATATTCTAGAATCGAGACACAGGCTTTTACTTTAATTAACCTAACCGGCTCTATATAGCAGATACAAATAAATAACATGGAATTACTACTGTCTATATACCGCTTACGTTGCTTCTGATGTAACAACATTAATTGTTAAGATTGAAGATTGGATATAATTGATTTATGGAAATAGAACTTTTAATATTGCTTTAATAATAATAATATTTATTTTTCACTGTGACAGTGTACATTGTATCAGTGGCGGACTGACACTTGTTGGTGGTTGTGGCGATTTGTACCGAGGGGCGGCGAGGGCACATTTTTGTATGCACCCAATCTTGAAATACTTACAAAAGAGCACTTTTTGGGATCGAGGGGTCGTTCTTGACCGGGGGCGTTATGGCGATCGCCATTGCCACCACGCTACCATTGAGAGTCCGCCACTACGTTGTATGGGAATCGTCAATTGTGGAAAGAATTCAGACCCGTTATAATAACCTTTATCGATTAATTTTTTTTAATTTCTTTTAAAAATATACAAGTTTTCACTATTTTTAATGTTACGTTGCGAGCAGTTAAACATCTTATGTCCATGCAATTGGGAGCATCTAAACTAAGCTTTTGTTTGGCGAGCGGCACATGAAACTCATCAACATACATCATATTACAATACACACATTTCATATACATATAAACACAGGAGAGTTAAAACATTCAGTTTTTTAAAAACATCTTTATAGTTGTCTTCATTCGAAAATCACGAGCATTAGATTCGTCTGTGGTGAAGTTGTTAGGATAGATTTAATTTACAGTAAGTATAAGGAAAATGAGATACCAACAGTATAATCAGTACATGTGGAACTTGAGAACAACAGATGTAGTTTCATTTAGTGAACAAACACTTAGGCGATGGCGATTAAAGATAGGATTTAACTTTAAAGTGATTCATAGAAGAGCAAGTATTATGGAAAGCTACAGAATTGTACTGTGGCGTAATGAATGAATATTTGCAACGTATTAAAGAATTTCGAAGTTGCTCGAAGTTCTCTAGAATCGAAATTATTTATTTGATGCTTATTTATTTGTTTTCTAGAATTGAATTATTTATTTAATCAGGGTCAATTTGATCAAGTTAGGATTATTGATAAATAGCAATAACCTTAACTCTGAACCCACATTTTTTTGGCAAGGAATTGCTCGTATCTCCTCGTGGTCTTTGCTTGGCAACAATAATAATTCAATAGATTAAATTATTATTGCCGAATCTGAGCAATAAGAGAATATTTGATAATTTAGACTCAAAATTTATGATTGCTCAACAGATTTAAATTTCTATCAGTGTGTACAAAAATTTTAAGTACGGCTCTGTGAGACATCAATTATCTTAACGAGCCTAATTTATGGTCCGTTTTTTACAGCTTTTTTTACCTGCACTAAACGAATGAAGGTAACTATACATGATTCTTGCTGCGATATGTTTATTATGCATCGGATTATTCTTTTTAGTGCAATAAATCCATTAGTTGCCTCGGTAGAACTTCCTCAGAAGCCAATTCCGTACCTGAGTCTTGAATCTAGTTGGGCGAAATAAACCTGTACTAACTGATGTAGTTCTAGTACCGTTTGTAAATTAACAAAGAGAGATTTCAACAAATTCATTTTACAAATGAGTCGAAGACAATGCGACTTCCAGTTGAGGCATTCATTCGAATAAATAGCAAGAAAACGCACGCTGTCATGTGTATTTGTGGTAGCTACCTCATGCCTCATTGACGTCGAAATTTAAATCGTCTGTTTCTTTTTGGAGATTTTGTATCCTGAGTATTTCAGTTTCGTCGGTTTTGAAAAATAAATCAATGCCATTAAAATAATCTGATATTTTGGCAACCGTCTCTGCACATTTAAGATTCAGTGTTCGGAATAAACAAAATGGGAACTACTATTGATCCCTGGGGGACCCCCATATTTACATCCAAGTCATCAGAGTTTATATAATTGCTACTTGACAAATTGACCACAAAGTATTGGGATAAGTCTAGAAAAAATACGATTTTGAACATTCTTTCTTGTAAACAAAAGCTTTATACTTAAAATTTTTACAAGTTCAAGCAAGAAAATGCTATAGTCAGACCGTTCCCTAGTTTTAGTTTTACTCCACTAGTGTAATAGATACATAATAAATAATTTCTCTAAACTACTCGAATTCGTTCTCTACGACTATATTTTTCCTAACATAGAAAATAAAATATCAAGCCATCAACATGGGTTCATGCCAAGTAGGTCTACGACTTCACATTTACTGTGCTTGACTCAGTGTCGTTGTGAAGTCTTGGATGGAGGTGGTCATGTCGATGGTATTTACACATATTTCTCCAAAGCGTTTGACACGCTTAACCATGGTATCTTATTAAATAAATTAACAAATTTTGGATTATCGTATGAGTTTGTTTCATTCTTTACCTCATATTTAAGCAACAATATGTTTATTACCATGAACACAAGTCTGTCGAATTTAATGCCGAATCAGGAGTCCCTCAAGGATCAGTCCTTGGTCCACTTTTATTCAATGTCTTTATTAATGATATAGTTATAAACTTACAGTGCCCACTCTACTCTATGCCGATGACCTAAAAATTGACTACAGCGTTAGCTGCAATAATGATATAGAATTGCTCAAGTCAGATTTGGAAAATATTGATAACTAGTGCAATAAAAATAAACTGTTTCTAAATGTTGAAAAATGCAATGCTGTCGCCTATTCACGTGGGCATAATATTTTCTTTAATGAGTATAAAATAAATGATAGTGCCATACAAAGAGTTGATAGATTTAAGGATCTAGGTGTTACTATTGATAGCAAGATGACTTTTATTTATCACATAAATAACATCGCATATTCAGCTTTTAAATCATTGGGATTCATAATAAAAAACTCCAAAGATTTCAAGAATGTTGAAACTATGAAGCTTCAATTTAACTCGTTTGTCAGAAGTAAATTGGACTATGCTGACGTAATCTGGAGTCCCTACTACATCCCTATTAATAAACTGGAGAATATTCAAGGAAAATGTTTATAATAATTTAAGCTACACCGAGGACAAGACTTATTCACTTGTTGACATTAGTAATGATATTTTGTTAAATAGATTCTCACTTAACTCACTTCAAACTCGCCGTGAATTACGCGGAATTGTAACTCTGTTTAAGATATTAAAAATAAACTCGACTCCACCAAATATTTCATATCAAAGCTTCACACACCAATTTATTAATGTATTCACCTGTTAATGTCATATGCAGGAATTATGATCATATACAGAATAATATTGATATTTTTCATTGTAGAATTAAGGATCTAAAGAGTATATGAACATAATTTGTAATACCTACTTCTGTTATAGCACAATATTTATGGTTAGTATTCCGACTCTGTAATTGGGACATTCGTCCTGTTGAGTCGTGTAAATAAATACATAAACAAATAAATAAATAATTGATGCAAAATGGAGATTTAGAAAATTTACAAAACCGGCGTCATAAAAAAAACGGTTCCATTTTTCATATCGTTATGATCGGTCATATAGATACCAAATAACTTCATAAGCCTCCCATTCATTCATGGTCAACATGGCTTAACAAAATAGAGAGCATGACTGTGAACTTAAAGCTATTGTCGTACTTATACATTTTTTTCCAAGATGAACTGTATCAGCTGAGCAACTAATGTTACATATTATATAACATGGACGAAGAATGCATGTTAAAGATTATGTAACATGCACGAAGAATGCATACTTTTAATCACCATCGATTATCATTTAACATGTCTTCGCTCTATATAAAGTAAATGAACAAAACATAATTAAATGTAAATCGTCTAAATTAGTATTCAAAGGGAAATTGTACTAGACACCAAAGAAGTCCATAAATCTTCAGCTGAGAAATGTTCAACTGTTTAGAAATTAGCTACTTAGATTGTTATGGAACTAAAATCTTGTCTATCTGGATTTATAGTTATTGCCCTGCCTTGTAACATTTGCAAAGTTGATCACTTAGTTTATAAGAATAGCCATCCAAGCCATTAATTGATTTAAAGTTAACCGTTAGAAGGAAGGAAGCAATTTTATAGATAAGTATCCGTGCTCTTGGAAATGCCATGGCATGATATTTCTATAAATATAGAAATCCTAAATAAAATCAGAAGTGTACACCCCGTAAGTTATTTTATCCAATAAGTGCTGTACGTGTAACACTAGTTAATGAAAGAAAAACATTAAATTCATTAAACAAATTAAACATGATATCTCGTTTGTAAAATAAATTATTATATAAAACGAATTCAAATATGAATGAGTGGTACATTAAATCAGTGTACGGTTACAACGCCACTACCTATATGTTATTATTGACGTTTTGTTTCAATGTCAAGAAGAATACAAGTTTACGTTCAATGTCTGCTAACTTTACACCACTCTCTACGTCGTTTCAGTCGCAACGCCGCGGCTTTTCGTATTTTCACATGTGATTTGATCTAAAACTGCTAATACTACCAAAATTTAAAAAAAAGGTGCCTGCATCCTTCATCTTTATTTATTCTCAATGTAGGTACTTGGTATTAATTTTGAAAGATAAAAAAGTTTCCCGGTTGCTATACTTATTCCTGCAAATTCTCTCATTTTGTCGACATAGGCTGAGCAAAAAAGTTACAAAATCTGTTCTTCATGAAACATATTCTTTATAGGATTTCGCAAACAGCAGAAAAAACTATCTATAAGAACTAAAATAAAAACTATTTGTAAAATTATTGATTTACAATCTTTGCATTCTTTCGATAACCTGAGTTCTGGTTATGCTAACAATTAAAATCCTAAAATGAATTTGTCTTGTTGGACAATTCTCATTCTAACACTAGTTTTCACACACGGCTATGCAGAGTAAACCAGTATCCACATAACCCCCTACGGCTATGGAGATTCAATTAAAATGAGAACAGAGGCCTAAAATGATTTTATTTACATGCCTCGTCTTTTGGAAAATTTTTCATTCAAATGGATTACATTTTCATGAAATCTATCATTCTCTTTCTTGGAAATGCTTAGCCTTTGAAACGTTTTTCGCCCTTTCGCATAATAATATGTTTCATTATAAATATAAGCAAACAAAAAATAATTCACTTTTAAACTATTCGTCATCTTGAAGTCGCCATTTTGAATTTTTAATTTCCACTCAATATTTATAATCTGCGCCATATTGTCACGACATTGTTTACGATTTGTGCCTTGATTTTTGCTACAGAGCATTTCTTTTCTTTTTGTGTGGCTATGCATTATAAAATCGTTAATTAAATATCATAAAGTTGTCCCTGTTTTCGATATAATTTTCCAAAATCACTGTTTTGGAGCTACCTCAAAGACCGGTAGCTCCGTTAGGAAGCATTTCCAGGCCATGTTTCCTCTATTTTTGAGTGTAGAATCAACCCTTAAACGGACAAGTGCTGTATTCACATTTTTTGGAGAACATTCTAATTATAGATCGCGTTAAAACATTTATATAAATTAGCTTATCAGGAAGTTAAAAACAAACAAATTTTATTGACTAAGACACAAGCAATAATTAATTATGTCAACTAATTAAAGATAGTGTTAATAACAATATAATGAACAATAACTTTTAATATCCTCACAAGTAACTCTAGCACAAGTTAATGGCCCTAATAATATTTATATGCTAGATTTAATAGGAACAATACGCCAATACATTTAACTTATTGGACATAATAATAGTAAATTTTTATAGCCAATATAATAAAATCGTTAACGAGTGGGCCCTCACTCGATTTCTAGAAATGGAAGTTTGTTCTATATTTATAATAATGCGTTATATAGTCGATATTAAAATTTAATCAAATATACTTAATAAATATGTCACCATGTTCGAATTAGTTAAGCATTTTTATTTAAATGACAATAACAAAAGCACCGACCTGATTTTGTTCGCATGCCATATACCTATATTTTGTTTAATTGTTACTTCTCCGTATATGCTGTGATTTAAATGAATATTGCCCTCTTTACGCTAGTTAATGATGATGTTCAAAACAGGCTAAGTTTTATACAGTTTTTAGTTGAATTGGGTGAATACCTATATCCTTTTCTACACAATCTTGAGACCACTAAATTGTGCATCAAGCATCAGTGCAGTGGGGATATTGATAAAAAAATAATAAGTTTAATCGATAAAATAGTTGATTGATTTGAAATTAATTTAAAACACAAGTTTAATTGCTTGGTTTTACAACATTTTATTTACATTTGAAATCTAACAACTGTTTCGCGACCCAGTATAACTTCTTTAAATGTTGAGTATAATACTAAATTACTTAATACAATATAAGAACATTTTGAAATTGTCATTAAATCTGTGGATTTCTTCTATCATGTTATGGACATATGTGGAATCTTGTGTTTGATTATTATAGCATCTCATGTGCTCTTTTAATCTTTTCTTAAGCGTCCTTCTTGTCTGTCCAATATATATTTCGGAACAAGTACCGCATGTCAACTTATAGACTTCGCCTTTATTCTCCTTGATTCTTCCGTCTCTATTATATTTGATGAATTTGCCTGAGATATTATTTGTTTTGTAGACAATTTTTATATTCTATTTGTCTTTAATATAGTAGGAAGGTAATTTCTCAGATAACAGGTCTGGAACTCAACGCTATATTTGCTTTAAAATATTCGTGGATTTTTTTTACATCCCTAAAGGAGATTTAACAAGTGTTGTCACAGTGTTTTAAAAAAGAGATTTTTCTAAAAGTCCGTAGAAGAATTTTTTGAATCGTTACCCGTTACCAAAAGCCCTTATCAAAATATCGCAGGGAAACTCTATAGATTATGAAATTCTCACTTGTTCATACGACAAAAGTTCAAAAAATGATATGGCGCGGCCGGCTGGCAAACGACTTTCGATGTGTCGAAAAAAAGTAATTTTTATACCGCGGCGAGGCAGTTCTCAAAATTAATTCTCGTTAACAATGATGAACAAGGTATCAATTAATCGAGAACTGTCATTTTTCATTGGTCTAAGTTCCAATAATATCAATCAA
Organism: Stenurella melanura; assembly: GCA_963583905.1. NCBI lineage: Eukaryota > Metazoa > Arthropoda > Insecta > Coleoptera > Cerambycidae > Stenurella > Stenurella melanura. Next base: position 10,293,034 of record OY757310.1, read on the forward strand.
AGTTGTATCAAATTGGAGGCTAAAATTATCAAAGCAGCGAGGCTAAAACTTTTTTATATTTATAGAGTAAGGTGTATATAATGATAAAAAAAACGCGAACTGCTGTTTTCCGTTGGATGAAGCTGCGCGAATATTAAAAGAACTCGGCAAAACGATTACAACAATAACATTAATCATGCAGTAAATAAATCAAAAGAAACCTGGAATATTGTCAATTCTAGGCTAGGAAAATATAAAATTAAGAAATCCACTATCTTAAACATCAACAATATAAATATATATGACGATGGAGAATAATCTCTAACACATTTGCCTCACATTTAGCTAAAATTACGACCAATAATGCAGCGAGTTACTTTGGATACAATTTGTCATTGCCATGTACACTCTCGACAAACAGATTCCTTATATTTTTATGAAGTATCAAAAGCTGAACTTCTTGGGGTAATTAATGTACCGAAAAATAAAAAATCAGTTGGCCTGGGTGAACTAACAGCCCAAGTAATTAAAAATATTTCAGTGAATATCATTGACACTCTGCTGTATCTAGTCAACAAATCTATTACAGAAGGTTACTTCCCTGAAGAACTCAGAATTTCCATAGTAATACCTGTTTATAAAAAGGGTCAGGAAGATCATATAAAAAATTACAGGCAACAATCGCTACTAAGCGTTATCTCTAAAGTTATAAAAAAAGGTATTCACAACAGGATTACCTGGAAAATAATAATATATTAACAGATAGCCAACATGGATTTAGAAGTAGGAGATCAATAGAAACTGCGGGTATTAAGCTATTTGATTTCATCTACAGGGAGGTGGGTAGAGGAAAATACATTGTATCAATCCTCTTTGATCTCTCTAAGGCCTTCGATTCGGTAAACAGGCATATACTTTTTAGTAAATTGGAATTTATCGGTATAAGAGGTAACATCCTTGATCTAATAAAGTCGTTTATGGATAACAGATCTCTTATGGTGAAATGTAATGAATCCTACTATGTTACAGAAGCTGTTACCCTGGGTGTGCTTTAGGGATCCATCCTAGGACCTCTCTTCTTTTCAATTTACATTAATGATCTACCGTGGCCTTTTAGCAAAGGAATCACAATTTTGTATGCGGATGATACTACTGTGTGTATCTCTGCCTCTAATATTGATGAGCTTAACTTTGATATTAATACGACCTTAGATGAGATAGGTACCTGGTGTGATCGTAATAAACTGATCCTAAATAAAAACAGCATTCATACATATTAAACTTAGAAGAAATATATCACTTGGCGATATTCCTTTAAGTGAAAGCACAAAATTTTAGGTACATATATTGACAGCACACTATCGTGAGAACAACATATTTATCTTGTGTGTAATAAAATAAGTAAAGCGTATTTTGCCATTCATCAATTAAAACATATTCTCAGCGAGGAGGGTCTAGTGAATGTGTATTGTGCTTTGGCCTACTTCTTCTTCTCAATGATATTTGGAATAGCCTGAAGTGGATAACTGTCTCGCCGCGATGACTTGATAAGTCCTCAAAATTAAGCAATATTCGAATGTAATCACTCGTAACTTAACTTGCAAAAAGTTCCGTTCGGACTTTCTTGTGGTCAAGAGACATCGAAACTACTCGATAATTAACTGCCTCGCCGCGATGACCAGAATTTTAACCGGTGGCTATGTGTCATTATTTCGATCTTTGTAACTCGGCGTATTAGCCAAAAGGGCAGTTCTCAATTTTTCCTCATCATATTTACTTCCATCGACAAGAAGACAACATAAACTGCCTCCCTGCGAAGACCGAGATAGACCCTTTAGGACAGCCAAAACGTTCTATCACCCTGAACTTTTCTTCTCAGTTCTTCCAGAACTGATGTGAAACGCTAGAATTATCTTCGCTAAAGTAACTCGAAACTCATGGCTGCTGTATTATGGGTTTTGGGATCAAGGAGAAATTGTCGAAATACCTAGTTTTTTGACAATGTTTCCTAAAAATTCTCGTATTTCGACAATTTCTCCTACATTCATAAACCAATTCAAACAGTTTTTTACGGGCTTTTGGAAAAAAATTTCTAGAACCCTTAAAAAAATTGTTTGAATCGGTTTAGGAATGTTGGAGAAATCTAGGAAATACGAGTTTGCCTTTAAAACAAAAACTGTGAATTCCAACCCTCTTAATGTAAAATTATGCAATGGTATTAATAAGCGGACTCTATTTCACGTGATATAGTTATGGCGAGATGACATTTTATAAACAAATTATGTATGTTGTTTTGATCACATTTATAATATATGTTTATTACTCTCGCACCAAGCAGAGAATTAATTATTCACACATTATCAAATTTGTTATACAGAATGTCAATATTCGGACCTGTCATAGTTATAGTAACATCGTCTGCAAGCATCGTCACTAATCCACTTTTTATGTAGTTTGGAAAATCATTAAAATATAATGTGAAAAGTGAAGGCTCTAGTACTGACCCCTGAGGCACCCCTCGAAATAAATTAACTTTCTCTGAAAGGTGATCTATCCTCGCAGTTATTCTACGATTTTCTAATAAGAATCGATCCATTCATTGCCTCGTATACCGAGGATAAAGAGTTAGATCTAATATAAGTCACATTTAAGGCATCATTATGCCTTGTATAAATCCAATTGTAACATTACCACATATTTACCTTTATCTAAATGACTGTCATATCTTAGTATAAATGATTTTATCAATGATCCAAACTTTCTAAGAGAATTATAATGCAAATCATACATAAATATTACAATATAATATTTACATAATAAAAAGAGTGCTTCATATTAAGATTAACGACTGTTTATAAAACTAAAAATATATTAACAATACGCGTGTGGTTTGTTTTTGTAATATACCGTTTTGAATGCATACATTCTACATTAAAAAGATTAACATAACCAGTTGAAAAAGGCAAAACCATATGTAATACCATGTATTAACTAATATCTGGCTATTATTAAAAGATGCTAATCTTTCATTTGAACAGAATATTAGATAAAAGAAATTCGGTACACTTTAAGCCGATTTATTTCAAAGACTGACCCTGATTCAAGACGCTATTTTGACGTCAACTATTTAGTCTATTTGGAAATGAAAGTTATTATTAAACTCAACATTTGATCAGCCTCTTTAATTTCATTTAATTAAAATTAGAATTATTAAATCTAACAATTTCTTATTATTTGTATACATGTAAAATGATATAGTAGCACGACCATGGCCGGTTATTATCTGAGGATTTTATTACTCTCTTTTGTTTCCAAATAGACTTAAGCGAAGAATATGTCGTACATAAGAGAATGGTAGTAAAACCCACCGGTGATTTTAAGTCATCCAGTTACGAAATCAAAACAATATCCGCTAATGTGGCACATATTGTAAACCTTGCACCGATCCATAAAAGAACACGTTGCAACAAACGGGTTTCGCTGTGCCAAAGATGAATTAAAAGTCTCTTAGCTTAATACGAATTAATGATTCAGATACGAGCTCCTGCGAAGAAAACGTTTTTCAAGATAAACTGTATTCTTATTCTCTTTTTGCCAGCCAGCAAAAATTTATATTATTCGATTACATTTTTATCGCTTCATTAAAATCGATGACGAGTTTCCCCGTGTTATTTGGAAACAGCTAGAGAGGTAAATTAATTTCATAGGATTAAAAGAAGTTGGGCGGACGTAAAGTTGTTGAGGCAAATAAAATTGAATCGAGAAGGTAAAAAGTGTTCCGTATGAATTCTAATTTAAATTCGAGTATATACGGGTTGTTCAGTAATAAATACCGAAAATTGGAAGCTGGTTCTACATACAATAATATTTGCAATATTTCTTAAGGGAGCTACCCTTCTTGAAGGTAGTGTCCAAAATGTAATTTTAATTTAATGTCTAGAATGGTTTGCTCTACAGCAATAAGATTTGGTACACATCTTTAATAAGATTTTTTTTTCAGAGATATCAAATGTTATGCTTGTCAACAAGAGGCGTTCTAAGTGGGGGCGCCCCCGCTTTTTCCTCCAATTTTTTTATTTTCAAGAAATCGCCCTGGAAATCGATTTCTTCAATGTTTCCTCTGGGATAAATGTTTCATTAAGTTTTTTTTATTACTAGGAGCCCTGGAAGTACTTAGAATATATTCATTATTTGAAATGTTTGAGGTATTCCTACACAATTCTATTTATTACCATTACCATTACTATTACCATGTTGGCACAGTTCCTCGTACGGTCACCAGTTTCGGAGCCAGCACTCGATCGGCGAAGTTAAGCAACGTCAGTCGAGTCCAGCGCATGACTGGGTGAGTTCTCGTTCAGGTACGTCAGTCCATGTCATGAGCTGTAATACCCTTGATTATACTGAGACGGCTTGGCGAGAAAATAGAAACGAAGGGCTGATAACTTCACCAAGGAGCTACTACTTATTAACAGACTTGAAGTCTTGTAAGGACCATGTCTGGATAAAAAGTCGTAAGGTACAAAGAAGGAGTGTACCACAATAGACCTCTTTTGGTCGCAGTAGTCAAGGCCAAATCGCCAGCTGTTCCAGCTAAAATCTAAATAAAATCTACCATGTTGGCAATCAAATGTTGGTTTTCCACCATGGTTTTATAAAGGGTTGATCCACCACAACAAACCTTGTTTGTATTATTCAAGTCATCACTGAATCTATCGACTAAAGTGAAAATACTGATACTGATATCATTTATACAGATCATTCCAAAGCTTTCGATAGGCTTAACCACTCTATTCTACTTAACATATTGCAAGACTTTGGCTTTTCTGATTCTGAACTGTTACTTTTTTCATAGCTAACAACTCGTTCACAATTTGTAACTGTTGATGAGTTTTAATCTGTTGATTACATTGCTCCATCTGGTATTCCACAAGGATCTATTCTCGGGCCTCTCTTACTCATAATATTTATTAATGATATTATTACACAATTATTGCGAATTGTTAAAATGTAAATAAACAAATAAGTATACTTTTCGTTAAAAAAACTGTTACTTCATGCCCAAAGTTTTTGGTAGGTGACCAGGAACTTGAGTATGTTTGGAATTAAGGGGAAACATTGCGTTTTATAAGCGCTTCCTATTTACTAGACTCTTCGCCAATACAAAATGAAGAGTATATTGCATTTGATCGACACATTTCTATAATATAATCGGTTATGTAACTCGTAAAGAAAAAAATTTCATGTCACTGTGTTGGTGATAAAATTCTGAATAACTTTCAAAACATATGTCCGCCCGTCAGGTTTTTTGTAAGCGCGATATCTTAAGAAGGAGAAGTTCGATTGTATTGATTTTTTTTTAATAAAGCACCCTCAAGGGTGTTTTACTGACATTACAATCTGATCAAGAATTAATCAATGAGTAATATTGTGCCAACCTTAAATTAATACTATATAGGAAAAACTAAAGACTTACTCATTAGTATCCCTTAGATTCTAATCATTTAATTACACTTGTATCATGTACACTAGACTATACTCTGCTTTTGCACTAACTAAACATTATACTAGCTCGAAAGGTTCAGTCCTCTTGAGTCTTCGGTTCAGATTCGTGTTATCAAGGAGCTGGATGGCCTCGGTATTCACATGGTGATGGAGTCGGTCTTCATGACTCTTGGCGAATTTGATAATGGTCTGGTTATGAGTGTCCATTTTCAAGTCTCTGTGGAGGTCACTGTTTCTGAAATATCAAGGAACATTGACAATGCTCCTTAGTACTTTGTTTTGGAATCGCTGGATTATTTCCAAGTTGCTCTTTTTGGCACAGCCCCACAGCTGTATGCCATATGTCCATCTGGGCTTAAGAGTTCTTTTGTACAGTAGTACTTTGTTATCGAGTGACAGGGTGGAATTCCGTCAGAAGCCAATACATTTTTTCTAAATTTGATGATATTCAGTTCTTTTTTTTTCTTTTTCACATGAGCTCTCCAGCGTAGCTTACCGTTCAAAATCATACCCAAATAGTTCACTGTATTAGCATATAGTACCTGAATGTTATTTATGCTAACAGGGATGTGTTGAGTTCTTTTGTTCGTAAAATTGATATGGACAGATTTAGTCTCATTCATTCGCCATTGTTTAGTCCAGTTGTTGATTTTATTAACTGAGGTTTGCAGATTCGTTGCTATTGAAATTTGGACTGTAAATTAGTGCTGCCCTATCGTTTCTTGACAAAATCGATCGGTAAATAAAAAAGTTATTAATTATTATTTAAAAAATCGGTAAAGGTGTTTACACAGAACTTCCCTCTATTGGCACTAGACGGTCACTCTAAAAAATTATTAATTAGGGGATGACATATGAGAATTATAATCGCCATGTAGTTAGCCCTATTATTACAGAGAAAACCTGATAACTTTTTTCCATCATCTACAGTATAGTAGTGGGAGAATTTTTTTTCAAATTTTTGTTTTTTTTTTTTTAATTTACAAAACATTTTTTTGTTGAAATAGGCTTATATATAATGAGACGTGCAAATTTTAAAATTAAAGAAAAAATATTTGTATCCATCTATTCTATTGTGGTGGTAAAAAATTTAAAGAAATATGTATTTTTTAAAGTTCTCAAAACAAATTTCAAATTTTTTTGAAATATATCTGGAATGTCATGAAACGTGGAAATTTTAAATTTGAGCAAAACATTTTTTTCCATGACCCAATTTACAAAAAAATTTAAATTTTCTAAAAAACATTGTTCTTGAAATATGTTTAGAATGTCATGAAACGTAAGTTTTAAATTTGGACAAAAAAAATTTTTCATCGTCCATTTTATAAAAAATTTTCAAAATTTCAACATTTTTTCTTTTAAATTTCCAAACATTTTTTTTTCAAACAGATTTAGAATGTCACGAAACGTGGAAATTTTAAATTTGAGCAAAATATTTTTTTCCACCACCCATTTTATTAAAAATGTTCAATTTTTTTTTATTTTCTAAAAAAATTGTTTATGAAATGTGTTTAGAATGTCATGAAACATGGAAATTTTAAATTTGAGCAAACAAAAATTTTTTTCATCCAGTTTATATAAAATTTTCATGATAATTGTTTCCAATTTTAAATTAAAAAAAAATTGTAGTAAAAATACTCGTAAAAATATTAAACACTTTTTCTCATTTTTTTTTTAAATAGGTTTCGAATGCCATAAAACGTGGAAATTTTAAATTTGAGCAAAAAAAATGTTTCATCTATTCTAGTGGTAAAATAATTTTCATAATTTTTTTTTCTATAAAAAAAATGTTTTGAAAATTTTTTTTTCATCGTCCATTTTATACAAAATTTTCAAAATTTCAACATTTTTTCTTTTAAATTTCCAAACATTTTTTTCAAATAGATTTAGAATGTCACGAAGCGTGGAAATTTTAAATTAGGGCAATTTTTTTTTTATCATCCATTTTACCTATACAAAATTTTCAAAATTTCAACATTTTTTCTTTTAAATTTCCAAACATTTTTTTTTTCAAATAGATTTAGAATGCCACGAGACCTGGAAATTTTAAATTTGAGCAAAATATTTTTGTCCATCGCCCATTTTATAAAAAATGTTTTTTTTTAATTTCCTAAAAAAATGTTTTTGAAATGTGTTTAGAATGTCATGAAACGTGGAAATTTTAAATTTGAGCAAAAAAAAATTTTTCATCCAGTTTATACAAAATTTTCAAAATTTCAAAATTGTTTTCTATTTTAAATTTCCAAAAAAAAATTTTGTACTAAAAAGATTACAAATTTTTTCTCATTTTTTAAATAGGTTTAGAATGCCATGAAACGTGGAAATTTTAAATTTGAGCAAAAAATGTTTCCATCTATTCTAGTGGTAAAAAAATGTTCAAAACATTTTTTTTTATATAGAAATTTTAAATTGGAGCAAAAAAGAAAGTGTATTCTAGTGGTAAAAATCTATGTATTTTAGTGGTTAAAATTTTTTCAAGAATGGCAAAACAATTGAAAAAATTATTTTTTCTGAAATAGGTTTAGAATGTCATGAAACATGGAAATTTTAAATTTGAAGAAAAACATTTTTTTTTTTTCATTATTTATTCCCTTTAGACGCTCCACCCGGTATATTTTCCAGTGAAAGTTTAACCATTTCTTCGCCGACAGTAGCGTTACCTAGCTACCAAATTTGACTGTTCTCCGTCAAGTAGTTTTTTTAGTTAATGCACCAACAGACAGACAGACAGACTGACGGAATTGAAAAACCTATATTTTCGTAATCTACGTGATCTGAAACGTGAAAATCCGAAAAAATCTCGGATGGTGATTTTTTCTCGAATACAATGCTTCCCTTCGGTATGTGATATGTATATATATTTTATGTTGTGTAATTGATCACACAAACATAATGTTAGAAATGCCAAAAACTAACATTATTTACAAAAGGATTACGAAGAGTGTTCCATAGAATGTGCAACAATTACAAAATAATTCAATAGAGTATAATGTTTACTCCAGTTTATGTTTGCATTAAAATGTGTCAAAAATGAAACACAACTATCTGCGTTGTCGGCTCTCACCTCCTTACGAAATAATGAAATTTTAATGGCCTCTAAAATACATTCCTAATTTGTATCTTGTATAGAAACCGACTAAATAAATGAAGTATAAATTAAAAAAATTACCAATTTTAATATTATTTACATTTCCCGAAAACGTTAACTTGAGCTTACAAATTTACATATGTTCTGTAAACCGCAGGCAAACAAACCTGGTAATGAGTTAGGTAAATCTTGAGGTAAATGTATTTTTATTAAAAATTTATTCAGTTAATGTGCCTTTAACCGGCAGGTTTACCACTAAATTTTCAGGCGATGTAAAATAACACAGCTAAGTAGGTACCGGCGAGTTTTTATATAAATTTTAATTATAAATACATTAAGCGTAATTGGAGAACCTTGCTCTTTTCATGGAATTTTTGGGCTGTAAGGCAGATTTCACATTTTAATCGAATTCTAGAGAAACTAGTTGGTAGATGAAAGAAAGTTGTTATATCTACTCCTTGAGAAATTATATACATTGTCATTTTAACAGGGATAGAAGGGGCCGTGAGAGATAGGAACAAACCGAAAGAGTTTCGTCACAATTAATTAACGTAATAAAATGTTATTTAACGTCGGCCCATTTGCGCTACTGAGGCCTATCACCGACGCCTGGAGACGGGCCACCCCCAACCTGAAAATTTTGCCGAACCTCTTGTCTATCCAAAAATATGTATTCTTTAGTTGCCTAACATTTAATAGACAAGAGACCGACTGCTTTACATCCCCTCCGTAACCCTCGCCTAAAGTTGCATACCTTTTATGTATGCGCTGATAAAAGCCGCTAGAAGATGAGGCGAGAACGCTGCATTTCCCTGGAATGGGAAGTACAAGCAGCGCTTGACGTTGCAGCATTTTTGTTTCGAAAATGAGTATAGGTAGACGTATCTCCGCTTTCTCCTAATAAAATGTTAAATTCAGTTTTATTTGTTTTTGTAATAATATATGTACATTATGTCTCACATTTCATGATATCAAAAAGCCTTTATTAACAATGCGATGTTACTGAAACTCGGTCAGGAGATTGTGTCACGGTAAAATATTTAAAAATCCACCAGTGGCGTTCGTCCTTATGAGAAAAATTAACCTAATTTTCCAAAAAGTTTTAACTGTGAAACAATCTCATAATCTTATTCGTTGTTATCAATAACTCACTAATACCGAATTTCAATAAGATAGTGTACTTGGTTTTCACGTAATAAGAAAATAATATTGTCCTTTTTAGAGTACCAGTTATTAGTAAGTAGTAACTTTATTTTCGAACGTAAAGAAGAGTTAATTAAGCTGTAGGAAGACAGATTTTCCATTTAGAATGAATCACGTGACATCAGTCAGTTTACTTAACAGTCTAAATAAAAAATAATTGATTTGAAAATTTTAAAAAGTTCAGGTTTAAACAAATTTAACATTCTTAATGTAATAAGCACCATAAGTGCAACTTCAATGTGATTTGATGGATGTCCCATGTTTTATATTTCCTAAAATCGTACTGAAAATAGTAGAGCACATTTCCAGTAGGATTCAATTCCTATAACATTTACCTTTTAAACATAAGTTAGTCATGACAATTATTGGGCAAAAGGCTATTTGGTTATAATAATAATAATAATAATAATGATAATAATAAATGTCTTTTTTTTTCACTAATATTTTACATAAGAGAATGATAACATATGCTAAACAATTTTTTTCTTTTTTTGAAATCTCAAGCGGAACTTCACAAGTGTTATTATTTATTGAATTGTTCCTGAATTGAACTTTTTTTTTGTTTCCACGTCAATTAATGTTTGATTTAAACTTAGGTATACTGTCAAGTCACGATTAATTATAAATGGAAGGTCTGTCTCCCCCCAGCTTAATTAACTCTTTATTTCGTCCAAAAAGAAAAGTATGACTCTAATAATTGGTACTTTAAAAGGCGAGATTTTATTTTTTTATTACATGAACACCAAGTAGGTACACTATTTTATTAAAATTCGATATTAGTGAGTTTTTCATAACGAATAAGATTATGAGATTGTTTTACAGTTAAAACTTTGCCTAATATCTCTTTTTGGAAAACTAGGTTAATTTTTCTTCATAAGGACGAACGGCACTGGTAGATTTTTAAATATTTTACTGTGAAACAGTCTCCTATCTTCCACCCATTTTTTTTTAAATTGCATTGTTAATACGGGAGCTGTGACATAGGATTCATGAAAAGTGAGGGTATAGGTGGTCTAAATCTTCTTTTACCAGGATTTTTAGAATGTCAAAAGAATATTTCACCTAAACTTCCAGCCATTCTTATGCAGGTTTAGAGGTCGGCCAACCTTCTTTTGCATTTTTACTACAGTTTCCTCCATCTCGCTCCTCGTGATGACATACGAAAACAAAAATCATCCCCTCAAAATCATTTCCTTTTTTATTTCTCCGGAGAACATGATTCCTTTACTTGTTTATATAAATATTGCTTTCCCGTCGAGAAAAATCGAAATAACCGAAAGAATTGACTAAATTTTGACTTTTATCCCTTTCTACTACGCGACACGTTCAGAAATAAGGATTGAAATAAATTTTTCTCTGCATTTTTTGCATATTGCTTCATTTCTCGAAGAACGGTCAAAAGCCGGCCTTAAAGTGGAAAAAATCGAAATAAATATGGAAAAATTCAAGAAATTATCATTTTCTTCCGTGTTCTCTCCGCGAAAAAAGTATCCCGAGTTATTTCACCATCACAGCCGTTTATTTCTATTATAGCGCCGAGTGAAGCAAATCGATTTCGCGCAGTGTTAAAAAATGCAATTTTGCTAGTTGGATCCAGAAATGCCTGGTGCGCCTGTGAAATGGCAACTGCGTCATTTGGATTTAACTGTTGTAATACGTATTTCACATTTTCGAAATGTGTAGTAATAGTATGATGCGGCCTGTAGCCAAGATCCCCATCATGTGATAATGGGCGCTGGAGGTAATGGAATATTTGGTAGAATATCGTGAAATAACTAACTGTACACGACCTGGTGCTTTAAAAAAACTTTCTTTACACTAGATATTAATTTATCAACATTAGGGTAGCACCTTCTAATACACTGCTGGCCACTCGAACTTACACATAGAGACTTTTAGGCAAAATTTAAAGTTCAATATTTTCAACAGGAATGCAAACTTTTGAACGCGGGTTGCAAATTTTAAGAGCTAGTTTTTTTCGGATTAAGCTGCATGACGTATATTTATCGCAGGACCATAAGTTTATTATGGTGATCAATGAAGTCATGCAAAAAATCAAAAAGTTTGTATGAGTGAAATTTCCGCAAAAAATTTTTTTGGTCGTTGCAATATGGTTCCTTACTAAGGTAACATCAATATCTCTAGACGGTTTTGTCAGTTTTTGGATTAAGGCCCTTAGGCCTTGTACACACTACTCAACATAAAATTTGGATACCGAAATCTTTAAAATGCTATAACTTGACATTGGATTGACGGTTCTTGATGATTTTTGCGGATTTGGAATCCTTATTTCACGTAGATTTTCTATGGTCTAAGCATTTTATTTGAGGGTTGAAATTTACACATTATACCGGGTCGATAATAAACAAAAACGTGGCGACAAGAACAAGTTTATTACATTAAATTCTACAATATACAACATTGCTTAACAACGACCAAAAGTCAATTCTTAAAAAATTTATAATTCTAATTCTGGTAATTTTTAATAACTGAAAAAAAAATTAACTAAAAAATTAAAAATTAATTTAATTTAAACTTAAATTAAAATTAAATTAAAATTACCTAATGAAAATTAGGTACATTAATTAAAAAAAAGAGAAGCTAATATTTTGTTGGTCCTCCTGCTCGGAATATTACTTCCCGACATCGATTTGGTAGAGTATCCACAAGATTATTTATAAAATCTTGTGGAATATTCTCCCATTCTTCACGAATGGCCTCACTGAGCGTTTCTAAGGTTTCAGGGGGTACATCAAGAGATCTTACTTTAAGTTTTAAATAAGACCAAACGTGTTCGATGACATTAAGATCCGGAGACTTTGCAGGCCAGTCCATCCTATTGATGTTTTGTGCCTGCAAAAACTCTGTGATCCTTCGCGCTCTGTGAGGTCGAGCGTTGTCATCCACCAATAGAATTTCTGGGCCGTAATGTCGAGCAAAAGGAACAACAATAGGTTCCAAAATTTCCTCCTGATAAACAGTAGCATTAATGGTTTGGTTGGTAATGAATAGCTCGGTTTTACCATTTCTTATGATACCTCCCCACACTGTAACACCTCCGCCACCAAATGCTTCTCGAGGGGCCATTAAATCTTGTTTCGTCAGTAAATAAACAATGGCTCCACTCTGCATTACCCCAATTCGCATGCCGATTTGCCCATGCCCGCCTATTCGCTCTATGGCGTTGTAATAACCGCACACATTTTGCTCTGCGACGGGCTCTATAATTTAAAATGTTTGGCGTTATGTTATGTTTAAAAAAAAAATCTCACCTCAAGTTGTTTTTATTTAATGTTCTTCTCACTGTTCTGTCCGAAACTCTCACCCCAGTTTGTTGTCTTAAAGAGTCATTTAGTTTTCTAGAATTCTTTGTTCTATTCCGCATAGTTTCTCTCATTAAAATTCTTTCGGTTCTTTGGTTTATTTTTTTGTATGTCCACCCCCATGCCCATAATTATGATCACCAGTAGTTTCGACGCGGCGGTTCAAATTATAAATTGTCTTTCGGCTGACATTGTAAATGTGCGCAACTTGCTGTTTTGACATTTCTTCGTTGAGAAGTCGAATGCAATTTTCCCTTTCTGCCGTGGTTAAACGCCTCATATTAATTAAACTTTACAAAATTATAACATTGAAATATGTCAGATTATTTCTAAAATAATGTAAACAGTTTTTAATTCCAAAGCAACAAATTTGTTTTTCCAATGCCTACTTTGAAATTAACGCGTCGCGTAGAAATTACACCCGATCATAATTATGGACATGGGGGTGGACAAAGAACTCTGTAAAACTGAATGATTCTTTGAGACAACAAACTGGGGTGTGAATTTCGGACAGAACAGTGAGAAAAACATTAAATAAAAACAACTTGAGGTGATAATTTATTTTTACAAAAACTTAAATAATGCCAAACTTTAGAGCGCATCGTACCCTACGTTTTTGTTTATTATCGACCCGGTATAATGTGTAAATTTCAACCCTCAAATAAAATGCTTAGACCATAGAAAATCTACGTGAAATAAGGATTCCAAATCCGCAAAAATCATCAAGAACCGTCAATCCAATGTCAAGTTATAACATTTTAAAGATTTCGGTATCCAAATTTTATGTTGAGTAGTGTGTACAAGGCCTAAGGGCCTTAATCCAAAAACTGACAAAACCGTCTAGAGATATTGATGTTACCTTAGTAAGGAACCGTATTGCAACGACCAAAAAAATTTTTTGCGGAAATTTCACTCATACAAACTTTTTGATTTTTTGCATGATTTCATTGATCACCCCGTATATAATAAACTTATGGTCCTACGATAAATATACGTCATGCAGCTTAATCCGAAAAAAACTAGCTCTTAAAATTTGCAAGCCGCGTTCAAAAATTTGCATTCCTGTTGAAAATATTGAACTTTAAATTTTGCCTAAAAGTCTCTATGTGTAAGTTCGAGTGGCCAGCAGTTTAGTTTCAGCAATCCTATGCAGCCCATGTGCTAATCATGTTACATGCAGTATATTCCGATATGTTTCTTTCAAAATTCTTCCAGCAGCTATCATATAATTGACTCCATCGGTAAGAGCTTGCCCGTATTTTTTGCATATTTGTCACCGACCAACACACGCGACGTTACGTCTGCTACTGTTTCATCGTGAGTGTCGTAGTGCACGTACACTACAAATTAAAGGAACCTATTACGCCTTACGTTTGTAATTCATAGGAGTAGTGCGTCACCGACGAAACGCATTACCATGGTAAAAGTAATAAAATTCAATTAATACTTTGCATACCTTTCTGCATTTGTAGTTTGGGAATATTTTAGTAAGTGTTTACAATATAACAATGTTATACCTACTGTAAATCTGTAAAAGACAGGACTCCGGCCGCTACATCCGAGGTATGGTTATAAGAGATATATTTTCTGAAAGTTGCAAGGATGTTGCTTTTTTCACGAAATAAAAAATGCTTTAAAATTTTGACACTATTTTGCCATTATTTTAACAAATAATTAACCAATTTGGATCAATAAGGTCTTAAATTAACGTTGTTTATTACATAGACATGGATACTTCTATCGACAAGTCTTCGAGCTACTTTAAAAAAATAATTTTTCATGATTTTTGCACATTTAAACGTCGATATAACTATGCTCCCACTATTTAAAATGGGATCAAATTCAAGGCTATGTTCCTTACTAGTAAATCTACCCATTCCTGTGGTGAATTTCGTCCTACATTTTCGTCCTGCATTCCACTGGCCTATATGTTGTTGATTTGATCATGTTTCTATTTTCAGCGGTGGACGCTTCACCTAGAATTTTTTATCATTTGATAACCATCTAGGTGTGTATATTTCTAGCCAGTGTTGAAATCTTTGCGGTGAAAATTTAACACAGCGCCGATTTATTTAACCACCTTTAGGTATGCATTCATTCCCATTCGCCATTGTAAAACCTAAATTTATTTCACATGTACTAAAAGACTCTGTGGGTGAAAAAGTATGTTAACAGGTTTCTTTGAAAGACCAAGTGTCCAATTAAATATTTAATAAGCCGTGATCGTGTAGCTTTGGGATTTTATTATCAATTCGCTTTTCGACGACTGCAATAATCAGCTGTATTAAATGAGCAGTGGCATGTATTTCATTCAGTATGCGATATGCATACATTTTTGTCATGTCTGCCGCCAGTTGTGGCCTGTTGTCATGCTGTTCGCATTTGCTATTCATGAAAGAATTAACACTGACTAGCCAGTCGATGGCGGCAATTATATTAGCCTTTATGTAACGTGACTGGCAAACTCGATGGAAAAGGGACAAGTCAACAACGGTTTTTGATGCATTGTTTTTAGCTAACTGCTCGTCGATACAATTTATTTGTACAATGTAAATTTCTATTGAGGAGAGAAGATCCAAATAATATGACACGCGTTCTATTTATTGGCTATATTATTATATGAGGTGGGACAAAGTCTCTTTAATTTCTCCAAAATAAGTTACATTGCAACTTTAAAGCACCCAACACAAAAATATTGATTAAATAAATAAATGAAAAATATTTTAAAAAGCTGAAATAGTATGCAATGTTTAAAAGCGAATTATTTGTTTGTTTACTTGTAATTGTAATAAAATATGTTCTTTATAGAATTAGACAAACAGCAGAAAAGACTATATACGAGAACTAAAAAGGAAATCTATCTGTTAATTTAATTTCCAATTTTCTCTTTCTTTTGATAACCTGAATTCTGGTTATGTTAGCAATTAAAATTCTAAAATGAATTTGTCTATTTCTTATTTGACAATTCCTATTGTAACACTGGCATCCACATAGTCCCATAGGGCCATGCAGAGTAACCTAGTATCTACATAGCCCCTTACGGCCATGAGGATTTAGTTAAAAAAGAGAACAAAAGCCTATCTATTCAATAAAAAATTAAAATTTACTGAAAACAAAACTTTTGTATTTCTCTGATAACCTGCATCTGGTTGTGCTAGAGACCAGAGGAGCCCTGAACTGAATTTATTTACACACCTTGCCTTTAAATACATTTTTCCTTCTAAATGATTGCACTTTCATGACAAATCCTTCATGAAAATGTCCATTCGAATGAAAACATTTTTTAAAGACAAGATATGTAAATAAATATGGGATTTTAATAAGCAACAACATCGGTAACAAATCAAACCACAATTAAACTATCTAAAATCATGTTTGAACGAGTTTACTAGTTCTTGGACTGTCATAAATAGGAATTAGAAAAAAAAAACATGTTTACGTGTAAGAAAATTTCAAATATCTTCAACAAGTTAATCTTTGCAGTAAATAAGAGAGTAACGGCTTGTAGTCCTTTTAAACTTATGCAAATATGGCCTCTTGGTGACATCTGCGAAAACTACATACTTATGTTGAATATTCTTCTCATACTAGAATGGGCTATCGCCCATTCTAGCTCCTCCGGAGGGGTGACAGCTAAAGCTGTCAATGCGAGTGCTCCGCACTCGATTAGGTAACGCTTGAATCATTGTAGAAAGCTTGATTTTTAGTTTTCAATTTTCACTTTTTTTGGGTTTTTTAAATTTTAAGTTTTCAGTTTTTTAATTTTCAGTTTTTTAGTTTTTCGGTTTTTCATCTTTCAGTGTTTCGGTTTTTAAGTTTTCAATTTTTAAATTTTTCAGTTTTTCAGTTTAGTTTTCAGTTTTCAGTTTTTCAGTCTTAAGTTTTTAGTTTTTCAGTTTTTCAATTTTTCAATTTTCAGTTTTTCAATTTTTTAGTTTTCAGTTTTTCAATTTTTCAGTTTTTCAATTTTTCAGTTTTCAGTTTTTGAGGTTTTCAGTTTCATTTTTTAGTTTATCAGTTTTTCAGTATTTCAGTTTATCAGTCTTTCAGTCCTTTAGTCTTTTAGTGTTTCAGTTTTTCAGTTTCTCAATTTCTCAGTTTCTCAGTTTTTCAGTTTCAGTTTAAAAGTTTTAAAGTTTCGAAGTTTTTAATTTTCTAAGTTTTTAAGTTTCTAAGTTTTTAAGTTTTTAGGTTTATAAGTTTTTAAGTTTTGAAGATTTGAATTTTGAAGTTTCTAAGTTGGTTTTCAGGTTTTCAGGTTTTCAGTGTTTCAGTGTTTAAGTGTTTCAGTTTTTTAGTTTTTCAGTATTTCAGTTTTTCATTGTTCAGTTTTTCATTTGTCAGACTTTTATTTCAGTTTTTCAGTTTCTAGTTTTTCACCTTTCAATTTTTTAGTTTTCAAGTTTTCAAGATTTCAAGTTTGCAAGTTTGCAAGTTTTCAAGATTTCAAGTATTCAAGTTTTCAAGTTGTCAAGATTTCAAGTTTTCAAGTTTTCAATTTTTCAAGTTTGCAAGTTTTCAAGTCAAGTCTTCAAGTTTTCAAGTTTATCAGTTTTTCAGTATTTCAGTTTTTCACTTCACTTCATATTCGTAATTAGGTACTTCAGTAACCTTCACATTCCGAGTTTCAGCTGAATCGGACGGCAAATAAGAAAGTTACAATAAATAGCGGATATTGGGCTATGGGGACGCCGCCATTTTGAAGTTTTCAATTTCACAATCAGCTAGTTCAGTAACTTCAAGATATCGAGTTTCATTTGAATCGGACGATAAATAAGGAAGTTACAGTAAATGATGAATATTATGCTATGGAGACGCCGCCATTTTGAATTTTTGAGTTACGATAACATATTCGTGATCTGTGACCTCGATAACATATACATACCTATTTTCAGACGAATGGCACCATAAATGGTAAAATGGGTCCTGCAACTCCGCCACCATTTTGAATTTTTCAATTTCGACGTCATATTCACAGTCAGCTACTTCAGTAACTTGAACATACCGAGTTTCATTTGAATCGATTGGAAAATATAGAAGTTTCAGTAAATGATAAATATTAGGCTATTGGGACGCCGCCATTTTGAATTTTTGAGTTACGATAACATATTCGTGATTTGTGACCTCGATAACACATAAGTACTTATTTTCAGTCAAATGGCATCGTAAATGGCAAAATGTGTCCTGCAGCTCCGCCGCCATCTTGAATTTTTCAATTTCGATTTCGGATTCGTAATCGGCGACCTCAAAAACCCCCACATACCGATTTTGAGCGGTGTGACGCCATAATCGACAAACATTGTCCGCCATTTTGGCGCCGCCATTTTGAATTTTGCGATTCCGACGTCACATTCGTGAGCACCGTGGTAGATAATCCCCGAGTACCAAATTTCAGGCCAATCGGACGACAAATAAATTTAATTGCGATTTTCGAGATTTGTTTTGCGCACCCGTACTATTGGCATTCTATTTAATTTGTAAAAATGTAAAAATTTGACATCAAAACTTATTTCCGCGTTGCTGGCAACGCTTCCGCGTAGCTGTCAACGCCTAACTTCACACACATAATTTTTACCACCTATTTCAGAAATTTATGTCGGAATGGAAAACATGGATTTTAAAAACTGTGATTTTTCAGGAAATAATGGGAGTTGAGAGGCTTTCTAGGTCTCAAATTAATCGGAAAGGACGATATTTTGTTGTGATAGTGGAGTGTGCGGGCCAAAACGGAAATTCGGCCCGACACGGGCGTGTGAAAGTTGGGTTTTTGTGAGAAAGTGAAAAACGTCTACGTACAAAAAAATTCATAATTAAGCAAGTACATAGAATAGAAGCTCGTTCTGTATCTCGATGGAAAGGGAGAGCTTGGCCCTTTCCCGTGATACCAAATTTTACAGGGAAAATCGAAAATTCGGCCTCACAGGGGCGAGACAAATGTGACAAATTTGAGTGTGTTAAAACGTAACCTAGAAAATTGTAAAACATGAAATCTTAAAACACTCATATTTTAGTTAATACTTGACGTAAAAGCTCGATCTTAGTCTCTATTTGAACACGGAGATTGGCATTTTATCCACGCAGTACGTGCTCTGGGTTAAATAAAAAATTTAGTGTAGTTCTGTGCGAAATAAGAATGGATATTTTCGTAAAAATTGAAAACCGTAAGTACTTTAAAAATTCATAAGTAAATAAAAATCGGGAGTGAAACGGCGTGCGACGTCTCTCTGGAAAGCAGAAGAACGTAGCTTTCCGGCGATACCAAGTTCGACCGGAAAAATGGAAAATTAGGCCCGCGGCGAGCGCGACAAAAGTAGCTTTTCTCGGATCTTTTAAATTTAAAATTTCACAGATTTACGAAAAAATCTTCCACTTTGACCGCCCGTAGCTCGTTAATCTTTGGAGCTGGAGAAAAAAAAAAAAAAAGACTTTTAGATAATTCATTTTTCTACATTTTCGTTAGGGCGAAGTATTTTGCTCTAGGAGGCCCCGTTTAGAAGTTATGGAGGTTTAAAGGAAAAAATGTCGTATTTTCCGCCATTCTGCACCGCCGCACATTTCGGGCGATATCTCCGAAACGAAAAATGGTACGGAATTTCTGAATATACCGGAGGGAGCGGAAAGAAACGCTCTTGTCCTTTGAGATTTTTTTATTTTGAGCTAGCTCCAGCCGTTTTCGAGTTATAGGCGAAAAACCGAAAAAATGAGTCTCGCTTCGGAAACGAAAAAGCGAAAAAACGTGCAATCCTAAAACGTCCGTATCTTTCGAAATACACATTTCGGAGCGCCGTACGGCGTCGCGGCGGAACGGGGAGAGATTCTAGTTATAGCTAGCCGCAAACTGCGAGGTCGAAATCGAAAATTAAGCCAGGCAGGAGCGAAAGGAAATCGTACATTTTTGACGTTTACGAAATACCAAATCGCCTTCCCCTATTTTCTCTTTTACCCCTCGACTCCTCATTCCCCAAAAAAGCAGGCGAGAGAGATAGGTGACTTTCGTCCGATTGTAACGGAAAAACCCGGAAAAATACCGGAACCGAGTATAGCCTAAGCACTGTAGGATTCAGTCCCGAACACTTTCGAGCCGGGCACGGACCGGCGAAATGAAACGCGTCTCGACGGCATGTACCTTAAGATCGCAAAGAGGAAGGGGCTCGCACCAACTGCTCTTTAATATTATGACTAGAATGGGCTATCGCCCATTCTAGCTCCTCCGGAGGGGTGACAGCTAAAGCTGTCAATGCGAGTGCTCCGCACTCGATTAGGAAACGCTTGAATCATTGTAGAAAGCTTGAATCATTGTAGAAAGCTTGATTGTTAGTTTCGATTTCAGATTCGTCATCAGCTACATGAAAAACATCTAGATACCGATTTTCAGTCGAATCGGTTCATAAATGACACATGTTGTCAGCCATTTTGATTGCCGCCATATTGAATTTTGTAAGTCTGATGTTATATTCATTAATAACTATACTAATAACCTGTACATACCGAGTTTCATTTGAATCGGACGGTAAATAAAAAAATGAAAATAAATGGCTATGGGGACGCCACCATTTTGAATTCTTTAGCAACGGTCACAGAGTCGTGATCTGTAGCCTCGATAACACTCACCGACCTATTTTTGGACGAATGTCACCGTAAATGACAGATTTTATCCAACAATTTGTATCGTCATTTTGAATTTTTCAGTTCCGTAATCATATTCGTTACCATCTACTTTAATAACCTCTAAATACCGAGTTTCAGCCAATTCGGTTGGTAAATAAGAAAGTTACAGTAAATAATGAATAATAGGCTATGGGGACGCCGCCATTTTGAATTTTTCAATTTCGATGTCATATTCACAATCAGCTGCTTCAGTAAGTTTATAATACCGAGTTTCATTCGAATCGGTTGGAAAATAAGAATGTTATAGTAAGTAATGGATATTAGGCTATGGAGAGGCCGCCATTTTGAATTTTTTAGTTACGATTAGATATTCGTGATCTGTGACCTCGATAACATATACATACTTATTTTCAGACAAATAGCACCGTAAATGACAAAATGTGTCCTGCAACTCGGCCGCCATTTTGAATTTTTTCCATTTCGACGTCACAATCACAATCAGCTACTTCAGTAACTTCAACATACCGAGTTTCATTCGAATCGGTTGGAAAATAAGAAAGTTATAGTAAATAATGGATATTAGGCTATGGAGACGCCGCCATTTTGAATTTTTCAATGTCGATGTAATATTCACAATCAGCTACTTCAGTAACTTTATAATACCGAGTTTCATTTGAATCGGTTGGAAAATAAGAAAGTTATAGTAAATAATGGATATTAGGGTATCGTCCGCCATATTGGCGTCGCCATTTTGAATTTTGCGATTCTGACGTCATATTCGTGATCGGCGTGGTCGATAACCCCCGAGTACCAAATTTCAGGTCAATCGGATGACGAATTAATTTAATTGCGATTTTCGATGACTTTGGCCATCCCTGGATGCCAAGCTAATGCAAAGTAATCTTTGCCCACCCCTGTAACACAGAATTCCTAGAATATTGTTATGTACGTTATTCAAAATGGCGGAAGCAAAACATGGACTTTAAAAACGGTGATTTTACAGGAAATAATGGGAGTTGAGAGGCTTTCTAGGTGTCAAATTAATCGGAAAGGACGATATTTTGTTGTGATAGTGAAGTGTGCGGGCCAAATCGGAAATTCGGCCCGGCACGGGCGTGTGAATGTTGGTTTTTTGTGAGAAAGTGAAAAACATCTACGTACATATAAATTCATAATTAAGCAATTACTTGGAATAGAAGCTCGTTCTGTGTCTCGATGGAAAGGGGGAGCTTTGCCCTTTCCCGTGATACCAAATTGTATAGGGAAAATCGAAAATTCGGCCTCGCAGGGGCGAGACAAACGTGACAAATTTGAGTGTGTGAAAACGTAACCTAGAAAATTGTAAAACATGAAATCTTAAAACACTCATATTTTAGTTAATACTGGACGGAGAGGCTCGATCTTAGTCTCTATTTGAACACGAAGATTCGCATTTTATTCGTGCAGTACGTGCCCTGGGTTAATTAAAAAATTTAGTGTAGTTCTGTGCGAAATAAGAATGGATATTTTCGTAAAAATCGAAAACCGTAAGTACTTTAAAAATCCATAAGTAAATAAATATCGGGAGTGAAACGGCGTGCGACGTTTCTCTGGAAAGCAGAAGAACGTAGCTTTCCGGCGATACCAAGTTCGACCGGAAAAATGGAAAAATAGGCCCGCGGCGAGCGCGACAAAATTAGCTTTTCGGGGATCTTTTAAATTTAAAATATCACGTAATTTAGAAAAATTCTTCCACTTTGACCGCCCGTATCTCGTTAATTTTTGAATCTGGAAAAAAACAAAAAAAACGACTTTTAGATAATTCATTTTTCTACATTTTCGTTAGGGCGAAGTATTTTGCTCTAGGAGGCCCCGTTTAGAAGTTATGGAGGTTTAAAGGTAAAAACGTCAAATTTTTCGCCTTTTTGCACCGCCGCACCTTCCGGCCGATATCTCCGAAACGAAGCGTCATACGGAATTTTTGAAGATACCGGAGGAAGCGGAAAGAAACGCTCTTGTCCTTTGAGATTTTTTTATTTTGAGCTAGCTCCAGCCGTTTTCGAGTTATAGGCGAAAAACCGAAAAAATGAGTCTCGCTTCGGATTCGGAACAGCGCAAAAACGTGCAATATTTAAACGTCCATATTTTTCGAAATACATATTTTGGAGCGCCGTACGGCGTCGCGGCGGAACGGGGAGAGGTTCTAGTTATAGCTAGCCGCAAGCTGCGAGGTCGAAGTCGAAAATTGAGCCCGACTGGAACGAAAAGAAATCGAACATTTTTGACGTTTACGAAATACCAAAATGACCTCTCCTATTTTCTCTCTTACCCCTCGACTCCTCATTCCCAAAAAAAGCAGGCGAGAGAGATAGGTGACTTTCGTCCGATCGTAACGGAAAAACCCGGAAAAATACCGGAACCGGGTATAGCCTAAGCACTGTAGGATTCCGTCCCGAACATTTTCGAGCCGGGCACGGACCGGCGAAATGAAGCGCGTCTCGACGGCATGTACCTTAAGATCGCAATTTTAAAGGGGTACATACCAACTCCCTTTTCATATATATGACTAGAAAACGCTGCGCGTTTTCTAGGTCCTCCGGACGGGTGACAGCTGAAGCTGTCAAATTGAGTGAACGCTTGAATCATTGTAGAAAGCTTGAATCATTGTAGAAAGCTTGGATTTCAGTTTCGATATCAGATTCGTTATCAGCGACCTGAAAAACATCTAGGTACCGATTTTCAGTCGAATCGGTCCATAAATGACACATGTTGTCGGCCATTTTGTTTGCCGCCATATTGAATTTTGTAAATCTGATGTTATATTCGTTATTAGCTATACTAATAACCTGTACGTACCGAGTTTCATTTGAACCGGACGTTAAATAAAAAAGTTACGATAAATGGCTATGGGGACGCCACCATTTTGAATTCTTTAGCGACGGTCACATATTCGTGATCTGTGGCCTCACTAACACCTACATAACTATTTTTGGACGAATATCACCGTAAATGACAGATTGTGTCCTGCAATTCGTGCGGCCATTTTGAATTTTTCAATTCCGTAATCATATTCTTTACCAGCTACTCTTATAACCTCTAAATACCGAGTTTCAGCTCAATCGGTTGGCAAATAAGAAAGTTACAGTAAATAACGAATATTAGGCTATAAGGACGCCGCCATTTTGAAATTTTCAATTTCGACGGCATATTCACAATCAGCTACTTCAGTAACTTCAACATACTGAGTTTAATTCGAATCGGTTGGGAAATAAGAAAGTTATAGTAAATAATGGATAATAGGCTATGGGGACGCCGCCATTTTGAATTTTTGAGTTTCGATTAGATATTCGGGATCTGTGACCTCGATAACACATGGGTACTTATTTTCAGACGAATGGCACCGTAAATGGCAAAATATGTCCCGCAACTCGGCCGCCATTTTGAATTTTTCAATTTCGACGTCATATTCACAATCAGCTACTTCGGTAACTTCAACATACCGAGTTTCATTCGAATCGGTTGGAAAATAAGAATGTTATAGTAAGTAATGGATATTAGGCTATGGAAACGCCGCCATTTTGAATTTTTGAGTTACGATTAGATATTCGTGATCTTTGAACTCGATAACACATACATACTTATTTTCAGACGAATGGCGTCGTAAATGACAAAATGTGTCCAGCAGCTCCGCCGCCATTTTGAATTTTTCAATTTCGATTTCTGATTCCTATTCGGCGACATCAAAAACCCCCACATACCGATTTTGAGCGGTGTGACGCCATAATCGACAAACATCGTCCGCCATTTTGGAGTCGCCATTTTGAATTTTGCCATTCTGACGTCATATTCGTGATCAGCGTGGTCGATAATCCCCGGGTACCAAATTTCAGGCCAATCGGACGATAAATAGATTTAATTGCGATTTTTCTATGAATTTGGCTCACCCTATATAAATTTATTTTGCTCACCCATGCCGTTGACATTCTATTGATTTTTATTTAATTTGTATCATTTATTTTAGTGAACTGCATTGCCGGCCGAAATTTATCTCGGAAGCGAAAACATGCACTTTTGAAACGGCGATATTTCAGGAAATAATGGTAGTGGAGAATCTTTCTATGTCTCAAATGAATCCGGAAGGACGATATTTTATTGTGATAGTGGAGTGTGCGGGCCAAATCGGAAATTCGGCCCGGCACGGGCGTGTGAATGTTGGGTTTTTTGGAAGAAAGTGAAAAACATCTACGTACATATAAATTCATAATTAAGCAATTACTTGGAATAAAAGCTCGTTCTGTGTCTCGATGGAAAGGGGGAGCTTTGCCCTTTCCCGTGATACCAAATTGTATAGGGAAAATCGTAAATTCGGCCTCGCAGGGGCGAGACAAATGTGACAAATTTGACTGTGTTAAAACGTAACCTAGAAAATTGTAAAACATGAAATTTTAAAACGCTCATATTTCAGTTAATACTGGACATAGAGGCTCGATCTTGGTCTCTATTTGAACACGAAGATTCGCATTTTATTCGTGCAGTACGTGCCCCGGGTTAATTGAAAAATTTAGTGTAGTTCTGTGCGAAATAAGAATGGATATTTTCATAAAAATCGAAAACCGTAAGTACTTTAAAAATCCATAAGTAAATAAATGTCGGGAGTGAAACGGCGTGCGACGTCTCTCTGGAAAGCAGAGGAACGTAGCTTTCCGGCGATACCAAGTTTGATGGGAAAAATGGAAAATTAAGCCCGCGGCGAGCGCGAGAAAAGTAGCTTTTCTCGGATATTTTAAATTTAAAATTTCACGTATTTTCGAAAAATTCTTCCACTTTGACCGCCCGTAGCTCGTTAACCTTTGGAGTTGGGAAAAAACAAAAAAAAAGACTTTTAGATAATTCATTTTTCTACATTTTCGTTAGGGCGAAGTATTTTGCTCTAGGAGGCCCCGTTTAGAAGTTATGGAGGTTTAAAGGTAAAAATGTCCAATTTTCCGCCATTCTGCACCGCCGCACATTTCGGGCGATATCTCCGAAACGAAGCGTCGTATGGAATTTTTGAAGATACCGGAGGAAGCGGAAAGAAACGCTCTTGTCCTTTGAGATTTTTTTATTTTGAGCTAGCTCCAGCCGTTTTCGAGTTATAGGCGAAAAACCCAAAAAATGAGTCTCGCTTCGGAAACGAAAAAGCGAAAAAACGTGCAATCTTAAAACGTCCGTATTTTTCGAAATACATATTTTCGAGCGCCGTACGGCGTCGCGGCGGAACGGGCAGAGATCGTAGTTATAGCTAGCCGCAAGCTGCGAGGTCGAAATCGAAAATTGAGCCCGACAGGAACGAAAATAAATCCAACATTTTTGACGTTTACGAAATACCAAAACGACCTCTCCTATTTTCTCTCTTACCCCTCGACTCCTCATTCCCAAAAAAAGCAGGCGAGAGAGATAGCGTACTTTTACCGGTTAATAATTAAAAAACCGCGAAAAATACCCGCCCCGGATACGGCCTAAGCGACGTAAAATTCTTAGGCGAATCGAAAGACGCCGGACCCGCGCCGAAAAACCTCCTCCCCGAAAAGGAGTTCGTAGATCAAAATGGCAATTTTAGAGGGGTACATACCAACTGCCTTTTCATATATATGACTAGAATGGGCTATCGCCCATTCTAGCTCCTCCGGAGGGGTGACAGCTAAAGCTGTCAATGCGAGTGCTCCGCACTCGATTAGGAAACGCTTGAATCATTGTAGAAAGCTTGAATCAATGTAGAAAGCTTGGTTTTCAGTTTCGATTTCAGATTCGTCATCAGCGACCTGAAAAACATCTAGGTACCGATTTTCAGTCGAATCGGTCCATAAATGACATATGTAGTCAGCCATTTTGGTTGCCGCCATATTGAATTTTGTAAATCTAATGTTATATTCGTTATCAGCTATACTAATAACCTGTACATACCAAGTTTCATTTGAATCGGACTGTAAATAAAGAAGTTAGAATAAATGGCTATGGGGACGCCACCATTTTGAATTCTTTAGCGACGGTCACAGATTCGTGATCTGTAGCCTCGATTACACTCATCGACCTATTTTTGGACGAATGTCACCGTAAATGAAAGATTTTATCCAACAATTCGTACCGTCATTTTGAATTTTTCAGTTCCGTAATCATATTCGTTACCATCTACTCTAATAACCTCTAAATACCGAGTTTCAGCCAAATCGGTTGGTAAATAAGAAAGTTACAGTAAATAATGGATAATGGGCTGTGGGGACGCCGCCATTTTGAATTTTTCAATTTCGATGTCAGATTCACAATCAGCTGCTTCAGTAAGTTTATAATACCGAGTTTCATTCGAATCGGTTGGAAAATAAGAAAGTTATAGTAAATAATGGATATTAGGCTACGGAGACGCCGCCATTTTGAATTTTTCAATGTCGATGTAATATTCACAATCAGCTACTTCAGTAACTTTATAATACCGAGTTTCATTTGAATCGGTTGGAAAATAAGAAAGTTATAGTAAATAATGGATATTAGGGTATCGTCCGCCATATTGGCGTCGCCATTTTGAATTTTGCGATTCCGACGTCAAATTCGTGATCGGCGTGGTCGATAACCCCCGAGTACCAAATATCAGGTCAATCGGATGACGAATTAATTTAATTGCGATTTTCGATGACTTTGGCCATCCCTGGATACCAAGCAAATGCAAAGTAATCTTTGCCCACCCCTGTAACACAGAATTCCTACAATATTGTTATGTACGTTATTCAAAATGGCGGAAGTAAAACATGGACTTTAAAAACGGTGATTTTACAGGAAATAATGGGAGTTGAGAGGCTTTCTAGGTGTCAAATTAATCGGAAAGGACGATATTTTGTTGTGATAGTGGAGTGTGCGGGCCAAATCGGAAATTCGGCCCGGCACGGGCGTGTGAATGTTGGGTTTTTTGGGTGAAAGTGAAAAACATCTACGTACATATAAATTCATAATTAAGAAATTACTTGGAATAGAAGCTCGTTCTGTGTCTCGATGGAAAGGGGGAGCTTTGCCCTTTCCCGTGATACCAAATTGTATAGGGAAAATCGAAAATTCGGCCTCGCAGGGGCGAGACAAATGTGACAAATTTGAGTGTGTGAAAACGTAACCTAGAAAATTGTAAAACATGACATCTTAAAACGCTCATATTTTAGTTAATACTGGACATAGAGGCCCGATCTTGGTCTCTATTTGAACACGAAGATTCGCATTTTATTCGTGCAGTACGTGCCCCGGGTTAATTGAAAAATTTAGTGTAGTTCTGTGCGAAATAAGAATGGATATTTTCGTAAAAATCGAAAACCGTAAGTACTTAAAAAATCCATAAGTAAATAAATATCGGGAGTGAAACGGCGTGCGACGTCTCTCTGGAAAGCAGAAGAACGTAGCTTTCCGGCGATACCAAATTCGAGGGGAAAAGTGGAAAATTAGGCCCGCGGCGAGCGCGACAAAAGTAGCTTTTCTCGGATATTTTAAATTTAAAATTTCACGTATTTTCGAAAAATTCTTCCACTTTGACCGCCCGTAGCTCGTTAATCTTTGGAGTTGGAAAAAAACAAAAAAAAAGACTTTTAGATAATTCATTTTTCTACATTTTCGTTAGGGCGAAGTATTTTGCTCTAGGAGGCCCCGTTTAGAAGTTATGGAGGTTTAAAGGAAAAAATGTCCAATTTTCCGCCATTTTGCACCGCCGCACATTTCGGGCGATATCTCCGAAACGAAAAATCGCACGGAAATTTCGAGCATACCGGAGGAAGCGGAAAGAAACGCTCTTGTCCTTTGAGATTTTTTTATTTTGAGCTAGCTCCAGCCGTTTTCGAGTTATAGGCGAAAAACCGAAAAAATGAGTGTCGCTTCGGATTCGAATCAGCGCAAAAACGTGCAATCTTAAAACGTCCGTATTTTTCGAAAAACTTATTGTGGAGCGGCGTACGGCGTCGCGACGGAACGGGCAGAGGTCGTAGTTATAGCTAGCCGCAAACTGCGAGGTCGAAATCGAATTTTAAGCCTCACAGGAACGAAACAAAACGGTAAATTTTTGACGTTTACGAAATACCAAAACGACTTCTCCTATTTTCTCTTTTACCCCTCGACTCCTCATTCCCAAAAAAAGCAGGCGAGAGAGATAGTGTATTTTTAATCGTTAATAATTAAAGAACCACAAAAAATACCCGCCCCGGATACGGCCTAAGCGACAGAAAAATCTCAGGCGAATCGAAGGACGCCGGACCCGCGCCGAAAAACCTCGTCCCCTCGGAGGAGATGTTAGTGCAAAATTGCAATTTTAAAGGGGTACAGACCCTCCAGATTTTAATATAACGCGGCCTCGCGCCGACCGCGTAGATGTCGGCAATTTCTCTGGTTAATTCTGAAGTTATTAGAATGTAATTAGTCATGCTATTTTTACATACTTCTCTCGAGATTGAAATACCAAGTAATTACATGTATTTGTCGACATGGCAGTTGTATATGTCTGCCAACAATAACTACATATATCCATTACAAACATTTCCAATTATTTATTCATCAGGTATTTTTTGCAATTTATTAGTATATTAATTTTAGTATTTCTATTTCTGTGTATCGGCGGCCGAAGTGGTGATTTAACAATTACCTATTTATTTAATTTAGTTCTTGTCTTTTGTCATTCACATGAAGTGATCTGTTACCGGGACCTGACATATTCCTATGTATTTCGACGTGCTGAACACGTATGCGATGTGCGCATGCGTTTAGCTTCATCACTCACCATTTTTTTGTAAATCGCGAAAATAACAAAAAACCTGAGTTTTTTAGGTTATTCTGTCCGGTCCCGGTAACAGATCACTGTTTTTTGTGTGCCTGTGTAATTATTGAATATTTTCATCTAGAGTTGATGTAAATACCTCACCTCAGAAAAATCGAACCTAGCGAGAATGCGCTACAAAAAAATTTTGTACAAAACTGTAATAACACATATTTAGATCAACCAAAACAATATTTACGTAAAAGAATATACACATAAATGTAGCATAAAATAGTAAATCATAACCCAACTTCTAATTTCTATTAGAAAGTAATCAAAACAATTCTAGAAAAGAAACCAAACTACCACTGACGACAAATAAACTATATTATACATTGAATGACGTCACTTGTGTAGTATTGAAATATCCAAAAATTAAACTAGTCTGATACTTCTTATTGTTACATTTTTCATTCTTACGGTGGTTTTAAGTTTGTCGAAATAATGCCAATATTTGGTGCTCCCCAGGGGTTTGTTCTGAGGCCCTTGGTATTTATAATATTTGTAAATGTCATATTAATTTTGCATAGTAATATTTCTTTTTTTAAGTGTTCAAAATGTATTTATACTCTAAGTTAATTAGAGACGGGTTTTCGCCTCCACTGAATCTACTACATGTCTTATATCTGAATAAAATCGATTTATTAAAGCGTATAGTTGCTTTTTTGAGTAAAACTGGTGTAAAAATTTAGAACTTTTATATTAAAACGTACAAATCCTATTGTCTAACCTCATGTTGTTCTCCCTGTTTACCATGGCCTTGCCCAGTTTATACAAGAACTTTCAAAACGCCTTGATAGGCCTCTAGGCGAGAAGCGTGTGTCCCTGTCAACTTTCCCTTAATTATTATCCATTTTTCAAATATGACAAAGAATTTAAGTGTGTTCTTCCTTTTGCGGTATTTTTAATTACACCATGTAGATGTTGTGGTCTGTGGGTTCATAGATTCAGCAAATAAAAGTTAGGTTCTTAAAATTTTTAATCTTTAGTTAAGTATTGCCATTTATATTGTGCTTCTGGCTGATTGGACTAGTTCCATAGTGTCACAGAAAAAAAATGTATTTACTTTATGAAAGTATGTAACAATGTTTGCCCTCTCCCATCCTGTAATTGGATTTTTGTCTGTGTGGGTAGTTGCATCATAAATAAAAAAATATATTTTTTAATAAACTTAAATATTGGAATGGAATTTTCCTAGCAAATACTATTCAAAATTCAATGGGCTTGTTCGGCATTTTTTTTTATTTCATAAATCGAAAGTGCAATTATAAATTAATGGATCTGCAAAAAATCAGAATCTTATTCGCACGTTTAGTATCTTAAAAACTATTACAAATTTCCATCTCGCGAAAATGGGGCGTGGCCAGGCGCTACGTCACTATACGCATAGACTCGGCGATCTCAATAGACTTGATGCTCCTTATTGGTTATAATTATAAGTGTTTCCGAAGTATTGTTTGTTTTGCTTACTACTTGACGGTAGGGGAGTACAATTTGGTGAAATGTCATAAAATTACAATTTTCTCTCGCTCCTGCCAGAACGAATTTTCGATTTCGACCCTGCAATTTACGATTATAATTCATCGCCGACCTTCTCCTTTCCGTAGACACATAGAACGAACTTCCACTAGACGTATTTATTTAGTTACCAGCGTTTAAAAATTCCATGTTTTTCAACTTTTCAGGTTAAATTTGAAAGGTCCCAGAAAGCCATTTTTCTTACGTCACTTGCGTATAGTAACGTCACAAATGAGCGCTCGGTTTTTGCAACTATTACTAATTTCAACTCCTTATATCTCGAGAACGGAAAAAGTTAATAATACGAAATTTTAAGTGTATAATGAGAATATCGAGTACTATATGAAAAAGTATAAAAACCACATAAAAAGAATATCATGGAACAAGCCAATTTCGGGCAGAATATTTTCTTAACTCAATCTCTGTGAATGGTTAGTATGACTCTAAGAAATTTTGAAGACAAAATAACCATTCGAACTACGCTCTCATGATGTTGTCGTCCAAGTGTTTTCTGATCTAATTACCCGCGCCAATATTCTTGACTAAGGATGACGATCTCGAATGATTAGGGGTCGAGCTTGAGCTCTTTGCCCCAATCATCACTGTAGACCTGGAACGGCCTCGTAAGGGACGGGCCTGCTTTTTTAGAGGCTTGAATGTTTATGGAAATCTCAACTACAAAGATCCCTGGTAGCACAGTGACAGTATGTAAACAATGTGTTCAATAGCTCAAGCTAGTGTTTAAAATAGAAAAAAACACTTCTGATTAATCGTCGGTTTTTACTATTCAAACTGCTTCTATTAAATTACTTGTCCATCAACATACAAATCAACAAATATTACATTTTTTATGGAATATTTCTTCTCTAAGGAGTATTATGGCTCAGTTTATTCACCTTCATGACTATTATACGGGTTAAACATGCTGGCAAAAATACAAACAAGTAAAAAATGTGCTTAGTAACGTTACTTGAATATTTATTTATTAAACGATGTACTATAATATATAAATAATTAGATATATGAAACTGCAAAATCATAGTGAGTGAAAGGTTCTAAATAAGCTTTATGAGACAGTTTTTATTCTTAGCCGAAGAAGCAGAGAACATTTTTACAAATTAAACAAAGCAATTATTAAAGTTGACACCGCTGGAATTAAATGAGATCAGACTTCAACATGTATTTTTGGCAGATTTTAAACATTTTTAAGAAGAGGATGGTCTCTCGATCCGTGTGTATGTTTTTTTTATATATATGTTCAACCATTACACTATGATTCGACAATATAAGAGGTGAATTTTAGGGGTAGGGGATTTAGGGGACAATATTCAAATTTCGTCAGCATTGCATTAATATTGGTAGCTCGGTATTTTTGGAGCAGCTGACGCTAAATTTGATGTCAAAAATTAAATAACCAAAATGGTAAATCCAATATAGCTGTCACAATTACAATAGTTTTACAGATATACACAATATTTAGTACATGGAGAAATGATGATTCTCTGATAACGAGTCAGATCCTAAAGAGTAAAAATTAGGATATCTTGTTTTACTTTGTAAAAACTACATAGAAGACTACTGAAAAGGCCAAAATATTGATGATGTTCAACTACTCGGCGATGTTTTGTGACAGTTTTATTAAAGCCCGTTCATTTTCTTAAATTTTCTACGTGTGAATGCGTGGTCGATAGTCAAGAAGACTTGACTATCACCTAGAGGTCCCTGGTTCGATTTTTGGCCGTGACACTGACAAATACAGACTTTTCTCTCTCTTTTGTTTGATTTTTTTTGTCTGACTTACGTGAGTTGATGTATCGAAGAGGATGGAAGATTTTTTTTGCTTTGGGTCGTAAACCACAGGTGTGTAAATATGCCTTGTCTAAATTAAGAAAAAAGATCCACATAAACATACCTAAAACAGATATGAAAGAAAACCTAATACAAAGAAGAAATATTTCGATGAACTGCTGTGGGAAGATATATAACACAAGAAGGTCCACGGTTAACGAGATAATATGGATTATTTTAAACATATTTAAGAGCTGTCAGACACCAGTTTATTAAAATATTATTGCCCTGAGTTTGTTTTCAAATCATAGAGGTAAGTATATTCCCGAGGCACCGTTTCTGTTACTGTTTATAAGTAGTAAATAAAACTTGTTTTGCAGAGCTCATACATGAAATCAATATAAAGAAAATTTAATGTTATTGCCTGCGGTTTCGTTTCTGTTTATCGATTTTAATATACTTCGAAGAACTTTTAAAGCTAATCATAGAAGCGGAATGCATTTCGAGCCCCTGGCAAGTCTCGGAAGAATTTAAATAGTGATCTTGAAGTTTAGAGTTTCCGCAGTTTTAATGTGTGATGTTTTTATTTTGTGACCTTTGGTATCAAAGTAACTTGTGTCTTTTGAGATTTTCTGGTCAGTTTAAACGCAAAGTATTATATTTTCTTACGTACATTTCGATTTAACAACTACTATCGTCACAGAAAATTATTATTATATTTTTAATTTTTTACTTCCCTCGCATACCGAAGGGAAGTATTGTGTTCGAGAGAAAATCACCCTCCGAGATTTTTTGAGATTTTCACGTTTCAGATCATGTAGATTACGAAAATATAGGTTTTTGAATGCCGTCTAACTGTCTGTCTGTCTGTCTGTTGGTGCATTATCTAAAAACTACTTGACGGATAATAGTCAAATTTGGTAGGTAGCTGACACTATTACCAGCAAAGAAATGGTTAGACTTGCACCGGAAAATATACAGGGTGGACTGAATAGATAATGAAAAATATTTTTTTTTCCCTCAAATATTAAATTTCTACGTTTCATGACATTCTAAACCTACCTCAAAGAAAAAAAATGTTTTAAAACTTTTTGAAAATTTTCCCACCAGTAGAAAGATGGGAATTTTGTTTTGCTCAAATTTAAAATTTCCACGTTTCATCATCACCTATTTAAAAAAAAAATATTTTTCAAGAAAAATTTGAACATTTTGTGAAAGAATATTTTTTTAAAAATGTTTGTACTACTATAGAATATATGATGTAAAAAATTATTTTTGCTGACATTTCATGACATAGTCGGGGCAAACTAACATAATTTTAATCAGAATACGGAAAAATAGAAACCAGAACTAGCCCAACGGGAAATGGTTGGGGGGGTTACTAACATGAAAAAAAAAATAAATGCAGTTACTGACCTTGGGGACTAACTTAAGGGGGGGGGGGGGTAAAGTGAAAAAAATTCAAAGTCAATAGTTTGAATGCGTATTACGAGAAAATTTGACTTCGGAGATAAAAATGTTCAACAGCAAAGTTGTAGGTAATAAAAAGATCTTTCATTTTTGTTAAGGGTACTTTTCATCATAACCTCAAAATTATCGAGAAATTTAAAAATTTTCCAAAAAATTATAAAATTTTCGTTTTTATATTATAACTTTTATAAAAATTAATGAATTGTTATGAAACTTGGTGAAAAGATACCTTTATATATTATAAATAACCAAAAAAAATTTCAAAAGAAAATAATGGAAAACTTTTGATTTTGAATTTATTCAAAAAAAAAAAGTCCTTTTTTCAGACGAAAATTGTATGGTGGAAAATCATCGTAAATAGATTTTTCAAAGCTCATTTTGTTTGTTTTTTCGTCTACTTTTTGATAAATCAGAGACACAATATAGCTTCTATTTAAGAATATGCTAAAAAATGCAAAAAACGAAAAAAGTCAATTTTGAAAAAAAAAAATTTCAGTAATTGTTGTAATTTCAAAAAAATGTTAAAATTAATTTCACCAATCGATTCTACGTGAAAAAATATTTAAGAAACTGTATTTTGTTGTTAAAAATTACTCCAATATTTAGGGGTGGTAAAGGGTTGCTTCTGGAGGGTGAATAAAGTAATGATCGTTCTCATGCAATTTTCGGCTAAAATTGACGTTAAACAAAAAATTAGTAATCAATAAAAGTTGTAGATTTTGAAAAATTCTTCAAGTTTTGTAGAGGTCATTTTTACCATAACCTCAAAATTAAAAAAAAATGCAACAAATGTATTTTTTTACATTTTTTACTTTTTTAAACTTTCTTATTATTTCTTTTCTTCTTATTTTTGTGTACTTAGTAGACAAAATGTGTGGTTGAATAAAAGTATTATAGTTGTAACTTTAAATTGGAAAAAATGTTCAAGATTTTGAGGAAACTCATGAGGAAAATATGTATTTATTTTGTTAAAATATGATCAAAACTTAAAAAAGAACTTTTTATTGTAAAAAAAATATTAAATCTTAAAAATACACATTGCAAACTACACTAATCTTTTTCTTTTATTTACATGAATCAGTTCTTCTTCTTCACCCTCCGATTCTTCGCTAAACTGCGAATCTTCACACTCCATCTCTTCTTCAAAATCATCTTCGACTTCCTCATTGTTTATATTATTTTGAGGACTTGGCTCTTCGTCTTCACCATCGCTTACATCTTCTGAAACTTGTTGTATATTGCAACAATTACCAGAATCTTGACAACTCGTGCAGAGATCTGTACATTGTAAACCAACTTTTCTACATTCGCATCTGTTCGTAGAACAAGTCAGGTGATCTGTACAAGGTTCTCTACAGTTTTTCTATTCGAGAGCCCAAAAAACCGACGAAGTTGTGATTTTTATATTAGAGTACAGAAAAATATATTACGATATTGATATTCTTACATATATTTAGTACTTTAAGTGTATGCTTAAAAGAAAGAATGTAAAGTGTTTGAATTTCGCGCTGTAACTGCGTGCGCATCGGATACCTGTTTCGAGAACACTGCATGGTCTTAGACCGCTTACGACTATCTTTTTGGGTGTCTCTCGGCTCTCGAATCTCACACAGACACGACAACGCAAACACACACACGCGCGCACATGTTAAAGATATTTTTGCTTTGCCCCTTGAGTTTTTATTATTCATTAAAATTATATTAAAATTGTTATATTAATAATATAAATATTTAATTTTTTTTCATTGCTATGTATTTAAGTACGTAATGTATCGTTGCATTAACTAAAATTATAAAATTTTAAAATTTTATTGTTATCCTTTAAATTAAACCGATAAACAAGAAGAATATACAATATCGGAGCAAATTTTGAAAATAATTCAATTTGACTTACCTTTTTAAAATTTCCAGGTGAAAAAGTTTTACAAATGATGTTATTCAGATGGATGATACTTTCTAACTGAGAACGCACGTGCTGGGACAGCTGCGTAGCAATGGTATGGCGGAAAATAAAAGCCTCGTGTATAACAAATACCCATAGAGCCTCTATGATTGAGAGATAGGTGTACTGTCTGTAGTTCTGATCATGCGCGTTAATCTTTCCGTATATTTTTTCTAATTTTTAAAGTTTTCTGATATCATTACTATAATACTTTTATTCAACCACACATTTTGTCTACTAAGTACACAAATATAAGAAGAAAAGAAATAATAAGAAAGTTTAAAAAAGTAAAAAATGTAAAAAAAATACATTTTTTGCATTTTTTTTTAAATTTTGATATTATGGTAAAAATGACCTCTACAAAACTTGAAGAATTTTTCAAAATCTACAACTTTTATTGATTACTAATTTTTTGTTTAACGTCAATTTTAGCCGAAAATTGCATGAGAACGATCATTACTTTATTCACCCTCCAGAAGCAACCCTTTACCACCCCTAAATATTGGAGTAATTTTTAACAACAAAATACAGTTTCTTAAATATTTTTTCACGTAGAATCGATTGGTGAAATTAATTTTAACATTTTTTTGAAATTACAACAATTACTGAAAATTTTTTTTTTCAAAATTGACTTTTTTCGTTTTTTGCATTTTTTAGCATATTCTTAAATAGAAGCTATATTGTGTCTCTGATTTATCAAAAAGTAGACGAAAAAACAAACAAAATGAGCTTTGAAAAATCTATTTACGATGATTTTCCACCATACAATTTTCGTCTGAAAAAAGGACTTTTTTTTTTTTAATAAATTCAAAATCAAAAGTTTTCCATTATTTTCTTTTGAAATTTTTTTTGGTTATTTATAATATATAAAGGTATCTTTTCACCAAGTTTCATAACAATTCATTAATTTTTATAAAAGTTATAATATAAAAACGAAAATTTTATAATTTTTTGGAAAATTTTTAAATTTCTCGATAATTTTGAGGTTATGATGAAAAGTACCCTTAACAAAAATGAAAGATCTTTTTATTACCTACAACTTTGCTGTTGAACATTTTTATCTCCGACGTCAAATTTTCTCGTAATACGCATTCAAACTATTGACTTTGAATTTTTTTCACTTTACCCCCCCCCCCCTTAAGTTAGTCCCCAAGGTCAGTAACTGCATTTATTTTTTTTTCATGTTAGTAACCCCCCCAACCATTTCCCGTTGGGCTAGTTCTGGTTTCTATTTTTCCGTGCTCAAATTTAGTTTGCCCCGACTAACATTCTAAACCTATTTCAGAAAAAAGAATTATCAAAACTTTTTGAAAATATTTTTTACAAGTAGAAAGATGGAAAATTTATATTTGCTTAAATATAAAATTTCCACGTTCCATGAGATTCTAGATCTATTTCATAAAAAAAATTTAAAATTTGGTCAAAAAAAAATTTAAAAAAATATATTTTTAAGTACTACTACAGAATATATGATGGAAGAAAATTTTTTCTTCAAATTTAAAATTTCTACGTTTCCTAACATTCTAAACCTATTTCAGAAAAAAACATTTCAAAAGGAAAAAATTTTGAAAATTCTTTTACAACCACTATTTTTGCTCAGATTTAAAATGTCCACATTTCATGACATTGTAAACCTATGTCAGAAAAAAATGCTTTTGAATATTTTTATAATTTCTTGACCGCTACTATTGAATAAAAAAAATGTTTCGCCCTAATTTCAAATTTCCATGTTTCGTAACATTCTAAGCCTATGTAAAAAAAAAATGAAAAATTTAAATTTCTTTAACCACTACACTACATGGATATGGAACTGAAAATATGACAGATGGCAATAATATTTGACATATAGTTAACGCACTTGGCAAGGAAGACACCTGCTATAGTTTTAGTGAGAAATGTTCAGGTTGGTCATCCTACAAAACATTCAACCAAATTGGAAATTTGTCAAGGTATTTACGCAAGCCTTCCAAATTTGGCACCTTTTATTTAATATTGAATTTTTGCTATCGGACGACCACTCTGTATATTTTTTTGACCAAAAGTTATCAGGTTTTCTTTGTAATAATACCTTCCGATTATTATTCTCATATGTGGTTTCTTAAGTAAATTTCATTAAAAACTCAACCTAAATAGTCCTAAACTATAAAACTAGAGTATAGAAAAATTTCACAGTAATGATTTTCTCTGATGATGGATTAATAAACTGAAACGTAAGATAATTTAATAATTTTAACTTACGCGTAATTTCATTGAAGTTGTCTTCAATGCCCCATTTAATGTTCGTTATTTAAAATGGACACACTTTAATATTTTACTTTTTATTGAATTAAAATATTTTTTGCACGTTGTAGAGTTGGAACGAGCTAATATTTCACTAACTTTGAATGTTTTCACTGTTGTAGTTAGGCCTACTAGGGTCAGTAGTGTACCCCTAAAATTTGCAAAACAGCAGGCAGCTTTTGTCCAAAGAATTTTGAAATTATATCTCAAAACCAAAACCAAAATTTTACATTTGTTGAAAATGGAACAAAATTTTTTTACAAAGATTAAATTGACAAATGATTACAATAGTCTAAGGAAGGAGTTAAAACAACCGATATTTATTCGAAAAGAAGAAAAAACACGGGAGATGGCTCGTTCGATTCGGAATTAGAATCCCTGAAAGTTCAAATAAATTAAAAAACGCGTCCTCAAAAATGTTAAAAGTTATAAGCAAATTAAGTAAACAGAAATAAGGGTTCTAGTCTTTTGCCAATTTCTTGAAAAGTTTCATAGATAACGTAAATTTCCAAGTAGATGTGTAGATAGTTATTAAAGATGCACCGACTAGTGGCCGACTAGTCGGGAAAGCCGACTATTCGGCTACTTTTGTAGTCGGCGACTAGTCGGTGACTATTAGGCGACTAGTCGGCGAAAAAAATAAAACGTACCTTGCTGAATTAAGAGGGCGTTTTTTAATAATATTTTAATAAAGTAAAACAAGGCATGTGTAAAATGTTGGAACAAAATAAAAAAAACACTATATTTCACTACATAGTACATACTACATGATACAAAATAAACAGTAAACTAAATCTTGTTATCTACTGATAACGAACGTTCTTATTTTAACAAATGCGAAAACAAAAATTAACATAGGAACTTATGCTATTATTCATTTTAAATATTATTTTAATTGGAACAAAATAAGAGGGATCAGATACAGTATTGAAAATATTGAACCAAAATTTAAAAAAAACATTGTTCTAGTATATATTACTCTATATTAGTAAGTATGTGATGTATTACAGTACATCACATACCACAATTTTATATGATTGTTCATATTTGAGGTATTAGCTGCTTTTCCGCGGCCGCCGCGAGAAATTAACGATTGGCATTGATTACACTTCACTTTATTGTCATTGTCTCCTTCAGTTTCATCAAAGAATAATCAAACACGTGACGTTTTTTTACTTATTTTCGACATATCTATATCTAATAGTTCTGCAGCTAAAATTAAATTCAATACGCACAAAAACTAACCTTAAAACAACTGGCAAAGCAAACAATGTTCTAAGTGAAGTCAAGTAAACAACAAAATAGAAAATACGTGTACGTGACTGTTGATAGGTCCGTCGCGCCGGCCAGCGGCCTGCGACAGGCGACGAGCGATGGCACGCGAAGTTTACCGAAGCCGGCGCGCGAAGAAATTGGCCGCGTATTTTGCTGGCATTAAAAAATAGTCGGCTTTATGAAAAGCCGATTAGTCGGCTACTGACTAGTCGGCAAGAACCCTAGTCGGTACATCTCTAATAGTTATGGTATTTTAGTACTACCTGGGCGCAGCCTGACGTCCTAATTAGGCTTGGAAATGAGCACTAGTGAACAAAACTAGTTTGGTTGAAACTATTTTTTTTACCAAAATAAAATTTTATTGATACTATGCACTAATTAACAGTGGTTAACAAAAAACAATTAAACATTACATATATCAAATTATAAATAATCTTGCTAATAATTGCTGACTTGGTTAACTAATAAAATGTAAATTAAGTCTACTTAAAATGTAGGTAAACGAAAGAGGCTTGAATTTATTCCATAAAGAAGAAAATATACACGTATGTGTTTAATTGTTTTATGATTAAACATCATATAAATCGTACAGATATTTCGCTATATAACAATTTTCTATTCTTTGTAATATGCAAAAGTTTTATATCCTCATATCCTCAACATTTTACATAAATTGTGACCAATAATATTAAACTTTGACACCACCTTTTAGAGCACTTGTCGCATTTTTGTGCTCATACGGCACTTACTAATCAACATTTTTCCACAGGTCGCCTTTAGTTAAGTAAAGAAAGTGAAAAAAAAAAATGAAAAGTGCCACAGTGTCCAACACAGCGCTGAAGCGCGAAAACGCCAGTGCATCGGCCAATGTTCTAATGTGCAAACAGTGGTGGAAGGTTTGCTGGATGTACGGCGATCAAGAGAAGTACTACAGACAGCTGTACGGGAAACGCGGCAGTGAAAATTTCGCGAAAAATTTCGCCGATAATAAAAAAATGTACGATGGTGCAAATCAAACGGAATTACCTCAAAGTTTTTATGAAAATACAGGTGTGGTGCGCCACCATCAGCATTCCCCTGTTAATAGTAGTTTTAATTTTGAAGAAATAAGGTTACCATCACCCAGCAATGGGCGGAATAGCTCACCAGGATTGAGTTCTTTAGATCTCACCAGAGGAATAGATGAGTGAGTCCTTTTTCCATTTACCTTGAAGATATTTGTAACTTTTGAAATTATTATATAAGTGTTTCAAGTTTCATTTTATTACAGGCATTAACATAATTTGTATCTCTATCGACGATACAAAGAATGTTTCATTGATTGATTGAGTCTTGGAACCAATATTATACCTATGTGCATTAATCCATTTTTGAATCATACCATTTGTTTGGTTTATTTGTTTAGTGTCGATATAAAATAATCTAAAGTCAAGGATATTGCAATTTTTCAAGGAAAAATTTGACCCGCGAGATAGATTTTTATAATATAAACATATACCGGGTGTACACAAGACCAAGTACACCCCACATTTTCCTTTATTTTTCAAGATAATAATTTGAAATTATGGTATAAAATATTCTATATAAAATTGCATTATTGGACCTAATCAGACCTAAAAATACACTTCCGGTTTAACCGGAAGAACTACTAGCTTTTTTATTTTAAATAGCACCCTGTATAGTTTTAATACTCTCTGATAGAGACTTGAGTTACCTTTTGATGAATGGTTGCAGTCATAGTCATATATATATCACGAGTATGGTTAGACAGATAAAATTATCCTTTCAATAGTTTTTAAAAATCGAATGGTAAATGACCATGCTAAAAATGAAATTACATATATGTAATTTCTCAGTGGTCACTAAAATCATATTTACATTTATTAAGTGCCGACATAATTCACCAAACGGTCGTTTTAAACATTTTTCACCCAAAACAAATTGCTGTTATAGCAAAACCGGAATATTAATTTTTGATACTAAATTGCAAAATGTCATTTTTTGAAAAGTGTAATTTGACTTTTACATTATAGTCCAATAATTATAAGGATTTCCATAACAAAAATTGTTATCTGAGATTTTCCTTCAGTCAGTGGAGGAATTATACATCACAAAACCACAAAAATCAGTTTGGGGTACCGCGCAACCCTCCCAAAAAACCACTCCTTCGATAAAAAAAAACCTTATTTTACTGATAACTCGTTAACCATTGAAGATATAAAAATATTGCTCATCATAAAAAAAAGCTTATCTAATTGCCTAAAAAAAAGTCCTCTTGTAATTTTCTTGTATATGCCATGGTTTTCGAGAAAATTGGTATTGAAAAAAATTGCAACATTTGCATTTTTAATGCGCACGAATTTTTGTGTATTTGAAATTTTTTGCGTGCGGCCTATAGATAAAATTGAATTGCTCGAAAACCAAACATGCTAGAAAGAAAAATCAAAACGGATTTTGAAGGGGATATAAAATACTCTTTTGTGTTTCCATTTTTGATGGCTATTGATATCTATTAGCATATAAAAATAAAAATATAATATTCACAGGCACATAAAAAATAACTGACTTTAGTATAAGTTATAAATATATTATCTTTTAGTTCAAAGTAGTACTTCAATGGAGAAAAAGTTAGGAAAATAAATATTCACATTTACAAATTTATCAGCTTGTTGAAGTTAGCCAAATTTTGGCCAATTTTTTATTGTTTCCTAAAAATGAAAAAAACAAACATCTTGAAAATTCATTTTTTTTTTTAGTTTATATATCATATACTTAACTATTGCTTCTAATAATCTAATTGTATTAAAAAAATATCATCAAAAAATTGAATATGAAGCCTTTTTTGGATTTTTTTTTTGGCTAACTTTAACATGCTGCTAAATTTGTAAATGTGAATATTTTTATTCCTAACTTTTTCTGCAATGAAGTACTACCTTGAACTAAAAGTTAATGCATTTATAACTTATATTATAGTCAGTTAGTTTTTACGGGCCTGTGAATAGTTAGATGCACAAAAAAATCAAGAGATAGCTATATTATATTGTTATTTTTATATACTAATAAATATCAATAGCCCTCAAAAATGTCAACACAAAAGAGTATCTTATATCCCCTTTAAAACCCATTTTGATTTTTCTTCCTAACTTGTTTGGATTTCGAGCAATTCAATTTTTTCTATATGCCGCGCGCAAAAAATTTCAAATAAACGAAAATCGCGCACATTAAAAATACAAATTTTGCATTTTTTGTCAATATCGATTTTCTCGAAAACCGTGGCATATACGAGAAAAT
This sequence comes from Stenurella melanura, assembly GCA_963583905.1. Classification (NCBI taxonomy): domain Eukaryota; kingdom Metazoa; phylum Arthropoda; class Insecta; order Coleoptera; family Cerambycidae; genus Stenurella; species Stenurella melanura. The sequence goes on from OY757310.1 coordinate 10,336,095, forward strand.
TACAAGAGGACTTTTTTTTAGGCAATAAGTCAAGCTTCCTCTTTTATAACGAGCATTTTTTAAATATCTTTAACGGTTAACGAGTTATCAGCAAAATAAAACTTTTTCGCCGAAGGGGTGGTTTTTTTAGGGGATTGCGCGGCATCCCCAGAACTGATTTTGTGGTTTTGTGATGTTTAATCCTCGCACTAACAGTTACGGAAGGAAAATCTCAGATAACATTTTTTTGCGAGCTTCTGGTGTATTTTTTACTTTGTCCACTGGACTATTATTATTTATTAAATGTTTAAACGACAGTTTTTGTCTACAGAACGTAAAAATCTTTTACATCCAGCACCTACAAAAATCAATGAAATTATAGATGATAGAATCAATTAACCAATTCATTTATTATTATCAAGAAAAACATAAATTTTAACAATCAATCATTAATAATCAATTTAATTAACAATCAACTTAATCGTTAATCATTTATTTTACCGTTTAAATTTAAAGTCGTAATTGTACAGTTGTGAAAACTGACTTCACTCTGGGATGGTAAGTCGCTCACTGCAAGTTTCTTCATTAAAGCACTAGGTAATTATTGAAGAAGCACCAGATTTGGGAGCAGAAAAGATACTATTAGAAATTACAATTTTTTTCTTAACTGATTCCTCAGTATATCCCTCCGCAACCGTCGAAGACCGCCAGCTCCCATGCCCTTTAAGACTGGCGAAAGCAGCTCCAGAATCAGTTAGCAGTGTAGAAGATTGTCTTTGAAAGCAATGACCAGTATAAATAGCTCCGATAATTTAAATGTGTTGCAATTTCATTTGGAGTATTTCTAATTTTATTAATACCAATAACCTGCTTTACACATTCTCGGCGTAATTTAATATAGATCAAGTTTGAAATGGTGAATGTTCTTTGAGTGTGAGTTTTTAAATCTTGGATTTTTACAATAATAATTGAATCCTTATCCTCAGTATATCATCTATTGTTAAATTGAATAGTTCGCTTTATCGACAATCTACTTGCCTCATGTATGCCAATTAGTAAAATGACCCGAAACAATATAAGTACTTTATCAATAAATCTATAAAAATATGACTAATCTTCAGTAATAAGAAGCGTTCATCTGCTGCCTCTTGTAAGACTATCTCAATCTCTGCTTTAGTTAAAACTTTTGACTTTTTTGGACGATGATACCCTATATTTTTCAAATACGGTAAGTTATTTCTCTATATCTATATTTTGATTGAAGTTTAGTGTTTGTTCTCTTTAGCATTGAATATATAGACCATAATGTTGTCGGCTCCACTCTCTTAATTTTATATTCAAAATATGCCAATATCACATTTTCAGACCCTTTTTTAAATTTATTAGAATCGTACCATTCCATAAAGTCTTTGTAAGCAGATTCATATTACCTGATCGATGGGAATAAGTCCAGAAATTGCACTTTTCGCTATTTCAGACACTTCACATGGTAGATCTTAACCCCGTTCTGTTAACATGTTTTATGTTTTCATTCAATTTCATTGATAAAATTATTGAATAAACTGCCACAACTCAAGATTTAAAAAAACGCGTGTTTTCTAAATGGAATTGTTGATACTAAAACTTGTTTGTTACGTTGCTATCGTTAATGACGCGCCAAAGAATATTTGATATTAAAATATGTGCAGCAAATTGTAGATAGTTAGTTTTCGTAAAAATGTTGTTTGATACTCGATTGCGAATTCTCTTGTATTCTCGAGTGTTTTTTTTTGCTCGCAAGAATTTTTTTTTATGTCTGACTATGCTAAAAAAATGCGTTTATATGCCGAATGCCTGTATCGTAATGTCAAATTTTTATCTTGAAAAACAAAGAAAACGTGGTAGTGTACCTGATATGCTTACCCATTATATTCGACTAAACTAGAAGAATATTTGCCTTAGCACAGGCTCTACACACATTTTCACGATCAGAAACTTACCACAAAGAACAACATCACTGATTAGTGATCTTTGTTTGACAAGTTGTTTAAAACAAATAACAATGGAGATACGACGGTCTATCAATCATTAGATAACTAGGGGAGTTAATAAGATTTTGTAAGAACCATTAACACGATTTATCAAATGTTGTATGTAGGAGATGAAATATGATTTGTGGCTTCATAATGATTCATGTGCGATCGTTCAACCAAAATCATTTGTTCTACGAATGCGTTTTTTAGAACCCGCTTAATTTTAATTGCATGTTTTCACCATAAAGAATGGTAGAGCATAAGCGCATAGAAAAACGAGTTGCGTTTATACAGGGTGCTGAGAAAAACCTTGACCGCGACGTGTGTAATGTACCTATAATGAGTTAAAAAAAAATCTAAAATCGTAAATATTCTTGAATAGTATAAAAACAATTATCAAAAAGAAATGATTTAAGGTTATTTTTATAGTGTGTTTTTTATCTCTGATATTAATTTGTTACACAATTTCATTCCTAGGTACATATAACTTTAATATACGTACAAACCATATGCAGGAATTGAGGACATGAACCTTTGCCTCGTTTCGTAATAGTGAAAATCACCATTAATTGTAAATGTTTTCAAATTTGTCTTAATATACTCAAATTTTATAAATATGATTGTTATGTATGTAGTGCAGTAAAAATATCGGCAAAAAAAATGAAGAGGTAGGTATAGTCTGTATACAGCAAGATTATGATTTTATCCTGTTTGGTGTATCACCGGGAGTATATTCTTAAGTTTTGGATCTCGAAAATCTTGTGCTACCTTTTTTTTATAAATGAAAGTTTTTTTACCGCGTTTTTCGAGCTTAAAATGTGAATAACTCCGGTTTTATAAGTAGGATCGGGGCAAACTAAAAACAATCTCTTCGCAATAAAATTTCCAATAAATCCTCGTCGGTTTCAAGTCTCTGACGTACGTAAATAACCTACAAAACTGAAAAAACGAGAAAATACAGTATTTTTTTCATTTTAGTGCCCAAGACCATCAACTAGACCAATTTGCATCAAACTTTCAGAAAATATACTTTTTGATGAAATAAAAAGACCCTGAAAAGTTGGTTTCAAAATATTGAACCCATTAGCCAAAATTGCATTTGTTATCTTAAATTTGAAATGCCCGCCATTTTGTGCCATTAAGTCCAAAACGAAAAATTTTTCTTCAAAATGTAGACCTCGACGCCAGCTTTCAAATGCAGTTAAAATGAATTTTTTAAAATCTAATTTCGGTTACCTTTTTTACATTTTTTTATAACTCAAGTAATAACAATTGCATTTATTCGGCCATTTTGAAAAAAAAATTAAATTTTTTTATCAGATCTGGTAGAGAATTTTGGGTCCTTTAATTTTAAAAAAAGAAAGTTCATTTTTGTTAACGTGAACTCGAGATATTTATTTTTTTACATTTTGGCCAATTGTTAATTAACAAATCCATATTTTGAGCTAAAATTTGGACTGTATCATTTTGAAACCTATTCATTTCATGTGATAAATTCAAAAAAAATTTTAAGTTTTATAGAAACTTATTTACAAGCATTATAATGTAAGTGTTGTTAATTGAGTTAAAAAGTGATTTTTTAAAAAAATTTTCATAAAGCTTAGTTGCAAAATTCTACAACTTTTGTTTGAAACATTTTTTTGTAGATTGCTTATTACTCGAGATATTTGAAAGTTTCAGATTAAAAAAATCACCCAGTAGTTCCTTACTAATTGACAGCTGATTGACAGCTACCAACTGTCAACATCGTCTATTTGACATTAGATTTGAATTCAGCTACCTCAAAGACATAAAGTTAGATATTTCAATAATCAAAATTTGCGTTATGTTATAGCGCTCAAAAAGTGTAATAAAAAACGGTTTTTTACAATCCATAATTTTTTATATCTTTAGACCTTGCATATGAATGAATATCCAACGAATTGAATTGACGATTTTTAATTTTATACCTCATAGCGACCTCTTTTCTTCGACGATTTTTGGAAAATTTGTGTCGAAGAAAAGTTGTCATATGGATTTCAGGGTGTAGGAAATTGATTGTTGAAACATTTTAGGTGAACACATTTTGTAAAAATTGAGTTGTTGCAGTTTGAACATATCATAATTTAAATATTCGTCGAAAACGCCCTGTAGAACTAGGTGCAACCTTATACTCCTGTAGGTTTTGATTTAAAATATTTCAGCAATCAATTACTTACACGCTGAAATCCATATGACAACTTTTCTCCAACATGAATTGTTCATAAACCGTAAGAAGAAAAGGGGTTACTATGAAGTATAAAATAAAAAATCGACATTGTCATTTTTTGGAAGTTCATATGCACTCATACGGCCTGCTCTATATCTATTGTAGTCCGAAAGTACTTCTGGTTATTAAGACCTGTCCTATATTTTTAACGCAACATAACGTATATTACTTGGGCACGACATTGTGCTGCGGTTTTCTGTAACCAATTATTGTTTCTTCATTACTGAGGTACAAAATAAACCTTTAAGACATAATGCAGCACTTCCTGTTATAATTCTGAGAGATAAATTGTACCATTACTGTAAAACAATGGAAGATTGCGCATTGAACTGGGATGGCAGAGGTGAATAGTCGTGGGCACAATCTGCAAAAAATGGCTTCATCTAGACATTTTGATTTCTACGCTGAACTTTTTAGAAACCGTTGTTATCGCTACGTGCAATGACACACAAGTCGACGATTTAAGTAAGCTTCACTTGAGATGAGCACAAAAGGAGTATTGTTAAGGTGTGCTAAATAGTGCGACTTCGCTTTCCTCATTACTTCAATTCTGAGTAAAAATGCAGACAATAAATTATACAAATATAGTTTAAAGATATGTTATGAGAATTCATAATTATCTTTCTTTTCTGATAAAATTGTTTTTAAAATGTTTGTTATTATTTGGTTTATAAATAAATGCAAAAGAAGTGGCCAAAACGAGATTCGCATTTTGAAAAAAAAAATTATCCATTTTGGATTTAATTACATATAATGGCTGGTAATTAAAATTTTAAATAACAAATTCATTTGTGTCATCAGGGTACAATATTTGGGCACCAAAGAACAATGTTAAATATAGGCGATTTTTGCCCTCCGGGCAACGAATAACGACATCAAAATTCGATTCTGTATGGTTCATAGAAATAAAAAATGCATATTAGACATCCTAATTTTACGGGAGACATTAGTATAATACCTTCAAAGTATGAAATCCGTAGTATTGTGGTGATAACTCGGTCCATACCTCAGACAAATATTGAAAATTTAGAAATATTGTTTTCATAACACTAGATAAAAAAACTACTAACGTTTGTAAGATAAGTACAAGGTCATATTCATAATAGTAAAGAAAATAATAAATTATATTAGAGACACAAACTTGATTTATCAATGAAACACGTTTACGAAACATAATTTAGCAACCATTCTTTATAATAGATAAAATGTAAAAAAAATAAGCAACGGATGTTCACACTATGTTAAAGTGACTGTAAAAAGACTCGTCTAACTGCAATGTTACATCCAAAAAGATCACAGGATGTGTATGTCATCAAAAATTTTTATGGTGCATCACAGATAGAGGGACAATATAAAAACTGAAAACAAATAAGAAAATTTGTATAAATAAAGTGTAAAGACTGGAAAATTAGTGCAATTGTTAAACAGCATTCGTGGTATAGCCTCACTTTTTTATGGCAATATCTGCTAAATCATAAACATTTAATTGATGAATTGTTCGATATGTTGTAAGACAGAGATCCACATATTAGATCTAAGTTGTTCTCTTTTGAATCTCATAAGATATAGTTGTACCAATATGTAAAGTTGGTACCAATTTCTCTAAAAATATTTCAGTGTTAATATTAGTTGAATGTTATTTAAACATGTACTAAGGGTACAATTGTGTTCAATTTAAGATAGTTAATAGCCTGGGATAGGATTTTATAGGAATAAGATTAGTTTTAAAAAACAAGATTGTAAAAATTATGCGAGAAAGGAAAATTTCTTAAATATCAGAAAATCTACAAACAGTGTATCAAAAGATTTGGAATACGCTCAAAATGAAGATAACAACAATAGTTTAAATATATAATCAATAATAAGTTTAATAAATCAAGATAAAAATTTCGTAATTTTACATTTTACATTTTAAATAAAATCAAAATAGTTCATTTTTATAAAAGTGTCAAATTGGACAGATGAGAGCTTATTGAAACATATTCTTCATAGGATTTTGCAAACAGCAGAAAAAATAACTATCTATAACTAAAAGAAAAAGTATGTGTAAATTATTAACGAAATCTTTGCATTCTTTTGATAACCTGAATTCTGGTTATGCTAGCAAAATTAGATCCTAAAATGAATTTGTCTAATTTCTTATTTGACATTCTCATTCTAACACTAGCATCCATACAGTCCCCTACGATCATGCAGAATAAACTAGTATCTACATAACCCCCTACGATCATGAAGATTCAGTTAAAAATGAGAACAAAGGCCTAAAATGAATTTATGTATCTATCTTGTCTTAAAAATTCTTCACTCTAATGGATTACACTTTCATGAAATCTATCATTCTGCTTCTTGGAAATGCTTAGCCTTTGAAACCTTGTTCTGGAGCTCATCAGAAAGACATAAAGCCACTCGTAAAGATGTTTCATGCAAAACCAAGACAATTTCTATGAGTCTATGTCTTTCTGATGAGCTCCAGAATAAGGGCGAAAAACGTTTCAAAGGCTAAACATTTCCAAGAAACAGAATGACAGATTTCATGAAAGTGTAATCCATTAGAGTGAAGAATTTTTAAGACAAGGTAGATAAATAAATTTTAGGCCTTTGTTCTTATTTTTAACTGAATCTTCATGATCGTAGGGGGTTATGTAGATACTAGTTTAATCTGCATCGCCGTAGGGGACTATGTGGATGCTAGTGTTAGAATGAGAATTGTCAAATAAGAAATTAGACAAATTCATTTTAGGATTTTATTTTGCTAGCATAACCAGAATTCAGGTTTAGTAAAAAAAAAGTCCTTTGTTAAATTTTCAATGACTCGTTTTTCAAAGACTTTTGTATAAACTAAAATATTTGCATTCTCCAGCTCCTCGTCTATGAAACGTCTAAAGTGCAAGTATAGTTTATATGCTGGGAAATCATAAGAGATAGAATGCTTGACAAGAAATTAACCGTGTAAGCACAGGACATTAGCATAAATAAAATGGACTGTCATCGAGTCACGTTAGCATCACAGTTGGTGTTTATCTATATCACAGAATAAATAGTAATAATTCTGCTGCATCGAAAATATATATAACATTGAAAACCTTATTTACTAACCAGTTCGGTTTATCAGCTTTTTATAGATCACAACTATTATAATATCCATAATAATATATTATTTATTTCTTGTACGTGCTATTAGTACAAGGAAATTTTATTTTTTTAAGGTATTAGTTTTGAAAACATACACGTGTTAGGTAAGTCGAAATCTTAAATATAGAATTTAAGAACGTTTGCAAGGAGTCGACAAATATTGAAGTCATTTATGTACCAGATGCCGTTTTTCAGGTATATTCAGTAACAACGAGAGTGATTCTAGCAGCGAAACTAGCAGCGAAAAAAAATATTGTTTTGTTTGCATTTTTGAATACATATATTGATAGGTAATGATAATATCAACGTTTTTACCTACAAATTATGACCCAAGTGCTAATAAGAAGGCTATTAGCCTCAAGTTTTCAAAATAATTTTGACTGCCAACGCGCATTTTTCAGGTAAAACTCGTATTGCAAGAAAAATACTAACCTGGCCTTTTTCGAACCGATTTTATAAGAAAGATGGACTATTTACCTTTAATTGAAAAAAAAATTAAATCCGTAGTACATCTAACATAGAAGTTAAGTCAGGAACGAGAGTACAGCGTTTTCGATGCTAGAGCGTAATTTCTCAAGTAATATGTTAATAAAAAAAAAATGAATAGCCTGGCCCATTTCAGACCACTTTTAATCGTAGAATTGGTTCTTTAGCTTTGATTTAAAAAAAAAATTAGGTCCCCAGTGCATCTAACATAGAAGTTAGCAGCGAAACAGAATACAGCGTTTTCGCTGCTAAAGCGGAATTTCCCAAGCAATATTTTAATAAAAAAAAAAAGTGAATTGCCTGGCCCATTTCAGACCACTTTTAATCGAAGGGTGGGTTCTTTAGCTTTAATTTAAAACAAAAATTAAGTCCCCAGTGCATCTAACATAGAAGGTAATCGCAAAATAGACGTTCACGCCGGTCTCGCTGCTAGCGTATTTTTTAATATATACTAAAATAAAATGAGAACTATTAACCTGGCCCTTTTCGGACTTATTTTTATCGAAACGTGGGCTCTTTACCTTTAATTGAAAAGAAAGATTAAGTCTCTAGTACATCTAACATAGAAGTTAGCCACGAAACAGAATACAGCGTTTCCGCTGCTAAAGCGGAATTTTTCAAGTATTATTTTAATTTAAAAAAAGTGAATAGCCTGGCCCATTTCAGACCACTTTTAATCGAAGGGTGGGTTCTTTAGCTATAATTTAAAACAAAAATTAAGTCCCCAGTGCATATAACATAGAAGTTAATCGCAAAATAGACGTTCACGCCGGTCTCGCTGCTAGCGTATTTTTTAAGATATACTAAAATAAAATGAGAACTATTAACCTGGCCCTTTTCGGACTTACTTTTATCGAAACGTAGGCTCTTTACCTTTAATTGAAAAGAAAGATTAAGTTCCTAGTACATCTAACATAGAAGTTAGCCGCGAAACAGAATACAGCGTTTCCGCTGCTAAAGCGGAATTTCTCAAGTATTATTTTAATTTAAAAAAAGTGAATAGCCTGGCCCATTTCAGACCACTTTTAATCGAAGGATGGGTTCTTTAGCTTTAATTTAAAACAAAAATTATGTCCCCAGTGCATCTAACATAGAAGTTAGCCGCGAAACAGAATACAACGTTTCCGCTGCTAAAGCGGAATTTCTCAAGTATTATATTAATTTAGAAAAAGTGAATAGCCTGGCCCATTTCAGACCACTTTTAGTCGAAGGGTGGGTTCTTTAGCTTTAATTTAAAACAAAAAACTAATTCCCCAGTGCATCTAACATAGAAGTTAATCGCAAAATAGACGTTCATGCCGTTCTCGCTGCTAGCATATTTTTTAAGACATACTAAAATAAAATGAGAACTATTAACCTGGCCCTTTTCGGACTTGTTTTTATCGAAACGTGGGCTCTTTACCTTTAATTAAAAAGAAAGATTAAGTCCCTAGTACATCTAACATAGCCGCGAAAGAGAATACAGCGTTTTCGCAGCTAAAGCGGAATTTCTCAAGTAATATTTTAATTAAAAAAAAGTGAATAGCTTGGCCCATTTCAGACCACTTTTAATCGAAGGGTAGCTCCTTTAGCTTTAATTTAAAAATAAGTTAAATCCCCAGTGCATCTAACATAGAAGTTAATCGCAAAATAGACGTTCACACCGTTTTCGCTGCTAGCATATTTTTTAAGATACACTTAAAATAATATGAGTACCATTAACCTGGCCCTTTTCGGACTTATTTTTATCGAAATTTGGACTCTTTAGCTTTAATTTAAAACGAAAATTAAGTCCCCAGTGCATCTAACATAGAAGTTAGCCGCGATACAGAATACAGCGTTTCCGCTGCTAAAGCGGAATTTCTCAAGTATTATTTTAATTTAAAAAAAGTGAATAGCCTGGCCCATTTCAGACCACTTTTAATCGAAGGGTGGGTTCTTTACCTTTAATTTAATACAAAAATTACGTCCCCAGTGCATCTAACATAGAAGTTAATCGCAAAATAGACGTTCACGCCGTTCTCGCTGCTAGCATATTTTTTAAGACATACTAAAATAAAATGAGAACTATTAACCTGGCCCTTTTCGGACTTATTTTTATCGAAATTTGGACTCTTTAGCTTTAATTTAAAACGAAAATTAAGTCCCCAGTGCATCTAACATAGAAGTTAGCCGCGATACAGAATACAGCGTTTCCGCTGCTAAAGCGGAATTTCTCAAGTATTATTTTAATTTAAAAAAGTTAATAGCCTGGCCCATTTCAGACCACTTTTAATCGAAGGGTGGGTTCTTTACCTTTAATTTAAAAAAAAAATTAAGTCCCCAGTGCATCTAACATAGAAGTTAATCGCAAAATAGACGTTCACGCCGGTCTCGCTGCTAGCGTATTTTTTAAGATATACTAAAATAAAATGAGAACTATTAACCTGGCCCTTTTCGGACTTATTTTTATCGAAACGTGGGCTCTTTACCTTTAATTGAAAAGAAAGATTAAGTCCCTAGTACATCTAACATAGAAGTTAGCTGCGAAACAGAATACAGCGTTTCCGCTGCTAAAGCGGAATTTCTCAAGTATTATTTTAATTTAAAAAAGTGAATAGCCTGACCCATTTTAGACCACTTTCAATCGAAGGGTGGGTTCTTTAGCTTTAATTTAAAATAAAAAGTAAGTCCCCAGTGCATCTAACATAGAAGTTAGCCGCGAAACAGAATACAGCGTTTCCGCTGCTGAAGCAGAATTTCTCAAGTATTATTTTAATTTAAAAAAAGTGAATAGCCTGACCCATTTTAGACCACTTTCAATCGAAGGGTGGGTTCTTTAGCTTTAATTTAAAATGAAAAGTAAGTCCCCAGTGCATCTAACATAGAAGTTAGCCGCGAAACAGAATACAGCGTTTCCGCTGCTGAAGCAGAATTTCTCAAGTATTATTTTAATTTTAAAAAAGTGAATAGCCTGGCCCATTTCAGACCACTTTTAATCGAAGGGAGGGTTCTTTAGCTTTAATCTAAAAAAAAATTAAATCCCCAGTGCATCTAACATAGAAGTTAATCGCAAAATAGACGTTCACGCCGGTCTCGCTGCTAGCGTATTTTTTAAGATACACTAAAATAAAATGAGAACTATTAACCTGGCCCTTTTCGGACTTATTTTTATCGAAACGTGGGCTCTTTACCTTTAATTGAAAAGAAAGATTAAGTCCCTAGTACATCTAACATAGAAGTTAGCCGCGAAACAGAATACAGCGTTTCCGATGCTAAAGCGGAATTTCTCAAGTATTATTTTAATTTAAAAAAAGTGAATAGCCTGGCCCATTTCAGACCATTTTTAATCGAAGGGTGGGTTCTTTAGCTTTAATTTAAAACAAAAATTAAGTCCCCAGTGCATCTAACATAGAAGTTAATCGCAAAATAGCAGCGGAAACGCTGTATTCTGTTTCGCAGCTAACTTCTATGTTAGATGTACTAGGGACTTAATCTTTCTTTTCAATTAAAGGTAAAGAGCCCACGTTTCGATAAAAATAAGTCCGAAAAGGGCCAGGTTAATAGTTCTCATTTTATTTTAGTATGTCTTAAAAAATATGCTAGCAGCGAGAACGGCGTGAACGTCTATTTTGCGATTAACTTCTATGTTAGATGCACTGGGGACTTAATTTTTGTTTTAAATTAAAGCTAAGGAACCCACCCTTCGATTAAAAGTGGTCTGAAATGGGCCAGGCTATTCACTTTTTTTTAAATTAAAATAATACTTGAGAAATTCCGCTTTAGCAGCGGAAACGCTGTATTCTGTTTCGCAGCTAACTTCTATGTTAGATGTACTAGGGACTTAATCTTTCTTTTTAATTAAAGGTAAAGAGCCCACGTTTCGATAAAAATAAGTCCGAAAAGGGCCAGGTTAATAGTTCTCATTTTATTTTAGTATATCTTAAAAAATACGCTAGCAGCGAGACCAGCGTGAACGTCTATTTTGCGATTAACTTCTATGTTAGATGCACTGGGGACCTAATTTTTTTTTAAATCAAAGCTAAAGAACCAATTCTACGATTAAAAGTGGTCTGAAATGGGCCAGGCTATTCAATTTTTTTTTTTATTAACATATTAATTGAGAAATTACGCTCTAGCAGCGAAAATGCTGTCCACTCGTTCCTGACCTAACTTCTTTGTTAGATGTACTACGGATTTAATTTTTTTTTCAATTAAAGGTAAAGAGTCCATCTTTCTTATAAAATCGGTCCGAAAAAGGCCAGGTTAGTATTTTTCTTGCAATACGAGTTTTACCTGAAAAATGCGCGATGGCAGTCAAAATTATTTTGAAAACTTGAGGCTAATAGCCTTCTTATTAGCACTTGGGTCATAATTTGTAGGTAAAAACGTTGATATTATCATTACCTATCAATATACGTATTCAAAAATGCAAACAAAAAAATAATTTTTTTCGCTGCTAGTTTCGCTGCTAGAATCAGTCTCGTTCAGTAACAGCCGGTTTCGTAATCATTGGTTATCTTTTTCGTTGAATAACCCGAACCTGAAACTATTGGTAAAATCATATATGCGTTTCACAACGTTTATTTTGTGATCAATATTCTAATCAATGGTTACGTTTAAGTCTTGAATAATTGGTACGAGCTTTTTCAGAATTTTGACATATGTCCAAAAATTTATTTTAGAAAGCGAATTATGTTATGTCGGAAAAGTCTTATATGTGTTACTAACATATACCTATAAAAGTTTTCTTCTTGTATTAACCCATATACTCTACGATAGAAGTGTTTTGGAAACGAAAATCGCGTTATTTATGGTTTGTTTATAAAATTATTATTAAAAAATTGGTTCCCATGGGTCGATTGCGCTAAAAATATAATTTTATACCAGGTTTTAGAAACTGATATAAAAATTAGTAAAACACCCTAAGTAAACCGTTCGCCTAGATAAGAAACCCTAAACCCATTACACCCCCCTGAGGCCTGGCGAGTGATACGCCCATGATACTAATAGCTGAAATTAAGTAAGTACCAATGGTTAGGCAACCAGTAATACACGCCATCATCTCTTCTGGAAGCTTGTAGATGCTCTAGAATTATATTGTTCTGGAATTGGAAATCTCTAGATGAATCTAGAGGCAATTTTAGGATATATAAGGCGAAATCGGCGGCAAAGGAGAAGTTTTATAAAAGTGGAGTTTGATAGCGAAAAAGCGAGGTTAAATATCAAGTAAACAAAATTTAAAGGTTATTTGGGTTAAATAAGAAGTATTGTGTAGGCAGTAAATTATTAAATTATATATTATATATTATTATTTATGTTATATATATTTATTTATTTATTTAATATACAACCATTCAACAGGTGTTAACCCAATTACAGAATGGGTACAAAAGTAATACAACTATTAAATATACAATTTACAAAGTAATTCGATATTATGTGTACATAAACATAAGTGACATATAAGTAACAATTGAAAATAAAAATAAGCCAGAAAACAGCTTATGACAGTTTTTTTTTATGGAGGCTACACTGCAGTTGAATATGTCAATTCTACCTTGAATTTTATGATAAAAAGTGTTAGTGGTTTACCCCTTGTTAAAATTATTTTGAACCCACGGATTTTTACAGGGTGTTTCCTAGAGGCGGAAACACGTAACAGTATACTATATGAATAGACGTGCCTCACCTGCCTATGATTTTACGAGTATTGAACTCGCTATTCACCGGGCATCTGGAATTTAAGTCGCCTGTCTGCGGTTTAGGAGAACTGAACTCGCTTTCCTCCGGGCATCTGGGGTTTAACTCGCCTGCCTGTGGTTTTACGAGAATTACAAAAAGGGCCCCGCTCAAAATTTAGCCAGAGGCACCACAAAGTCTTAATCTGCCCCTACCTAATTGTATTAAAAACCTTTTACTTGATTGGCGTAATTGCCATACGTATTACTTTTTCCGGAAGAGTTTCGGAATTCGACAGATTTGCTTGCAAAATATTGGGTGGGCGGTTGCCTACCCTTGCCTCCCCGAATTACGCCTATGAGGACGAAGTGGTGTATCAGCAGTTGACTCGCAAAGAAGTGAGTGTGTAGAACATTTTTAATTGCAACGTTTCATTCGTGTTATTTTTGCAAAAATTGTTTGCCTGTAAGTCGCAAAGTAATATAAGGAATCGGCTCCGGAATCCTTTGTAACAGAACGGACTATGTTCCATTCTTTTCTAAATTATATTCATAATATATGATGAAAAGTTTTCTTCCTATAATCCAATAGTCACATGTTTCTTCTTTCATTTAAGCTTTGTTGAGCTCAATTTCATTGATTACTTCAAAAGTTATAACTTTAGTGTAGCGCGCCGTACTTACGTGTTGTTGTGTTGCATTCTCGTTCGTTAAACAAAAGATTTGGAGCCAACATTTTTAAAGTTATTCGCGGAAAACCGTAATATACACCTATTTTGTCTAATAACTATTATAGCGGCGCTTTTTAGGAAGATTTTTTTATCATAAACAATTTAGACGAGAATGGAAAAAAGTTCGCTCTGTTACAAAGGATTCCAAAGTTAAGCCCGTTTTTTGGCTTATTTTACTGCATTATTGGTACGAAAACATTTTTATATCGTAAATAACAACGGAGATATATAGACATTTAAAAGTCTAAATGTATAATAGAAATGAAATAAAATGGAATAATTCTGGAGGAAGCGTCAAACTAAATTTGTTTTTCCTCTACATTTAGATAAGGACTTACGTATGAATTTTAGGAACTGTCGAAGAACTGAATGGCAAATAAGCTGTTAAGTAAAAGCAAACATTCCTTTCACGATACTATTCAACAACATTAATAAAATACCTGTATTTCTTTCACTCGTTATCGGGGAATATCTTTTGAAATATGACGATCATCAGTGTGTATGTTTCTGTTTATGATCACCATTCCAAGTCCACTTTTTCATCGTGCTCATTTTTATGTATTGTTACTTTAATAACATCATAAAAGTTGCTAGTTATTTACATTTGTTTTCATTCCTAAGAGCTGCATCATGAGAGTATTACAGCTAATTATAATTTATTGACTGGATGATGTGAGCGTGTAGCATTGCGGCATTGTTATAAAATAATTAGTAAGAGGTATAATTATAAGGTTATAAGCGTTCGCATCCACAATGAGCTACCGAATTCTACCGATGGCCATATGTTTGACTTTTTAATGCTTGGCGCTTAAAAGGTTTAAACAATAGGTTGGGTGTTTGTTCAAGCGGATCTTCCTTTAAGCACCGCATATAAGATCAGAGATTATCATTTTTTTCTACATAGGTTTAACTAATAGCTAGCTAATTGCAGGTTGTTTTGCAAAACTTCATGTCACTTTGAAGCTTGTTTAAAAAACAATACAAAAAATGAATAGTACATTTTGACTTGTTTTAAAAATTTAATAATTAATCAAATTTACCTAGTATTGATATTGAAATCTGTGTACAAACGAAGAAATAACAAAGTCAAACTTATTTTTATCAACCTTAATATAGATATTAGGTAATACAGTAGAGCGAATCTGGAAAGAAATTTTTTTTTGCCATTCTTTAAGTTTGTGTCATGCAATTATTCTTGGAAAATCAAAAGCGTCTTACTCGAGAGGGTAGGGATGGGAGATATTTGCACACAAAGTTTACAGAAACTACTTTTTTGGGGATAAAAAAACTTTTTCCGTGAATTCTTCCGAGATCTAATTAATATTTTTGGACAAACCTTGGCTCAGATCACGTATTTTCAAATTCTCTTTAACTTTGAATTAGACTTTTTTTTCATACCGACATTATTTTCCGAGTTATCGCCGAAAAAATAGTTTTTGCAAACTTTGTGTGCAAATATCTTCCCTCCCTCTCAAGTAAGAGACTTATGATTTTCAGAAAATAACTGCACGATACAAACTTAAAGAATGGCAAAAGAAAAATTTCAAATTCCATTGTTGGCTTCCTAATCCAGATCCGTTCTACTGATCTGGTTCAATCGACCGAACAATAGTAAAACTATATCATAAAAAATGTTTCACCATTTTCTTTGAAAGTGGTTCAATTTTTTGTAAAAAAAAATTAAGATAAATCCTAATTTCACTAGAGCTTAGTTGACAATTTACTATAACTAAACAGTTGTTTTTATTACAACATTAATCTTTCGCATTCCTCCATTCGACAGCACTTACTCATTGATAAACACAATCCTTAAACTAACCGAAGAAATTCTCGTATCATCAGATCAACTGCCGGCAAGCGACTATTCACGTTTCAGTGGTACAAGTATTAATTTCGTCTGGTAACGTAATATACCAACTCGACATGCATTAGATGTCAAAGGCAGGAACAACATCGCCGGCCGATCGCCACAGCGCTTTTTTTCTGATTATGTCTATAATATCTGCCGTTTCCGTGATCGGGTCAAGCATGAGCGGCTAGATTGACATCGTGATGCCAGGGCCTACGTGATTGAATCTAAAGCAAGCCATCTATTCCATCAATAAAACCCTCAACTCTGTGCCCTTTCACGGTACCGACTGGAGTTACCGGGCTTTTCACGATACGGTGGATGAACATTTCAGCTCGTAATTAAATCCTTTTTACCTCCGAGTTTGTATGTCAACGACTGGGTGGCGGGAGATGACATGAAAGGGAATGGTTCAAATCGTAACGAAGGCATACTAATGTATACATTTTTAGTTATTTATTCACACCTTAATAATTATGTAAATTAATCAGTTAATTTAACTGTTACAACTTTTTTGAGAAGTAGCAATGATAGATGTTTGTGCCTCATAACTGGAAAATTAATTGATTCACTCGTAAGAAGATTAATTTAAAATAATGAATACTGACAATCGATGTTAAGCTGGAGACCACAAGGTCTCGGGTTCGAATTCTGGCTAGAGTATGAATATTATTACCGTTATGGGCTATGTAGTAAACTCTCAAAATATTTATTAAAAATCCTAAATCCTTTATCAGGTTCCTCCGAGTCTTATATTAAAAATAGCAAACATTTTTTGGAAAAGCTGTCAGAAAATCATTTTAACAATAATCATCTAATGGTCAGTTTTGATGTAGTAAGCATATTTACAAATGTTCCTGTAGATAAAACATTAATAATAATTAAAACCAAATTGCAACAAAATGGGGAATTTGGCGAATAGAACTATGTTAAGCATTGAAACTATAATGGAATTACTTACACTTTGCATTAAAGCAATATACTTTCTATTAAATAATGACTTCTATCAACAAGACTTTGGGATGGCCATGGGTTCTTCATTATCTCCAATATTAAGTAACATTTTCATGGAAAACAAACCCATCGTATGGTGGAGATATGTAGATGACATTTTTGCTATGTGGCCTTATAGTAAAGAATGTTTAAGTAATTTCTTGAATTAGATTAACGAAAAAGAACCTTCAATTAAATTTACAATTGAAATAGAGAATAATTATGAATTACCTTTCTTAGATATTTTATATAAAAAATTAGATAACACATAACAAACCAGTGTGTATAGAAAACAAACACACACAAACAGATACTTAAATTTCAATTCAAATCAACATATTAGTATTAAGAAAACTGTTGTTAAATGTTTGTATGACAGAGCCAAAATTATTTCTTCAAATGATGTAATATTAAGGAACGAAAAGCAATTTATAAAAACTGTCTTATTAAATAATCAATATCCTGATAGTTTTGTTGATAGTCAATGATTGAACATTGGTAATAGAGAGAATAAACTATCACAACCTGAGGTATTTAGGTCAATGGCAGTAATTCCATATATACATGGTCTATCGGATAAATTACGAAAAATTGGAAATAGGTTTTTCGTACGAACGGTTTTTCAAACGGGCTCCACGCTAAGATCGGTTTTATCAAAAACCAAACCTCTAAATATTGTTCAAAATTCAAAAAATTGCATTTATAGTATTCCGCGTGTGTGCGGAAAACATTACGTAGGTGAATCATTTAGACCTTTCAATGTAAGGCTTGGTGAACATAGAAATTACGCTAGAAGGGGAGAATTTGAAAAATCCAAAATTTGTGAACACGCGTGGGATAATAATCACAGGATTAAATGGGACTCGGCGCTTGCGGTAAAACGCTGTTTAACCCATCTGTAGTCTAGGCTGTTGGTGTTGGTGCTTTGTGGATCTCATTGTCTGATAAGATTAGTTGGTTTCATTTTTAGGGTGTGACTGTATTATGCATATTCTATATAAAGTTTTATTTACAGTGTTAGTCGCATGTAAGTCTGGACTACATTCCTGAGATTTCACCATGTAATACACATATTTCATTAATTTAAGTGATCGTGTATCACAACATAAGGAAATGAAGAGGCATTTTGTATATTGTAGTATGATAAGGGGACGAACAGAAGAAAATCACTTCCACTATTGCGGCTCAATCACTCAAGACGGAAACTACATGTGTTTGTGTAATTTTGAGGAAGAGATTGTGAAAGTATAGATGAACATGGTTTTGTATCATATATCAACACGGTTTTTTATCAAAACAACTTACAATCACAAACTTGCTCTGCATAATGCAGTACTTAGCCGAAGGTATACGAAGGATGGAGATAAAGTCAATATCATTTATATGAATTTCTCGTAGTTTTCGATAAATTAAACCGCAAGTAAACTATATTTTTTCGGCTTTAACCTATAATTAATGCTGTTCTCTTTAATCGCCAATTAGTCAACTAATGTTTAGAAAAATAATTTTTATAATAAATAAAAATTGTTTTCTGCGTGGTTATTAATCTCAGTCATAAACGCTGTTGGACTATATTTGAAAGTTCTAGGAAAATACATCACTCGTTATGAACCCAAATTGACCCTTATTTGACTTGTTGACTGATGAATGATAATGCATCATATCCTCCCAATTTCGTAGAAATATATCATTCTGACATATAAATATTAAATGATCTACATCAAACCCGGAACAAGAAGTTTGTATATACGGTAAACCTTATGCGATTTATCTATAATTGGGAAGAAAACAATATCAGTTATTGATTTTCACTTTATTTTTTGTCAACATGACAATTGTTTCGCCACACAGTGGCCTCTTCGGATGTTGACTACTGATATACTCTTACAATGCACAAACTATATGGTTTTATACAATTTCGGTCTAATCCTAATCTTAATTGCTAAGCGGAAAAGTACAATATAATTTTAATTACCAAATGGAAAAGTATATACAGGGTGATTCACGTAGGCCATTCATTAGAAGTTTTTCAACTTGCAGTTGGATTAGAAACTTGAAATTTGGTACGTAGCCATAATCGAGCATGCCCGTTCTATCTAAAATATTTTCAGTCCTCCAACTATACAGTGTGTGCCAAAAATTGGTACCAACTTTCTTATTTTAAATGGAAACCTATATTTTTCTTTACATGGTTCGATTGGTCTTCTAATTCTGAGTTTAGAGAACCTAAGTTATGTTACATTATCTATTAAAATTTTTGACATATGTCCAATTTTTTGAAAAAAATTGCCGCTGTAGTAGTTTACGAACAAATTTGTATCTCGCAAACCTTTCAAAATTATGAAACCAAATTTGTGAAGCAGTTAGCAGGAAGTCCAGGCTAACTTTTGATGTCCCATCGGTGGTCCCATTTTGTACCATATAGGCGTAGTCGATTTTCAAATGTCGCAATCAAAAATTGTCAAAAAGTCAATTTTTTCAAATGGTACCTACTATTTATTTTCACACCATTCGAAAGAAAATTGAATTTTAGGGTGAGTTACTTAAGCGTTCCCTATACCTAACTTCACCCCATATCGAGTTATTCAATAAAAATCAAGAAATACCTTACTTCATCAAGTATGCCATGGAAACAAAAGACAGTTGTATTAAATTTTTAAAGAAAAATATGGATTCTTATTTAATTACACACAACACCAACAAATTATTATTAACGAACAAGAACAATGTTGACGAAATTCTGTCAGTGAAAACGGTGCACACATTGAGCATTTGTATTGAAATAATTATTTTGTTAATCTGTTTATTTGTTGTTATTTTGTTATTATTTATTATTGCAATACGATTTTTGAATAAAAATTAAAATGAAATGATTGTTTCCAAAGCCTACTACCTTTGAGAAAAAAAAACAATATTTTTTTCAAAAAATGTCAATTACTCAAAAACGACTGTAGATAGACATACACAATGTTAATAAAAGTGGCCCTAAAATTCAATTTTGCACTAATTTCTGGCGTCAGAAATGGTAGGCGCAAAGATGTGCTACGCAATCTGTTGAGAGTAGAATAATAGAATATTTGAACAAAAATATGGTGGTCACATTGAACATTTACGTCAGAATTTCGTCAACATTGTTCTTGTTCGTTAATAATAATTTGTTGGTGTTGTGTGTAATTAAATAAGAATCCATATTTTTCTTTAAAAATTATTACAACTGTCTTTTGTTTCCATGGCATACTTGATGAAGTAAGGAATCTCTCGGCAAGATAAGGTATTTCTTGATTTTTATTGAATAACTCGATATGGGGTGAAGTTAGGTATAGGGAATGCTTAAGTAACTCACCCTAAAATTCAATTTTCCTTCGAATGATGTGAAAAAAAATAGTAGGTGCCATTTGAAAAAATTGACTTTTTGACAATTTTTGATTGCGACATTTGAAAATCGACTGCGCCCATATGGTACAAAATGGGACCACCGATGGAACATCAAAAGTTAGCCTGGACTTCCAGCTAACTGTTTCACAAATTTGGTTTCATAATTTTGAAAGGTTTGCGAGATACTTTGTTCGTAAACTACTACAGCGGCAATTTTTTTTCAAAAAATTGGACATATGTCAAAAATTGTAATAGATAAGTTAACATAACTTAGGTTCTCTAAACTCAGAGTTAGAAGACCAATCGAACCATGTAAAGAAAAATATAGGTTTCTATTTAAAATAAGAAAGTTGGTACCAAGTTTTGGCACACTCTCTATAGTTGGAAGACTGAAAATATTTTAGATAGAACGGGCATGATCAATTATGGCTGCATACCAAATTTCAAGTTTCTGATCCAACTGCAAGTTGAAAAACTTCTAATGAATGGCCTACGTGAATCACCCTGTATATTTCTAGGTAATTTATTGAATCTAATTTTAATAGTCTAAGTAAATAAATTTAGTAAGGGAGATGAGTTTGTTTCAATTTGGTCATTTAATAAAATATCAGACGACTTCAGTTTATTTATTTCTAGAGATTCTAGTAATTCGAGTTTTAACCATTTTTTCCCGGTGTGTAAAATTTTAACTCTTCGTTGAACACGTGACCTACTTCTATTAGGCGGTTAGCATAAGTTGAGTCTGTTTTATTACTGATGTAACTTCTTTTGTGTTCTGATAGCCGTTTACCAAAATTTCTTCCTGTTTGTCCATTATATACCTTAGGACAAGCACCACAAGTCAACTTATAGACGCCTGATTATTTTCTGATGAAATTTTGTGTTTTGCATTTTTTAAATGTTTTCCTATTGTGTTATTAATTTTAAAAGCTACATTAATATTACGTTTGTTTAAAAAAGAGGAAGTTTTTTCTGTTGTGTTATCTGTGATAATATAATGAGAGAAGATTGAAATATATGAGGGTGATAAGAAGATTAAAGTATGTATAGGACGAAACAAGCCAACAAGATCTTTAATATAACCGATAATCGAATATGTCAAGAATTTAAAAATACTGCTAATTTTCATCTTATTGAGTTATTTCTAAGTTTTAACTTTTAAGTGCTTTTTACCTTGTTATTTGATGAGGTCACGAAATAACAATTTAAAATAGAATATGGCTACTAAAAATAATTAGCATGTTTATAGCAACTAGATTTAAAAACCAATCTTTATAAATTAAAATAGCCGTCTGTTATATAAAAAACACAATCTGTAATATATTATAATACAGTAATAATGAAATTCTGTGAACCAAATTTGATCACTTTCGTCGGTTCAGTTAAATACCTAATTTATTTTCTAATTATAGCGTAAAATATAGTCGATTTCGAATACGATGCAGAACAAGCTCATAGTGTTTAAGAAAAAAGCTTATGTTTAAATCGAATAATAAAAATAATAATAATAATAATAATCATAAATATTAAATATGAAATACAAGAGACATAGCAGCATTTGACTTACATGATACATTATCTTTGAAAATACAATTTTAACATCGGAGATTAAAATAGCAAACGCATTTAATACATATTTTATAACAAGTATTGATAATATTAGTAATTATAGTATAGTAGTATAGTATTGTTCCTTTCAAGATAGTAAATATGTGTTAAACTGTATGAAAGGAGTAAAAGTAAAATTTCATACATTTGAGAAACTTGATCTACACGGGTTGTCAAAAATGATTAAAACTATAAAGAAGAATACATGTGATAGATTAAAATAATAAAAATGCGTTTGAAGTCATTGGAAATAGATTTGTTGAGGTCATAAATTTGTCACTTGAAACGGGGATTTTCACAAATGTATGTAAGCTACCAACAGTTACACCGAGAGAAGAAATTTATAATTCAAACATCTGCTCAGTAAATTCATTAGCAATACCTAACAAATTGTTAGAATTGGTTGTTAGAATTACTAGAATGTATTCAGGAGAATCATATAGTTGTAAGTCAGCAATGTGGATTTAGGAAAAATCATTCGTGTGAAACAGCACTATAATTTATTTTAAACCAATGGAAGGTAGATATCGCTGATAATATGGTGACAAGCGTAGTATTCCTGGATTTTAAAAGGGCTTTTGAAACGGTAAATAAAGACCTACTTATATTGAAATTTAAAAAAACATGGAATTGACGAGATAGTGTTCCGGTGGTTTACATCATGCCTAGAAAATGGGAGGCAAATTGTTAAATTTGCCGTTATTTGGAAGAATTGTCTATATAACATGAAATACCTCAAGGGTCAGTACTCCCACCTATACTCTTTCTACTATACATTAATATATATATATATTTGTAATTGTTGTAAGAAATGTAACATCAAATTGTTTGCAGATGATACAATGTTATATGTGAGGTAAAGTAGAAGATATTGAAATGAAGTTATATGATGATTTAAAAACCATATATAAATAGACATGTGACAATCAAAGCTGAACTTGGATAAAATTAAATTCATGATTGTAACAACAAGAAATAACTTGAAGAAAATAAAACAAAACAAAATAAAACTTAATATAAAAATGAATGACTGCTTGATAGAGGAAGTTAGCAAATTTAAATATTTAGGTTTGATTATTAATTCTGAGCTAAATTTCAATGCACATTGTGACTATGTAAAAAGTAAAATGGCAAAAAAGACTGGTTTGTTATTTCGATTATCTAATAAAGTGTCAATGTTCGCTAAATTAACTATTTATAAGTCTACGATTTCCCCACATATTGATTATTGTGGTCCTTCATTTATTTTCCTTAATAAGCAACAAATTCAAACGTTACAAAAAGCTCAAAATAGAGGCATGAGGGCGATTTAAACTATAGTAAATATACACCAATCAATACAATGTTAATAGTCCAGTCGGTGAAAAAAGCCTTAATTTACTGATAACTCATTAACTGTTGAAGATATAAAAAAATTGCTCATCGTAAAAAGGAAAGCTTGACTAATTGCGTAAAAAAAGTCCTCTTGTAATTTTCTTGTATATGCCATGGTTTTCGAGAAAATCGATATTGACAAAAATTGCAAAATTTGTATTTTTAATGCGCGCAAATTTTCGTTTATTTGAAATTTCTTGCGCGCGGGGCAATAAAAAAATGGAATTGCTCCAAAACCAAACAAGCTAGGAAGAAAAATCAAAATGGGTTTTAAAGGGGGTATAAAATACTCTCTTGTGTTGCCATTTTTGATGGCTATTGATATTTATTAGCATATAAAAATAACAATATAATTAGTTATCTCTTGATTTTTTGTACATCTAACTATTCATAGGCTCATAAAAAATAACTGACTTTAATATAAGTTATAAATGCATTATCTTTTAGTTCAAGGTAGTACTTCAATGCAGAAAAAGTTAGGAATAAAAATATTCACATTTACAAATTTACCAGCATGTTGAAGTTAGCCAAAAAAATCCAAAAGAGGCTGCATATTCAATTTTTTTGATGATATTTTGTTATGCAATTTTTTAACTATTAAATGATTAGAAACGATAATTATATGATATGTAAACTGAAACAAAATTTTTTTTGAGCAATGTTTTCAAGACGTTTGGGTCTTTTTTTAATTTTTATAAAACGATAAAAAATTGGCCAAAATTTGGCTAATTTCAATGCTGGTAAATTTGTGCATTGAAGTACTATCTTGAACTAAAAGATAATGAATTCAAGTCAGTTATTTTTTATGGGCCTGTGAATAACGCGCAAAAAATCAAGAGCCATCAAGAGATATCAATAGCCATCAAAAATGGAAACACAAAAAGCATTTTATATCCCCTTTAAAACCCATTTTGATTTTTATTCCTAGCATGTTTGGTTTTCGAGCAATTCAATTTTTTTTATAAGCCGCGCGCAAAAAATTTCAAATAAACTAAAATTCGTGCTCATTAAAAATACAAATTTTGCGATTTTTTTCAATATCGATTTTCTCGAAAACCATGGCATATACAAGAAATACAAAAGGTTTTTTTGAGGCAATTAGTCAAGGCTTCTTTCCTATGATGAGCAATTTTTTTATGTCCTCAACGGTTAACGACTTATCAGTAAAATAAGGCTTTTTTCACTGAAGGGGTGGTTATTTGGGGGAGTTCCGCGGTACCCCAGAACTAATTTTTGTGGTTTTGTGATGTATAATCCCTCCACTAACAGTCCCTGATCGAAAATTTCAGATAACATTTTGGAAATCTTTATAATTATTGGACTATAATACTAGAAGACCGACTTATGCTGGATACATGCTAATGGTCATACAGTCGGATACATCTGTACCTGACTGGTAGTACTCTTAACCACAGGCGCCGCACTATCACGTCACTACGTCAGCAATAATTCAAAATTCTGAATATAATTCCTACCTACTCTAATGATTACTTTAAATTATCCACCAGGCATCTGCAAACTTTTCCTCCGTTATTAAAGACTAGTACAAACTCGATTCCCTATCAAATTTATTACGATAAAGTCTACTTTCTGTTTCTGCTGGCCGCTACTTTTAATTATAATACTGTGGTTAATGAGTTAAAGCCTGTGATTACCACGTTTTCTCGGTTCATATCCAACTAATCTGAATCAATTTATTTCCCAACTTCACCTGTCTAACCTTAGGATATAAATTATAATTAGGGATATATTTCAAAGTATAAAATACTGACTAGGCTATACATATTAAATGGACATTACTGTGCCGCGCTCAAAGCTAAGTACGAGGGGCTTAAGATAATATAGGTAAATGAGATAGATCGTAACGCAGAAGTGCGAATTTCTGTTATTAAAAATACCAAACAAATTATTTGCACTGTATTTATATCGTCTCTCAGTATATAAAAATGTTGCTAGGTATAAAATAATGTATTTAAATACAAGTTACCTATATGATAATAAAATACGTCTGGGTTGGTTATACAATTCATATGTTAAGTTCAAAATTGATACTGTCGGGTACAAAAATGTGCACAATAAAAATAATAGACGTTCTGCAAAAATAAAAGAGTGTGCAGTATACATTGGTGTAATGATCAATAATACAAACTAACCATTATACTCTTCGCCAATTTACCACACTTGTTACTCCAGTTATTATCTCTTGTGAATATGACCAATTATCCTGTTTATCAAGGATACAGTTGTATTTATGTGAATAGATTCCTTCTGTTTATATTTGATATTTATCATAGACATATAAATTACATATAAATTTTGTTTTTTCCATATTGATAGTCAAAAGATTGTACTCTCGAAAATACTTCAGGGTTTTTTATTATATTAGGTGAACAGTATCATCAACGTAAGATATAATTTTGCATTTGATATTGAGTAAAACTTCATTTATGTAACTTAAAAATAATATGGGGCCTAGAACGGTTCCTCAGGGTACCGTATTCTAGTTGCTGTTTAACCTTACCGTTGATCATCGATTTTGAGACATTGTTTTCCTTTTTGTAAATAACTATAAAATACTTTAATCCTCGTATATATAATCAATCAGTTTGTTGAGACATTTTATGAAACGCCTTGCCGATCAAGAAACATCGTGATCTTTTTTATTGTTTTCAGCGTATTGTATTATGTGGTGGTGGTCATATGTAAAGTGTATATCACTGAACTGGAGCCTCCTTCGGCAATAAGGGTAATTCTTCTTCTAAAAATCTTCGATAATTTTCGCTATTCAGTCGTGATAAAAAAATCAATTGACATGGAATCAAAAATTTTAAGTTAAGAAAACAAAAGAGATAAAATTACGGTCCATCAAATAATGATCAAATATTTCAGCCCAAAGGAATTATTCGCAAACGCAAACAAGGGATTATTCTCACATTGTTGTTATTGCCAACACAAAATCCCCATCTTGGTTTAAAGCCAACTTCATTATTTAATAATTAGGTATTATATGTTTACATATTCCATCATAATAATTATTCTTATACTTTCAGCAGATTTCTGCTCAATATTAGTCAATATTGGATCGTCTGACCTTACAGTCTTCATAGTTCCTCGTGCTCCACAGTTTATCCTGTATTTAATAATAATAATAGTTTATTGTCTAAAATACTAAATACCTTTGCACAAAACGATTATATACAGATACAGTGATATTAAACCTAACCCTTAAACAAAAAAGGTAACGGGACAAAATTAATATGATTAAATTATTACAAAACATACATGAAATAAGATTAAAATAGAGCTGAGCACCCGTAGTAGGTCTGCCATCATTAAAACAATTTGTGATTTAGAAATGAAAGTTCCCATTTAGGAGTAGGAACTTCAGAATAGATTTCAGTTTAGCGGGATTAATACTGCGAAGTTAAACTGATAGATTATTATAGCAGTAAGAGGCCAAAATAGTAAATGGTTTGCTGAATGCCGCACTGTTGTGTTGAGGAATTGAGAAAAGTATATCAGTTTGACTTAATTATCTTTCATGAACATCACTTCTTCAATCTATTTTAGCAAATAGGTATTCAGGGGATATATAATATAAACGGCCATGCTCAAGTTTAAATATTTATAAATCTTTCGACATCGATTATGAATCTCACAATATGATTTTGCATTTTTGAAGACGATATTTATCTTCTTGACCAGGACACGGCCCGTATACTACGTCGGCATAGTTAAAGAGGGACAGGACCAATGCATCTGTTAACATTATTTTAGTTTTTGGATCTAGTAGGTTTCTATATGGAGATAGCTTCTTTAAGTTAATGTAAGCTTTTTGGCAGACATAACTGACGTAATCAGTAATTTTTAAATAATTACTCATAACACACCAGGTTCTGTATAGTAGAGACACGAGGGATTGTTTCACCATCTATTGACAGTTCAAAGTTGGCCGTTGCCTGCAAGCTGGTACTAGTGCCTAAAATAATGCAGTTACTCTTTTTAGGATTGAGTACCAACGAGTTTTGCCTAGTCCAGTTGTTAATTAGGGAAAGATCGTTATTAAGCTTTCTGGCTGCTTCAGGAGCGTTTTTTGGGTTAAAATGAAGGTATTTCTGAATATCATCAGCATACATCTGAAATTGATAGAAATTTGCAACAAACTGTAAATCCGCATGAAAATGATAAAAAAATACAGGGTCCAGGATAGAACCCTGAGGTACACCCGATCTTATTACTCTTCTTTCAGAGATGTCAGTTTTGTTAGACGATTTTATTTATTTATTTGTATTTTATTGATATGTGGTAGTAATGCTGACAATCTGCAATTGTCGTAAACATCTGTCATTTCCTTTCTACTTCTCTCGCATACCGAAGGGAAGTATTGTATTCGAGAAAAAATAACCCTCCGAGATTTTTTCGAATTTTCTCGTTTCAGATCATGTAGTTTACGACAATATAGATTTTTCAATTCCGTCAGTCAGGTCTGTCGGTCTGTTGGTGCAATAACTAAAAAACTACTTGACGGAGAACAGTCAATTTGATAGGTAGCAGACGCTACTGTCAGCGAAGAGATGGTTAAACTTTCACTGGAAAATACACAGGGTGGACCATCTGAAGAGAATAAATAATGGAAACAATTTTTTTCCTCAAATTTAAAATTTCCACGTTTCATGACCTATTTCGGAAAAAAAATTGTAAATTTTTGTTACCAACATTTTTGCAAAAATTTTTACCACTAGAATAGATGAATCAAATATTGTTTTGCTCAAATTTAAAATTTCCGCATCATGGCATTCTAAACCTATTTAAAAAAGCAATTACTATAGAATAGATAAAAAAATGTTTTTGATCAAATTTAAAATTTCCATGTTTCGTGACATTCTAAACCTATTTCAGAAACAGAATATTCAACAGTTTTCTTTACCAATATTTTTGAAACATTTTTTACCACTTGAATAGTTGGAAAAAAAATTATTGCTCAAATTTAAAATTTCCAACGTTTGACGGCATTCTAAACCTATTTTCACATTTCATGACATTCTAAACCTATTTCAGAAAAAAAAAATTGAAAACTTTTGGAAAAATTTCTTACCTCTAGAATAGATGAAAAAAAAATTGTTTGCTTTAATTTAAAATTTTTACGTTTCATGGCAGTCTAAACCTATTTAAAAAAAATATTTGAAATAAAAAAAAAATTGTAACTTTTTTTTACCACTACTATAGAATAGCTGGAAAAAAAATTACCACTAGAATAGATGGAAATATATTTTTTTTGCTCTAATTTAAAATTTCCACGTTTTATGGCATTCTAAACCTATTAAGAAAAAAAAAATGAAATTTTGTATGGATGACGGAAAAAAATTGTTTTTGCTCAAATTTAAAATTTCCACGTTTCATGACATTCTAAACCTATTGAAAAATAAGTATATATTTATTTTTTAACCACTACTATACTTCCACTCGACTACGTGAATGTGGAACTGAAAATGTGACAGATGGCAATAATATTTGGCATATGCACCTATTATGGTTTAATTGAAAAGTGTACAGAATGGTCATCCCAAGAAATAATTTAACCATGGTGGACATTAAATTTGTAAAGGTATTTGCTCTAACATTCCATATTTGGCACCTGTTATTTAGTATTGAATTTTTGCTGTCGGATGACCACTCTGTATATTTTTTTGAATAAAAGTTATCATATTTTCTTTGTAATAATAGTGATAACTATATTCCGATTATTATTCTCATTGTAATTTCGTAATTCATAATTTTTTAGAGTGACCGCCATGCACAAATAAAGAGGGAAGTTCTGTGTAAATAACTATCGATTTTTTAAATGTGCGGAAACTGATTGTTTTCTACTGTATTTTTTGGTTTATTCTGTGTAGGGTTCTCGCTCTATTTCACATACTGACTTAGACGTCTCGAAAGTGATATGGTCGTCTTCAACTGCTTTGTTAGTTTTTAGTCTTTATGGCCTTCAGTTTTGATGTCAGTATCACAACCATTTATATACATACTTAGAGGTTAAATTAGTACCAGGATTGTGGTAAATTAGCCTACGCTTCGTTTAAAGATTCTTTTCATATAAATAATATCAACCACTTCAATAGGTTATCCCTGTAGTTTATACTGCGAGATAATTTCAAAGAGAACAGTTTACATTACATTGACTGAAGGTCACTATGAAGTCCACATCTATTCTCACGGTGAATTATGATGTTTAAAGACATTTTAGAAATTGACCAACAGATTGGATTTGTTAGGAAACGCGACAGTAATTGAGACTTTTGAGCAGATAAAAAATACATAGCTCTGGTCGTTATCATGCAAAAAACAAATTAAGATACAAAATAACCGCTTATTATAATCGGAGTGGACAGTCATTTAGTTTTTATAGCATGGATTACAAACAGTTAAGCAACGACGATTACAATTAGATAAAACAAAAAAGTATAATCGTTAATCTGAGAGTAATTGTTCTATGAACGTTTCCTGAGTAAGTAAAAAATACCGGTTATTAATCATTGTTCTTTAGTCGGTGAATTTAAAAATTTTAATGGTAATGGGAAATAGAGAAAATATTCATAACAAGTTGTATGTCACATTGTCTGATTAATGATGCTGCCATTCCTAGAATAGACTCCGACGTAGCTTTATCTTTTAATCTTATTGGTTTGCTATAGATGATTGCTGTTGATTTACTTGATTTATAAGTTATTGATTTGATGGGTTTCCATCGTAATACGGACAATAAGTGCGATTAATAACACCGTGAAATTTTTTTGCAGTCGGCGAAAAATATGTTTTTTCTGCGATTTTGCAGAAGATTTGAGTCTCTAATATACAAAGCAGTTAGTAAATTTTAGTCCACTATGGGACGAAAAATAATACCTTATTTCCGGTATGTTTTCGGCTCGCAAAATGCATGAATCTTATATATTATAATCATTGCTAGACAGCAAGAAATCACTTTGCTGGCCTTGAGTGAAAATATTTTCCGTTATGGTTTCGCTTTCTGTAAAAAATAACAGTATAGATTGTGAGTTCAATACTCACGTATATGAATGAACAACGAAATAATTGATTTTGTTTGCATAATCCAATTGCAAAATAGTTATTTGTGCAAGAGTAGGTGATTTTTTCTGTCAACATTAGAAGTCCGGGGCTATTTCAAGAACGTAGAGTAATATGTTGTTACAAACAATAAAAGAAGCAGAGAACCCACAGTGAAGTATGGAGTACCACAAGGCACAATTTTTGGCCCTGTACTTTTCATAATTATTTATATAAATGACCTATTTAAAAGTAATCCTGTATTTTCTTATGCCGATGATACAGTTATAAACTTAGCTGTGATTCTTGACCAGAATGATTCGTGAGCACGTATTATAACTTAGGTATACCAGAATGGCTAAATAGTAGTTTATTGAATAAAATATATTGAAATCAAAATTCATGTTTTCCATTTCATGATGAAGTCGATTTAAATCAATTAACTTAACATCGAAATATATGGAACAGAATATTGCATGTAATTATACCTCACATATAAAACATATTGATAACATGAAATACTTCCGATCAATCTCTTAGATTGCAAGAATATCAACTGTTTGATTTTAAGAGAGCTGTTTACATTTAATACATTGAAATATTATTATAAGCAAAACAATTCCATAAACTTTTTTAACCATGAACACTAGAGACACAAAAAGTTACAAATGTATTCTTTTAACATTGGAAATGTTTAGGTTCGTATATGGGGTTTGAGTTACCAGTTTTCGTTCAAGGTAAAAAAACAGCGGTGTCGCGGTCGAGTGAGACTGTCGTATATGCAATGGCTGATATATGCAAATGTAATATGGGTTGCATCACAGGAGGTCAAGTTACCAGTTTTCATTTAAGGTCGAAATACAGCGGACGTGGCGAAGCGGAGTCAGGAAAAAGTTTATGTTTCATGTATGGTGTTATCATTTCCAATGTCCCGCTTGTTGCAAGAATTGCGAAATCTGTGAGTTTCTATCTCAGATAAAACGAGAACTCAAAAGCATTGTCTAAAATTTACGATATGTTTCCGAATGAGCTTAATCTATTTAATGACGGCATCATCATTATATAGAAAGAAATATCAAAATGTGGATTAAAAATGCCAGTACAAATTTTGAATCATCTCATATGAAAAATATTACATAAATATGTATTGTAATGAGATCTTATCCGCAGTAATATTACAATGCACTTTTGTATAATTTTAAAAGATTTTTAACTTCTACTTTACTGTATTAGGGTATACCGGGTGGCCACGAGTCAATGTACGCCCCCAATATTTTGATTGTTTCTTTATTTGAAAATTTGGTTTTTGGTACAAATAAATTAGACAGTAATAGGCTACTTTTAGACTAACAGAAATGCAAATATCACTTCCGGTTGAACCGGAAGTGATATCAACTTTTTTTTCTTAAATGGAATGACTATATTTTTTTGATGGTTTCTCATTAAGCCTAAATTTCTAAGTGCAACAGTTTTTTCAGATGTAAAATATTTCAAAAAATAAGTGAGATACGAACAATTTTTTAATCTTTTCAAAATGGCCGCGTCAGATGAATGCGATCTAAGAAAATTACTAGGTAGGCTATGGAAATTATTAGTAAAGCTGTAGACTTGTCTGTAAAGCAGACAATAGTTGTTTGAATTACTGATAGGTACCAGTATTTTTAGATTTTTTTCAAAATAACGAAATTTCAGTTTCATTTCCGTAGGAGTCCTATGGATTTTTTTTTAATGGAACTGTGCTATTTCTTTTATTAATAAGAAATAATGATTCATAAACTATAATATTATTATTGTCTAATTTATGTGTACCAAAAACCAAATTTTTAAATACAAAAACAACCAAAATATTGGGGGCGTTCATTGACTCGTGGCCACCCGCTATATGTTTATATAACCTGAACGCAGGAATTTAAGGCTATAGTGATGAACATTCAAAGAAAGTTCAACTCGTGAAAAAAAATCCATTATCTTATAACAGTGATTATGTTTCATGTTTTATGTAATTGCAATCGTCGTTGCTGTAACTGTTCGTTACATTGTCTTGATGTACATGCTATAAAAAGTAAACGACTCTGTCCAGTTCTTTAATAATAAGTAGCTAATTTCGTGCTTATTTTCTTCGGATATATAAATTATATAGGTACTTATAGTTAAGTTTTGTGTGAATTTGTCATAATCACATACTGCTGTTCATTTCATCCTCGAGGACCCTCGAGGATATGTCGCAGAATATCAGTCGTGCAACAAAAAATATTAGTTACAAAAATTACGTTACTTTTTATAAGCTACAAAATAATTTCAATATTTAAAGTACTTCTCAAATGAAGATTTTTGGCATAATACGGACTTTAATGAGATGATATCTAATTTTTTCAAAATTACTGAATTTTGAAATTTACGTCCAGGGGTATTAAATAAATATTAATAAATCCGTCGGGGAATTGCAGCATTGAGTATTTCTTCTACTTTTCCAAATAATAAAAAAAAAAATTTCATTCTATAAAAGCGGCAAAGCACGATGAAACAAATAACAAAAGAATAACTGGAAATAGGTAAAACACATTTGGAAGAAGCTGAATTTTTTATATTATCGTTGAACCGAACTTTTTAACATTGGAAATGTTTATGTTCGTATATGGGAGTCGAGTTACC
Organism: Stenurella melanura; assembly: GCA_963583905.1. Classification (NCBI taxonomy): domain Eukaryota; kingdom Metazoa; phylum Arthropoda; class Insecta; order Coleoptera; family Cerambycidae; genus Stenurella; species Stenurella melanura. Next base: position 10,369,235 of record OY757310.1, read on the forward strand.
AGTTTTCGTTCAAGGTCGGAAGACAGTGGTGTCGCGGTCGAGTGAGACTCTGTCGTATATGCAACGGCTGTTATATGCAAATGTAATATGGGTTACATCTATCACAGGGGGGTCAAGTTGCCAGTTTTCATTTAAGGTCGAAATACGGCGGTGTCGCAATCGACAGTGGATCGTAACTGTTTCCGAAAAAAGTTGAAAAAGTTTATGTTACGACTTCTTAATGGTTTTAATGGTATTTAGTTCTTATCTTAAAGAAAACTTTATTTTTCTTGCTTATTTAACGTCAGATTATTTCCGCTACTGAGGCCTGTCACCGACGTCAAGAGACGAGCTACTACCAACCTGTAAATTTTGCCTTTTCTTTATCGAAGAGTAGAGATTTTTACTTGCCTAACATTTAATAGACACGGGACCGACTGCTTTACATCCCCTCCAAAGGATAGTATATCCAATATATAACCCCCGCCTAAAGTTGCATACCTTCTACGTATGCGTTGATATTACAAGCCGTTAAAAGATGAAGCGAGAACACTGCTTTTGCCTGGATTGAGTCACTCGCCCAAATACTAACCGCGCTTGATGTTGCTGTATTTTGGTATCGAAATACGAGTATAGGAAGACGTATCTACGCTTCCTCCGCTTAAAGAAAAGTATTCTTGTAAAAAGATAAAGTTTTTTCTTTAAGTCACTATAAAGGTATATATAAATATAATTACTAAGGAACAATGATTAAAAATCGTAATTGATTTCAAATAAAATGTTTAATACGGATGAACTATATCCAAGTGTATATCTACAATTTTGTATACTTTGCAGTGCCCTGAAGATCATACACTAAAAATATTATGGAAACGTCGTCTTTTTAGAAGTATAGTTCTCTTTGAAATACGTATGTTCCATAAGATACTGTCAAGAATTATACAGTTTCGGAAAATGCAGTTTAGGGTATAGGAATAACGATGATTGACCACGCCCTGCTAGTTCCATAAATCGTGAAAGCAGAGGCACACAATGAATTGAATTTAGTACGGCATGAACTAAGAATGGATGCGGACGTAGGTAATAATTTCTATACGAAACGAGAAAATATCTCTTCGTCAAAAGCGAAAAAGTTATTTGTCACATTTTTGACAAATAATTTCTTCTATTGAAAGTATTTCTGCAGTTTCTTTTTTAGCCGTAAATGCTATGGGAATAAAATAATAATTCTTATTAAAACCGAAATGAAAATAGAACATTAAAATAAAATTAAATAACTCGGAAACTAAAATCAACTAATAATTACCAAAAAATAAATTATTCTTATTAAATTACAAAAATAGAACATTAAAATAAAATTAAATAACCCTCAGAAACTAAAATCAACTAATAATTATTAAACAATAAATTAATGAAGTAAGGATTCAAACAAACCACCTTCTTGTGCCAAACAATAGTCAAACTAATTATACAATGAACCTGTCATATCATTGAGTTGATTTGTAGTAATGCTTGCACAAAGTTTTTCCCGTAATTCAACTAAATTATTGGCTCGTTCAAACGCATGTTTGTACGCGGTTTCCTTTAAAAAGCCCCACAAAAATAAATCATGGGGTGCTAGATCAGGTGACCTGGGGGGCTATTTCATCATTCCCCTCGTAGCTATTAAACGATTGGGAAATGTTCTTTCCAGAAAATTAATAACAGTTAAGGTATTGTGACTTAGGCAGCCGTCTTGTTGAAACCAAATGTCGTCAAAGTTGACAGGAAGATTTTGAACTGCAGGAATTATTTGGTTTTGTAAAAGCTCTAAATATTTATTGCCATTTAAATTGCCATCGATTAGCAGTGGGCCTATAATATGATTGTCTAAAATTCCCGTCCAAACGTTCAACTTTTGAGGATGCTGAGTTCGCACAGCAATACTAAAATGTTTATTTTTTCGAGACCAATATCGTACTACGGATGGATTGTGTTTCCTATGTAATGAAAAGGATGATTCATCTGTAAACAATATATTCTTTAAGAAGTTTTCATTCTCATTCACTTTATTTATCATGATTTCACAAAATTCCATCCGTTTGAAATTGTCCTCGGGAAATATTTCTGGCGTTGTTTGAACTTTAAAACAACTGTACCCATTTCTTTTCAAAATATTTCTTACAGTTCTTTCCTTCATGTCAACTTCATCAGCAATCTGCCTGCTAGAACAAGGTTCACTAGTTTCAAGAAGTGCACAGACAGAATTTCACGTTCTTCGCTCATTTGTTGATGACGGTGTTCGGGTTGACAGCATTTTTTACAATAATTCACGACACACCCGAAATTCTCATTTTTTTAAATAATGTAAGTACCACTTCACAATTTGCACTTTTTCTGCAGTTGTATAAACACACGGCATTTTAATAACGAAATTGAGATAAATTTATTTTATTCCCACACGTCTAAACAGCTACGCCATTAAAAGCAGAATGGGTGCGCTCGCGCTGTTCTCAACTCGTCGCGGTCAAGGGATGGCGCTATTGTTTTATACCAGTGCACTGCATTGTTCTACGACAAGGCGTGGTTTATCTACGCAGAAACAAGTTTACGTACCTAAAACTAATTTTGCTGAATCTGTATATGCATTTCGTAAATATATAATCCAAGAGCAGCCGTGTACACTAGGGTGGAACGAAAAACGAGATTTTCAAATTTTTTTCGAGAATTATTACCACATAGTTATCAAAAGGTGCATTTGGTGGTTATTAATAACTGTGCAAAAATTGAAAACGGTACTTTGTTATTTTCAGATTCCTCAATGGGTTCAAAATATTAGAAAAAAGCTCTCTTTAGACCATTTATTTTTTCTTAGTTATTTTTCCATTCTTTGGTTATTGGTAATGCCATAGTCACCAAAAGGTGTCTTAATGTACCATAGATCACTGTGCAACATGTTTAAATGCTATTATCTACACTTCAGTTTCCTCAAGGATGTCAAAATATGCTCTTCTTAGATATTTCTTCCAAAAACATAACGTATTGATCGAATCGTATTTATTATTTTTTACTCTACATTCAATAACTCTATAGAAAGATTAACACCAAGTAAAATCAGACGTTTTATTTAAAAAAACACACAAATAGACATGGAAAAACAAACAAAAACAGAACATGTTTAATATTTCAGTTATTATCCATTTAAATGATGGTAATATTTGTCTTGATTTTATACAGGCTTGAATGAAGCCAGTTTGGTTTCTTGGCCACAGGCAGCTGGTGATGCCTCATTTGCAAGACGCACGAATCGTTCAACAGCTTCGGTATTGCAAAGACTATGAAAAATCAGAAAAACTTATGTCTAACGCTTTGATAACACACATTTCCATATTAACAGTCACTGGCGGCTCAGAAACATTTACGTCATTCCAAGAACTTAATTGTCAGTAATGTTTGGCTTCAAAATGTATTTTATTTATACTAAATTCTCGTGTAGCTGTTGTCTTAACGGTTTGTGCCGTGAAGACACGTTAGATATCATCTTCCTTTTCATCATTAATTTCATACTGCTAGTAAAGCTGAACAGATGACAGGTGATGCATCTTTAATAACGGTGAAGCTTCTGCATATTTTTAATGCTCTGGATGCTGGAATTGCTTTCCTTTCTTCTGTCATTTTCATTTTCTTGGTTTCTAGGTCACAGTATTTTTTCTAGATTCTAAATTCTTCTGATTTTCCTTATAACGTCCATGAATTTTTTTTAGTTTATCCCAGAAGTGAAAAACGGTAGGAATTGATGTATATACCTACTTTGCCAAATCCCTTAAATTTTCGGTACAATATTTTTGAGTATTTCATGAACACTTATATCTCTCCCAGCATATTTATATTTTAGACCATTCAAAACAAATAAATAATGCAAGTGAAGTCCTTATGAGTAGGTAACACAAGGTCACTTAATATTTTAGATTGACCAAATATCTTGCAACGAAGTTGACTTATAGTTGCCATATTAACGTAAATATTCTAACACTCAATGAACAATCGGCATACAACCACGAATTACGTAAAAACCCACAGAAAACACTCAACTAAAAACAATACTTACTTAGTAGAAGTATTCAAACAAATGAAAGTAGACTTGAACTTGTTACCTTCCCACCCGTCATAGACGCCTTTCGCTTGGATTGAGATTGTATTCGAGAGCATTATTTGTCGCGCAATTCCCATAAGTGGCTCGATTTCCAAAGACAATGAGGAATCGGAAAATATTAGAATAAATCAAATTGACTTGGAGGGGCTTTTTATCATACTTTAATAACTATTTTAAATACTGTTTTTACCAGGAATATGTTTTTTTAAATAAACCAGGGCAGGTAATAAAAACCTATAAAATCACCAAAATTTCTATACTATCGGTCCCCTGAGGAATCTGAAGATGCTAAGATAGGTCGATAAGCTTTTAGGAACAATTTTTATTTATCCAAATGCACATTTTGTACCTATGTCAAAACAATTTAACAAGAAATAATTTTTCGTTCCACCCTAGTGTACACTGTACAGTATGCGTAATTGGTAAGAGGCCAACTGTTAAGGGACGGGTGAGACGCAAAACGAGGTAAAAGGGAGAGCCGGATTACCTGTATTACTATTTCAATGTAGGTATTATTTGTCAGCGGCGTCTTGTGATTAGAAATTTAGATTGGTAATATCTTGGTATTGAGCCATAGGCCAAAAGGTATATTTTATATCATGAATACCAAGATGAAATAAGGCAGTTTTGCGGAAAAAAATTTCAGCAACTCTAGCACCTGTATCGTGTTGATTGTTGTTATCAGCAACTATTCTGGAATTTTAATATGTCATTTGTCATATAAGGATTACTCTAAATTCTGACTATTACTTAAAGTACTCGAAACAAAAACAAACTTATTAACTTGAACAGTGAGACCTAGTTGAGGCGTTTAACAATATGAATATTCCTAATTTATTTTGAGCAGTTTAGATAAAAGTTATAAGAATCAAAAGTAATCGATATTAGTATAACAAACATTTGAATTCCTCATTTAATTGTTAATTAATTTCGTGACCGACCATAGTGAAATAATAATAATAAATTGCTTAATCATCCACAGAGGCCTTCTACGATTAATCACAGATCAATAAGTTCAATACCAATATCTTGTTAAGATTCTCCTAGCAGATAAAGCAGCAACGTAATTGGATGAAACTTCAATTTGAACAAAAATTTACGTCTGGTTCGGTTAGTGTTCCGCGTGTTCAGTTTTATATTTCCAATAGTTTATAGTCGAGTCAATGAAGGCCTTTACTTCAGAACCCACAAGAGAACCAATTTTGATTAAACTTTTTTAGAATGTTATTTGAAAACAGAAACATTCCGGTCTCAAGTTTAAACAATTACAAAAAATTGTATCACTTTTTTTTGTTCCGATGATAGTTGATCAAAGATAGGCATTTTCTTTTGAGAATTTGGTTCAACAAATACTATTTTAGTAAGAAGATGGTGGCCCAGTGGTTTAGCGCGTCTAACTTACAAACTAGTGTATTAAGCGAAATGGCTTCAAACCCAAATTTTAATTAATAATAATAAGTATCATTTATTTCCCTTAACACAATTTGTATAGAAATAGTCAATATTTCTCTCTTATTAGATATGTCAAATTTTTATAAAAATTTACCTAAAGTGTAAGTAACAACAAAGTAAAATATTACATTTTCTCTTTTTAAAAAATTTAAAAAGTCACAAAGAAAACAAAGCTAACGTGTACGCAAAAATCCGATATAGATCAATTAAACTTTCTAGATATTAATATCAAAAAACATAACAATCAGTTGAAATTTTGCATTTACCGCAAACCTACTACTACAGATACAGTAATACATTATAATTCGCAGCAATCATGGCAAATTAAGATTTCACCCTTTCATAGTCTAATACATATACTCACGAATTTCCCTTTAGATCAAAGTGATTTTGATAGAGAATTAAATATAATTAAACAAATTGCAAGAAATAACGGATACAACGAGTCACTAATAGATAACATGGTCAAAAACAAACAACGCAAAAACACTCAACAAAATTTTTCACTGTGCCTAACAAACCTACAAAATATAGTTTTATTAATTATGTTCCGAAATATAGTAACAAAATTTCTAGAAAATTAAACAATTTAGCTATCTCTACAATAAGTGTGAAGAAAGCAAATATAGGAAACATTTTGGTTAATAACAAAGAAAAGCTAAATAAAATGGATAAATCTGGTGTATATAAAATTAATTGTAAAGATTGTAATGCTGTCTATATCGGTCAGAGTGGTAGAAGCGTTGTAAGCAGGGTAAAAGTACATAAAAAATCTATCTTAAATAACAATAAAAATACAGGAATGTCAACACACTGTATTGAAAACAACCATTTCATAGATACTGATAACATAAATTTACTTCATTCAGAAAGAAAAGGTAAACGTTTAGATCTGCTAGAACAACTAGAAATCAAAAAATCTGTCAAGTACAACCATTGTACCACGAACGACCAGCAAAATTCCTTGAATACCCCTATATTAAACAAATTGATAAGAAGTATCCATTGATTTATATAATCAGGTTAGGTCCACTCCAAAGTTTGCATAATTAAGGATTTTAAATTAAGTCCTAAATATATTAAGATATAAATACTTGTAGGTATAAATTAGAAGAAGCACGTCGGAAACTTTAGTATTCACTATGTAATACTCTTGATAAAGGCCTAATAAGACGAAACATATGTAGAGTATTTATAATATATAGATTGATTCATCTAAAAGCAGTGTTTAATTTATAATTAACAATTATAGATTAAGAACATTTATTTAGCAAAAATTCCTTTAGTTTAATTTTAAACAGTCTTTCATTCTTTATAAATTATTTCATCCGGTAACAAGTTAAAAGATTTTGGCCCTAGACTTGAGAATATTTAGCTGTTGATTTTAATTTAGCAAAGGGAACATAAATATTATGTTTCTGTCTCATGTTTACAATATGATACTGGCTATTTAATATAAAATCTTCTTGATTTTTAAATATATGTGATATGTGCACATTTCAAAAATGAATATATCTGGTAAAGTTAAGATAATTTTTTAAAATTTTCCTGCAGGAATAGGTATTTGAAACACCGGCAATACACCTTTCAATACGTTTTTGAGCTTTGTAAATATGAGTGGCAAAAGTAGAATTCCCTTAGAAGCAGACACCATATCTTATACCAGATTCAACTTGTGCGTAATATAAACAGAGAAGTTTTTCTAGTAATAGCACCGTTCTTATACAGGGTGTAATCAGTTTCATGTCATTAAAAAAACTGGTAATGGGGGCCGACTAGACAAACAAAAAACCTTTATGACTTTTCCCTGCAGGGGCACTTTGAAAAAAACTGATCTAGGTCAATTTATTTAATATTATGATAGACAACTATTGAGAACCACTGCTTTTCTTCGCAATGGACTTGTAGTTCCCAATAATACAACTTTTAAATTGTCATAAAAAGTGCTCGCCGGCACACGCGGTGTCAAAGGATCATCGACCGCCTTTGATGGATCGCCTCAACCGAACTGAGACAAGTATAAAGAGGTAAATAATTCTTCGTGCACAATTGCAAGCAAATAATGGCCATAGAGGTTTAAACAGAGCATTTCTTTACATGTGTGTTTTTTAATTTGGAACAAAATATTGGATTGTTTATAATTTAGAAAATGTAAATGTGGTTTATTAACATTTGTAACATAAATGAGTGTCCTGGGTTAAAAGCTTACTACCTACCTAAATGATTCAAAATCTCTGCATCTGCATCAATACACAGTTCGGTACGTCGAATTAAATACATACGCACTTCGCTCAACACTAAACTATCAACTAACGTTGTCAATAAAGAAAAATAAAATAAAAACTTGGTACAAAATCAAAAAAGGAATACAAAAAGAACGAACAAGTAAGTTGTGTCTGTACGTAATCAAGAATTTGACAACTTGAACGGTAAGTCAATAAAATAAATCTTAACTATAAATACACAATGATGCGAAATTCAAAAATAACAAAAACAACGAACGGCGGGTTGGACGTGTGTACATAACAAAATACCCACAGTAACTAAAATATTACACAAGGGAGAGTTATAGTTTTCTTCAGGTCAGATCTAGATCTAAACCTACCTCAATATTCCAGCAGTTCTCAAAAAATTTTATTGAAAATTTGCGAAATTTTTGTTTATTTTTTTTCTCCAAAACTATGAGCTTTAGACCCCATGTTATATAAGGTTTTTTTTTGTTTGTTTTGTCGTTCCTTACCACCAGTTTTTTTTTAATGACATGAAACTAATTACACCCTGTATATCTAAATAAATTTGTTATGGATGCAAGCTTTGAAATTAATTTAACTTCCAATTAAGATTTTTATGTAAGCGTAAGCTTAGAAATTTGACCGGATGTGCTTCAGTACATAAGGAAATTCATTTATATTAAAATTTAACTCTCTACTCTGTTCTTGACTGGGTTTCTTCGTCATTAAAATTTAATAAATTTTGGGAAAACCATTCACTTCGTTTAATAAGCAAGCTATTTTGGTTGAGTTTTAATCTTTCATCTGTTTTATTTGAAACAGTTAAAGAGGTGTCATCAACATACATCGTATAATTTTCTTGTGATTCATAAAATCCTATAATTCATATATTTTCTTATAAAATTCCCGGAGAATCCTTATTTTGGCAATGTAATCAGCGACTTCCAAAACCTCCCAGGTAATATTTTTTCGTCGGACTTAATATATGAAATCTCTAAATTCTACAAACATTTTTAGAAAACTCAAAATTTTCAAAATAAGGATTCAAAAAATTTTATGGGACCACTGGAATCTTATTAAGTAGAACAAATATTTTTAAAATGTTTAGTTCGTTCTACTCATATGCGTTCCAAAGATTTTGACCATTTTTTGGCTTTATTGACTAGACTATTACGTTGAGTTCATAATGCCTCAAACAAATTATTAACAGTGCCACACATGGCGTAGATTCTTAAGTTGTCATTTGCATGACTATGTCCCATTTATCATCACATGTCAATACGACACAGCGAACAGTTATTTCTTATCGCATACATCAATGAAATATCAAACACTTAATTAAACTTATCGGGAGTTTTGCACGTTAATTGTGTATTTGTGTTAACAGAAGTGTGAGGATTAGTTAGTATGATTGTATCATATTTTCCGATAGAACGGGCAAGGACAACGTCAATAACATTTCTTCGTTTTGAACATGAACTACATGGTTACCGGTTTTTCTGTGTTTGCAAAATGATATGACACCTGTGTGAATACAAACACTAATGAGATTAATGTTTGGAGATTCACGTTTTGGCAAATGTAGTTGTAATTCGATTTTTATTTTTTTGAGCTGAACCGGTCGAGATCCGCCCAACCATACATGCACCGCATGCTACGTACCGGGTTATCTGGTTGGCTCCGGATCACGATCCGGGGAAGCAGTGATTGTACATTTTAACTGTTAATAATAGGCCAGTCACCACGGACTTCCATAATGCAAAGTTATACAAAAAAACCGCTGCCTAAGGAATCACTACTTCCACATCCAGATTATTCGTCCAAGTCATTTTAAAGGAAACATCTTGACTATATTTGCACTCTAGTATGTGGAAATTATTGGTCATAGAATTTTAATAATATTTGGGGTAGATGTCATAGAAAAGTTTGAGGAGTTGATTTCTACCATATACGTTAAAAATGAAGTTTCTAGTTTACCGTACTTATTTTCCACTATTTACAACCTACCACCTCAATGGAGTCATCTCAATCAGATGTCACTACAATACATACGTGTACTAACTTTCAAGTGAATATCTCAATTTGATGATATCAATCCCATTAATAATGAAGCGGAGGTGGTAGAGTTTGAAAAATATTAGAAAGAAATCTGAGGCCTTGGTTTCTAGTATATACACCGAATCCCAAATTTCTGTAGTCTTACCAGCTTGCTTTACTTATTTTCCCCTATTTGCCCCTATTTAACCCCCAACCCTTCAACGGCATCATCTCAAATTATGATCTAGTTTCAGACGTCGTTATAATACATACGTGTACCAAATTTCAAATGAATATCTCAATTTTATTTTATCAACCCTTTTTATATTGGAGTAGGGGTGGTTGGGTTGAAAAATATTATAAGAAAATCTGACGCTGTGGCTTCTAGTACATACACCGAATTTCAAGTTTCTGTAGTCTTACCAACGTTTTACTTATATTCCTCTATTTACCCCAAATTAACCCCCAACCCTTCAACGGAATCATCTCAAAATATAAACTAATTCCAGACGTCGTTATAATACATACGTGTACGAAATTTCAAATGAATATCTCAACTTTATTTTGTCAACCCCATTAATGGGGTAGGGGTGGTGGGGGGGTTGAAAAATATTATAAAAAAATCTGAGGCCTTAACTTCTTGTACATACACCGAATTTCAAGTTTCTGTACTCATACCAGCTTGCTTTACTTATTTCCCCCTATTGACCCCTAAATAACCCCCAACCCTTCAACGGAATCATCTCAAAGTATAATCTAGTTCCAGATGTCGTTATAATTCATACGTGTACCAAATTTCAAATGAATATCTCGATTTTATTTTATCAACCCTTTTAATAATGAAGTAGTGGTGGTGGAGGTTGAAAAATATTATAAATAATCTGAGACCTTGGCTTCTAGTACATACACCGAATTTCAAGTTTCTGTAGTCTTACCAGCTTGCTTTATTTATTTTCCCCTATTTACCCCTATTTAACCCCCAACCCTTCAACGGAATTATCTCAAAATATAATCTAGTTCCAGATGTCGTTATAATACATACGTGTAGAAAATTTCAAATGAATATCTCAATTTTATTTTATCAACCCTTTTCAAATTGGAGTAGGGGTGGTGGGGGTTGAAAAATATTATTAAAAAATCTGACGCTTTGGCTTCTAGTACATACACCGAATTTCAAGTTTCTATACTCTTACAAGCTTGCTTTACTTATTTCCCCCTATTTACCCCTATTTAACCCCCAACCCTTCACCGGATTTCCTCAAAAAACAATTCAGTTCCAGATCTCGTTATAATATATACGTGTACAAAATTTCAGGTCAATATCTTAAACCGTTCCGGAGAAAGCGTGCGGACAAAAAAAAGTTACAGACAGACAGACCGACAGACAGACAGACAGAAAATTTTTTTTTCGCTCAAATTTAAAATCTGGACGTTTCATGACATTCTAAACCTATTTCACGAATAAAAATTTTTGAAATTTTTTTTGCGATTACTATACTTCCAATCCACTACGTGGATGTGGAAGTAATTGCGAAAGTCTTTAATCTTTGAGACAATTTTGGAGGGGGCGAAAAAATCATGTATCCAGTTTTGCACCCTTTTCCGCCCCCCGGAACATTGTTAAGTTAACAAAAAACGTAAATTTGCAAATAACTTTTTTTTTAAATTGATTGGTGTATCTCCAGTAGTTATTATAAATACCACCCTCGAAAAAAAATGTTGTGTGTTTTACACCCCTAAAAATAGATCTAAAAATATGAAAAATACAAACAACTTCGCACGGTTGTAAAAAAGTGCAATATGAAATTTTACTAAAAGACCTTATGTTAGAGATTTGATAGGTAGTTGAAAACGGACTAATAGCTTAGTTTTGCATCTTTAGATTACAATATCACAAGAACTTGACGTGATAATGACACTTTATGGGCCAGATTCGTACTCAGGATCTACTAGAAACAACGTTATTTTCATTAAAGCCAAAAAAGTTGAATTTTTTCGACCAGTATTATTAGTAATTGAACTGAGGAACAATTTAAAACTGAAGAAACTGCCAAGGTCGATTCTCTATGTGGGCAATTTATGAAAGACCGCTGAATGGCAACGTCCAGAAGTTAATAAATATAATATTCACGATTGTATATTCTGTTTTATTATTTGTTTGCTCGGTACTCGGCACACATACAGACTAAGAATGAATTTATTTAACAGAGAAGAAAATTATGTGATGTTGAGGACTGTTCGGTATTGTTATTCGCCTCGCTCTTGTCCGACACTACGGAAAAACCAAGACGGAATACCTCTCGGAATCCATTAATTTATTTCGTTCATGTATCTCCCATTCCAGTGCCAGCGAAGAATTTTGAATTTAGAGTTTTACCGACTTCCTATTTGAATATACAAGATAAGGTTACCGGGTCGTTCTGTGCTGGGAAATTTTACACACGAGTAGCGAAATACCAACAAACTTAGAAGAAACACTTCTCCTGAACAATGGATAGATTACTTTCTGCGTTAATAGTTCCCTATTACTAAATTTTTAAAAGTTACGGTTATTAAACGCCTTTAGATTCAATGATTTAACTAGGAAAGAGATTATATAAGCACTAAAATAACAATCCTTAGTATTTTTGAAAAGGGCAACATACCGATCATTTGCGATGAAATAAATGAAGATGATGTAACCTAAAAGTGCAAACATGTTTTTTAGAACAGGCGCAGGCGGTATGGGCGCATGAGTTTCGAATACGTTTTGGATGTAGATTTTTTATTGAAATCAGTTCAGAAATTATAAAATTCTGTGTTACCAGAGGGTTACCTGGTCTGATATTGTTTAAAACAATTTTGTTTATGAGAAAAGGAAATATTACATATGTGCAATGAAACGATTTTTTCAAATATTTTTTAACTCATTTCCAACAAAAAATTTTCGATAAGTTTCTTCCCTAAAGTTGATATTTTCAATGTTATTAATATTTGAAAATTGAAAAATCCCCAATTTTTTTGACGCTCTAAAAATAGAATAAAATATTATTTTATATATCAAGTGGCTAAAATGGTGTTTTTTTTACAAGTAGGACGTTTATAGTACGAATCTAAGGCTAAGGTGACTAAGAACAAAGGTCCCGCCGCCACCTAACCTAACCGACAAATTTTAAGTTTTATTTTGTATCGTTAACCAAAACCACTTATTTGTATTGTTTTGGTCCCAGCTACGCCTAACATAGTCCTAAAAAAATTGTTGGCTCTAAAAAATGTAATAACTGACCTTACTCACATATTATGGTATAATTCTAATAAGAATTAATTACAACATGCGAAAAAATGTTTGCCATTTTGATATATATTTCAAATACATGTTATATAATATATATTTAACTAGAATATACCCTCTTTCTCTTATAAGGGGCATCTCTTATACATGTCCAATGTCTGCTAACATCACAGAAGTCCATTTGCCCTGATATCTTTTTCCATATTTTGAATATCCTGGTGGAATCTCTCTCCATGCCCATCACTTTCTGCACCACAGTTTTCTGGGAAACAATCTAGATGTGAATGTAGAAAGTGGACTTCTAATGACATTGCATCCTAATTTCTGGTAGCAAGAAAGAAGATTCCCAACAAGGTCTCTATAGTTTTCTGCTCTTTTGTTACCAAGGTATTCCAAGAAGCTTTTTCATTACCTTCTAGAATGTTGTCAAATTCAGCATCTTTGAAAAGATTCTTAATTTGAGAACCCACAAAAATTAATTTTCATATGAGTAAGTCTGGGAATTTTTTGTTTTAAACAACCGAAAGCACGTCCTTCTTTGTCCATAGCTTTTGCCAAGTTTTTCATAAGCCCCAGTTTTATGTGGCGTGGTGGCAGTATTACCTTTTGTGAATCAACTAATGGAATGTCAGTAACACTTTTTGCTCCTGGTTCAAAACCCAGTCTTGGCGGCCAAATTTTTATTTTGTAATGTTGTAATTGCGACTGTCCCACTCACAAACAGAACAGCAATATTTGGTATACCCTTGCAGCATACCAAGTAAGATAGCTATCACTTTTAAGTCTCCACAAATCTGCCACTTATACTTGTTATATTCTATAGTTTATTGCAATACATTCATGTTACTGTAATTTTCCTTCATGAACAGCATGGGCGATTGGAATTGATGGCAATTTATTTGCATTGTGGAATAGCACAGCCTTTAGACTAAATTTCGAGGCGTCAATAAAAAGTCTCCAGTCACTAGGATCATGGGGAATGTGTAAAACACTCATTAAACCGTCAATGTCCTTGCAGGCAACCAAATCATTTTCCATGTTGAAAAAAGGTATAAAATCTTTTTGACGACTTCGATACATGGAAACATTTTCTTGTAGTAAATTCCATTGTTGTAATGGAGATGCCAAAAGCTCCGCTTTCGCCTTTGACAGATCAAGGTCTCTTATAAGATCACTTTATTCGCGTTGTTTAATTTTGTGTGGTTCATCACCGGACACTTCGGTAGAAAAATCGGGATCTTGTGATGTTGATGGCTGGACTAAGTCGTCATCTACATTATCTACTGATTGTTCGTCAGAATCAAGACTGTATTCTTGAAGTGGAATAGTAATAGGTAGTTCATCACTATAGGGAACCGGGCGAATGGCAGATGGTAAATTGGGGTATTGTATTACCTCCTTTTTTTCTTGCTAATACCCTGTCTAATAGGAAGTATCACGCAAAAATAACAAGCCGTAACATGATCTTTAGGTTCTCGCCAGATCATGGGCACGGCAAAAACCATTGAATGTCCTCTTCCACTTAGCCAACTGCAAAGATTGTTCACACAATTGCTGCAACATATATGAAGTGCCCATTTTTTGTCTTCATCTCGAGTTGTGCAACCAAAATACAACTGGTACGCCTTCTTAATTCTGGGAGTAAAATTATGTTTTTGACGCGCAAAAGTTACTTCACTACAAATATAACAAACGTTGTTAGGTGTATTTATACAATCTCGTGGCATATTTTCAAAATAGCACTATTTACTTTTGAAAATGAGCGCTTCATGCACAAGGTACAAATACGACTACCTCGGAATGAATATTAGTTTTAGTGACAACTAAAGAGGTAGGTAGTTAGCACGGTCAGTATAATATGTCTATTGTTCGTAGAATTCTTATTCTACCTGTTGTTTGTGATAGGACCGACCATAAATTAGGGTTTATACCTGCGATACATTTTATTATCTGTATTGAGAGAACCAGAGCCAACTTAAAATTTTGCTTTTTATATTGTTATTTAGCATGACGAAGTTAATAAGAATTGGCTATTTTTACTCCCGGTACATGTAGGCTGTCGGCTAGTGAATAATACAATATTTATTTAACGATTTAAACGTCGTATTTGGCATATTATACTTCTCTTCACAATAATTATTATTTGGAACAAAATGAGTGATAGTGCGGAAGATTTTATTCCTGGTACTCCTCCGGAAATCAGGGAGCAAGCAATTGCTGCAACTTTAGATTTATTACCAGCGAAATCTAGAAAATTGTACGAAAAAGAATGTGATTTACTTATGCACTGGTGTAAGCAGAAAACTGTGAGTAACATATCTGAGTCTGTTCTTTTGACTTATCTATCTGAAAAAGCAAAAACTTTCAAATGTTTATGTTTCTGGTCCAAGTTTTCGATGCTTGAAGCAGTTTTGAATGTAAAGAATAATGTAGATATATCCAATTATCAAAAAGTAAAAGCTTTTTTGAGAAGACCACTGGGTATAGTGCTAAGAAATCTAAACATGTCGACCGTTTTCTACTAGAAGCACCAGATGAAAACTTTTTAATGTCGAAAGTTGTATTAATAATAGGCTTGGCGGGCGCTTGTCGTCGAGAGGAAGTTTACAATATGACCATTGATGACATTGTGAGAAAAGACCAGCATGCAGCTGGTTATTAAAGTACCCTGATTCGGAGACCCACATTGAAAGGACTTTTACTGTAATTGGTGAAACATTTAATGGAATAAATCCACTAAATCTTTACGATAAATGTGCAGCTATTCACCCTACTCATATAGCCTAAATACTTTAAGTTATCTAATCCTGAGCAATACACAGGTCACAGCTTTAGGAGATCTTCAGCATCACTATTAGCTGGTTCCGGAGGTGATATTCTTACTTTAAAACGTTATGGGGGATGAAAATTTTCAACAGTTGCTGAGGGATGTATAGAAGATTGCATCCAGAAAAAAAAAATTTAAAAAAGATATTTTCAAGCAATACTGCAGAAATGACTATGTGTGCCGATGTAGTCGTTGGTGAAAATCAGACCAACCACGATATTAATATAAATGAATCCAATATTTTTCCCACATGTGAACATATAATCCCGGAATAAATATAAATATGTTAGTAACAGTACTATTCATATAAATTGTCGTTAAACTATGAATAAAGTTGTTTATGAAATTTGTTAGTAATTAATAAATATTTGATGTAAGAACTTTAATTTGTTGTATGTGACTATTAAGGTGGCCATTGCCTAGAAAGAGACATCCGATAGGGAAATATTTACTATTTTTGGCCATAACTTTTTTTTCTTAGTACGTATATTAAAAAAAACTATAAAACAGTAGAACATTAACAAGAGTATTAATATGAATTTTCACTCAATAATTTCAGTAGTTTGCAAATTAGCTAGATTTAAATTTAAAAATTATGCTAATCTTCCTAGTTCGTAGTTTTAAATTAAACGGCTTTGCAAACCACTGACATTATTGAGTGAAAATTCATAGTAATAGTCTTATTATGGTTCTACTTAGGTAGTCTTAAGGCGCGTTTACACCAAAGTCTTCCACTAAGTTTTCCACAAGTTGCGGCAATTGCGGCGGTTTCCCGCGGAGTGTCGGTAAAGATCAAAGAAAGTTGACAACTAAAAGTGGAAGATTTGTTGCTGCGCGCTTTGTGCAAGCAACTTGTAGGAAACTAGAGGAGAACTGTTCCCCCTCCACGCGCCCCGGACGTCGGGCGCTAGCATCCCCCCGTCAGTGCACGTGTGTACTTCAGCTGCAGGTGTTGTCGGTAATTTCGTGTGTGTTTTCGTTGTGTTTGTGTCAAGATGGACGGCTGTAGTGAGAACGAATGGACCAGGACCATGTCACTGCCACTGTACCTATCCCTAGCCTTCAACGATTCTTTGACAACAAGTTTTCCACTCGTTGCTCTAAATTTGAGAAGAGCAACTTTTAGTTTTCTACAAAAAATCTTCCACTTGTTGCACTAATTTGAGAAGAGCAGCTTTTAGTTGACAACTTTTAGTTTTCTACAAACAATCTTTTGTCAACTATTAGTTGTCAACTTTGGTGTAAACGCGCCTTTATAGTTTTTTTAAATATATCTACGACGAAAAAAAAGTTATGGCCAAAAATAATAGATATTTCCCTATCGGATGTCTCTTTCTAGGGAATGGCCACCTTAAGCTTTATTTCACACTGCGAAATATAATTTCTTTGTCCACGACTATTAAATAATGTACTCATTATGTATGTGATTTCTCAAGGATAATGCTATCCATTATTCCCTGCAGTGAATAATGATTTCATTATTCACTGATTGTAGTGAATAATGAGGACAGTCAGTTGTTTATAAGAAATGACATTAGTGACTTTTTATGAAAAATTTAAAATATCAAAATTGCAGCAACCAAAAAACAAGTGTTGTCTTTCTATGTTTTCTAGGAAGCACTCAAATGGTACATGCAGAAGAGGTACTTTAATGAACAGTCAAAAGCTACATTAGTAAGTTTTTTCAAAGCATCATCTATTAGCAACACGCGGCAATCCCTTGTTTTTGAAACCATTTAAAAAGCGTATTCTGTAATTAATTTGAAACGTCAAAATTTGTGCGATTTCAACGCCAACGTTATTTACGATAATTTTACATATTAGGGACTCAAGAAGAGTAATATAATTAAATAAATTGATACTGACAGTGAAAACTAGATTTCTTTGACACCGTCAGAGATACAGGAAGCTGCAAAAATCGCCTCATTAAACTTGTTACCCGAAAAATCGAAAAATTGTATATGGTGACTTATGAATCTTTTTTAAATAGGAGAAATTGAATGACGATGAATTAAATATTAAATTTTTATTTATTAGTCGTGGACAAAGCATAGTATTCTACTCGCATATAATGGCTATTATTCACTCTGGTGATTTACGACACTCGCCTGCGGCTCGTGTCTTAAACTTCACCATCGTGAATAATAGCCATCATTATATGCTCGTTGAATAATATACTATTATCACACTTTTTTCTTTATTTTTCTCTTGTCAATAATGACATTGTTTTGATTCATTGAAACTGTCAAATAAATGTCATTTTAGGATATGGCGTTTCGAAAGATCGCCAAAATACGTTGGCATTCACTATTACAATATGCTTCCTGAGGATATAAAAAATGCAACTTCGACTAAACAATTTAGAAATAATCTTAAAAAAAAAAAAATACAATCAATACAGTATATACACTGGACGAATTCAAAGTCGTTGTACAAAATACTTAGGTTATACATCTTATATACTTTTTATCCTGTATTTTATTATTATTGTTTTTTTCAGTGTTTCATTATGGTAAAATTATTTATTTAGTGTATTACTGTATTTTCTGTGTTATTTATCAAATACTAATTCATATACTATAGTGTATTACAATGTCTTTTATACAGATTTACTGTAACTTTAATTTATATTGACAATACTCATGCAAAATATCTTTGTAAACGAAGGCTGATGAAATAAATAAATAAAAATAAATTTAAAAAAAAGCAACATGTTTTTTTACAATAAATAATTTTTATAATATTTTAGACCTTGCATATAAACTTCCAAAAAATGCAATAGACGATTTTTTATTTTATGCCTCTAAGTGACCAAGCATTTTAAGTCAAGACATACAGGGTTTTCCATTTGAAAAAATTAATTTATGACAGTTTAAAAATACAATAATTTGAATCATCGTGGAAGACACCCTGTAGAATTGAGTTCAACTTTGTACTCCTGCATGTTTTAACTTAAATTGTTTCAGTTATCAATTACCTACACCCTGAAATCCATATAAACTTCCTTCGACACGAATTTTTCTAATACCGTCGAAGGAAGGAGGTCGCTGTGTATAAAATTAAAAAACTCGTAACATGAAACATTGTTGACAATCGTTTGTAATGAATGTTAAAAATAAACCATAAACTAGAGTTGATTATCACAGTATGTATAACTAATTAGTAAACCAGATTTTATCTCCGTCAGTATCTGTCATTAAGTTTTTTGTAGTACCACAAATGATCTAAATTAACTCTCTCCTATACTTCCAAATTAGGCAACCTTTTCATCACTAAATGGAAACATTAATATTACTTAGTATCTGTATATGAGTAAGGTTAACAACACAGCTTGTTACAGTTTAGGTGTTAAAAAACGAGTTGAAAGGAATTTCATTTGCCTTGTATTACGTAACAAAAAGTGTAAATCTTGTTACTATGGTGTTGTAAGTTATGATCTAAATAACCTAAACGCGAACTAATTTATAATTGAGAAATAGCCTCCAAACATATTTCGCCAAAAAAGAATATTATATAACTTGGAAACATATCACGCTATATTAGAATGGTATGTTAATAAATTGTGTATAACCCTGCTAGATACATTTTTTATGGCCTTTATATAGTATGTTGAAGTTAATGTAGCGTGGCATGTATAATCCAGCTGAATATTCCTTTGTACGAAAATTGATTTTGAGAATGTGTCTATCTATCTCTTAGGCGATAAATATGAGGTCAAAATGAGATAAAGTTAGCTTAGGCTTATGGTAAAATTATTTTAAAAATCAAACCTTAAAAACGGGTATGTTATAATAGAGACTAGATTAGACAAAATTATAGAAATGCAGTGTCGTAGTTTTTTGTTGGTTGGTTTTGGTGGGTTTGAAATTTCAATTAGTCTCGTCGGAAAACATGAAATTTCTAAATGTTCATAACTAAATAAATATATCAGCAGGAAGGCTTCCTAATGTCTATATCGAAAAATCGAAATTGACATTTTCACGGCATCGTTAATTGCATGGGCGAAATCAAAAATTCGAGCCGACAAAAGTGAACGAAAAATAGCATTTTTTGACACTTCGCGAATTCTATTTGTTCCATTAATATCGCTAGTACGTTAATAAACGGAAAATCCAGAAGAATAGGGAGATTTTAAATATAATAACAAAATCGTCAGAACTGCACCTTGACATTATTTTAACAATTTTCTTACAGATTCACCAGTTTCTGGCAACGTTTAATCCCCGACCTAGACTTAAGGATTTACCTTTGATTAAAAATTAACGCGGTTGACCGCCCGCCCCCACTTCCCTCCCCGGAAGCGTATTTTGTCAGCAGATCTATGTACTTTTCAGCTAGAATTTTCTCTGCACCTTATCATTTTTAATTTTCGTAGACAGCTCTTAGACTACAGGGGGTGACAAAAATGTAACCAACAAAAAACTACGACACTGCATTTCTATAATTTTGGTATGTCTGTTTGTCCGTCCTCCTGTTTATAACAGCACAGTTCTCTCATTTTAATAAAAATTGAGAATTAATTTGGTATACAGCGTAAATAGTGTAAAGACCCAAAAAAAAAAGAATTATTTTTTAAATTGTGTGAAGTGAACCCCAAAAAATGAAAAATATGCATATGTATATAAATCTGTTGAAAGAGTAATGTAGGTAACGCTTTCGTGATAAAAATAATTAGCAAATGGCTTAAGCGATTTCTAAGAAGTCTTTTGCAAACTATGTGTGTTGTGGTCTAGTCTAGTTAAACTGAGTAAAAATCGGAAAGAATTCCGAAAATATGCGCGATTATGGCGGATGCGCCAGTTGGAGCCAAATAGTTCGGTATTTTCAGAGGAGCTGATACTGAATCTGATGTCAAGAGTTTAAGCTTCGAAATGGCGAGTTCAATAGGGCTGCCATAGACACATATACATTGACATAACAACCATTCCCTACGAAATTGTCATTTTTTGTTTGAACGTCTCATTCCACAAGCTCCCATATATTTGTTGGCACCATTCGAAGGTGGTGTTAAAAAATATATAAAACTTTGAGGTCTTCGCTTCTAGTATATACACCAAATCGCAAGTTTCTGTGCTCTTACCAGTTACCAGTTTACTTCACTTATTTTCCCCCATTTACCACTATTTAACCCCCAACCATTCAGCGAACCATCTCAAAATACAATCTAGTTCCAAATGTCGTTATAATAAATACGTGTACTAAATTTCAATCAATCACTTTAATAATAGAGTGGGTGTGGTAGAGGGGATGGGAAATATTATAAAGAAATCTGAGGCCTTCGCTTCTAGTATATACACCAAATCGCAAATTTCTGTGCTCTTACCAGCTTGCTTTACTTATTTACTCCTATTTACTTCCAAACCCTTCACCGTATAAGTTTTAAATACAATCCAGTTCCAGATCATCTTTATGATACCTATGTGTACAAAATTTCAAGTCAATATCTTAAGCCGTTCCAGAGAAAACGTGCGCTCAAAAAAGTTAGATCGACAAAAAAAAATATTGGAAATTATTTTCACGATTACTTGTACTTCCACTTCACTGTGAATGAGTAATGTAATTAATATAGTTTCAAAATACTGTGAAGAGGATCTTACACAATGTTCAACAAATACTCAAAACATTTATAATCCAGCGAATACTTAGTACAATGTTTACATCTAGTTTTGCACTAACGTTGATTGATTGATTGATTTTCCAGCGTAAGGTGGGCATTGCTGCCACTTTCGGGCATCCATGGAGGTTCGTTCTAACACGCAGATTGGTCGTCCGTCGAACACGCCCAACGGACGGCCAAACCGCGTACCGGAACCAAATCTCCGATGTTTTATATACCCCCGGACCGGTTACGTACTCCGGGTTGAACATTGGACATGCTTGTTGTCAACAGCGAGAGCCGCATGACCCATGGGGAGGGAATACAAGATGGGAAATTTAGGTGTTTGTGAGATGCTTCTTTTAAGTTTCCATTTGTCATCATCGGCTGGGGTGAGCAGGTGTTTGCGAGAGGCTTCTTTTCAGTTTCCATGCTTCATCTCCTTATGTTTCTTCTTCTAAGTTTTCTGTTTCTGAATCTGGCAGCTTCTATTTTTTCATTTTTTATTGTTTTTACTTATTAACCGTTCCACAGGTAAATATACATTTACGGTGGAGTTACTGGGAAGGGCCCTATCTCGCGGTAATAATATTTTTTGCGCGTTATGAAAAAAAAGGTCCGAAGGAATAGTTTGCTTACCCTATGGGTATGCCGTTTCTTTGAGACAATCGGTTAAAAAGATAAATAAATAAACCAATGCTAATGCTACAATAAACAAACAAACAAAATTATTTCCCTTCATTCACATCTGGCTGACTAACTGTTTATATTGCCCATGTTGCTCTCCCTACACCATACACTTGAAGAAGGGGCGGGTCGCAGAGTATAAATTCTACGACCTTCCAACTGTAGTGCACTAATACAGACACTGTTTCTGTTTACTTTTATTTTTAGGGACCATTAGCAAACGCGTTTCATTAATTTTCAATTATTATCATTAATTCGATGCGTGCTTTGCTCCTCCACCATTACGCCTCACGCACATTTTTCTGACTTAAATTTATCGAGTTTAATGAAGTTTTAACCGGTTCTTTTCGTGTTTTTTCCCTGGAGCATTAACACACACGTGCGCTCTTGACCGCACCCCAACTAGAACTCCACATCTAGTTTTTCACTAACGTTGAATGAATATTCAAATATTTGTAGAACAAGAAAATATGTTTCTTGATATTAACTAAAATATGAGAAATATAAGAAGTTCGTCAATAAATAAATATGCGAGCACAAGCAAGGTATTCTTAACCGTTATATTACAATAAAACGACAATGGGCACAATATGCTACCCTGCAGTATTTCTATTTAATGTCCTTGTTTCTACTGCAGTCGCGTACAACATAAGTGCAAGCAACGATCGCAAAAAAATCAGGGCCATTAAAAATAGCTACATAATAGAAACGGCCTATCTCCACCGCAGCATGTATGAAGGCATATGGAATTTCTTATGAATTATTTAATAACTAATACAATAACAGATACAAGTACGCAACATGCGCATTGAATGTAAATGTCTCTTCTGTGGTAGCGCTATAAAATTATCATACTTTGTAATAAAATTATTATTGTACATTGTCTGTATGCTCTCCGTATTATTCCTCTAGCTAAAACCATGAGGACCGTTTGAGATTTAAATTTACTGCATCAAATCTTGTTACAAGGAATCCAAGTTTTTTCACCGATTATAATAATTTATAATAAAAGGAAATTTTCAATTCGACTGGTATATGTGTTTCTTTAACATCCCCTCTAAGTTGGTTCTTAAAATTGAACTTTTGAAATTTTGTCCGTCCACCTTACCAATTAGTTCTTTTGGACGAATCTGGTTCAAGACCTGCTTATTGAGAAATTATTTTAATTCTAAAATTATTTCCGAGAAGCGGTTCGGATTCCACCATTAACTGTAGGGCCCCGTTTCTCTTTTCCTAACACAATTATCCAGGATTTTCATGGAGCTACCGCGGCGACTTGAGAAAACGAAAGTATTTAATTAGATTTATTTAAAGGAAATTAAATTATAAGCATATACAGTTTGTCCCACTTTTCACGGTAGCACCTACGTAGCTCAGTTATTAATAAGTCGATTTATTTTAAACTTGCTTAAGTTATACACCTCTTGAAGGTAACTAAAAGCGCATATACCTATTTAATTTATTCCATAGACGTGCGGTCTAAGGGGGTAAAAATGGGGTAAATTTTCAGGTAAATTGTATTAGAGATTTTTTTTTAAGATTACCACCATATCATAGGGCATCCTTTAAAACCCTTTTGTGTCAAATTTTGTTAAAATATCTCTAGTAGTTTTAGAGGTATAAACAGATACATGTGACGTTTTGTCAAGTATTAATGGCCTTTAACTCGAAACTAGGTGAATTTAGAAACAAAATTATTTCATATTTTTTGCTACAAATTTGAAGTAATAGTCAAAAGTATCTTCGTATTCGCCAAAAACGCTAAGAAAATTCTGTCCATTTATACGGGCCCTATACAGTTTACTTGTTTTAAATTTAGTCACTTTTGAAATCGTAAACAAAATTATTAACTTGACAGTAATGGCGACCTTTATAGTTTACTTGTGTCATTAATTGTTGTTTAAATTATTATTCAGACCTGTAGAATGGAATGATGCATTCTTTGCACTTCCACGTTCCGGGAAAATTCAAACCAATTTGAAAAAACTTTTTTATTTTCGGTTTTTTGCTCTAGCGGCTAAAATAATGAAAATACAGAAAAAAGTTTTCAACAAAATTTGTAGCTCGTCTCTTTTTCTACAAAAAAGGTCTTTACAAATTTTTACTTAATCCGTTTAGGAGATAAATTCAGTTTTCGACTTATAGTTTTGAGCCGCTCAAAATGCGCGGAAAATGAGAATTCTCCGGGAGTTTCGTACGACCGGACACATCGATCGATAATTCTTACTATTCAGAGCAGCTATAAAAATGAAAGTAACACGAAATGTAGAGAAAAGTCTCAGCTTTAATGTGGATCTAATCACAAAATTCATACAAATTTTTATCATAAAGAAAAAAGTGTTAGAAGCTGGCTTAGTAAACTGTATACAGTTGATTTATTTATATCTTTGAGCCTCATGCATCCTGCCTATTTCTCCCGTAACAATGGGTGCTTTTTCACTGCATGGATTCGATTCCACGCACTTTAGTCTATATTTTGTGAAAATTTCATTGAAGAATGTTAAAAAACAAGTAAGTTGTATATGTTTTACTATATAATTGTGCATTTTCTGAACGTGTATGAATAATGTAGGCAAATTCAAAAAGTACAGCACGCATTTAAAAAACTCTAAAGTCATACGAAAGAACATGTTTTATTGTACTTATAATCCAAAAATTAAAACTGTGCTATTATTATTAATTAAGATATAGCGAATTGAACTCCAAAATTTGGAGGTGATTGATCGATGAGAAATATACCCTCTACTTTTATAGCAAGGCATATTTTTCCAACAGAAGTAATTGCAATAAAATGTTAATTGGATTAATATATCATTATATATGAATATGTAAGCAAAATGAATTATCATTCTAACGACTCCCGCCAAAGATATGAATAAATCTGTGGATCAACTGTACAAAGTTTACTAAGCCAACTTCTGACACTTTTTCTCTATGATAAAATTTTTAATGAATTTTGTGATTAGTTCCACATTAAAGCTGAGACTTTTCTCTATATTTGATGTTATTTTTATTTTTTTAGAGGCACTGAATAGTAAAAATTATCTATCGATGAGCCCGGTCGTACGAAACACCCGCAGAATTCTCATTTTTCGCGCATTTCGAAGCGACTTAAAACTATAGGTGAAAAACTCGATTTATCTTGTAAACGACTTGAATAAGACAAAAATTTGTAAAGAGCTTTTTTTAGAGAAAGAGACGAGCTACAACTTAGTTGGGAACTTTTTTCTCTATTTTCATTATTTTGGCCGCTAGAGCAAAAAAACCAACAATCAAAAAGTTTTTCCAATTTTTAAAAAATTATCCCGGAACTTGGAAATGCAAAGAATGCATCATCTCGTTCTAAAGGTTATTTATTACCTACTTAAATTCCAGAGATGATCCTTTTATTAATTTTTGTTACTCTAAATGGCTAATTTGCCTGTATTATTAAACGTTAGTAAAAATAAAGTTTGGCGTTGTCTAAGAAGAAACAGACTAAAAGCTTTTAAGCCGAAATTTTTACACACTCTAAAGAGGTTGATGAGGAAAGAAGGCTAGAATATTGTTTATGGTTACAAGGGGAATATTTGAATGATCAGAATTTTAATAAAAACATCATCTTCACTGACGAAGCCACATTTTCAACTAGTGGGGTTGTGTCGTCACAGAACACTCATTGAGCAGCTGAAAATCCGCATTGGGTAATAAATTGTAAGGACCAATACGTAGTCAAGGTCAATGTCTGGTGTCGCATTTTGAATAATACATTTTTGGGTCTCGTTTTTTTTGGAAAATTTAAATGCCGAAACTTTTCTCAACCTCTTAAATAATTATCTTGATGGATTTTTAATGGACCTTCCACGATTGCAAATGGTAAATTTAATTTTCCAGTTGGATGGGGCCTTGTCTCACAATTCAATTGTTGTTAGAAATCGTCTAAACCTTAATTTTCCTCAAACGTGGATTGGAAAGAACAGTCCATTACATGAGTGGCCTCCGCGGTCCCCAGATATCACACCAATAATATTGTGTTTTACTACTGTTTTACCACTAACGACCGAAAAGACTTTATCTATAAAAATACTAGTTTCCAATCTTCACATTCTTTCGGTAATCTGCAAATCAGTTAAGGAAACATCGACTCTGAACCGACTTACATTGTTTGTGAAACAGCAGGATGATTTCACACTTGATAATTATGATATTCCGTATTACGCCTTGGAATTCAAATCCTGCACACTCAGTATATCCCATTTATAGTCATATATAATTGTACCACGCACGCTATGTTATTTTTAATATTAGCTAATATATAAGGCGTATAATTTTCCTAACTGTTCACCATAGATTGACCGTGTTTGGGTCACGATTCTAGATAATTTCATATCGAGGTGAGAACTGCCTGAAAATGGTACTTAAATTAAATAAGAAGAAAATCAATCACGTAAATTGCATCAGATCACTTCCTAGACTAGTTTTTCAATATCGGCCGTGAATCATTTCTGAAAATTACTTATAATCTTCGAGGAATTTAAGAAAATACATCGATAAACTCTTTAGCACCGAGGAGATTTCTCCGTTGTATGTAATTTGGCTTTTCGAAGTCTATGTTATACTTGAAACGAAGGGGACGTCATGATTTCAAATACCTAATAGTTGTAATCCTGAGGTTACGACGTAGTATAATTTATACGTCTCGATGAATGTTCAACACAGAAAACGCCGTGATGTTTCCAACATTATTGCTCTAGTTGTCAAAGTTGACAAAGAACTTATTTATATACCAATTAAAAGCATAGTTATAGTTGTACAGTGGGACAATACATCGCATTCACTCTATTTGCGATTTGTATTCAAATAATTACAGAAGAGAGTTAGTTATAACGTTCTATGAAATAGCAGGAATATTTTACCTGTAGTTTCTATACTAGCTGGTTTAAGATTGAGTACCAACTATTAAGCTTTATGTTTATAAGAGTGAGAATATGGTGAATATCTGAATATTCTCATGCATTGAATGTTGGAATTAAATCATTTTGATGAAAAGTCTGTTCGCTGATAGAATCCCGGTTGTATAGGAAGATCGTCCGGAGCACTATGCTTCCTTGACTTTATTGAAATATTGTTTGTAAACTAATCTGAAACCTAAATTCTGATCTTTGTGGTCAAGTTGAGACCGACGTGTGGCATTTCTATTGTCCAACAGCAAGTGTGCGCAACGCGTATCGTCATCGAATGCGGCTGACTATTTCAGAGGTGGGTCGATTTTCTTGGAAGTCGGGTATAGCAGATACTTATTTCAGTTGGTGCCTAACAAGGCAATTTAGTCTTGTTCTGTTGTTAAAATAGTAAACATGCATCCTTGTAAATATTTAAATCCACAGTCACAGCAATTAGTTTTGAATTTGTTGGAATATTTTCAAAAGGAAAATGAAAATGATGGGCTTTTATTGTCAATAAAAACTGTTCAAAGACGAGTGGGTGAGGCTTTAAAAATCGATGAGACTGTAAGAGAAATCGCTAAAACGACAAAGGAAATGTGGAACTTCTAGCTTCGGTTAAATGGAATCGCAAAAGTCCAAAACTGAGTAACACGATGCTGTAAAATATGAAATAAAAAATGTTATTTACGATATGGTGTCTGATCATAAACATGTATTCTTGGCTATCCTTTTGGAAGAGCTAAAATCTAGAGCAATAGTTGATATTGGCCGTACTAGTTTTTATAATGTGATTAAAAAATTAGACTTTTCCTTTGAAAAATTTAACTACAGAAAAGTACTGTGTGAAGACCACAAATTTATCTATCTAGAGTTTTTATGCACATACGTAAAAAATGTGAATAGTAATGACCGCAAAAATGTAGTGTTATTAGATGATACTTGGATCTTTAGCAGAGGGGGATTAAAACGCCCTTGGCAAGATGATTCCAGTAAATCGAAGATGAGTCGTACAGCTACTGAAGATAAAACATTTATAGTTGTACATGCTGGATATATTCAGGGCTTTGCTGAAGATGCGAGTTGAGTTTTCTCCACCAAGAAGAAGTTAGCAGATTACCATGACAACATGAACTCTGAAAATTTAGAATAGTAGCTGCCAGAGACTTTTGCCGGAGTTACAAAATCCAAGCGTTATTGTTTTAATACCACACTCGGATTGAAGAAAAACAGCCAACCCGATCTTCGGCGAAAGAAAATAATACAAACCTGGTTAAAGACCAAGAACATAGATTTCAGTGGTACCGAATTACTCCAAATAGCTGAAAGACAACACTATGTTGTCGACAATTTAATTAGAAAGCATGGACATGAAGTACTACTACTTCCACCATACCACTGTCAGTTCAACCCAATAGAACTTGTTTGGGGAATTTGTAAGGAGTGTTACGACAAACACATCGGGAAAGATGGTTTTAGTAACGAAGCCGTTCTTCTATGTGGAATAAGTCTCAAGCGCCGTGCTCAATTTGGTCCAAGTATGTAAATCACAAAAATAAATTGATTTTAAAGACATATGTTTGAGAGGTCCACTCACTAGAAATGTTAATAATGAAAGCGACGATGAGGACTCGGAATAATTAGACACTGACGAAGAATACTAAATTTATTTATTGATCTTGTAGTAGGGTATTTGTATTTCACTGCCATATTTGTTTTATATAGGGTTCGGCATAATTAGTATCAAGTACATATTTTTATTTTAAGATTACATATACTTATTTAACAAGATTCTGATAAAGAATAGAAAAGATTGAGCTGCAACTATTTCAGTGTATTTATTTTGTATATTTGCTCTATCATATTTTTACTTGAAACCAAAACAATTCAATATTATAAGTTATTTATTTAACTTAAATTACTATAAATTTACAATACATGTATTATATAGCTTATAATTCAATTTCCTTTAAATAAATCTAATTAAATACATCAAGTAAAATATAAAACAGACGCTACTGCTCATTCGAAAACACCAAAGAGCCTACGACATCTTAGTTCAGACGTTGGTGACGTCATACCGGGACTCTATCAGCGAACAGACTTTAGCAAATACTTAATCAACAATGTATCATTATGTAAATTAAGAAACTACCAGCAGTAGTGGAAAAGAATGTATGTATATTTGATATATGCACTTATGAAACAACATGTCATTGTTCAATAATTTGTGTGGAAGAGTTTTAAGTTTTTATACTTTAGCTGTTTCGTTCTTAATATCTGCTGGTTATAATAAGTTGCAGTAAGGGACTCCCCATGCAAATACTTATGTTAAATTGACTCACCTTGCATGAGGAGAGAGATAATTTAACCTGTTTGTGGTATTTACCTAGTCCGGACTGACGAAGGCCAAGAATCCGGAAACTGCAGTATACGAATGAATATTTGCCACAGATAATTTGTCCTGCTGATAATTATTGCAATCTATTTATTTTGTATTGCATATTTTAAAATAATGTGAATTTCAATATACTTTGCGACAATGTATCACTATTTAAATGAGCTCTTTGCAATGCTGTATATTCAGAAATTGTAAACATACATCGACACTCCACTATATACTAATTGATCATTATGAAAGGTAGTATTTGGATTATTTCTACGTTTGTGGATTCCTATTGCTTCTAATATGTATAGTTTTCTAGATTTTGTTGCATAAAGTAAATCATCCAATAGATCTATTGAGGGGAATTTATCGTCAGTTTCTTAAAAATGGTTCGCAAAATTTAATTTTACTATTTTGAAATGATTTGAAATGTTCAGTGTATCTTATATTAAATGCTTTTCCTGTTTGACCGATGCAACAGCTATTTCATTCTTCACAAGAGAGCTTATTGAAACCCTGATTTTTTATTCATATATATTTTCTATTTTTGGCAGGTTTAAATGCTATTTGATGGTTATCGCTTGTTATTTATGAAACTTTCTCTGACAATTGGCCAAAATACACACATTTTATCCCTGTTTCACTTTAATTTTAGGGTCGATTTTAATTATTATTGTAATAAGTCTAAGTGATCTATTTGCCGAAAAAGGACGCAATGCATGTTATTTATTTAAAAAAAAAACAGTTATAAAGATATTATATATTATATTACATATTACCTGTTGGTATATTATTTTGGACATCCAAGAATATGACATTTAGAGTGAAATGAACATATTACGTCTAATCAGATATAAAGATTTTGAAACAATGTGTTAACCTGTCTGCTACCTTTTATTCAGGTAGATTCCTGGGTACTTTACAATATGTCTATTAACATGTTCTAGTGCGTAGACATACATCATATCTCCAAATCTACGTTACATACATTTTATTTAGTGACATATTAAATAATATTAAAATAATTTTGCCCCTTGAATGAATTTCCTGATAAGGCTATTTTGACAGGTAAAACGTGTGTCAGCTCCCTATAAACTATTTTTATATACACATAATTTGTGGTTCACGGGCTACTAGAAACGAAGTTCAGATAGATTTTATCACTTTGCGGTATATTAAATATTTCTTAAAATAATTGTAACGCTTATATCACTTTTCTGACAAAACAATTTTGACAGATGTGACGTGTGCCTATTCAACATAAACTATTTTATGTACACGTGATTTGTGATTCACAGACTACTTTACATAAGCGATACCCAAATACATTGAATCTACTACTAAAGTCTAATCATTTCGTGTCTCGAAATCATAATACAGTCATAGAATACATAATATCTTGTATCAAATATATCATTTTTGAGTAACACCGTTATCGGCTACATCACGATTACCTGTGAGAAATTCTATCGATTCAAACTTCGTGGCAGCCCACTAACAAACAACATTACGTGTGTCAGAGAGCATGATGCACCATTTATGATAAGACGCAAGTTACCATACTGTATAAAACTGTAATAAAATAAAATTTCAAATCCGAAAAATCGCGAATCCGCAAGTTTACTATAGCCTGTGAACTGGACATTTTAAAAATCGCGGACAGATAACAAACTTCGCGCCATACCTTCCATCCTTTACAGTAGTATCTAATGAACCGATTAGGTCGCAGTTTACAGCTTAATGCCCTCCCTCCCTTCTGTTTGGTTCTTATTAGTTGATTCATGTTCGCCACTGGGTCCAATATCGCCACAACGTAGCAATTGCAATTGTAAAACAATGACAATTTTACTTAATTTAGCACGTTGTTATGCCTCTTACAAAAATAAAGTGTTTCAATACCAATATTTCAAAATTTTAAATTCTATTCACTTTTGTTTCACAATATAATTTAGAGTAAACGGCATCTTAATTTAAATATTCTGTATCTTTTTCACCATCAGTACTTTTGTAAGGCATATTCGGCTTAATCATATTTTAATCACTGATATATAGAGCTAAATTATGTAACATATATAACATACTGTATAGAACTTTGCCCTTTTAAAATTGTTAATGCCTAATCATTCGAAAATATGTCTTGCCCATCGAGTGTTATAATGCAATAAGTTAAGTTCTGCCTGTCCCATGGATTATTTAAGTTTATTTCCCCATTCCTAGACACATCAGTATTTTCTACGAGTTGAGGAATTTAAAACATTTTGTCCATTAAAAGACAAAGACCGTTAATAATTATTATTATACATGGTTTTCAATCTCTTAGGTTCTCATAGGTGCATTCCTAAAATTTCTATTGAAATTTATGTTAGCCGGCCTTTAAATAATCTTCAATATACTAAGCTTAAGGAATAAAGAAGATCTGTGGTATAAAAAATCCCATTACATAATCTTAACTAAATAATAAGGTCTAGATTTCTCATCTACCTATAGAACAATGAGTCTAATTACCCAAAAAAATTCCAAGCTCCTGGGATATAGTAGATGAGTAATGTTATGTATTTTCATGGTTGATTTAAACTGAACTGATTATGGATCCTGAATTTCTTAAGTAACGTTAATATCTCTTTCACCATGTATGCCATTGAGTGACCACATTGTATATTTTGTTTAATAGCAGTTAATATTTTTATATGAATTTTATTTCATATTTTTTTCTTTTTCAGGTAAGTCATCGTTTTGAAATACACCAAGTTGCAGCGGTATGTATATGCATAATTTTAATTTGACATTCCATGGAAGAACTTGATAAAATATAAAAAACGATACAGCTTTGCGTAAATAGAACACATTTGCAGAATTTAGTAATTAGGTGTTTTCACCAGTGATGCAAAATTTCATTTTGTAAGTTTCAATTTCAATTTGAAACTTCTGAAAGTTTCAATATACCCTCATAAATTTCTGAAATATCTGAATTTTATGAAAGTTTCAGATTAACCTGAAAATTACCACATTTTTGAAACTTTCAACGAAAGTTTCAGCTGCAAAATCTGTATTTACATTACATAAAACGAAATTTCGCACGGTTTTTTAAACTTGTTTTCAACCAATGATGATTAAAGTCTAATTTTGACATTTACTTTAGAGGTTAGGTTAGCTGTTCTCTTAGTACAAGAATTCTGCTTTTCATTTCTTTCGTTCCTTTCTAGGTTCCTAGGTTCTATTATTTTTGCGTTAATAAGAAAAACTTATTTTGAATAAAAAAATATATCAATATGTAATATAATTTCACTGAGGTCATTGATTAATGACGTTGTAAAGGTAATGTATTGTGTTATAGTTTGGATTTTAATCTGAATCTACCAGGGACAGAGGGACCATATTCTTGAATCAGGGATTGGAAAGATGTGAATGTTTTATCTCTTTTCATCTCGCTACGTTTCCTTCTTTTCCTTTCTCCCGAAATAAACATTCTCTCCAATGGAGAATAGGGGTCCAGGAGATTTTGAAAATATATTGACAAATTATCTATTCGGGTATTTTGAAAAATGTGTTATTAGTTTTACTTTACACGAATATGATTTTAAGTTCTAATCTTATCAAGGAGAAAACAAAATATGTATTTTATATTAAAAAGAAACATTGAAAAGTAAAAATTTATGAGACTAGTTCCAAAGTGGGATTTATTTGTTATTAACCCTTGGAACTTAACAAAATTACGAATGTTATACAGAACTTAAGCTTCATATCATTTCATGAAATATTTTAATAAAATTCCTCTTAACATTCATTACATTGGGGAAATATTCAATTAAGTTTCATAAAATGAAAGTTTCAATGAAATTTCAAGTTTCATGATATTTAATATTTCATTTTATATTTTAGAAATTTTAGAAATTTCAGATGAATTTCGAAACTTTCACAAAAATGTCATTGAAATTTCACAAATTTTAAGTTTCATGAAATTTTGCATCTCTTAACATTATACAGAACTTAGGTTTCATCATTTCTTGAAATATTTCAATGAAATTTCACTTAACCCTAGTAGCACAACATATTGGACCAATATGTAATCCATATAGGACCAATATATGAATATTCGTCATATATTCATATATTGGTCTTATATGGATTACATATTGGTGCAACATTGGTGCTACTAGGGAACTTTCATAATATTAGGGAATTATTTAATTAAATTTCACAAAATGAAAGTTTCATTGAAATTTCATGAAAGTTTCATGATGCTTAATGTTTAGTTTTATATTTCAGAAATTTCATAAATTTCAGATGAATTTCGAAACTTTCACAAAAATGTCATTGAAAATTTCGCAAATTTCAAGTTTCATGAAATTTTGCATCACTGGTTTTCACTAGGTGCAAATTTGCTTTTTTGATATTATTAAAATGAAGTACTTGTTATACTAAAGCACTTATTGATATTTAAACAGCATTCTATCGTCCATCAAATTAAAATTTCAACAAATAAATAACATAAAGTTTTAGTAATTAAACGAGTACGCAAAACACGCAGTGACGTCATCGGTTATATTAGTTTCTTAAATCGCATTTAAAAATGGTTAAACACAACATTTTATTCACTTTATTTACGTTTTACATGTGATAAATAATTAACGCCTACCTAATACGGAATTTGTAAAAGCTACTTTAGGAAATTTATCTGCAAAATAACGTGTTTATAACACAAAATGACACTGGCAGTATAACTGATGGCGTCATGAGTGTGTAATGAATTGATGTAGTGTTTTTGGCGAAAAAATTTCAATACAAAATTAAAATGGCTTATTTTAAGGTATTAGTCGACTGTTTCTCAAAATTCAAGTGTTTTTAACTAAAATAAAGCATTATCCCCACAGTGAAAGTGAATTTAAAATTTGTGAAAACATCTAATTGCTGATATACCCGGAAAAAAAAATAAATTATATCTTGCCTTTCTGTTAATCCTGCAAATAGAAATAAATTCATGGTAAATGATACTCTAGATTATACAATACAAATCTAAAACAGGACTTATACATGGTGTTCTGTTTTGCAATATGCTTGATATTTTGCGTCCCTTGTTGGCGTTCGCTATGAACATCGTCCTATCATCAGGTGCCAATAAAGAGCTGCCGAGACTGTGAACTATTTTGGTACATGAAAGTAATTAACAACAATGTCAACGATCATAATTAGGTGGTCTAAACGTGAGAGTGACAAAATAAACATTAACGCGTATAAAACTGAAAAATCCTTAGAGTCTACGGCTCTGTTATTGCACAAAAGTGATAAGGGAAATAATCCTCTTAATATTAATAACCAAAAATACGTATTGTAAATATTTGCATTTTTTGTTTTATCACTTTTTTTCTTATATAGCAACAGTATCAATAGTAACACCATTGATAATATACCAAAACATTTAGTAAGCTTGTAACATTTCAATAACATAAAGTTGGCACTCAGAGTTAACACCCCAGATTCACACTAGGTCTGAAACGGCAACGTAAAGAGCGGTCGCGCCACCGCTGGCGGTGATTATCTTGTTTCAAGGAGTAGAAGAGGCCTGTCGGGTGGAAAGCGGCAGCTCGTGGCCCTTCCCTGCCACGGTGGTAAAACTCTTTCCCCCGGAAAACTCGACTTGGCATTGAACTGCTGCGATCAAAATTGGAAGGCGGTTAGTTTACACTGAATCATGATGATTGCCACAACCCGAATCGCGGCAGCTCTTGTGCATGTGCATTTCAGAGCCGTAATTTTTTTTTACATCGGAAATTCGATCCGGCAACGAGCTGCCGCTTTTCACCCCCGACAGGCCTACTCTACTCCTTGAAACAAGATAATCCCCGCCAGCGGTGGCGCGGCCGCTCGTTACGTTGCCGTTTCAGACCTAGTGTGAATCTGGGGTGCTAACTCTGGGTGCCAACTTTATATTCATTAACATTTCGACCTAAATACTTAATTAATCCCATCAATTTTGTAAAATAATCAATGGTTTTGGTTTATCTACTAGGATTTCTTTTGTTGGATCATGGTCCAAAATCACTTCTCCGTATCATTTCACATCTTTTGGTGTTTTACTTCAATATGTTTATGTTTTGTCTCCACTTCTTCTGTAAGTACTTTGATTATCTTCAAGAAATACTATTTGATTTAAATTTTCATCTATTTCGTTGACTAATTTTCTTTTCCACTGCATTCTTTCCCATGCTTCAATCAGAGGAATATATGCATCGTTAGTTGAACTTAATACCACATATGTTTCTTCCTTAAGGTGGCCATTCCCTAGAAAGAGACATCCGATGGGGAAATATTTCTTATTTTTGCCCATTGCTTTTTTTCTTAATACGTATATTTAAAAAAACTATGAGAGTACCTAAGTAGAACTATAACAAGACTCTTATTATGAATTTTCACTCAATAATTTCAGTGGTTTGCTAAATAGCTCGATTTAAAACTACGAAATTGGAAGATTAACATAATTTTTAAATTTAAATCGAGCTATTTTGCAAACCACTAAAATTATTGAGTGAAAATTCATGATAATAGTCTTGTTAGGGTTCTACTTAGGTACTCTTATAGTTTTTTTAAATAAACGTACTAAGAAAAAAAAGTTACGACTAAAAATAATAAATATTTCCCTATCGGATGTCTCTTTCTAGGGAATGGCCACCTTATCTATTTAACAGAACTGTTGCAAATGTTGATTACAAATTCACTTGCTGAGTTCCTGTAATAAATTTGTGCTGCACAATATAGTTGTGACATGGATTTTTTTTCTTTTTTCGTTTTAAACAGTGACCCAATATTTTGTTGATAGAGCATGTTGAACTTTGGTGAACACACCATTTTTTAAAAGTAACTTCCCTGATGCATAAGAAAAATATTTCAATTGTTGTTTCAATTTTAATATCAGACTAATATTTTAACTTTCTAAATTTCTTTCGATAATTCTTTTATCATATTTCCTATCATCAGATATTCCACTTACTCTATTACTTTTTGCCAGATGTACCAATATCTATTACCAAAAATGTAGGCTATTTGTAACCAATTCACTATTCTAGTTGGATTTATTATTTTCTTTCCCATTGGTTCCTTGATGATGTCGGTCAGAGGTTTTGAAGTGTGTTTCTCTGTACTATTAACCATTCTATATCGTCCCCTTTCCAATTAATATAGTTTAAAAATTATATGATTCGCGAATACGTGCTGAAAAGCGTATTTTACTTCCACATCCACGTAGTGGATTGGAAGTATAGTAATCGCAAAAAAATTTTCAAAAATTTTTATTCGTGAAATAGGTTTAGAATGTCATGAAACGTCGAGATTTTAAATTTGAGCGAAAAAAAATTTTCTGTCTGTCGGTCTGTCTGTCGGTCTGTCTGTCGGTCGGTCTGTCTGTAACTTTTTTTGTCCGCACGCTTTCTCCGGAACGGTTTAAGATATTGACCTGAAATTTTGTACACGTATATATTATAACGAGATCTTGAACTGGATTGTTTTTTGAAGAAATCCGGTGAAGGGTTGGGGGTTAAATAGGGGTAAATAGGGGGAAATAAGTAAAGCAAGCTTGTAAGAGTACAGAAACTTGAAATTCGGTGTATGTACTAGAAGTTAAGGCCTCAGATTTTTTTATAATATTTGTCAACCCCCCACCACCCCTACCCCATTAAAGGGGTTGATAAAATAAAGTTGAGATATTCATTTGAAATTTCGTACACGTATGTATTATAACGATGTCTAGAATTAGATTATATTTTGGGATGATTCCGTTGAAGGGTTGGGGGTTAATTTGGGGTAAATAGAGGAATATAAGTAAAACAAGTTGGTAAGAGTACAGAAACTTGAAATTCGGTGTATGTACTAGAGGCCAAAGCGTCAGATTTTTTAATAATATTTTTCAACCCCCACCACCCCTACTCCAATTTGAAAAGGGTTGATAAAATAAAATTGAGATATTCATTTGAAATTTTCTACACGTATGTATTATAACGACATCTGGAACTAGATTATATTTTGAGATAATTCCGTTGAAGGGTTGGGGGTTAAATAGGGGTAAATAGGGGAAAATAAATAAAGCAAGCTGGTAAGACTACAGAAACTTGAAATTCGGTGTATGTACTAGAAGCCAAGGTCTCAGATTATTTATAATATTTTTCAACCCCCACCACCCCTACTTCATTATTAAAAGGGTTGATAAAATAAAATCGAGATATTCATTTGAAATTTGGTACACGCATGAATTATAACGACATCTGGAACTAGATTATACTTTGAGATGATTCCGTTGAAGGGTTGGGGGTTATTTAGGGGTCAATAGGGGGAAATAAGTAAAGCAAGCTGGTATGAGTACAGAAACTTGAAATTCGGTGTATGTACAAGAAGTTAAGGCCTCAGATTTTTTTATAATATTTTTCAACCCCCCCACCACCCCTACCCCATTAATGGGGTTGACAAAATAAAGTTGAGATATTCATTTGAAATTTCGTACACGTATGTATTATAACGACGTCTGGAATTAGTTTATATTTTGAGATGATTCCGTTGAAGGGTTGGGGGTTAATTTGGGGTAAATAGAGGAATATAAGTAAAACGTTGGTAAGACTACAGAAACTTGAAATTCGGTGTATGTACTAGAAGCCACAGCGTCAGATTTTCTTATAATATTTTTCAACCCAACCACCCCGCCTACTCCAATAAAAAAGGGTTGATAAAATAAAATTGAGATATTCATTTGAAATTTGGTACACGTATGTATTATAACGACGCCTGAAACTAGATCATAATTTGAGATGATGCCGTTGAAGGGTTGGGGGTTAAATAGGGACAAATAGGGGAAAATAAGTAAAGCAAGCTGGTAAGACTACAGAAATTTGGAATTCGGTATATATACTAGAAACCAAGGCCTCAGATTTCTTTCTAATATTTTTCAAACTCTACCACCTCCGCTTCATTATTAATGGGATTGATAACATCAAATTGAGATATTCACTTGAAAGTTAGTACACGTATGTATTGTAGTGACATCTGATTGAGATGACTCCATTGAGGTGGTAGGTTGTAAATAGTGGAAAATAAGTACGGTAAACTAGAAACTTCATTTTTAACGTATATGGTAGAAACCAACTCCTCAAACTTTTTTATGACATCTACCCCAAATATTATTAAAATTCTATGACCAATAATTTCCACATACTAGAGTGCAAATATAGTCAAGATGTTTCCTTTAAAGTGACTTGGACGAATAATCTGGATGTGGAAGTAGTGATTCCTTAGGCAGCGGTTTTTTGAGAAATGAGGAATTAGTCTATCGAACCTATCTATCAGTGTATAGTTCTAGAATATACAAAATATATTTCATATATAATTGTTCAGTATTTCTTTATATTCTGTTTCTGCGTTTAACGAACGTATCCAATTGATGTGGACTGTTACCCTCATCACCCAATATATCTTTATTTTATGTATATGTGGGAAATGGTATGAGACTTTCTTGAAGATGGCGTCAGCTTGAAACGTACATGGTAACTATAAAAATATCTAGTGAAGTTTAACATGTATGACTAGATGGAAAATTTGCTCAGTAACAAAACTGATTAATATTTGCTGGGATAAGCTCTCATTTTTGCAAACATCCCAACTAATCATCGCATGTAGCATTAACGAGTAAACCATTTATAATGAATTCGTCGCGGACAAAAGCGCCTCATAGTTTTAACACGAACCTGTCGTTCTTGTACTTTATATAACACCAAATAAAATTAATAGTTAAGTATAACCATTACAGGTCCATCAGGTGGGACAGTTCATTATGCATGTAAATTACTTGACCTCCAAGTGCCTACTCGAGTCCCGTCTCTGACTCGACGTCGATGGTTGTGCTAACACTGGATTCTCAAGAAAGTGAAAAAATATTTACCCAGTGAATTCTTTTCTTTGTACTATCTGTCAATATTTTAAAAATACCACTTCGCTTGCACAAGAGGTACAGGTGTGCGGTCAGTGGCGTGGATGTCGAGGGGTGGGTGACTCCAGAACTTGGCTTAAGAAGTTTGGGAATTTCATGTCATACCTATTCCGTTGTTGAATTACAAATGACTCAGAATTGATTTGATGTTTATGTCGTCGAACGCTTAAATTCTTGACTAATTACGAACAGTAAAAATGTATATATGCTGAATAGGAATGCACGTGACGTGATAAGTTTCATGGCGTAACCGCTCAGCGCAACAGTGCCATGCGAAAAATCACCTTATGCTTCACATTTACTTTGTTTTTTAATCTTGTTCACGAAAACTAAATTGACAAGTGTGATATCGAAATTTTAACTGCTTGGGATTTGGGAGTTTTCTATTATGTGTGGTGTTTATTATTTTTTTTATTATTTTATTCATACACCATCTAACAATACAAGACCATTTACAAGATGGGAAACAACACATACATCATACAAAAATTACTTAAATTTACTAGCGTACATTTCAGTAAGGATATACAACAAAAAATATATAAATATTAGAGAGAATAAAGAGTTGAATTTATTTACAATAAAAAGTGAGAACAAAAAATACATATATGATTTAGACAGAATCTCCTATTTATTAAAGATGTCGATATCACGCTGGCTGTGGTTATAGCTAGAGCACATGCTGTAGATTAGTGAAAACTTTAAAGTATTAGTCCGGGCTATAGCAAGGTAGAAAGTTTGGTTTTGTCTTGAATTTATTCGCTGAATATGGAAATTAAGTCCCTGGTGTATCTCACTACAGTCAATATCATAATGAATCACCTTTTTTAAGAAATGTATGGCAAATTCTTTGCGTCTTTCAGATAGGCTACACATTGAAAACATTTGAAGTAGATCGCTTTGAGGAAAATCAATAGTTAGATATATACCATGAGATTTTAGATGTAGAAATTTAAGAAAGTGGCGTTGCACGTTTTCTAATTTAAGACTATAAGTGTTATAGCAGGGCTGCCAAACAAGAGACGCATACTCTAGTTTAGATCGCAAAAAAGGAAAATATAATAGTTTTAATGTTGAGCTGTTTGAGAAATCACGCCCATTGCGTATAATAAAACCAAGTGTTCTATTTACGTCGCAAATTAACGTGTCTATATGAATTACAAAGCTGACTTTTTTGTCAAAAATTACTCCAAGGTCTTTAAACGAGGACGGTTCGTTTTCTAGAGAGTAGTTAAATTAAATGTAAGACTGTTCTCGACACACCAAGCGCTGAGTTTAGATATATTATTTTGTAATTTACTGCAGTCATTTATGTTAGAGATTCTATGTAGTAGCTTGAGGTCATCTGCGTACATTAAAAAATGACATCACATCTATTTCATATGCTATATCATTGATGAATATATTAGACAAGAGTGGCCCAAGGACAGATCCCTGAGGTACATCAGAACAAGATAAGTAATTAGTTATGTTTTCAATGGTTCGATTACAAGTTATAAGTGATTATAAAAAAAGCAAGTTGTCCCAAAACGGCACTAAACGTAATCCCATCTCAACCGAAACATTTCCAGATCTTCTGGAGTACTAAAGATTTGAATACTAATGATTTTGGATCAATTTTAATAGCCGCCCATAATTTTGTGGGGAGGTCAAAAAGTCAGTTAAAAGTGGTTTCGGATTTCTTGGCTCTCGCCAACGTGGAACAGACTAGTACGTCGCCAATGCTACCACCACTCATCCTACCAAAACAGCAACCTGAAATTCAAGTTGACAATAAGTTGAAGATTCTGATTAAAATTTGGTTTATAAAATCACAATTTTTATAATAATAATAATAAACGTCTTTATTGATTAGTGTATAATAAAGAGCATATACAGAGTTCGAGGCAAAGTTTTGCCTATGCTATTCTTACACAACCCCATAAGAGGAAAGAATAATCTTCTTTTCTCATTATAATAACACAGGTACACAGAATTTTAAAAAAGCCATATACTTCAGCAACATCAGAATTTTTCTTTAACCTTAAGAAATTGCTAGAAAAAATGGAAAATCTTGATTAGGAGGGGAAATTCGCGGTAATTGAGATATGATTTTCATTTCTAGCTCCTGATCAAAACTTCTCGTGGACACAAAGTCGGAAAATGGACAGTTTTGCAGATACCAGGTGTACAGCAGCTCAAAGTAGGGGGTATCATATTCTGCTCAAAAGTACATTTTTATTTTGGGTGTTTGCGATTATATTATAGTTTATTAATTGAATGTGACAACATTGGTAATAACTACTATCTAACTAAAACTACATACTAACCAAACCCCTAATTATCTTTCTCTAAACTATTAATACACCTACATTGTATATACAGATTATTTATATTTATTTTAAATGCAGTATCCAGTACGAAAGTAGAAGATTTACAAATTTTCATTCCGATTTTATTTATTGTATGTATAATAATATATTTTCCCATTAATAGTAAAAATATATTGACATTAGTGACGAGTCGACCAGCTGGCGTCAGAAATTAAATAGGGTGTTACCAAATCTTTTTCAACTCTCTCTCTCTCTCTCTCCTATCCCCCCTCTCTCTCTCCCTCTCTCTCCTCCCCTCTCTTTCTCCCCCCCTCCCCCCTCTCCCCCTCTCTTCCCCTCCCCCCTCTCTCTCTCCCCCTCCCCCCCCTCTTTCCCTCTCTCTCTCTCTCCCCTAGTATTATTTAATTCGATTTTAATGCTCTATTTTTATACCGTTTTTAATAAGGATTTTTATTTTAGTCTTATTGCCTTTATGGCAGAAAAATCTGCAGAAATACTTTCAATACAAGAAATAATTTGTCAAAAATGTGACAAATAACTTCCTGTCTTTTGACGATGTTAGTCTCGTTCCGTGTAGAAATTAATAGCAACGTACCCCATTTTCAGTTCATGCCGTACTAAATTTAATGTCGACTCGATTAATTTCAGAACCTGCGTTCACGAATTATAAGGCGGGGGCGTTTATTCCATATGTCACGAACTAAAATTTCCGAATCTGTATATAGCACGCATTTGCTTGCTTGTTTCTAGCGAGAATTAAAAACCCCTTTCAAATGAGCACGCATCCTCGTTCCATTAAAAAAATTTAACGCGGTAGCTGTCACTTCAAGGTGGTTGAAGGGGGAAGTATAAAATTATGCTCAAAAAATGTCATTTTAGAATTAAAAATTGACGTGTTTTTCGATTTTGCTCATAAATTGTAAATTGCGTAGATAATGAACTTATGGACCTCACTGTATAAAAAGTTCGACAGGTCGGTGAGGACTATAATGTTTTCTCCAGTTTCTCCTATAACTGTGCAAATAAGTATTTCTTTGCGGATATAAAGTCCAACCTTGCGCTTGAAAACGTTAACTGATAAAAACTTATAAACTTAACTTTATAAATGCTACTCCAGTTCACTTCCTACTCACAATTAAAACAACACAAAGGTAATGTTTTTTGTTCTAATTATTAGTTATTATTAGGAACAATTAGTACCTAGCCATTATTAAATTATTACGGTGCGTCCACTATCTTCTTTTCTATGAAGAATGCCGATCGTATCAGTACTAATAACAGCCTACCTCTGTACGTAAAAACAAACAGTGCTTAAAATAAACATGAGGTGTAAAAATAATAAAAGCTTGTTAATATTATAATTAATGTTTACCTATCTACTGTACTTACTTAAAATAAGAATACCCAATAGCAAAACTTACTGTTTGTGCTAGCTTAACCCGCGTTTAAGACATTTTTAATGCGTTTTTCATAATGATTACATGTGAGGCATTACTCATTAGTGGTATTGTTTGCCCACTTGTTTCTCGCTTAGGCGATACAAGAAAGTTTATAAACTACCTCACAATATCTACCAATATTTGTTACAGTTTTGATAATATGGCAGCCGTTTATATGTCAACTAAATTATATAATAGTATTGACGTCAATATAAAAATATTAATAATAATAAATTTTAGTGTTAATGTACAAGAGCACACGTTAAGTCAGGTAATGATAACTATTACATAACACAAATTAAAAAGAATATAAACAACAAATGAAACATATGTAAACGAACGTAAAACACAGTGTATATATAAGAAATTTTTACAAACGATTACTAATACTAGGTACATTCAATGTCAAAAAATCACAGTCCAGAAATTCCCTGTAGTAATTAATGCCTTTTCAATAAGAAATATTTCTTATGTTTGATGGTAGTTTATTAAACATTTGAATTACTAAACAATTTGGTCCATTCTGTGACTTATTTAATCTATAATGTGGAGTAATAATATTTTTAGTTTTGTTATTATGACAGTGCTGGTTCACATAGGTAGGGTAGCCATTTGAATTTGATTTAATATATGTTAAACATTCCAAAACATACAGAGGGTAATGCTAATATGCCAAATTCAATAAAAGCATTTTTGCAATCCTCAGTATAATCTAAGCAATGCGATAATTCTAATTACTTTTCTCTGTACAGCGAATACCTTATTAAAATTTGCAGCATCTCCCCCACACTAGTATAGCATAACTCATGATTGAATGACACAATGCAAAGTAAGCTGATTTCAACGTATCTATGGAGACAGTACCCAAAAAGTTACGAATAACGAAAGTTCTACTACTCAGTTTTCGACAAATATTGTCAGTGTGTATATTCCACCTCAAATGAGGATCCAAATAAATACCTAAGAATTGTACAGTCCACATCAGTAGAAATCTGCAAACTGCGTACCATGAACATCATGCATACCTTGTGATTTGGTTTAATTGCA
Organism: Stenurella melanura; assembly: GCA_963583905.1. Lineage (NCBI taxonomy): Eukaryota > Metazoa > Arthropoda > Insecta > Coleoptera > Cerambycidae > Stenurella > Stenurella melanura. The sequence continues at coordinate 10,413,517 of OY757310.1, forward strand.
AACCATTGTTCAACTTTTGAGTTTTTTTCACTTCAACGTTAAGTTGTCTGATCTTTAATATTTCCTTACTGTGTAACATTCAAATACTGAATAGATGATTTTTTTTTCATTTTACAATATAGTTTGATGTGATAAGTAGGTATGAAAGTTCAAAGTTAGCGCCTCGACTATTTTATTAGAGAATGTGAGAAAGAAGCAAGACCGATTTGGCGAAATGTCATTTTTGTCAATTTTCGATGCTGATTATTAAATGCCAATCTTTCTTTTTCCACAGAGACATCGTACAACCTACGCAATCCCTGTAAACACAAAAGAAGAGTTAATAGAATGAATTCTCAAAGAATGTGAACATTTGCGGGTTAATCCTGATTTCATTCGTAAAGCTACACACTCTGTACGGCGCAGCTATCAGAAATGTGTTGAAGCTGGCGGAATGCACTTTGAACAACTCTTGTAATTTGTAATTTACCTTGCTTTAATCTAATTCTTTGTTGTCTAATAAAAAATAATGTAATCAAATTTTGTTTTACTGTCATTGTTTTTTCTGTTCTGCTAAAATTATTCATAAAAAACTATTCCCGAATAAAGTTCAGATAAGATTTACTCAAAAACTGATAATTCTAGAGAAAAAACACAATAGACTTTTTTGTGTAGAAAACTTCAAATTTTTAAGTTCTGCTCATAAATTAATTTAAAAGTGTCACACAATAAAGTTGGCGTCAAATTATACCTAGGCCCCCCCAGTTTCACCCGCTCCTGAATGATTTTCGTACATAGTTGTCATTTTTTCTTAAAAAGCATAAAAAGTTAAATTCCTTTGTAAATTATCATTTGTTTATCTTCAGACGTTTCGAAAATATTCATAAAAAAACATTTTCAGGAGAATTACTTGAACACCCTACCCTATATCTCGGAAACTAATCACATCCTGACCCATGTTTATAGGAACTTTTTTTCTTATTTTGAAAAGTTGTGTTGCTTAGTGAAGTTTGGCCTATGCAATTCGGGACACCCTGTATACAGTCGCGTTATTTTAGTGTGAAAAATCTAAAACCTCTAAAATTGAAGATACAGAGTCAGTTGACTTCATTTTTGTTGCAAAGTGTTCAGGAAGGCATTTAGAAAAAACAGTACCTTTTGTTTTTTGGCGGAAATGTTAGGTTTCATTTTTTGTCCAATAAATTGGCCAATTTAATTAAATTAATTAAATAATACACAGTATGCCATAGAATTAAACGAAAATGGTTACTTGGGGGTTTTCGGGGTCGCTGATCAGGAATCTGAAGTTCAATTTGGAAAATTCAAAATGGCGGACCGAAAATCGGGCCATTTTCCAGAAGAAATGAGAATGGATATCTTGGCCTTGAAAATCAGAACTTGGGGGTTTTCGAGGTCGCTGATTACGAATCCGAGGTCTAATTTGGTAAATTCAAAATGGCGGACCAGAAGTAGAGTCAATCCCTCCGAAAATCCTCGTATTTTTTATATTTTTGAACTGAAAGTATGAAAAATACGAGTATTTCCTTAAGAATATACTACTTCTAGTCCGCCATTTTGAATTCGTTATCAGCGATAACGAAAACTCCCGAGCTCCCACTTTCAGCCCAATAAGGAAAAGAACGAGTTTTCCGAACAAATTGACTGTTATTCCGGTCCGTTATTTTGAATTTCGTAAATTGGACCTCTGGTTTGTGATCAGCGACCTCAAAAACCCCCGAGTACAGATTTTCAAGGCCAAGATATCCATTCTCATTTCTTCTGAAAAATGGCAGATTTCTAGTCCGCCATTTTGAATTTCCAAAATTGGACCTCAAATTCGTGATCAGCGACCCCAAAAACCCCAGAGTAACCATTTTCGTCTAATTCTGTCATATTGTGTATGATAACAAATGTTTCAGTTAATTTAATTAAATTGACCATTAATATTGGCCAAAAAATGAAACCTAACATTTCCGCCAAAAAATAAAAGGTGCTGTTTTCTCTGAACTCCTTGCAACAAAATTGAAGCCAATTGACTTTGTACCTTCAATTTTAGAGGTAAAATGCCAAAATGACGTAACTAACACAACGTTTCGAACTAAAGAAAACCATTGAAATAGCAGCCTATGCTTCCCCGACTATTAGTATTTTAGTGTTAGTATTTTAGAGACCTACCCAAGTCTTCTCGTACGTTTTCGTTACTTATATAATATCTTTTAACAAAATTGTAGTAAATTGTAATGTAATAGAAAGAAATACTCGACAGAAAGAATGTAAGTAAAGAATTACTAATCTCAGACTGAAACGTGAAATGCTCTCGTTCTTGAACCGCACAATCGCTTCGCCACTGGACGAGAACATTCCACTTCTAACCGGCACTTATCTAAATGGGCCCCATCATCAACTAAGACAAAGAACGCCCAAATCGTCCATGACTCCTCTTCTAAAATTCTCTCATCAAGACGCCATGCCGTTCACTGCACTACATGCGACTGAAATCGTTCACATGCCGATTTCTCGGTCTGCTGTCAAGATTACATTTCCTACAATGCTCGAACTCTTATTTCCAGCCACAGGCTAGACGTTTAAGTGTCGTGATGGACGATTTGAAAAACATCCTTTCGAATTATGCCGAATCGTTTCAGATTAGATAATATTTCAATTTGTTTAACGGGATATAACGGGTCAGTGTTTAAGACAATGAGACTTAATAGGAAATAAATCAACTTCTTGTGTATAGTTTCTTTGTGTTGCAGAGATTGCTCATGAACTTCTGAATTTATACTATAGTCGCGTCATTTTGGCATTTTACTTCTAAAATTGAAAGTACAGTGTATTTGTTGCAAAAGTTCAGAAAGACATTTAGAGACAACAGTACCTACCTTTTACTTTTTGGCGGAAATGTTTGGTTTCATTTTTTGTCCAATATTTAGCCAATTTAATTAAATTAATTGAAAAATTTGTTATACACAGTATGCCATAAAATTAGACGAAAATTGTTACTCCGGGGTTTTTGGGGTCGTTGATCATGAATCTGAAGTCCAATTTTGGAAATTCATAATGACGGACCGGAAATCGGGCCATTTTCCAGAAAAAGTGAGAATGGATATCTTGGCCTTGAAAATCTGTACTCGGGGGTTTTCAAGATCGCCGATTACGAATTCGAGGCCTAATTTGGTAAATTCAAAATGGCGGACCGGAAGTTTTACGGAATGACTGTGTTCTATAGACAAATTATTGATTTTTACTAATAAGCTATAATCAGAAGTGTTATTAGCAAACATCAACAATCATCAAAGTTTTTATCCCAATAAGTTTTAGTCCAAAGTTTCAATAACTATTCATTCATTAGTAAGCTGCAGATGCATTACACATATACATTGTTTGCCGTTGATGCAACTGCCACATCATCAGCAAATTGAGTAACATGGAAGGCATTCGTTGGTTTTAAGTGGCTTTGTAACCATTTATAAAAATAAAAAAGAGAAGAGGTTCTAAGGTACTACCTTGAGGAACTCCCGTTGGCACCAGCTTAACTTCTTGATACGATATGCTACCGACTAGCAGTTCATGATTTACTATATCAAATGCTTTAAACATATCAAATAATAGACATGCACCCTTTTTTTGTCAATATTTTGAAGTGGAAATCTGTATAAGGAAGTAACTGCATCCTGAGTGGAGTATACGTCCCTAAAGCCACTGAGTAGTAAGTAGTAGTAGTAAAATATTATTTTTATTAACTTTTAACTGACTAGCATACAATTAAAAAAACTTGGAACAGTCAGATAGTAATGAAACTGCTCTGTAATTTGACCTTAGTCTCGTTTCATTTTTCTTATGAATGGGTACCAACGCTGCTTTTTTTAAAGAAGAGGGAAAAGATCCTTCGATAAAAGACAGATTTATTAATTTACAAAGTGGATCACCAATACAGTCTATATGTGCAGGTAATGAACATGGCGTATTGTCAGAACCTGTAGAATGCTTCTTTCTTATATTTTTCAACAAATTACTTACATCAGAGGCCACAGTTGAACCCAGAAACATATTACTCGAACAATGTGCATCTAGGTGTGTCTTAATATCAATACTTATTCATATTGCCCGTAAGTTGTTAGAATAGACTCTAGAAAGTTCGCGGTTAAATTCATGTGCTGCCTCATTATAAGAATAATTAATGGTAGAGCCATTTTCGTTAACAAAGCTGTTGACGTTGAAACGTTTACTTTCGGCAGTATTCTTGTTATCAATTATGATTTGCCATGCTGTACTATTTTTATTAGATGAAGCATCATCCATCATTGTACTGATATATCTTTTTTTTCATTACATATTTTCCTTTTATGGCAATTTTTTAGAAGGTTGTAATAATCTTTTATTGCTGAGTATTCTAAAGTTAACATACATTTCTCTAATAAACCTACCTTGATTAATTATATATTATACCCATTTCCCCTCAAAAATGAGCGAGCTTTGATTACATTATTGTTGCTCCCATCGTCGCATCATTTACAGCTTGTTCTTATTTGGTAGTAAAAAACACGCTGATTTTCCGTAGCATCAATGAACGATCTAGATATTATCTCCGCGGTAAAAAAAGACAGTATTCACTTGCTCATTTAGGTAAAACGAATTAGCGTGGATAATACATTCAGGCATCAAACAAGAGCTGAAGTTCTCACACAGTGACATATTAAATTACATCGTTTCACGTGTTGTATTAACTTGTTCTTGGGCACTTACAAAACGAAATGAGTGATGTGCGTGTAAATTTAGTTTCAGAGAAATAAATTAATTGCTCGCAGCGCTGGAAATTCCTCGAAGTTTTTCGTGCTACGTGATATACAATTAAAGTGGCTATGCTTCTGCTTGGTAGATACAATTATAATATTTCGATAGGTACATAATGTGTATTATTAATGTTTCCAATTGTTGTTGGATGTGGGTAACTGTAAGGACGCCGAATAGTATGTTAAAAATCCTTTCTAATACCTTGAATGTTAGAAATTGTAGATGAACCCCAATGAACAATTCCCAAATTTGTAACTTATTGAAATATTTATAGCAAATTTATAATGACTTGGAGTTCTAAATCAAAGAATATACTTACTAATAACTAGAAAAATATCTGTCACGCAATATGCATTAACAGTAAAATATTTTTGAGCAACCGCCGTACATTTTTTTAAACCAAAACGAGGTTGCTGCTTCGTTTAATCGTTGTTCGTGAATTTAAAAATATACCTCTTTGTTGAATAAAAATATGTTTTTTTACAGTCAAGAAAAAGTGAAAAGAGAGGTTTTTCACGTTAATCATTTTTTTGAAAGTTGGATAAAATTACTTCAGGTGAAGATTTTACATAATAAAATTATCTATCAATCTATTCCACCCCGATTTCATACAACTGAGATCTAACCTCAAAACTTTCAAAGTAAGCAAAGAAATCAATTTACTTATCATCCAAAATTGTTTTCGAAAAAATATGCGTTTTGAGTTAAAATATTAGCCAATTATAGCAGCAATAAGTGTCCTCAAGAAGACGATGCGGACCGATTTTGAACATATTTTTTGCCTTACTTAACCTTAAAAGGATGAAAATGTATACGTTTTTACATCAAACTGTAGGTTTTCATCTCTGCTTTCATAATACGAAAGGACATTTTTTTGTGCTATTTTTAAACTTTTTTTTCACTTGTGTTTTTTTAAATCCTTCGTCTACACTCAGAATAGAATCCTACTGAATTTCATAATGATTTGTGAAATAGTTTAATTGTTATAAATAATTATTTAACAGCGAATAATATTAGTCTTCTGCTTTAAGAGAAATTCCTTTGGGTGTTTCACATGGCTCAGTTTTGGACCCACTTTATTCTTTTCACGATGCCTTCTCACTGGACGTGCATTGGATACTAAAATATGAATCATCACATTAGACAATTCATTTTCATTGTCAGATACATTTCTGTTGTTAATTGATTCGGGCTTAATGAAATGTTTGATACGAAATACTTGTTCGTGAACACAAGAACTATCAACAGACATTTACAATTATACAATTTGTATTCAAACACAATAACTCGATCGCTTGTCCTATAATGTTTACAATTTCTATACTAGCATCAAACGTTACTTCTCCAATGACAGCACACATACATACAAATATAACTCTACGTATACGCAAGATGCTAGCATAATACTAACTATACAAAACAGAGTCCCTACGTCTTCTGTAATCCCCACTCCAGGCATTGCAGATTTTGGAACTCTGCCAAATGGTTTTACCTTCGCTATAGAAGTTTCACTTCAAGAACAGCAATCTTTTACCTTTCTTTCGTCTCAGGTGCTTAGTCTATTTGTACTCGATTTTTTAAATACATTACATTATATATAAATACATTACTTCGTTTCCTTCTTTTATATGCTGTTGCCTAAGCTTGAGCTTGAGAAAGTGAAACACCCAAAAGCAGTAAAATTAATTGACTTTTAAAGAGCGCCCTTTGGCCTAAGGAAATAAGCGCCCTTCAAACGGGAGCCATCCAACCTTACAACCGCAATTGCTAGAGACGTTCTGCCTCTCTCGGGAAAGAACGGACAGAGCAGGCCGGTAAGTCAGATGTAACGAAAAAGACAGTAGTCGGACGCAGTTTGCTAGAAAACACGTAAAAAACTGTCTGTCTGTTGGGTACCAGAGTGTATAATTAAATCCAACTGGGAACGAATAATATTTCAAACCAGACAAGGCGAAAACCTCGCCTTTGTATGAAAAAAAGTCCCATATGATTTTTTTTTGCATACTCACGTTCGGGACATGCCCCTGAATAAGGATCGAGAGTTTGCCGGACGAAAATCTGGTCCCCACTTGATTAAACTATTTTTTTTTTAAACAAATTGCAAAAATCGCTTTTTTTAACCGTATTTTTTTAGGTTTTTTTTGGTCATTTTAAACAAAAAAATGTCTCTTGTCATTTTTTCGTAAAGTTGGCCGTTTTCAACTTAATAACAATTTAATGTTTGAAAAAAACGCAAAAACGGACATTTTCCAGATTGAGATACAATCATATTAAAAAATGAATTTTTTGAGTTCACCAAAATTTTTATCAAAATCCTGAAGAATAAGTACAGTTTCTTGCATTCTAACACTTAAATCTTTAATTGTTGAATAGACCTTTTTAGCCGGGCGTGCGCCCTTTTCTATTTAAAATGACCCAAAAAATCCGTTTCCAACTTATAAACAATTGAAAGATTGTATAAGAATTTTGGTGAACTGAAAAAATTTTTTCAATATTATATTTCAACCTTTATGGCCGTTTTGGCGTTTTTTCAAACATTAAATTGTATTTAAGTCGAAAACGGTCAACTTTACGAAAACATGACAAGAGACCTTTTTTCTTTAAAATGACCAGTCGGGTCAAAAAAATTTTTGCAATTCCGTTGAGGGGTTGGGGTGAAATAGAGATAAATAAGTTAGTAAGAGATTTGAGATTTGGTGTAAATACTCGAAGCAAAAGTCTCACATTTTTTAAAGATATTTTTTACCACCAGCCACCCCTACTCCAATATTAAGAATGTTAACAAAATAATAGAAAGATATTGACTTGAAAGGTGCAAGTATGTATTATAACGAGATCTGGAACTAGATTATATTTTAAGTTTATTCTGTTGAAGGGCTGGGGGTAAATAGCAGTAAATAAATAAAAGTAAATTAGTAAGAGTCCAGAATCTTTAGATATGGTGTATATAATAAAAACCGCTGCCTAAGGAATCACTACTTCCACATCCAGATTTCTCGTCTAAGTCACTATAAAGGAAACATCTTGACTATATTTGAACTCTAATATGTGGAGATTATGGGTTGAAAAATATTAGAAAGAAATCTGTGGCCTTGCTTTCTAGTATATACATCAAATCCCAAGTTTTCTGTACTCTTACCAGGTTGCTTTACTTATTTTTCCCTATTTACCTCTAGTTTCTTCCCACTCCTTCAACGGAATCATGTCAAAATATAATCTAGATTCAGATGTCGTTATAATACATATGTGTACCAAATTTCAAGTGAAAATCTCAATTTAATTTTATCAACTTTTTTAATCAGGGAGTGGGGGTGGTGGGGGGATGGAAAATATTATAAAAAAATTTGATGCCTCGGCATCTAGTACATACCTACACAAAATTTCAAGTTTATGTACTCTTACCAGCTTGCTTTACTTATTTCCCCCTATTCACCACTATTTGCCTACCAACCCTTCATCGGATAGACAGACAGGAAATTTATTTTCGCTCAAATTTAAAATGTCGACGTTTCACGGAACTTTAAGCCTATTTCGAGAAAAAAGATTTGAATTTTTTTTCACGATTACTATACTTCCAATCCACTACGCGGATATGGAGGTTAAAAAAATGAACTTTCTAGCTTGCTCTACTTATTTTGCGCTATTCACAACCTACCACCTCCCACCCCGTCAACGGAATCATCTCAATCAGATGTCATTGTAATACATACGTGTACTAACTTTCAAGTGAATATCTCAATGTTATGTAATCAATTCCAATAATGGAGTGGATGTGCATATTTCTGTACTCTTGCCAGCTTGCTTTACTTATTTTCCCCTATTTAACCCCCAACCCTTTAACGGAATCATATCAAAATATAATCTAGTGCCAGATGTCATTATAATACATACGTATATCAAATTTCAAGTGAATATCTCAATTTTATTTTATCAACTCCTTTAATACTGGAATAGGGGTGGTGAGGGGTTGAAAAATATTATAAAAGAATCTTATGCCTTGGCTTCTAGTACATACACCGAGTTTCAAGTTTCTGTACTCTTACCTGCTTGCTTTATTTATTTTCCCCTATTTACCCCTAGTTTAACCCCCAACCCTTCAACGGAATAATCCCAAAATATAATCTAGTTCCTGATGTCAATATAGTAATATGTATACCAAATTTCAAGTGAATATCTCAATTTTTTTTATTAGCCCCTTTAATAATAGAGTGGTGGTGGGATGTAAAATATTATAAACAATTTTGTGGCTTTGGCTACTAGTACATACACCAAATTTCAAGTTTCTGTACTCTTACAAGCTTGCATTACTTATTTATCCCTATTTACCCCCATTTACCCCTAATCCTTCACCGAATATGTTCAAAATACAATCCTGTTCCAGACCTCCTTATAATATATACGGATACGTGAACGTAGGTCAGTGGTGAGGCATTGAAGTCGTACATCGTTTTATGGACTTTTTAACTACTTAATTTCAAATAATATACCTAATTATTGAAATTCTATGAGCAACTGTTTCCACATACTAAAGTGCAAATATAATATCAAGATGCCTTGATTTAAAGAGACTTGGATTGAAAATCAGGATGTGGAACTAGTGATTTTTTAAAATGCTTTTATAATTAAACAAAACGTAAATATAGTGTTGGCTTTGCATTGTACTTCGTAAACGTTATGTATCCGAATGTTAAATTTAGTTATACCTATAAGTAGCTACTTAAAATATTTTACTCACCATTTACAGTAGACGATATCAAAACCAAGACCAAAATATTTAAATAACTTTTTGGTGATATATCCGCCATACTCCATAACATTTGATGACAGTGATGCGAAATGTAACATTCTTCAACCACCGATTCACGTCGTACATATTTTAACTTTAAAGTTACACATAGATTTTTGTTTTATGCATGGACAGCTGTAGAATTATTTAGCGAAACTAAACATATATGAACATCGAGTCAATCAGCTCGTAGCCGGGGGATTTTCGTAGAATCCGCGCACTTGATTTTTTTAAATAGGTTATGCAGTGGCATCTCTGGTAATAATGCATTGACCTATTTGCAAGAACTACAAATGAAGCTAGTTTATATTTTTTTCACAAACTGTCTGTATCTTAAATTGGTAACAGCACTAAACATAAAATACGACTGGAAAAACTACCAACTCTTAACAAATTTGACGTTTTGGTAAATATAAATGTCTAACCAGGGTTAAATAAACATCGTCTGCATAAGTAGGATTATGAATTAATGACAACCAACGATATTTATAGTATTGTAACTTGATATTTACACTTCACAACGTTATTTTTTGGTGATCGAAACCCCGCACCGTCAACAATAGCACTCACTGAGGTAAACAATCAAGTTGGCCCAGAGAGACATTACGCAGACAGCGCGTTTGTTGAAATTCGCGGAAAAGCTATAATCTAGCGGCGTTAAACGGAACTATCCAACAGGTTTTGATCACCGTCTCGCGGTTTACTACAATGTACTAGATTAGTAATCTTCAACCGGGCTATAACAATTGCGGGATTATATTTGATTAATTAAATTAAGTAACGTAAATAAGTACAAGGTGGTGTCTTTACTGTGTGATAAAGTGCATAGTGTATTTTGCTTAGTATAAGTGTACGGTATAAAAATTAAGAATTAATTTGGCAAATTATGGTTCGATTTTATTTGTGACGGTTTTAATCTGAACGGGTCCCTTGATCATGATCAATATAGATGTTCAGGAGACAATGTTAAAAGTGTCGATATACTTAGGGGTAAGTAATGATTTAAAAATACCTAATAGTCCAATAATAAGTCCTGAAATTGCCATAATTAGCGGAAAGCTGAATGTTTGATAGATGATTTTAGTAAACACCCCCTAAAAGAATAAGTCATTAGCACTTCGAGAAGGGTAAGGAAAATATAAAACCACCCTAAAAACAGTTTTTCGGATATATTGTGAAAAATCGGTGTGAAAACAGCAGCCAGACTTAGCAGCTAATTTAAACATTTTCAGGGAAAAGTAATAGAGCACAAGCAGTGACGTCACAGTTATGCCAGCTGTCACGTGATTGGTGGAAAAACTTCGAAATTTGACATAAGAGTAGGTGTCAGTTTTCGCTTGATAAAAATTAAAGTGGAGGATTTCTGAATATCAGCTATGTGTAGTGATGTTTGTTAATGTTTTTTTAAAAGCCTAGTGTGAGAAAGAATTTTATATATACTTTATTAGTGTTGTTTTTCCAAGTGTAAAATTTGATGTCAAATACGTTGACATCTTTGTGAACCCATAATATGGTGAAAATAAAGACTATATTGGATTTTTGAACTTTTTTGTACATATATAATATCACGACATATTTCAGTAAATGTTTAATTAACACAGGCTCAGTTACGCAGCTAAGCATAGGTTAAAAGTTGTCACAACATTCGTTGATTCATGCCAATATATCAATCATATATTAATGATTTTATAAATCTTTTGTGAAATTAAAGTTTTTAGACAATTCAATCCATTTCCCATCAACTTTTTATTGATTATATCTTACTTTCATTTGGCTCAACAGTTTCTAATAAGTTTAATAGTTTAACACATTAACCCATTAGTTCCCAAGACATTTTTTTTCGAATTCTGTGCTTTTTTCTTATGGTTTGTAGATTATTAGCAATTAAAAAACATAAGTATAAAAAATTGTATTTTATAAATATCTACTATACTTTTTGAAAAAAAATGGTGTACTTGTATGGGTACGGTGGGCACTATAAGAGTCATTTTTCCAGATATGCTTTATTAAATCAAACAATACAAATTCAAAAAATTATTGTTTGTGAAAATTTATAAAACAGGGGCGTTCAAGACAAAGGGTTACACCACATTTAAGGCATTTCCAACGAGCCCTTAAATGACACATGCGACAGCGCAGTTATTTTTCTATCTTTTCTGGGAAGTGACCACCTTCTGTTCTAATTATACTCCGTGGTACTGACCCCATTGAACGATTCGGAGAAAAAGTAGATTTAGTAAAGTTCATAACGTAGTGTCGAGCTACATTCCGCTGAAATGATAATAAATCCATTGTTGGGTTTTGAGTTATCAGTGATATTTTCCAGGCATTCACCAGTGTAACATTTACCATATGGGTGAAGAGAATCCACCACCATTTCTTTCCTCGAATCGGTATTCTGTAATTATTCACCGCTTGATCTAATAAATCCACTCCGCCCATTGATTTATTATAGTTAGAAAACAGAAGTGGTTGTTGTACATCAATTTTGGCTTTGGCTGCAACACTCCAACGTTTGACTTGAGACAAAGGTTCGACTGAATCGTAGTTAGAAGCCATAGTTACAATGCTATTGTCTTTCCATCTGACAAAAAGTAAAGAATTGGCTTTGTCATACTGGTATTCATAATAACCTCTTTCTTTCTGTTTCATTTCATTAATTGATAGTAATGGACATTTCTTTGTTCGGTTATCTCGAATCGTACCGGTAGCTCTAAATCCTTTTTTTCTCAAAGTCTGCAAAAGACTATGACTACTAAAGAAATTATCGAAAAACACTATATGATCTGATGGCACTTCGATGATATCTAATAATTTTAAAACAACTGTTGTCCCTAAGGGCATCCCTTTGATTTTTTGAAGTGTTGGAGTTGCCCCACAGTAGGTTTCAAAATTGTAACAATATCCGGAATCGCTGCACAACATCCAATCCTTATAACCGAACCTTACCGGTTTTCCTCTAATAAATTGTTTTGCCAAAATGGCCAAAATATTTGACCATAGCCTCATCAAGCGAAAGATTTTTATGGAAAACACCCCATTGCTGGAAATTCTTGTTCAGTCTCTCCATCATTGGTCGAACCTTGAACATCTTATCCGATTTATCCAAGTTTGCGTTGTCTGAAAAGTGCAGGTACCTTTTTATTTCTTGAAATCTGTTTCGGGACATGCTTTTAGCTATTGCTGGCACTGCGACATCTTCATCCAAACTCCAGTAAAGTCGTTCTCTTGGTAAGCGGTGATAGCCAGTAAAAAGAAGTATGCCTATAAAGATTTTTATTTCGTTGACAGTTACTCTAAAATTGTGGTTGTTTTTCTGAGAGGCATATAAATTTGTTTGTTCAACAATGTGATCCAGGAGACAAGGATCAAATAGTTTCTCAAAAATTTCAACAGGAGTTTTATTTTGCATTCCAGCTTTTAAAATATTTAGTCGATCATGAAAGCCAAAGCTGCCGGTCACCTGAATGTCACACGAATCGGAGGTCCAAGAGGGTTCATCTTTCAATTTTTTAGCTAATAAAGACAAAGGAATGTCATCATCTTCATCATCGTCATGATCTTGAATTCTGACCAAAGGAATATCATCCTCACTGTCGTAATCCAGCTCAACTTGTCCTGGAATATCTTTGGGGAGTTTCTCAGATTGTAAGTTGTCATCATCTAGATCCTCGCTGTCAGTTAAGCAATCAACTTCAGGAGGAATTATAATTATATCCACGTCCTTATGCGACGATGAAAGAATATCTTCTGTCGCTTCTTCAAGGTTTCTAAATCGTTTTCCGTAAAATTTCAGTGGTGGTACTTCACTAAATTCATAAGAGTCCATTATAAAATATCTGAAATAAAACGTATTTGATATAGTTCGAACCTCTATGAGCCCACCGTACTCAAATAAGTACAGTCATTTTTTCCGTGGAAATATGTAAATGTCTTTTTTTAAAACTAAATCTAAAATATCTATTGCATTTAGTACTTACCAACAAATCAAATTCACACGCTTTTGTCAAAAACTAAATAAAACACTAATGAAAAACACTTGCCAAATGCCGAAAACAGGAACTGACGAGTTTATCATATATAAACCGTTGGAAATATGAAAATGGCGTTGAATTTCACTTAAAAATGTCTTTCAGGTCCTTCCTGACATCTACCGAACACTATTAAAATATCGAGGGTATTAATATTACATCATAGATGTCGTCAGTAGTTCAGAATTGGATCTGTACCCAAATAAGTACGGTGGGAACTAATGGGTTAATAACAATAATCAGAGGTTTGTATTGTGAAATGCAGGAGTAATAGTAAATCTAATATAAAGATAAGACTGAGACCGTTTCAGTTTCCATTTAATTAAAATTATAAACAAATAGGTATGCAACGTAATATGCTCGAAATACTTTATATGTATAAGCATACTTACCTAGTTTGGTATTTGTTTTCATTCTTACAATTATAATCACAGATGTTTAAAATATTGATAATGCTTACAAATAAAATATCAATGAAGGTAAGTGACCTAGAACGCGACAGAACTTAAAAAATAACACTTTTAGCGGGAGTAAAATAAAGTTCTTCAAAATGATGCTTATAAACATAACCATAATAGGATGTTTAAGATCGTATACATTATAGATAATAATAAAGGTAAGTATGAATAATAACAGTCTTATAGTTTAGATAGCATTTTTATTTCCAAGAACGGTCATAATGGTTCATTAATTCAACACTAAGTTGGAAGCAGTATGAATCTTCCACTTTTAAATCCTATAGGTTAACTCCATTAATATATTTCAACTTAGAAATGTTACGAGTGGACTCCTAAAATGTAGAATATAAATAAAATTATAATAAATTCACTAAAATTCACTTACAATATCGAAAATTAATAACTTTTGAGATGTACACAAGAAACGCTGGAAGAAAAACACAAATAAAACACTAAATTAAAGTCAGATTAACAAATTACGAAATGTATAATACACGAAAAACACCAAAAATTGATTTTACACAAGAAAAACGTTTAAAAAAGCACTAAAACCTCTTTAAAAACTCGAATTAATCAGCGTGGACACAAACGCAAAACTAGGTTATTGTCCACCAATCGACCGTGTCGGCCATGTTGTGACGTCAGCTGCTACTGCTCTATTGTCTGTATTTGTTTATTTGTGGCATATTCAGATTTTCTTACTTTTTGTTGGGTATTTTGCCACTGAAAAATATTAAAAAATTTTAATGAAAAAACCTCTGCGCGAGGTTGGTTCTTGACTATTTGATTATTTCAAAATGTCTCACACCTAAAAATATATAAACTAGATCAATGTTATAAACTAAAAAATGAAAATGAAAGCTATAGGCAGTTAACGTTTCGGAAGAATATCTACTTCTGTTCTCAAAACGTTTTGGCCGTTAACCATGACAGTTCGTTGTTTATGTGTTTCCATAGTCACGTGAGACGTTAAATTATATTTATCTTATTTTTACTTACTTTGCCTCTAAGGATGGGCAACCAACTAGTACAAAAATCTATTGAAAAATTTGAAACGCATCTATCCTTGTTTAATAAATTAATCGCGCATTCTTTCTTTTTGTTCCGTTGCTCTCTTTTTCCAAAATCTTCGCCGAGTCCCATTGAATCCTGTGATTATAATCTCAGTGTTCACAAATTTTGGATTTTTCAAATTCTCCCCTCTTAGCGTAATTACTATGTTCACCAAGCCAAAAAGAGAAAAGTAATTCTTTATAAAAACGTCTCCTTTTTATGATATGTCCGAAAATGATATTATTGTTAAAAATTTATATACAGTGTGCTAAATATTTACAAAAATGTGAAACTCAAAGATCAAAGTGACTTCATTCGGTCAATATTTTGAAAAATTATATTTAAAAGAACATTAATACTACGTAAAAAAAATCGGTAAAGGTATTTACACAGAACTTCCCTCTTTATAATCACCATGTAGTTACCCCTACTATTACAGAGAAAACCTGATAACTTTTTTCCATCAGCTACTGGATAGTGATGGGAGAAATTTTTTTTCAAATTTTTGTTTTTTTTTTTTTTTAATTTACAAAACATTTTTTTGTTGAAATAGGCTTAGAATATAAAGATGTCAGTACAACTTGGTTGCCAATGTTGAAAGAAGAACTACACAAACTTAACATTGTATAAAAACTAAAAAAAACTGTTAACTATATCAACAGTTCTATGTAAATAGTAAAAAGTAATAGTAAGGGATATTGAATATAACAAACATTCTTAGAGCTGTGTATTTATCATACACAGCAAAAAAGATTTAAAAAAGCCCTGAAAAAGGAAGCAGAATAGATTTCCGAAACGTCGCGTCGGCGAAATATTTAATTTCAAGTTTTTATACTTATTTGTGTTGTTTATTTAAAAAAGCAACCTTTAACTGATCCTTTGACGTAAAAGTCACAGGCGTAGAGGTTATTTACCAGTAATACACTAGTTAATTGTGATATTTTGTAGATTCCCCGAGACCGTTTAAAAAGAAAACATACATGTGGCAGGAATTCCCAAAGAATTGAAGAAAAAAAATTAAGATAATGCCACAAATAACATTTAGACAATATAAAGAGACGTGCAAATTTTAAAACTGAAGAAAAATCATTTGTATTTATCTATTCTATTGTAATGATAAAAAATTTAAAGAAATACATATTTTTTAAAGTTCTCAAAATAAATTTCAAATTTTTTTGAAATATGTCTAGAATGTTATGAAACGTGGAAATTTTAAATTTGAGCAAAAATTTTTTTACATCACCCATTTTATAAGAAATTTTCATTTTTTTTATTTTCTGAAAAAATTGTTTTTGAAATATGATTCGAATGGCATGAAACGTGGAAATCTTAAATTTGAGCAAAAAACATTTTTTTCATCCATTTTATGGTACAAACTTTTCAAAATTTAAATTTTTTTCCATTTTAGATTTTCATTTTTTTTTTGTAATAGGTTTAGAATGTGACGAAACATGGAAATTTTAAATTTGAGCAAAACATTTGTTTCCATGACCCGTTTTATAAAAAATATTAAATTTTCTAAAAAAATTGTTCTTGAAATATGTTTAGAATGTCATGAAACGTGGAAATTTTAAATTTGGGCAAACAAATTTTTTTTTCATCCATTTTATACACAATTTTCAAAATTTTTTCTTTTAAATTTTCAAAAAATTTTTTTTCAGATAGATTTAGAATGTCACGAAACGTGGAAATTGTCAATTTGAGCAAAAATTTTTTTCCATCGCCCATTTTATAAAAAATGTTCAAATTTTTTTAACTTTCCAAAAAAATTGTTTTTGAAATGTGTTTAGAATGTCATGAAACGTGGAAATTTTAAATTTGAGCAAATACATTTTTTTTCATCCAGTTTATACAAAATTTTCAAAATTTTTTTCTATTTTAAATTTAAAAAAAAAATTTCTTGTAAAAAGATTACAAATTTCTTCTCATTTTTTTGAAATAAGTTTAGAATGCCATGAAACGTGGAAATTTTAAATTTGAGCAAAAAAAAAGTTTCCATCTATTCTAGTGTTAAAAAAAATTTCAAAACATTTTTTTTAAATAGAAATTTTAAATTTGAGCAAAAAAAAATTTTTTTTATGTATTCTAGTGGTAAAAAAATCTTCAAGAATGGCAAAAAAAATTTAAAAATTATTTTTTCTGAAACAGGTTTAGAATGTCACGAAACGTGGTACTATTAAATTTGAGAAAAAAAAATTCCGTCTGTTCTAGTGGTAAAAAAATTTTCCAAAATTTTGGTAAAAAATTTTCAGGTTTTTTTTTTAAATAGGTTTAGAATGTCATGAAACGTGGATATTTTAAATTTGAACAAAAATATTTTTTTTTATTATTTATTCCCTTTAGACGGTCCACCCTGTATATTTTCCAGTGAAAGTTTAACCATTTCTTCGCTGACAGTAGCGTTAGATACCTACCAAATTTGACTGTTCTCCGTCAAGTAGGTTTTTAGTTAATGCACCAACAGACAGACAGACAGACTGACTGACGGAATTGAAAAACCTATATTTTCGTAATCTCCGTGATCTGAAACGTCAGAATCCGAAAAAATCTCGGAGGGTGATTTTTTCTCGAATACAATACTTCCCTCCGGTATGCGAGGGAAGTAATATACTTATTTTCAGAAACTTCGAAATTTTATTAAAAAACCAATGTTTACCATTAAGTTAGTGAGTGATGCAGTGTTTGAAATAATTAGAAATTGCCCAAGGTACAATAGGCCAATCAAACTAAGCAGAAGGAGTTTTTTAGAAGAAAATACACTAGGATCATATTCAGTACATGTGAAATATTAATTTTCAAACCAGTGCATCCAAAACAAAGTTGCAGAACGAAACAATGTTATACAGTCAGTTTCCCTCGTTTATCTGCGAATGTAACCTTTTTATCGAAAAAAGTTTCAAACAATAGCTGTAGGCATTTAAAATACCTATAAAGTGGTGTCCGCTAAATGACAATCCGATTGTCAGTTTTCTTACTGCAAAATTAAAAATGTCATTTTTTCGATGTTTTTTTTTAATTTCCGAGAAATCTATCAAATCTAACATTCAGCGGACGCCACTTTGTAGGTATTTTAAATGCGTACAACTATTGTTTGAAACTTTTTTCGATGAAAAAATTAATTCGCAAATAAACGATAAAAACCGTCTATTTGACATTTTTTCGTAGGTGAAACGTCCGCCATTTTATTTCTGCAACTTTGTTTTGGATGCACTGGTTTGAAAATTGATGTTTCACGTGTATTGAATATGATCATGGTGTGTTTTTTTTTTTCTAATGGGAATTACATTTAGAAATTTTCCTACTTTGATTGGTCTACGATGTACACATTTCTTATAATCCTAATGCATCATATTAATATTTCTAATACCCTAATATCTTCCTAATAGCTTTTTTAATAGATTAAATCCAGACTATAAGAAATGTTGTAATCCTGTTTTTTTTTATATAGAAAACTTGGTAATAGCTGTCATCGACATAAACCTTATTTTTATGGATTCTGGATGTAATTACAACATTTTGGCCTGAGAGCACACCGTCGAATTCCTTGTAGTCTTTAATACGTGCGACCATAAAGAAAAGGTTTCATGTGGCCATTAAATCAAGAAGGTTTACTCGGCCTTTATCAGTTTCACAAAGAACTTTAACTTTAATGAACTAATAATATTCCGTAATTACCAAGGTGACTAATAAAAATGAATTTATGTTGGCACCTTGAATAAGCTGGTATTATAAACTATTGTTTTTAGTATTAGTAGTAAATACAGTAGAGGTTTATGATCGAAATAAATCATAGATCAAATTTGGTTATGGAATTTTTAGGAGAGTAGACATATCCTTGTTTGGAAGATATTTTAACTAGATTAAATAAAAGTTTATATCTTCCGAGTGACTTTAAGGTTAATTACAAAATACGTATATGAAGTACTTAACTGTCTGATGTAACTTGCAAACCCCAATTTTATATACGGGGTGTCCCATAAGTAATGGCACACAGCGCAAGATCAGATTCCTTACGGATAAGGATGGAGAGCAGGACGGCTAGGGGGTAATTCAATCGTCCCCTTTTCATGTTTTTCTCGAATAGCTCAAAAACTGCGAGCTTTAGCGAAAAAGTATCTACAGAGTGACCCATTTGAAAGCAGAGCACCTTTATAAATTAGGATCTACTTATAACCAAAAAAACATTCTCGTCTTACAAATGCAAAGCCACCTGCGGTACCAAAATAAATGGAAAAAATTAAGAAATAATATTAGGCATTTTTTTATCGAAAAACTTTATTAATGTTCAGAATTGTCCAAAAACCTAGAGTCCAAAATTTCAGCAATATTAAAAAATATTGAATTTTGTTTTTGAAGTTCAAAATTTCGACAAAATTTTAAAAAAATACAAATCACTTGACAACTGCCTGGCAGCTTACGTTTAATTTCAAACAAAATTGTCAGCGCAATTTTATAAAGAAAAAAAAAACAGTTAAAATGATATTTTCGGACTCGGGATATTGTTTTAAACAAAACTGCAAGAATTCTCATTTTTGATGTTTTTTGACTGTTTGACGAAAACGGTCCAGATATAAAAAAATTAAAATGTTATCAATACGCATCGTTTCAGACAGCAACCTTTTATCTTTGATCGTTCAATTGTTATAATCAAAGTAAGGGTCCTAAAATAACAATTTTTTTCCTGTTCAACGAAAGGTCATACGAATATTTTATTGTAGTCAAAATGTTGCAATTGTTTCAAAAAGGGGAGAGGGGGAATAAGAAGTAACGAGAAAAATCCAACAAAATTCTGAATTGGATTTTTGATTGATTGATTGATTTTCCAGCGTAAGGTGGGCATTGCTGCCAATTCCGGGCATCCATGAAGGTTCGTTCCAACACGCAGCTTGGTCGTCCGTCGAACGCACCCATCGGACGGCGAATCCGCATGCCGGAACCAAATCTCGGATATTTTATATACCGCCGGACCTGCTGCATACGCCGGGTTGGACATTGGACATACTGGTTGTCAGCATCGAGAGCCGCATGATGCATGGGGTGGGAATATAGGATGGGAAGTGTAGGTTTTTGTTAGATGCGTCTTTAAGTTTCCATGCTTCTATTAAGTTTCCATCTGTCATCATCGGTTGGGGTGTGCATGTGTTTGCGAGATGATTATTTTCAGTTTCCATGCTTCTTTTATATTTGTTTGGTTTTTGTTTGATGTTTTGTTTTTATTTATTAACCGTTCCACAGGTAAATAACCATTTACAGTAGAGATGCTGGGAAGGGCTCTATCTCTCGGTAACAATATTATTTTTGCGCGTTATGAGAAAGAAGTGGTCCGAAGGGATATTTGCTAACACTGTATGTCGTTTCTTTGAGACAATCGGTTTAAATTTACGCCTTCCAAATTAATAATAAAATATTATGTTTTTAATCAATAAATCGAGTTGGTAAAAATTAAGATAGTAAAGATCAGATAGAAAGATAGAATAGTATCAATTAAATCAGATGAAATAAAATAAATGTATAGCTTATCTGTCTTGTGATTGCTGTTTTATTTTATTTCCTTCCCTTTTCTTTCTTGGGTTGAGTTGATTTTGTCCATTTAAAAACTTATACTGTATAACAATTACTTTAGGTCACAACATAGCTATATTGTTTTGTAAACATATGTGCCTCATTTTGACACCGACTATGCTATTATTTATTACCCATGAACCACTTAAAGAGTATCTTGTTGGGTCGTCTAGGGTGTACGTAGGGACACCACACTTCACTTGAGCTTGTTTTGCTTTATTTGATTTAATATTATTAGAAAACCTTGTAAATATTAATTCCATATGATCCTTGTTTTTCTATGGAGCAGATTATTTTCACGTAGAATTTCTTGGTCTACTGGTGTCTGAAATTTTTTCTAGTTTAATGGTGTTTTTACCGCTTTTAAAAGAGCATCTTAAAAAAATTCGTCTATTCACGGCGACACTTAACTCATTTCCCCAACAAAATTCTGAATTGGATTTTTATATAAAAATGTAAAATCGTGTTGTCATGCGAGCCATGTATACATGCCAAATTTCAAGTCAATATGACATCTGGAAGTGAGTGAAAAATGAGCTGTAAGATTTCATTACAATGTTACAGGTCAAGCTAATAGAAATGCAGAAAACACCATTTGATCCACTTTACCCATTTACAGACTCAGTTTCAACAGGTAAAACAGATATGTGAAAATTAACCAACAGGTAAATCACATTCTTTCGCAGAAAAGTAAACCTCAACTTGTTTGGTTCGTGATTACTAACAAATAATTAACATTTTTGTTCAGTGGTGTATTTTATATGCAAAATTTACATTTTCAATTTTACCCATATTAACAACAACAGACAACTAAAACCTCAATTTGCAGTAAAACCAAATGAGTTTTGAAATTAATATACATAGCTTAGTATCGCTGATAGAAAACAATGTTCAAGAAGACGCACATCACTATATTAATACTCATTAAAAGAACTGATATAATAATGACAACTTATTTTATTTGATGCATAAATTATAATTCAAATTAAAATCTTAATGGTAGGTACAGGAAAAGGTAGAACTAAATATTCATTGGATTTTTATTTAACGTTCAAATTTGAACCTTTACGATTCATAAATTTCAGATTTTAGAGCACTTTAAAGTCAAAATTATACCAGATAATGGAATATCACCCATAAAGTACCGGCTAAAATGTGTATAAATTTAAGAGAATGCCTCGCGTGAAATATGCACCGTAAAACCACCCTACCTGTTGGACGTAGTCAGTAAAGATATGCTTAATTATGTACGTTTTACTACTGAGCTAAATGTGTGGAGAATAATTTGAAATACTGAGTTGCAGGAAAGAGCAGGCTAACAGCGAAAAGTAGAGAAATGGCTCGCTAAAGTAGATATTATGCGGTGGAATTTGATAATATTCTTTGCATGAGTTGAAGTTTTTACCTTTACCAAATGTCAATTCTCTAATCCCAATAATTTCTGACTTATGGCTATTTGAAATATTCGCGCCACTGTCAAAATTTGTTATGGCGAAGTAATGATTTGAGAATATTTCACTAATAACTTAATTAGATGCAAAAGTTCTTGGTTCCAGATGATTTCGTGATATTTTTTTGGTGAATACTGACTTATTTTCTTTCAAATATTGAATCCGATTGGTTGGAGTTTGGAGTTTGTGGGAGGGCAGACACAAAGAGAGACCGCAGCACCTAGGCCCCATTGGGCCCCTTGTACGTCCTCCCGAGGGATACAAGATTCCACCTAGGCCTCCATCCATCCTAATCTTTTGAAGAAGGTGGTGATGCTGCCTAGGGGAATATCCCTCAAGTCGGTCGAAGTAGGCCAACGTTCTCCCAAAATGGATTCTCTGCTAGAAGAGACTGCCGGGCACTCACAGAGTACGTGTTGGACAGTCTCGTCTTCTTGTTCACAACCTCTGCATAGGGGTGTGTCGTTTAACTTCATGTTATAAAGGTGCTTTCTCAGCTGGCAATGACCAGTAAGAATTCCTGTCACGAAGCGCAGGTTCTCCCTGGACATTCCCAGGTAGATCATCGTTTGTCGGGGTACCTAAGCAGATCCCTGGCCAACTGACAACTATGAGTTTTGTCCCACAGTTTTTAAAATTTTCTGTGGGTGTTTTCTTTAATCATTAGCATTATTGCTGAGGTCGGCAGTATGTTAGAAGGGCCAGGTCCAAGTATACTTAGACTGGCTGCCTTCTTAGCCAGACTGTCAGCTTTCTTGTTGCCTCTGCACTGCGCATGCTCTTTGACCCAGCATAGAATGACACTGTTCATGCTGGAGGCGCCCACAAGTGCTTGATGGCATTCCCATGCTGACCCTGTTATTATTTTGTCTCTGTAGGGCCAGTAGTGATTGTCTACTATCAGTGTAGATTCTGATTGTTTTTCCCGTTACTTGTCTACGGGAAATTTCTTTTGCGGCTATGTTTATTCCCGTCAGTTCTGTTTGTGCTATACTGGCTTATTTGTCCATAGCCCATTTAATTTGAATTTGCAGATTCCTGGAGTATGCCCCACAACCTGTTCCTTCTTTCTTTTTCGATCCGTCTGTGAAGATGTTAACTGTTCCTTCACTGACAGCCTCATTGCTACTGTTGGTGTGTATTGCATAGGGTCTATCATTGAATCCGATTTGAACTAATAGTATTCAAAAACGACCCACGAACAATTTTCAAACAAAAAAAGCAAGTTGTAATATATTACTTAATAGTTTTCAGCGTAAGAAAATAATTAGTATGAGCCTACGGGCATCCAAACTTTATGGCCTTATTAAAAACCATAAAGATAATGCACCGATACGACCTGTTGTCTAATATATCAACAGTCCCATACATAAGTTAGGCACCCGAGTTAATACTATCTTCAACGACCTAACTAATTTTCAGTCCAAGCATGCAATTCAAAATTATGGTATACTCGCTAAATTCCTCTAAATTGCTTTCTAGTGAAATTTGATAAAAAAAAAATTCTTGTTCGCCATCATCAAGTGCGTAAAAAACCTACATTAAAAAAACCTAATACGATGCGATGCACAAAAGTTATTGGCCAATCAATTTTCAAATTTGAAGTCAATTTTTGAGACTTAGACTTGTATTAGATATTTTGATTTGAAATTATAACCAGTTATTGTTCACATTATAAGCTATAATTTCTGAATATCTCATCAAATTTCACTTAAAACATCCGAAGTTATAACCAAAAAAACAAAATTTAGTAGTTTTTTCGGTTCTTATTTTTTCTTTCTCTTTTTAATTTATGTGTGCAGATAAGAATTTCATATTGTAACCGCTGATAGCCTGTATCATAGCGAACAGCCTCAATTTTTTTAGATTTTTTTTGGACCTACACATACCGAGATATACTCATCTATATTTAGAAAGAACGACCAAAATGGCCGATAACTTGCGTATCGGCAGTTGCTAGAGGTAGAAAACGTCCATTCCATATAGTATTCGATGTAACTATCATGTTAAAGAAAATTTTTTGAGGTTATTATTCTTTCCTTCATATTTTGTACTATTGTTGATGTGTCTCTATAAACAATTTCCTTCACGTATCCCCATAAAAAGAAATCCATTTTTGTAAGATCTGGGGATCTAGCAAGCCATTTAGTGGGTCCATTTCTTCCAATCCATTGATGAGGGTAGGTATTATTTAAGTAGTCTCTAACTGCATTTAAATAATGTGGTGAAGCACCATCTTGCTGAAACCACATCCTATTTCGATTTTTTTCAGGGAGATTTACCAATTATTGTGGGAGATAGTTTTCCAAAAAATGAAGATAAATAGCTCCAGTCAATGTACCATCAAAGAAATGTGGTCCTATTACATGTTCTCCAATAATTCCTCCCCAAACGTTTATAGACCATCTGTATTGGTTATCAACTTGCATAAAAAAGTGAGAATTTTCCGAATCATAATAATGGAAATTGTGCCTATTAACAAATACATTTTTATGAAAAGTTGCCTCAGCAGTGAATAAAACGTTATTGAAGAAGTTGACATCATCTTGCATTTTACCTCTCGCCCAATTACAAAATTGTAGGCGCTTTTGAAAATCCTCATCAGATAATTCCTGGTGCATTTGAATATGGTATGCATGCAACTTATTATGTTTTTAAGATTCAACCCACAGACCGTCTACTTCTTACTAATGAGCTCACTTCTCTTTAACTAACATGGGAATTCTCAACCGTTGCTAGCACCACAGAAAACTCATTTTCTTCGTTCACAACGCGTTTTATTCTTTCACTTTTTTTATATTCGACATTTCCAGTTTCGAAGAATCTGTCGAGAAGGTTTTGGAAGCTGCTAACATCAGGAATCCTTCTTTCAGGATAACGTTGGTGATAAATTCTATTGGCAAGTAAACAATTTCTGTCTGATTCGCCCAAAACAAAAGTCATGTCTACAAGTTCCGCTTTATTAAAATTCATATTGTAAAATTCCAAATATTTTAAATTCAATACAAATTGTAACTAACGAACGATAAGTGTGATAAATGCTCCGTTGTACACGACAATTTATACCAAACTGAGGTTTTATTGCTTTTCGAATAACGAAAACAGCAAAATATGTACAAAAAGACATTACAGTAAAGAACCTGTTAAATACTATTTACTCATTTCAATGGATTGGAAGAAATGGTCCCACTAAATGGCCCCATTTCAAAATTTCATAAAGGCGTGTGTCAATCAAAATGGGCAACACGTCGTACACCTATTATAAATTTTTATGAATTATTTGAGGTAACCTCTTTTTTTTTAGTGTATTCTTGAATTTGACACTTATTTATTTATAAAACGAAAATGGTTGCAATTAGCCATAGGAAAGTACTTACAAAAAATGTTCGTTTTCCATTTCTACATCATCGTTGAAAAATATACAGGGTGTTCCATTTGAAAAAATTGAGAAAATTCAATTTAACAAGTTCTTAATTTAGAAATAATTTTTGGCCACCCCGTACAGTTGTAGGAAATGAAAATGATCAAAAACGTTAATTAGATGTCTCCTAACTGGTGTGCCCATATGTTTTTCTTAAAACCCATAATTGTGACTGCGGTGATTTTTTTAATATCCATCTGCAGATTGCATTATTTCAACAAAAAAAATCATTACATCCAAGTTGTTGGGAGATATTCAATGCTAATGTAGGAATGAATAGAGTCTAGAAAGAGGCTTCAAAAAATGTACTGATATAGAGAGCATTCCATTTAAAAAAATCGGTAAAGGAATTTACACAGAACTTCCCTCTTTATTTGTGCGCGGGTCACTCTAAATAATTAATAATTACGAAATGACATTGAAAATAATAATCAGAATATAGTTATCACTATTGTTACAAAGAAGACCTGGTAAGCTTTCGTCAAAAAAATATACAGATTACTCATCCAACAGCAAAAGTTCAATACTAAATAAATAATAGCATATGTCAAATGTTATTTCCATGTGTCACATTCTCAATTCCACATTCACGTAGTGGAGTGGAAGCATAATGGTGGTTAAAAAATTTTTTTTTTTTTAATTTTTCAAAAATGTTGGTAAAAAATTTTCAAAATCTTTTTTCTTCTGAAGGAGGTTTAAAATGTCATGAAACGTGAAAATTTTAAATTTCAGCAAAAAAATTTTTTTCCATCTATTCTAGTGGTAAAATTATTTTCCAAAATGGTGAAAAAATGATTCAATTTTTTTTTTCCGAAATAGGTTTGGAATGTCATGAAACGTGGAAATTTTAAATTTGAGCAAAAAAATTTTTCGTCTGTTCTATAGAAAGTAGTGAAATAGATTAAAGATTTTTTCAAATATTTTTTAAATTTGTTTGAATAGGTTTAGAATGCCATCAAAACGTGGAAATTTTAAATTAGAACAAAGAAAAAAACATTCATTTTTTTGAAATTTTTCAAAAATGGTTAAAAAAATTTTAAAATTTTTTTCTTCTGAATTAGGTTTAGAATGTCATGAAACGTGTAAATTTTAAATTTAAGCAAAAAAAAAATTCCATCTATTCTAGTGGTAATTTTTTTTTCCAAGATGGTAAAAAATGTTACAATTTTTTTTCTTCCCAAATAGGTTTAGAATGTCATGAAGCGTGGAAATTTCATATATTCTGTAGTAAGTACTTTTAAAAAAAAAAAAATTTAAATTTTTCAGAAAAATTTTAAATTTTTTTTTAGTACGATTAGAATACCGTGGAAACGTGGAAATTTTAAATTTGAACAAGGAAAAAAAAACTCCATCTATTTTAGTGGTAAAAAAAAATTCAAAAATGTTGGTAAAAAAAATTAAAAAAAAAAAAAATTTTAATAGGTTTAGAATGCCATGAAACGTGGAAATTTTAAATTTGAGCAAAAAAAAATTTACATCTATTCTAGTGGTAATTTTTTTTTCCAAAATGGTAAAAAAATGTTACAATTTTTTTTCTTCCCAAATAGGTTTAGAACGTCATGAAGCGTGGAAATTTTAAATTTGAACAAAAAACATAATTTCATCTATTTTATAGTAAGTACTTTTTTTCAAAAAACATTTTAAATTTTTCAAACAAATTTTTAAATTTTTTTAATACGATTAGAGTACCACGGAAACGTTAAATTTGAACAAGGAAAGAAAACTCCATCTATTTTAGTGGTAAATTTTTTTTCAAAAATGGCGGTAAAAAAATCGGTAAAGTTATTTACACAGAACTTCCCTCGCAATTTGTGCATGACAGTCACTCAAAAAAATTATTAATTACGAAATGACATTGGGAATAATAATCGGAATATAATTATTGGTATTATTACAAAGAAAACCTGATAACTTTTGGTCAAAAAAATATACAGAGTGTTCATCCAACAGCAAAAGTTCAATATACTAAATATCAGGTGCCAAATATGGAAGGCTTGCGCAAATACCTTTATAAATGTCCACCATGACTCAATTATTTCTTGGGATGCCATTATTCAATAAAAATATATAATAGGATATGCCAAATATTATTGCCATCTCTTACATTTTCAATCCCACATTCACGTAATGGAGTGGAAGTATAGTGGAGATTAAAATATAGAACAAATTTTCAAAAATGTTTTCTGTCTATTCTAGTGTTAAATTTTTTTTCCAAATTGGTGAAAATATGTTGCAAATTTTTTTTTCGAAATGGGTTTAGAATGTTATGAAACGTGGAAATTTTAAATTTGAGCAAAAAAATATTTCGTCTATTCTATAATGGTGATAAGTAGATTACTAAAACATGTTTTAATTTTTTTTTTATTTTTATAAAACATTTTTAAATTTGTTTTAATAAATTTGGAATGCCATGGAAACGTGGAAATTTTAAATCGGAAAACAAATTCCATCTATTTGTGGTAAAATTTTTTCAAACATTTTTAAAATTTATTTTATTTTTCTTTAAATAGATTTAGAACGCTATGAAACGTGGAAATTTTGAATTTTGAGAAAAAAAAAATTCATCTATTTTGGTGGTAAAAATTTTTTCAAAAATGTTGGTAAAAAATTTTCAATTTTTTTTTTCTTTTAAATAGGTTTAGAATGCCATGAAACGTGGAAATTTTAAATTTGAACAAAGAAAAAATTTTGTTTTAGTGGTAAAAATTTTTTCAAAAATGATTGAAAAAAATTTTCAAAAATTTTTTTTTTCTGAAATAGGTTTAGCGCGCCATGAAACGTGGAAATTTTAAATTTGAGCAAAAAAAAATTTTTTTCACTATTTATTCCGTTTAGACGGTCCACCCTGTATATTTTTCAGTGAAAATTCTACCAGTTCTTCGCTGACAGTAGGGTTAACTACCTACCAAATTTGACTGCTCTCCGTCAACTAGTTTTTTAGTTAATACACCAACAGACAGACAGACAGACAGACTGACGGAATTGAAAAACCTATATTTTCGGAATCTACGTGTTCTGAAACGTCAGAATCCGAAAAAATCTCGGAGGGTGATTTTTTCTCGAATACAATACTTCCCTTCGGTATGCGAGGGAAGTAAAAAAATTCAAAAAAATATTTTTTTAAAAATTGGTTTAGAATGCCATGAAACGTGGAAATTTTAAATTTGAACAAAAAAAATTTGTTCATCTATTTTGGTGGTAAAAAATTATTCAAAAATGTTGGTGAAAAAAATTTTCAAAAATTTTTTTTTCTGAAATATGTTTAGCGTGTCGTGAAACGTGGAAATTTTAAATTTGAGCAAGAAAATTTTTTTTCACTATTTATTCCGTTTAGACGGTCCACCCTGTATATTTTCCAGTGAAAGTTTTGCCATTTCTTCGCTGGCAGTAGGGTCAACTACCTACCAAAGACTGCTCTCCGTCAAGTAGTTTTTTAGTAAATGCACCAACAGACAGACAGACTAACGGAATTGAAAAAACTATATTTTCGTAATCTACGTGTTCTGAAACGTGAAAATCCGAAAAAATCTCGGAGGGTGATTTTTTCTCAATACTTCCCTTCGGTATGCGAGGGAAGTAAAAAAGGCACTTGGTCCTCTAATTTCGTCTTGGCTCGACCTGTATGTTCGAAAATAATTTCCACTTATAGACTTTTTTATATAGTTTACTTGCAATTTTTTTTTTAATTTCTAGCTATCGCAGAACTCGAGATATCGAGGTCCGACCCCACCCTGTATATTGTCTTCATGCGCGGCTTATATTAACAATCGAAGAAATTGTAACGGTAAAATCTGATCTGCCTATCGTATAAATCAGAACTACATAGACGAAAGTGTCTGTACTGAAATAAATACCCACGTCACCTCCATAATACGTACATCCATTAGATGTAGACCTTCTCACAAAGCGCCTGACATCTTTTGTTTAAACGACATTTTACGTTTCACTATCTCGGTTAGTGATCTACTCTGGAATAAATACAGGCATGTTTGAAGTGCTCGAGAATTCCACACCTGTCTCTGAAATGCGCCTCTCTTCGTTGGGTTCATGCCACCTGTCGATCCGAAGCTGCCTGTGGAGGATTCAATATAAAGGGGCCAACGTGTAATACTGTTTTATTTGATTAAATGTTATTGTTTATAAGTAAAATTTTTATTTATTCATTTAACTGGAATTCATTTAATAGCTGCTTGTGAAACTTGTAGGGAAATGAGTGAAAGTTGCAGAATAAGACCATTTAGATGACGAGAAGAGTTCAAAAGACGGGTCTTTTCGCCATAACCTTTTTTCTTCAAAAGATAGAAAAATATGTTTCAGACGGTTACAGACAAAATAAAATTATCTATGGATCTGTTTAAACTCGATGTTAAAATAATAAAATCCAACCTAAGATTCAAAGAGAAGCAAATAAACCAACTTACTCCTTAAATCCAAAAATCTTTTCGGATGTGAGCAGATTTTGAAAATATTTTATATTACGCGACTTGACCTCAAAGGGGTAAGAAGCTTTAAGATCGATATAACGTTTGGCATCGAGCATCAATGTAGACATTCTTAGACTTAAATTGCAACTTCTGTATTCATTCTCATAATCTGAAGAGCCAATGTTTTCAATTTTTTAAAATCTTTTTTTCAATTTGTATATTTTTCAAAATATATGTTTTCTCCAATGGTTTATTAAATATTGAACTAAACATTTAAGGGATTTGGATTTTTGAAACTCGGCAAGTGGAACCTCTTGTAGTAAATATGTGTTAAAAATAATGTATAATATTTATTTTTTTCGTAATATGTTATTTCAAGAAAATATCGATATTGTCTGTAATTGTTTATTTGTGGCATATTCAGATTTTCTTACTTTTTATTGGGTATTTTGCCACTGAAAAATATTTAAAAATTTTTAATGAAAGAACCTCTGCGCCAAACGGATCAGACAGAGGTTGGTTCTTGAACACTTGACTGTTTCAAAAAGTCTCACACCTAAAAATATATAAACTAGAACAATGTAATAAACTAAAACTTTCAGTTTTTAGTAGTTGAACACTTGACTGTTTCAAAAAGTCTCACACCTAAAAATATATAAACTAGAACAATGTAATAAACTAAAACTTTCAGTTTTTAGTAGTTTACATATTTTTAGGTGTGAGACTTTTTGAAACAGTCAAGTGTTCAAGAACCAACCTCTGTCTGATCCGTTTGGCGCAGAGGTTTTTTCATACAAAATTTTTAAATATTTTTCAGTGGCAAAATACCCAATAAAAAGTAAGAAAAAAAAATATATATCGATATCTCGGGTTCAGATTTTAAAATTTCAAAGCTTAAAATAATGGGTTTCAATAAAATTTAATAATTCAATGGAAAACAAAGAAAATTTTGAAAAAAATAAATTTTAGGGCAATTTACAATTTTTTTCTAAATCAGCTAAAAAATTACTTGGCAGAAGGCTCTTTCTACAGCACAGAGAAATTCTGTACCTCAAGCTCAATGTTCGTAACCAGAACATAATTTTTGTTTTATCTGAGTGTATAAACGTTTATATTGTGTAGAGTCGAGTACAATTTAAGCTGACTTGTGTCATGGCCGCTAAAACGTCTGAACTAAGATTTTATTTTATGCATAAGAAATGCCTGTAGTTTTCAAACAATTCTCTCCTGTAACAGCAATGATGTCGCTAAATAATTATAGAAAAATAGGAAAGATGTTATCATAAAATCTTAGATTATTATTTTAGTAACTTAGGCGGCAGTGGTACCAAAAAATGGGTCAAATTATTAAGATATCGAAAAATTAAAAAAAAGGGCATAGAATACCCCCCATGTGTCAAACAGATATGAGGAAAATAAAAAAGTGCAAATACCCGTACCATTAATTACTATATGAAGTCATACATTCTTGTGTCCATTTCACAAATATTTGATTAGTTAAGACAAAAACTGTATCTTAGTTGAATAAAGGTATTTGCATGTAAAAAAAGAAACGAACCCCCAATATAGTATTTTTTAGAAATCTCAATAATACAAATTTTTCCCATATGCATCCAACTTTATGGCGGACACTGTAAGTATATAGGCTCGGACACAAATGAGAGTGATAACAAAAAATGAATTGCCCAATTCAGTCAATAACAATGAGTTATCAGAAAAAAAAATCAAAAACTAATATTGTTACAGTCCAACAAGAACCACGGGGAGGTATGGGCATTTCTTGCCAGGAAAGGATAGGATCGTAGCATTAGTAGGCGAAATGATGTTAGTAATACTAAAATATTTCATATAATAATAAAAATCTGAAATCTCTATGAGAATAACGAAAATAAATTATTTTTCGGTAATAAATAAATATTCTGGTTGACAAAACATATATTAAACAAATTAACAATAATTTTAAAACAAATAAATTAAAACAATTCTGAAAGAACAACGCATTGGCTCATTTTCATAAACACTAAAAAACTTGAACACTACACTTGAACAATTTATCTACTCGACGAACGTTTCACCATTATTAATATATGACGTAAGAAAGTCGATTTTATTAGAGATAAACACGTGCTAGTAGTATAAAAGACACGTTTTTGGGGAAAATAAATAAAAATTTTAGAAAGAAAATTATTAACTTTTAATAGAGATTATATAAAAAAAAGTAGAAGTGAGAATCGAGATCGAACTCGCAACCACCCCATTTACATATGCATTTATTGCTGCTCAAGTATCTTACCGATTGAGCTACACGATCCTATGTTCACTATATTCTAAAACTTGTAATATGTACATATTAGAAAATTGTAAGACTTAGTGGTTTGACATTGTTCGTTTAACGGATGAATATCCACTATTTACCACTAAAAATAACTTAAATATTTCATATACAGACGTTTTTCATATCTAGAGTGGTGTTAGTTCACGGGAATAAATAATAATCACACAGTTTGAGAATCGCTGAGCTTATGTTTCTCACCCCTCAGTGTACATTTCAGATTTCCGTCTCAAAGGAAGTGGGAAAGAATCTTGGTAGACATACATAGACAATTTAGGCTATTGCTTTAAGTTTGTGTGTAAGAGATAGTAAAAATGAATGCGCAACATTAATTCATACATCGGTCATTTTAAACTAGATCCGACTCTATGAATGTTTATTATGTTATATTTTTTTTTTACGTTTTATGTTTGTATTCTTATTATACATTTATTTATTATATTCTTAATACGTGGCATATGATTCCTATGCCGGTGTTTTTTTGTAATTTTGTGAAATAATTTTTGTAATTTTTGAGAATATTGAAGATTAGTAAATTCTATTACATTGTAAGTTATACAAGAATTAATACTTTCAGAATCAGTCTATATCATCTTCGTTATGATACTATTAGCTATAATTGGTTACATTTTCAACTCAATCCTAATTTTTTTTGAAAAAAGTTTAAAAAAATAATTTTAAATTTGACACTATTTTGTTTTATTTTTCCCCTACGGTGGCCATGGATAACTTTTAAAATACTTTTTTACAATTAGAGACCTACCAAAAAATCAAAATTTCTCATAGAGATTATTTAATCCTGGATCAAATCCCCC
Organism: Stenurella melanura; assembly: GCA_963583905.1. Lineage (NCBI taxonomy): Eukaryota > Metazoa > Arthropoda > Insecta > Coleoptera > Cerambycidae > Stenurella > Stenurella melanura. The sequence goes on from OY757310.1 coordinate 10,446,623, forward strand.
TGAAGACCTGCTATTTGCGTTTTCAAGGAATGCACATATGTCTGTTATTTAACAATGAATAATAATGAACTAATTTAAATAATTTCAGTCTGTTATCATTGAACATGAAAATCTGCCTAATCCCTAATTCACCATACAACCCTAACAACCGTTTATAAATCTTCTAGTAATAAAACTGAGATTTGCTGTGAAATAGTGAATACTAAATTAATAAATTTACATTGAGTATTGCTACTAAGGAAATATATTGCAAGTGTTGCGGCATAGGTAATAATTTAAACAATTTATATTGCACATGCAATTGGTAATTTAATACATAAAATTCACCACATCATTTTGTAAACAAATTCCGTTTTCACAATTTGTATGGATTTATAGACAAATTGCATAATTTACTGAGAGAAAACGGCATTTCTGGTAGATATCTTATGCAAGCAACTAGCCGCAAAATAGTTACTTGTGATGATAGACTTCAGTGTGTCGTTGCTAGATATTGACATTTCATATGAATTTTTGATGTGTGAAAAATTATTTTAGATTTTAAATATAATCTGCTTGTACATTTACGCTCAATGCGCCAGCACTTAGTTTTCCTAATAAAAGTAATTTTTAAAAGCTATTATTTAATTTTGTCTGACATCAAAAATTTTGCTCTGTGGTTTCACCTTCATACAAAATGTATGCAGTAATCTTGATTATTTTTAAACCTCCCCCCCCCTCACAAAATTGTGGGAGGTTACCAAAATAGGTCAAAAATCGAAAATTGAGATAACATGAAATCTTTACGTTTTGAGGTCACAGGAACCCAAAAAAGTGGTTTTTGAAAAATATCTGTGTGTATGTGTATGTTTCTTCTATTTTTGAGCTTCTTATTTTGTGAAAACACTTTCTTCATACATTTAGCGTTATTTGCTGGGAATATATTCCTCTAAGAAACACATCGTTGCTCATACTCTAAATTATTTTACTCGAAGTTAAACTTTTTGAAAAGCCCATATTTTTCAGTTCCAAGCATGCTTCGTTAACTGTACAGACATTTTGCATCTAAATCAAGCAAAATTTTTTACAAATTGTGTAACTATTTCTCTTCGCTGATTTGTTGTATTCTTTTGTAAATGGTTGTGCATTCTATGGGATACTCCTCGCAGTTTTTTTTTGTAAATAATATTAGTTTTGGACTTATTTAATTGTATGTTTTCGTTTAATTACGAAACATAAAAAAATAGATTTTTTAATTAAATAATTAATAATCTTTTATTTATCGATCAATTTTGTTGAAGAACCCTCTAGACAACACTAATTTACTTTCCAAATTTCAATACAATCGGACTTTTCTTTCTTATGTTATCATGCTTACAAGAAATATGACAAACGGACAGACTGACAGACAAGCGTACCAACAGACGGACAGACCGACGAACAAAAAATTGAATGCTTGTTACTATTATATTTTAAATATTTATTTTAAATTTCAATTTTCTGTTTCCTTATCAACAGCCTTGTATCATCTATAAAGGTCAAAATGTGATATGAATGATTTTTATCCACATTTAAACGCCTTCATTGCCGCGATTTTGAACCGAGGACTTTCTGTAGAGTTTAGTTAAGCATAGCAGTGATAGTGGATACCCACATATATTATCAAAACTTTAATAAACCGTCAGACAACAATTCTAATGTGTGCTTTGATAGGAATTTTATCTGGTGTATTATTTTAATTCATAGAAATCGATGGAGATGTTCGGAATACTTTAGACTCAACGATTGTGAATCCATTAGCGAAGTGGTCGTGGAGAGCGTAAGTGTGCATTATCCCCGAGACATTGTTTTCACCGTGGGAAATGTCGCACTCCTGTCGTCTTGGTAGAACGACTATAAACTTCTTTCTTTCTTGTTCTAAGTCGGGCTATGTTAATTGCATTCACAGAAAACACATTCTTAATTAGCCAGCTACCAATTAACAGTGGTTATTTAAGAACTGGACGGAGTCGTTCTGTTATGTATGAGAAGTACAGACCCAGTGGTAGTGATGTAGAATGAATATATACCGGCGAGTATACCGGTTAAAAAAAATTGTTTAATTATAATTACTCACTTAATACGAAGACATCCTCATGTCTCGCTTATCGGATAGCCCGAATATTTTAAAAATTTAGTGGCGAATATGTACCTTAACTATAAAGTAAGTCTTTAGACGTAACCACATTTGGCTTTAGTCAGAGATGGCGATTCTAGGATAGAAAAAGGGGGGGGGGGTTTAGAAAAAAGCCCTTTTGTACAGGTTTACGTCGTAGTGGGTTCAAACTTTAAAAGTGGGAAAAGTTGTACATATTTAAAAAAATAAAGTTCCACACTTATTAGATAATTATAGGCCTATCACAATGCCGTTTGTTTAAAAATGAATTATTATTTGTTTGCTTATAATTGTATTGAAACATATTCTTTATAGCATTTTGCAAACAGCAGAAAAAATAACTATCTATAACTAAAATAAAAACTTTCTGTAAAAATATTAATGAAATATTTGCATTCTTTCGATAACCTGAATTCTGGTTATGCTAGCAAATTAAAATCCTAAAATGAATTTATCTAATTTCTTATTTGACAATTCTCATTCTAACACTAGCATCCACACAGTCCCTACGGCCATGCAGATTAAACTAGTATCTACATAACCCCCTACGATCATGAAGATTCAGTTAAAAATGAGAACAAGGGCCTAAAATGAATTTATCTGCCTTGTCTTAAAAAACAAATTTCATTCTAATGGATTACATTTTCATGAAATCTATCATTCTGTTTCCTGGAGATGCTTAGCCTTTGAAACGTTTTTCGCCCCTATTCTGTAGCTCATCAGAAAGACATAAAGCCACTCATAAATATGTTTCATGCAAAACCACGACAATTTCTATGAATAAGTGTGAAATAATTATGTTTGACATTGACTTATAAAAATAACTTCATCTATCTATTATTATTGTTGTTTCCAAATTCTTTGTCTATTGTTACTTAGAACCGTCAACAATATGTTAGCATGCAACACGTCAATGCCGGGAAAGTAAACAGGATCAATTCGGAGTGCAGTCTGTTAAGCATGTGGGTACCACAGGGGTCGGGTATTGGGCCCTGTGCTATTTATATTATATGTAAATGAACTTGACTCCATATTAACCAAAGATTTCTTTTCTGTTGACCTCTCTACCGTTACTTCAGATCAAATAAGCAATAAATTAAAAATCAAATGTAATAACATTATAAATAAAGTATCAACCTTTTTCATCCGAAATCAATTATACTTTAATGCAGATAAAACTCGGGTAATTCAATTCCCTAATCGCCAAAAACATTGCGAATCTATTTATCTAATTGACTAATTCTAATGAAAGCGTAAAATTCTTAGGGCTACATCTGATTTCTAAATTAACATCACTTTCTTTTCTATTCAGAAATATTAAAATGATATTCACCAAGGAACAGCTACTATTATGCCCAAGTAGACTCTAGGTTAAGGTACGGTGTCTGGGGAAACTCCACTCTTTCATAGAATGTGTTTGTTGCACAAACATATATTACGTTGTATGGCAGGTATCTCTAGTACTCACTCTTGTAAAGAATATTTTGGAGAGTACAAAATCTTAACTTCACCAGCTCTATTTATTTTTAAAATATACGTTTACATTTTAGAAAATAGAAAAATGTTTAATAAGAATAGGGAAATACATAATGTAAATACACGAAGCCGAGAGGATTTCGTTTTCCATTCGCAAAATTTAATATTACTGGTAATTCCCCAAATTATGTAGAACCTAATATGTTCAATACTTTTCCCACAGAATACAAGTTAGTGAGGAATTTGTTCGAATTTAAATCAAATCTAAAAGTGTTTTTGCTTTCAAAATACCTATGTTCCGTGTCTAATTTTTTCTCTCTAATTAGGTTGTAATTTACTGTGTTTGACCATTCCTATACAATGTAATGTTGTCTTATGGACAATAAATATTTTATTATTATTATTATCATTACTATTATTATTATTATTATTATTAAATGTGTTTGAAATAGGGGACGTCAAAGAAACAATGTTTTCAACTATAAATAATTTACACCTGTAAAACGGATTCTCAAATGAAAATAAAATATATTCCTATGTATTCCTCATTTGTATAACACCAAAAATATATATACAAATTATGTATGCACTTTTATGGGTATTAGTTAAGATACAGAATTCATCTATGCTGTGGCAAGAGGTTTCTATTATCAAAGTAATTTTTTTAGTTCAATGTTCAATTCGAAATAATTAAAGTAATAGTACAGTCCTCAATGTATGAAGAACTGCGTTGTAAAGACAGGCACCTGTGTAATAACGATTTTTTTTATATTTTTACCAATTTTATAGTAGTTGCTATCGTGAAGTTTATTTGCTACATGGGTATTAATAGCACTGTGTGTCTGTGTTAGAATAAAAATTTTATTGCTTAATGTACATAATACATAAAAGTTTAAATAAGTATATGCAAGATGTGGTCATAATTTTCTTTATTCTGAAAGTGGCACGACAGTCCTGTCTGTAGGAAAGACTGAATATTATTCTGAGTACATGCTTTTGCATAACAAAGATTCTATTCATTTCTTGTAACTAACCCCATACGACTGATAATAAAATTGTCTTGAGCACAATAAGAAATTATTGATAAAATCCATTGCATGCCCTACGAGTTGTATTAATCAATATTTTCTATGTATATAACCTTAAGTTCATTGGTCAATTTTCTTTTTGATAACCTTGAAAACTGTTAATCCTATACAAAAGTCTCAAATAATGAAGTTGTCTTCGTCTCTTATTTATTCCCAAATACTTATTCCGAAAGATGAAAAAGTTTCCTACTTATTAGATTTAAGTATAAAAATGAATTATTATTTGTTTGCTTATAATTACATTGAAACATATTCTTTATAGGATTTTGCAAACAGCAGAAAAAATAACTATCAACTAAAAGAAAAACTTTGTGTAAAGATATTAATGAAATGTTGGCATTCTTTCGATAACCTGAATTCTGGTTATGCTAGCAAATTAAAATCCTAAAATGAATTTGTCTAATTTCCTGTTTGACAATTCTCATTCTAATACTAGCATCCACACAGTCCCCTACGGTCATGCAGATTAAACTGGCATCTACATAACCCCCTACGATCATGAAGATTCAGTTATAAATGAGAACAAAGGCCTAAAATGAATTTATTTATCTACCTTGTCTTAAAAAAAATTTCATTCTAATGAATTACATTTTCATGAAATCTATCTCTACGAGCGACGTGGTTAGCGTCACTGGTTTAACCTGGCTAGCACAGTAAAGATACGGAGAGCAAAAGGGCATTGAGTTCAAGGCTTGGGCGCCATGATTACTTAGTATAATCAAGGAAAATTAAAGATAAAGATAAACAAAAGACAAATGTTACATATATACAATAGCACTATATTACAAAAATATTATATTACAAAAAGTAAAACTATCACAGCATCAACGATACTGTATATCAAAATACCAGACAGAAATATGTACAAAAGAAACTATATTACAAAATATACTATAATACAATTTGTTCAACAGCAAAATAAATTTGAGATGTTTACGAGAACCAAAATATATTACAAAAGATACGTCCCGTAACTTTTACCTCAATACTAACATTCATATATTACAACAAAATTAGGAACTTGAGATTCTTTACGAGAGACAAAATACTATATTACAACAAATATGTCTCGTAACATTATCTCAAAATTCATAAACTCTAGACACACTCGTTACAACAAAAATGAACCACGACTTACTATATCACTAACAAACGTGCATTATAATACTACAAGAAAATATTGACCATGAGGAATCAAGATAAAAGTAACTATGAAAACCATACTACGGTGAAATATTTGCGACAACGAATTTAAGATATAAGCAACTACGAATTAATATACAACAATGGGTTTAATTATAACAACGGGTTTAAAATGTAATCTAGCCAAATATAATAGATTTCGCTTGAATCTAATATGTTAAATTTAGACACTTGGCTCTTATAACTCAATAATTATGTGAAAATAATCCCCTTTACTGGTAACAATCAAAAGTACTTATCTTTTATTTTGTTATCCTGATGAAGGAAATTCCTAGATGCGATCCTGTTCTCCGATGATTATGGATTTAAAAGTTATGTTTCACATGTGGCTGCTTTAATCCCATTTTGAGGTAATGAAATCGTAGAAACGTTCGTACAAATTTGTCGCCAAGACAAAATGAAGAAAATCTCTTCGTCCAGAAGATTTTCGTATATTCCAATTCAAAATGTAGTATAGAAAGGTTGACTTCATATGAATATTGCTTGCTTAGTGGAAAACGTAGTAGGTAGGTATCGCAAATTGAAGGTAGATAATCTCAAATCTTGCTCAAAGCAAATAATGTAACGTTGAAAGACTTCTGCGTTTAATGCATTAGACGTGAATAAGCTTGATTATTAAGAAGTTAATTCTTGTTAGAAAAATAATTCTTAAAAATACTTTAGAAGAAAAGTAATCTATAAGAAAAATTTATAAGAAAATTTATGAGAAAAACCTAAAACAATATTTTAAATGTTAGATGGTATTTACAGATATAATAATTAAAACCTTACCTCATGTGATCATCACGAGATTTTTCAAAATCTAATATCCCCATTACAGGTCAAACAAAATTATAAATGCGTCTAATTAGTTCAATGGTTCGACGAGAAAGAGTTTAACCAGGCATTATTTAGTTGAATTATCCTACCTGGTGCGCTATCTATTATTCGTGAGCGTTAACTGCTGACAAATGACGTATATTCATTATAGTCCAAGGAATAAGTACACTCTATTAGTACTAGAGTTTGTAGGAATAGTGTATCCTATAATTTATAATTTTTCTAATGAATATTAACAGTGTAACGAAGGATACTCTTGAGCATTCCGCATCTTACAGAATTCAGGTTATCGAAAGAATGCCAAGATTTCATTAATATTTTTACGCAAGTTTTTCTTTTAGTTATAGATAGTTATTTTTTCTGCTGTTTGTAAAATCCTACAAGAATATGTTTCAATAGATTTAAGTACTTTTGCCAATTGCCACATTTTACCAAATGGCCTTAAAGATATATTTTCTGCATTTACTACTTTGAGATCAATGCATTTTTCCATTTTTGAATTAGTGCGAGATAAATAAGAAAATAATTCTTATCTTATTTAAATTTTAATTACATAGCCAAACAAAAAATGGATATTCATCCAATGGCAGTATTGTTTGTTTCTCATTGGTGCATCTCTCTTGAGCATCCAATAAAAATGTTGAGTTCCCACCGCACGACTCGGTATTGGTATACCAATCACCTTCAATCACTGCCAAAGCGCTGAAATTCCGAATTTTCGACAACTTTGCGAGATTAAAAAACATTTTGACCTAATCATATTCAATTCTGGCCACGGGTTCGAACACACCGGGTCGAGGTACGTGCCAAAAATACATTCACTTCTGCTATGAAGGTCTCTTCAGCTAGCTATGTCACACTGTCCTACTAATTTTAGGTTTTATCTGCGGAAAAATTTCTAGTGAGCTGAATTTTTGTATACACCCTGGCATTTTAATGAATATGTGAAAAATCGACATTAATATCATGATGGCTAAAAAAATTATAAAGGTCAAAAAGTCGCGAATATCTCGCGACCTATTGCTCGGAGGTCAATAGAGATCATTACATAAATTGTTCATCGTGCAATTATCTACAAAATATGTCTCTTGCATTTTTTTCTGTAAGATCAACCATTTTTGGAGTAGAGCGCTGAGAAAGCGACTACATTATGATTATGCACTCGTTTCCGCACCACCCCCGAGGTTTCCCTCGTGGGCATAATCCGTGTTATGTAATAAAAGGTTTTTGTATTTAAGAGTGAAGAATTTTTTATTTAAAAACTGAAAAATACTAATAAAAATAAACTTTATTCATTCATTGTCTATATCCTCAGTTTCTCTATCATTAAAAGTTGCTGAAAAAACTTCGAATGGGCTTATTCCTATACTTAAGTCGACATCTTCATCATTAGTTGATTCCGCGTTTAAGCATGACTGGCCACGGTAATGTCCACAAACTTTAGAGCATCTCAAACCAATTTTTTTGCATCCACATTTGCCACCACAACCTTTTGTACAATTACAAAAGATTGTTTAGTAGATCATCAGGTGCTGGTGGTAATGAAGTTGTTACTGGCTGCAGTATGTTATTTTTTAACTCCCAACCCCACTGTTCTCGATCAATTTCTCTTCTTAGCCAGGTTTGTATTTGATAATACACTCGATAAATATGCTGTTGAGCTGCTGAAGAAGTAGGTGGCAATAATGGAAATTTCACAGCTGTGCTTTGTCTTGTTAGTTTAGCAAAGCTACAATATCTGTAATTATCTATCGAATGTTCTGATTTTGGAGCACCGTACATTGCTAGTAGAAAATGTATTCCAGCATCGACAGTGACATCTCGAGCGCAATTTTCTTGTTGGAATGTTTCTGCAGAATTGTTTATATCGGGTCTTTTTTCAAACATCTTCATGACTTTAATGTGAATGCATTCTAGTCGCTTTCTCAGCGCTCTACTCCAAAAACGGTTGATCTTACAGAAAAATGCAAAAGGCATTTTTTGTAGATAATTGTACGATGAACAATTTTTATAGTGACCTCTATTGACCTCCGAACAATAGGTCGCGAGATATTCGCGAAAAACTGATTCTCGTGACCTTTTGACCTTTACTTTTTTAGCCGGCACAATATCAATGTCGATTTTTCACATATTCATTAAAATGTCGTAATAAAGGTGTTTACAAAAATTCAGCTCACTAGGAATTTTTCCGCAGGTTGGGGTTTAAAACACCCAAAATGACTGGATTATACGAAAATCGTATTTTAACCGAATTTTAATAATTTTTTGAATTTACGAAAAATTTTGACATGACGTGGAGTAAGTTGGATCCCGAATTCAGATTTAACGCGGGTGAATGCATCAGAAGATAATGCTATGTTTATTAGTATCTGGCCAATTTTTCTGTGTGGCTATTATTATTATTATTATTACTATTGTCTATCCAATGGATGCCGAGAACAAGAAAAATGATCGGTGTTATTAACGCGCTGACACGCTCAGTGAGAATAAAGCCCACACACAGCGAGGTACGCAATAGTAACCTAGGAATGTTCATCTAATTCTTTTTATGACTTGTAACTTGTAAAGACGTACGTACGCAATATTAGCTAGTTTGGAAAATCGATTGTCTATTGTGTATATATAATTAGGGAAAGCAAGTGATGAATCTAGGATGATTTTTAGAGATTTTGTCTCTTTACTAGTTTCTATACAGTTTAGAATGGGAACTGATTTAGATTAAAAACTAGAAAAATTGATTAGAACATGTCAACTTTATGTAAACACTGTAAATTCATTACATTTCAATTTCTGAACACTTTCAACATTTATAACAACGGAAGCGGCAAAGGTAACGAAAATTCATTGACAAATATTTTTAAAAGTAATGAATCAATAATGGATCGATACACGGACAAGAGAATCACTATCCTAACTTACAACCAAGCAGCTCTTAAAGCTCTGGATGCAGTAGGGATACGTTCCAAGACGGTAAACGACTGCCTTAACTCACGCGTCAGAAATCATCGTATCTCTGATCAACTCCTGCCAGTGAACAGAGATCAATTAGATATTATGCTCGTATTTAGTTGGAACATATGTTCCATCCTTGAACCTGACCGAGTAATTAGAATTTTTCTTGCATAGTTTCTTTTAAGGTTACACATTTTTAGGTACATTTCTTGTAATTCAATATTGTATGTAGATAATTGTTCGATAAAGGGCGCAATTTTCGAGTTATTCGTGAAAAACGTGAAAAAGGGACCTTCAAAGTAATCCCCACCCCCCTCACAATCCACCGGTCAGAACTTTTAGTATGTTATTCAGGACACTCCCCCCGATAACTGTACAAAAATTTACCACAGAATTATTTCTCCTATTTTTGCTTCGTTGACTGGACTATGTGTCAGCTCGATTCATTTTAACAATAAAGTATTGTTATTCCAGCTACTCTACGCGCCTTCTATTAGAAATCAAATGAACCGCTCTAAAATCTCTTACTAATTGTAATATTTAGAACGTAAATTATTCCTATTCTGTACATGTATACAACAAAACAACATCAGATTCTCGGCGTATAAATCGTTTTGTAGAGACCGTAAAACGTTCTTATAAGGAGAATTTCTTAACATGGCTGTAAAAACTGGCTTAAATTATTCCCACGGGCAAAATAATTAGAAGATGTAATAATTCTTAGCTTATCTTAAATGTATCATCTTACTCGGTGTATTATATTAAAATGTTCTGCGTGTAAAAATACAATGTTCGAGTAACATTCGAATTTATAACATACCATTTAATTGACGGTATTCTATTAATTGAATGGATATGTGATGGAAAGAAGATGGATGATGCGGATGCGAGTAATTGGACAATTAGAAAATGGTAAGCATAAATTTACGGGTAACTTTATAATCGATTTACTTTGCACCGTTCTCGTGAATCTATTTGAACTGACAGAACACTTAAGAAATAGAAATTGTGAGTACCATAAGAACAAGTCATTCTTGTCGTACTTAGACTGTAGACTCGTCAATGTTAATGCATTTTTTAACAACGCAAGCGGAACTAATATCCACGTAACGTTGCCTATTTTTGTCCACCATAACGTCTGCATCATATGTGAAACTATGTTACCACTGACATTCAAGAATAATCTTATTTTTGTAAAAAAATAGACCATGATTTTCAAGGAAAAACTGGCTATACAAAGGACCCGACCAGTCTTATGGAAATTGACTCCCTGTCGATTTCGTTGGAATTGGGTTAATCGCTTTCATCTTTCTGAACAATTGGCGCAAGCCACGAAAATACTTTCTCGTGAGCGCGAGCCTTGAAAATGCACCGATTCTCCAATATGGAGATGTGATGATTGTCTTCATACGCGGACACACAAAAACAAACAAGAATGTTTTACTTTTGTGTGCCTGCGTATAAAAAAATGTCCCATCGCAGCAGAATGCATCCCTAACCTCATAACACAGCTGAAAAATGGATAGAATCTCTGAAATGACGAAGTAAAGACGAGAACTCTATACAGAATAGGGCAATAATGCGTCGGACCTGGATATCTCGAGTTCTATGATAGCTACAAATAAAAAAAAAATTGCAAGTAAACTAGATAAAAAAGTCTATAACTGGAAATTATTTTCGAATATACAGGGCGAGCCAAGACGAAATTACAGGACCAAGTGCCTTTTTTTAAATGGCATGCTATGTATATCAGTACATTTTTTGAAGCCTCTTTCTAGACTCTATTCATTCCTATATTAGCATTGAATATCCTGGATGTAATGAATTTTTTTGTCAAAATAATGCAATCTGGAGATGGATATTAAAAAAATCACCACAGTCACAATTATGGGTTTTAAGAAAAACTCATGTGAATGCCAGTTACGAGACATCTAATTAATGTTTATGAATCATTTTCATTTCTTAAAACTGTACAGGGTGGCCAAAAATTATTTTTCGATTAAGAACTTTTTAAATTAAATTTTTTCAATTTTTTCAAATAAAATACCCTGTATATTTTCAACGATGTGATGTAGAAATGAAGAACGAACATTTTTTGTAAGTATTTCTCTATGGCTACAACCTTGCTTTTTTGTTATACTTAATCTGCAGTCATAATTATTACTCACAATATACCATAAAACCTCAGGGTGCAGGTTATCCTTGATAGTTTGGCTTAATATTGGTTATTACTTACCTTGGCATATACTCACTAACAGAATATTACTAAACAGATAATATAAGGCTCTAAAAAGCTTATTTTTCGTTACTTGAAATCAACTAATACAAAAATTTCTGTTCACTTTAAACTAGAAATTGGCCCGGCAAAATAAGGAAACACCGAGCTATCCCAGTTTAAATGCGTGCTAGCTTAACGAAATTAAACAACTACTAAAACAAAATAATCTATTAACGTTTTTGGTTACAAAGGCAATATCCGTAATTGGACAGCAAAATTAGATAGATTCAATATTATGTATCACTCCGCCTGAGCTCAATGACCTTTAATACGAAAACCTAACTAACTTAAATTACTAAGAACAGTACAGAAAAGGTAAATTAACAAGAATTAAATCATTTAATTAAACAACATTAATCAATTTTTTGTGCAATAGTTAACCCTCATTAGGTTTCAAAACCTAATTCATACAGGATTTGGGTAAATATAGACTGCTGCTACGCGTAACGGCTTTCTCTGGTTCCTAAACCGACTTAAATGTTACTCGCGATTTCACACTAACTAGTCCACTATTTATTTATGCCTATTGGGACATCGAAGTTATCAATAAATCAAGTCAACGCGGCAAGTATTCGCTATTAAGATGAAAGCGGTCAAATTGTCTACCGATCTCACTCGGGAAGTAAAAAAACAATCACGAAACAAGTTTCTTAACGGCACTAAAACATATTGTTCTCCACGCGCGTCGCCTGAGCTACCACAACATAGTACATAAAATAAAAAAAACTTACTACAGTTTCATTCCTGGATACATGAAGGTCAATTGGCGATTAGCACTCCGAAAACTGAACGTACAAGCTACAAACAAAGAACTTAAAATCACAAATTATCGTTGATTGCATCAAAGCAAATAATTCAGAGTAATCACGCAATTGCTGTTATTTACTACAGATTCATTCTGTCATTTAACTGTGTAAATATTTGCACTTTGTGATTTACACATTACTCTGATGCAGAATTTAACATAAAACGTAACTGTAATACTAGCTCACCAATCATCACCATAAAAAGGCTTCAAATTTGCAGACTCAAACGACAGCTCGACCGTGTCTTAACACAGCCACAGCTCAAAACTGTATCACTACACCTAATTAATTCGGGGAGGTCAAATTCATCTTCTCCCGTGGTGTATCGGCCCGAGGCCAGAACTCGACTTCTTCTCAAACCAAAAAATCTACCTCTGCGAAACAAAATAACCCCCACTGCACATCCCATTTCCGCAACGCATTAAGGGTCAAACGGTCTTGTTACTTGTGTATATGTTAAAGTTTTACGATCGTACCAAAACAATTTTACTAGTACACAAATTTTAAACATATTTTTATTCAATTTAATGTACTGAGTATTATTTCAAAACATGACCGTTACATGGCTAATTGCAACCAATTTCATTTTATTGAGCAATAATTAAAAAATTCAAAAATAAACTTAAGAAAATAGGTTTCTCCAAATAACTCAGTAGAAAAAATTATAATAAATGTTCCACATGTTGCCCATTTTGATTGACACACATCTATGTGCTTTTGAAATAAGGTTCCTACTGTTCCTAAAACTGCCGGTGTGATAGATCTAAAGGCAGTTATTATTCTTTCCTTTATATTTTGTACTGTTGTCGGTGTGTCTCTGTAAACAATTTCCTTCACGTATCCCCATAAAAAGAAATCCATTTTTGTAAGATCTGGGGATCTAGCAGGCCATTTAGTGGTTCCATTTCTTATAATCCATTGATGAGGGTAGGTATTATTTAAGTGGTCTCTAACTGCATTTAAATAATGTGGTGGAGCACCATCTTGCTTAAACCACATCCTATTTCAAATTCTTTCAGGGAGATTTACCACTAATTATGGCAGATAGTTTTCCAAAAAATATAGATAAATAGCTCCAGTCAATGTACCATCAAAGAAATGTGACCCTATTACATGTTCTCCAATAATTCCTCCCCAAACGTTTATAGACCATCTGTGTTGGTTATCAACTAGCATAAAAAAGTGAGGATTTTCCGAAGCATAATAATGGAAATTGTGCAATCCATTTTATGAAATTCAATTTAAAAAGTTCTTAATTGAAAAATAATTTTTGGCCACCCTGTACAGGTTTAGGAAATGAAAATGATTCAAAAACATTAATTAGATGTCTCGTAGCTGGTATGCGCATAAGTTTTTCTTAAAACTCATAATTGTTACTGTGGTGATTTTTTTAATATCCATCTGCAGATTGCATTATTTCAACAAAAAATACCCTTACATCCAAGTGGTTGGGAGATATTCAATGCTAATATCGGAATGCATAGAGCCTAGAAAGAGGCTTCAAAAAATGTACTGATATACATAGAATTCCATTTAAAAAAAGGCACTTGGTCCTGTAATTTCGTCTTGGCTCGCCCTGCGTGTCCATGTTTATTTGGGATAGTGAATCTGATTACGGATTCAATCTGTTTGAAATAGAAAAGCATTTCACCTTAGAACAAAGACTATAAAACGATATCATATAATCAGAGCTATGTGTTGAATCGCTAATAAAATGTTTCCAGAAATGTGCCATATGAGTGATTGATCCACAAGGATAAATCTATGTATATTCTGGATTTTCCCCTAACCTCGAATCGCCAAAATCTTTCTTAAATAAGAAAGTACAGATCAGAACCCTAAAGAAAATGCAAAAACAGCTGAAAATTGATAGAATCTCTCTAAAGCAGAAAAGTATATGCTGAATCTGAATCTGAATCCGCAGCCCGATTTACCAGGTATTTTTTTTACTAAAAACGCAAACACACTATCTAAAACAGAGTGAAATAATGAGAATAAAGCTTCATAATGAAATGCAACAATTTGTAAATACTTTGAGAAAACATTTTTCAATAAAATTTTAAGCATTAGAAAGAAATACATGCCAATTAAATCCATACCCACCCCAAGAGAGGGTTAATTCCACCCCTATGGTCAAATAACGAATGTAAGTGCAAGACAATGTAAATTGTATTTTCTTACTTTTTATTGGGTATTTTGCCACTGAAAAATATTTAAAAATTTTAATGAAAAAGCCTCTGCGCCAAACGGATCAGACAGAGGTTGGTTCTTGAGTACTTGACTGTTTCAAAAAGTCTCACACCTAAAAATATATAAACTAGAACAATGTTATAGACTAAAAACTCAAAATCAAAGCTATGGGTAGTTAACGTTTCGGAAGAGAATCTACTTCCGTTCTCAAAACTTTTTTGGCCGTTAACCATGACAGTTCTTTCGAGACTTTTTAGTCTATAACATTGTTCTAGTTTATATATTTTTAGGTGTGAGACTTTTTGAAACAGTCAAGTACTCAAGAACCAACCTCTGTCTGATCCGTTTGGCGCAGAGGTTTTTTCATTAAAATTTTTAAATATTTTTCAGTGGCAAAATACCCAATAAAAAGTAAGAAAATCTGAATATGCCACAAATAAACAATTACAGACAATAAATGTAAATTGTAATTATTAATATATAAATGTAGGTTAGGGGTTGGGTTAACCCGCTCGTAGTGGTGGGTGTGGATTTGATTTGCATATTGCTACGACTTTTCGCCCTTTAGGGAAACACCCTGTATGAAACTGGGGGTTCTAAATAATTTTAACAAGGGGTAAATCACTAACACTTTATTTAATAATTTGCTGACTATACAATACTTCAAAATAACCTTTACACTTTGTTTACTTGATATTTAACCTCACTTTTTTCGCTGCCAATTTCACTTTCCTAAAACTTCTTCCCCTTCCGCCGGTAATCGCGCCTTATATACTCTCAAATTGCCTACAGAGTCATCCAGTGTACAATCGAGAATCTTCTCCCACCTCACTCTAGAAAACTCTATCTCTTTCTACAAGTTTCCAGTCACTATTAGGCATAGGCGTATCATAGGGGGTGTAATGCATAACAATTTGTTTCTTTCTAATGTGTTTTAAAATGTTCTCTAAGTATTTACAAATTGTTGCATTTCATTATGACGCTTTACCTTATCCTCACTATTTCATTCGATTTTAGGGGATCAACGTTTTAGTAAAAAATTACCTGGTAAATCGGATTTTGGGCTACGGCTTCGCATTCAGCATGAAGAAATACACAAAATTTATGTATTCATGTCTCTGGTACAGATTTTTTTTTAACCCCCTCGTATGGGTGGGGTGTGGATTTAATTTGCATACATTTCTTTCTAATGCTCAAAATGTTATTTTAAAATGTTTTCTCAAAGTATTTACGAATTGTTGAATTTCATTATAACGCTTTACCTTATAGTCCAGTCTATAAAGTGAAAAACACACCAGAAGCTCACAAAAAATGTCATCTGAGATTTTAGTTAGTGCGAGGATTAAACATCACAAAACCACAAAAATCAATTTTAGGGGTACCGCGCAACCCCCAAAAAGACCACCCCTTCGGTGAAAAAGGCTTTATTTTACTGATAACTCGTTAACCGTTGAAGATATAAAAAAGTTGCTCATCGTAAAAAAGAAAGCTTGATTAGTTGCCTAAAAAATAGTCCTCTTGTAATTTTCTTGTATATGCCATGGTTTTCGAGAAAATCGATATTGACAAAAATTGCAAAATTTGTATTTTTAATGCGCGCGAATTTTCGTGTATTTGAAATTTTTTGCGCGCGGCCTATAGAAAAAATTGAATTATTAGAAAACCGAACAAGCTATGAAGAAAAATCAAAATGGGTTTTAAAGGGGATATAAAATACTTTCTTGTGTTACCATTTTTGAGGGCTGTTGATATGTATTAGTATATAAAAATAACAATATAATATACTTATGTCTTGATTTTTGTGCATCTAACTATTCACAGGCCCATACAAAAATAACTAACTATAATATAAGTTATAAATGCATTATCTTTTAGTTCAAGGTAGTACTTCAATGTAGAAAAAGTTAGGAATAAAAATATTCACATTTACAAATTTAGCAGCAAAAATATTTACTTTTAAAGTGTTAGTAAAGGATAGGAATAGAAAGTACCTGCTTGAATAATAAAAATAAATAATTGTGCCGTATTGGACAAAAAATATTCATTCGCCGTCTGCAACGCCTGGCTGCCACTTCCACTCATTTTACTGATACCTACATATGATTTATGGTAAATATATGATATATTGATTCTCAATTAATGACATGTTGCGTATTTATTATACTGAGAGCAGGCATGTAAGAGAACATGTACTCTCTCTTGTAAATGCCGCTTATAAGACCCAATTTAAAAAAGAACGACCACTAAACACAATAGTTAAATATATCGACATCCTCTTAAAATGCCATACTATCAGAACAAGTAACGATAATTTCCCATTCACATACCTGTTCGGATATAACTTAACAGTCTGTATAACAATCAGCTTCTTCTGTATATCAAAGTTGATCAAAAAAAGCCTCACGCGTGTATTACATGATTGTTATGTTAATGGAGTTGAATGCCGCCATGATTATGTTAGAAATACTCCCACTTTACGTTCCCATCCTTCTAAATTGGCCTTATGGATGATGAGGGACGAGTTTTTGGTACATAATTATGAACTCGAGTAGCCGACTGGCTGTCTGAAATCGGGACCCACAGGGACGGCACCGAAATTTTACTGAAAATAAAGAATAAAGTTAATATATAATAATTTTTTTACCGATCCATGTCGGATATAATACATGGAGATTATTTCGCAGTATTTTCTCTTCTTCCATGATACCTATATCGCTTTCTATTGACTAACAAATTTATTCGAATGGCTGGAAATAATGAAGAAAAGTCATGCGTTGCCATCATCATCTACAGTGTCGCACTTAAAATGAACACATTGTATATGAACTCACTATTTTTAGACGTAAATAAATAATTTTCGTACAACAATATAGCATCATAAACTGCATCTTTATAGATATATTTATCTTAAGCAAAGTGTCTAAACGTGGCGTACTATGACCGTTCGAAGAAGGTGAAATAATCATATCTCTCTTCGCGTTGGAGATATTGAAGAATAGTTATTTACGTTTCGAAAAGGAAACGCCGTTCCAAATAAATAGATAATCCATTTGAAAAAGTTATTTGTATGTTAATGTGTACACATCCATCTTACATGGATGGATTTTTAAAATTAACAATTAAAAGGTCAATAAATTAGAGAGTGAAATATTATCGAATATATAAACGTGTTCTCGAACTTATCTCCATTGACACGCTTGAAATTTATTAACATATCACTGTACCGTCTATTGGTATTCCAAGATAAATTATGAACATTCTTAATACGTGAAATTATGAGAGGTATTGGTTTTTCCAACACAACTTTTTCTTGTAAAATTGACAGGGTTGGCAGTTTTAAAACAAAATGTTTTAAACAAATGTTTTTTAAGTGTTTAAAACACACTAACCTGTTTTAAACACATTTGTTTTAAACACGTTTAAAACAATTGTTTTAAACATGATTTTTTTCAATGCGTTTATTCAGTGTGTTTGATGGATAATTTTTGGAACATCGTTGTATTTGGTAAGGTAAAAAAAATACAATAAAATAAAAAAACATGAACTTTTATGTAATGCAATAAAACTAGTTATAATAATATAGTAGTATAAGTACAACGAACGAAACATATTACTATTATATAGAAGATATACCTGTTATTATTTATTTTCTTAAGTGTTAATTTTAAAGCGATTAATACCACAGGTACACACAAAAAAAGTCAAGTACGGGAAGGTAGACCTATGTATTTTGACCTACTGAACACGAATCCGATGTCCGTTTTGCCCGATTGGCTCTTGTATTTTTCCTAACCTCAAAAAAAAAACACCGTAAGAATGCCCGAGAAAATGAAAGTGTAGCTAAAAATCTGAAAAAATTCAGAGGTACGTAGAATGGCGAGAGAAATTGAATGGCGCAAACTAGAATTCTATAGCTTTTTTGGTTTCCGATATAGAGCCTCGAGGAGTGCGAAAAAAACAAATTTTTTCCTTCCGGTGACTTTGAGCTGCTCTATCTCGAAAACGAAGGACCGCAGGGATGCCTGGTTTGCGCCATTCGATTTCTATCGCCTTTTTTCAGATTTTTAGCTACATTTTCATTTTTTCGGGCATTCTTACGGTGTTTTTTGAAATTAGGAAGAATGCAAGAGCCAATCTGTCAAAAGGGACATCGGACTCGTGTTCAGCAGGTCAGATTTCATGGGAATACTTAGGTCTGCCTTCTCCCACTCGACTTTTTTTTTATGTGCCTGTGTAGTCAATAAGCAATCACCAAACAATTATTGCACTGTTGCACAACTTAACGTATTTATTACACCGAATTGGCCGAGCCGTTGTCAAGTATCGTCCTCGTCTTGTTATGATGTAATATGGGCATGGCTTATAGAATAAACAATGTATTGGGTTGAGGCGCCCGTATAAATTTAAGTTTAAAAACACGTTTTTTATTGTTTAAAACATGTTTTTTTTCAACAATTAAAAATCCATGTTTAAAACACATTGAATTGTTTTAAATTAAAAAAAACGTATTTTTTGATTAAAATAAAAAAAACACAATTTTTGCCAACCCTGAAAATTGATATACAGTTATCTTCATATTAATAATTCCTTTACTTTTTTTACATAGCCTGAATATCAAAATTTAATGTTTAATTAATATTCATATAATCCCGTATTATTTCAAATAATTTATTTTATTAATAAATCATTAGGTTACAAACGCAAATAACAATTAGTCGAATTCGGTTGAAGGGACCTACCTATACAGTTGATTTATTTATGGTTATATTTTAGAAAACTGTCGCAATACTTCCTAAGTTGAAAATGTTTATTTTACTAGAGTTAACCTCCAAAATTCAAGGTCATAATGGAAGACGATGTCGCATTATTAAAGTAAATATCCTTGCCTCAGATTGTTTACCAATTACATCAGGAGGGCCTCAAGGATCCGAATTGGGACTTTCTATTTTCTTCGTAATTTATTAATGATATTCATATTCAGTATTGAAGGTAACGTAAAGTAAGGATTGTATTTTTAAATATTATGAGCCCTGTCCCCATCAATTACTGATTGCTACTAAAGTTTCAATCTTCTAATTCAAAAATATAGTCTTTCAGTATTTTTGTTTTATGGTTGGTGTTTGTATGAGTAACACTATATATATCTGGTGCTTGAGATTTCTAAAAACAAGACAATTAAACACTAGCGCTTAAAGTTGACAGGATCTCTTTAAAGAAGTTTTTTAACACAGCCAGATTTCAAATGTGAACAAAATTTCGAGATACATTTTTGACTTAGCTATTAGCACTACCGTAGATTATCTTTAATCTTAATCTACAGTGGTTTTCTGATATGTTAAAACATACTCGCATTAAAATAATGTCTGGATATAGGAGTCTATTTGATTTTTCGAATATTTCGAAATCGAAATTTTTTATTTCTCATCCCTGCAAATGGTTCCATTTGACGAAATATAATCCCCTTAAAATATTATTAAGGCAAAATTAAAGCAAGGACGGACGCATTATTATACAATAAAAAAAGTAAATGGAATTATTTACGTACTTTGGTTGATACATAGTTTTTTTAAATCAGCAATATTTTTTATCTTTAGAATGACTAATCCAACCATATAAATGCCAAAGATTTCATCTATTCCCAATACTCTCGTTTTATCTTGCAGCAGCCAACTGTGAAATGTCATGAATACATTCTGAAAGATATTTTATCAAAAATGCGGCGATACACTCAATACACTATTATCGACAAGATCCCGGAAAATCGACTTTACACTCCGATATCTGGAAAACTGTCCATTTTCCGAGCTTCTGCCCATGAGAACTTTTGATCTGGAGCTCGAGAGGAATAGCATAAATCGATTTCAGCGAATTAGTCGGAGGCCATTTTCCATAAGTTAGTGCACTAACCCGATCCCGTCTACCCGGCGGCACGGGTTACCGTTCTCTGAATTATCCGAAACTTTGATATAAATTATTCCTAGTGTAATGGAATATTTTCGTGGGATGAGACGTAAAAAATTCGCAAAAAGAAATCACCTCCTATAGAGATGAGGCACAGCTACTCCTTAATCGGTATCGTCGCGACTGAAATATAATTTGAAAAAGTGAATGCACAAAATATAACCCGTTTTATTGACTCAACTTAAACCTGCTTTTGTCGACGCTTTTGTGTAAAACAAAATATAATTTAAAGACTGCAGGGATGTAAAATTACCATGGGTAAATAGTGTCTGTAGACACATTAGTCAATGCACTTATGTCTTTACTCGTCGTGTGATTGGTCGATGTGCGTACGAGAACTCTTTGCAGTAAACTGCAAAACGACAGATCAACCAAATGTAGTACATACCTATGAGTTTAATAGTTTTATTTAGTTTTCTGTTTTTAATAAAGCCAATCCCACGAACTTTATGTAGCTGCATGTGTTAAATATACAGATTTGGAATGTGTAGGTCTTGGTATTGTATTGTTACACTAAACGAGAAATGAAGGGTGTAAGACGTAAACATATTGAAATTCCGCAGAGAGACCCGCCCACTAGTCCACGCGGTGGGAATAGCAGGTGGCACTTTGTATGATGTGTTATACGATAGAAAAGAATAGCCTAGTTGCTTCGCTCTCGTTTGCTCTTATTGCCAATTATTGCTATGCCAAGACAGAAAAGTTCCGATTCTATATATATCTACCTCGTTTTTTACTGGATGATTTGCTTTCACATGTGTCACATAAATGATGGTATTCAAAAGACATAGGTTAAGCAGAAGAATGTCGATAAAGCATCTGGAAGCAAAAACTTCTATTCTTCCCAAGTATCACTCCTAGTCCTATAAATTATTCTCAAGCTATGTTTCCAAAGAGTAATATAATTCGTTTAATTGACAGTATATTGTCATAGATAGTAAACACTAACGTACACTCATTTTAGAACTAGGCATTTATGTTTTATACAAAATTTTACCGATAAAATTCTGAGCATTAATGATATTGCATACAATAAATTACCCATTTTGTTGATTGTACAAGTACATTTCCTCTTTATGTTAGTATTAGTAATTTACCGGTAATCTACATATATTACTTACCATAATTTGTGGTAATTTAGTAAGTAATACATTGGTTATTTACAGTTTTACATCTCTGGTTGTCGATCATATCTATTGTCATGTTGTAGTGTGGCGACCAGCAGCTGATTTATAGGTAAACAAACAAACCGTTTGAAAGCACACCCTTGGGTATTTAATATCTCATTTTGTGCGATCAGGTAGAAGATATGCTAACAAAGAACTGAAATCGTACGCGGTTTCTTTGGATTTTCAAATCAGAACACAATCGCCTGAATCCGTAAGTCAGATACTGTCTAATTTAGTCCGAGATGATTGCTGCTCCGGGATAAAAATGGTTACCTCAACCTCTCATTAGGTATGCATATGTGTATAGCCTGGATATAATAAATTAACATAAGAACGCGTAGCGCCCGAGGCGGTCGTTCTGAGGCTCCTACCAGAAAGACAAAACGTAACTACCAGTGGCGTGCGTCTGCTTCTCAACCCTCATTAGTTTAAAAGCGGTAAACATTAATTGTGTCTATACGTTAGACGTGTATATAACGTGTACACCTAGTAAGCCCAAGATTTTGCACAAATGTGCAAAAATTAAAAATTCGAATATCAACTAAATAATTGACATTCGAATTTTTAATTTAACGCGTCCTGGAGATGATCATTTTTATGGTTCATGCCATCCACTAGAAATTAAACAATTTAATATTGACAGAACCATGTTAAATATAATCGCAGAAGAGCTGACATAACGCTAGTTCGTAAGTACAGTTTCAATCGCTAACAGACACCTAGTCACTGCTACTAAAGAGTATTTTGCATACACCAAGTGATCGAATGCTAAGTTTTTAGTGTGTTAATCTCCTTGACCACATTAAATTAACGTTATTTAAAGCGTTTTAATAAAAATGTTCTATTCAACGTTAAAGAAAACGCCAACATAAACTAAATAATCCAGTGAGGTAACAACGTTTTACTTTTTAAGTATAAGTAATAGTAATTTATATAAAACGTATCGTAAACGTTTTGCAATTAATAAACGTTTCGAAGTAACACTGTAACGTAAAATAAATTCTGTACAGTACAATTCAGTAATATAAATAATATAATTCAAATACCCTTTGGGGTGATTTGGCTTATTTGTTACAGTGTGACGTCCACAGATATCCCCCATATGACCCTGTTGCCTAGAGCATTACCGGCGGTACTAATAGCTAAGGTCACTTTAACTCGGTTGGCATACGAGAGGGTTTAATTTAGTTATTTCATGAATACTTTGTAAAATAAAACATAGTGATAGACGACAAGGTACAAGTTTATTAACAAAACACAAATATAGATCAAGGTTGTACTTACATTTTACTTCCACATCCACGTAGTGGATTGGAAGTATAGTAATCGCAAAAAAATTTTCAAAAATTTTTATTCGTGAAATAGGTTTAGAATGTCATGAAACGTCGAGATTTTAAATTTGAGCGAAAAAAAAAATTTCTGTCTGTCTGTCGGTCTGTCGGTCTGTCTGTCGGTCTGTCTGTCGGTCTGTCTGTAACTTTTTTTGTCCGCACGCTTTCTCCGGAACGGTTTAAGATATTGACCTGAAATTTTGTACATGTATATATTATAACGAGATCTGGAACTGGATTGTTTTTTGAGGAAATTCGGTGAAGGGTTGGGGGTTAAATAGGGGTAAATAGGGGGAAATAAGTAAAGCAAGCTTGTAAGAGTACAGAAACTTGAAATTCGGTGTATGTACAAGAAGTTAAGGCCTCAGATTTTTTTATATTATTTTTCAACCCCCCCCCCCACCACCCCTACCCCATTAATGGGGTTGACAAAATAAAGTTGAGATATTCATTTGAAATTTCGTACACGTATGTATTATAACGACGTCTGGAATTAGTTTATATTTTGAGATGATTCCGTTGAAGGGTTGTGGGTTAATTTGGGGTAAATAGAGGAATATAAGTAAAAAGTTGGTAAGACAACAGAAACTTGAAATTCGGTGTATGTACTAGAAGCCACAGCGTCAGATTTTCTTATAATATTTTTCAACCCAACCACCCCTACTCCAATATGAAAAGGGTTGATAAAATAAAATTGAGATATTCATTTGAAATTTGGTACACATATGTATTATAACGACGTCTGAAACTAGATCATAATTTGAGATGATGCCTTTGAAGGGTTGGGGGTTAAATAGGGGCAAATAGGGGAAAATCAGTAAAGCAAGCTGGTAAGACTACAGAAATTTGGGATTCGGTGTATATACTAGAAACCAAGGCCTCAGATTTCTTTCTAATATTTTTCAAACTCTACCACCTCCGCTTCATTATTAATGGGATTGATAACATCAAATTGAGATATTCGCTTGAAAGTTAGTACACGTATGTATTGTAGTGACATCTGATTGAGATGACTCCATTGAGGTGGTAGGTTGTAAATAGTAGAAAATAAGTACGGTAAACTAGAAACTTCATTTTTAACGTATATGGTAGAAACCAACTCCTCAAACTTTTCTATGACATCTACCCCAAATATTATTAAAATTCTATGACCAATAATTTCCACATACTAGAGTGCAAATATAGTCAAGATGTTTCCTTTAAAGTGACTTGGACGAATAATCTGGATGTGGAAGTAGTGATTCCTTAGGCAGCTGTTTTTAATATAGATGTTAGACCACTTCTGGGTATCCACCCCCCAGCAGATCAGTTGGGCAACGCCGCACCCGTACTTGACATTACCAAAACCAAAACCCAACTAACTGTTTTACTCCTTCCCGGCATCCTGACCCTTTTTACAATTCCGCCCTAGTTACAACTTAGCCTCGGTGAATATACTCGGATTCTGCCCACTAGGACTTTCTCGTTTCCAAAGTGAAATATACTTCGTTTCAGTAATAAAATAAGTTAAATAATCTAATGTAATAAATCATATCCGTTCCTAAAAGATGCTGTACCGGGGTCACAGTGGGACGAAATTCTGTGAAACTGGCCAAAATTCTGAAACGGAATAAGTGGAAACTGTGTTCACTATTTAGAGAAAAATACTGAACAAATTTTAACTTCAAAACAGGAGTTGTAACAGGGCATGAAATTGTAAGAACTTGACCAAAAGTTTTGAAACTGAGAGAATATATATAATATATGAAATTTTTGACTAAAATACAAAAAATGCTAAAACAATTTAAGTTTAAAATAAGTGAGGGACATTCTTAAGAAACATAGTCGAAATACAACTACAACAACTGTATAATAGAGTATGCAACAGAGGGTGAAATTTTAAAAACTCGAATTGAAAACTTTTTTAATCTGTAATTTATTATTGATAATTAAATAATCAGCAATATGACTTTCTGCCACTCATAGTCGGTGTCGTCATTGGAATCGGACGTATCTTACGAAGTTGACGTTTTTTGTAAGTCTGTTGGAGCCTCATCGAGCGTCTCTATGACCACTTTAGGTTTAGAAAGGAGCTCCAGAACTTCTTGAGGAAGAGGCACACTGCACTTCGCAGATAAAATTCTCAGTCCTGTTATGTATGGATCAGAAGAGGTAAAAAGTCAACGGAATAAGTCCTCGTTTGTTGTCTCCTTCGACACCTTTCTTGTATGGCCTCTTCGATACATTTTTAAATCCTTGTTTCCACACTCTTGGGCTACACTCCTTTCTCGGAACTTAGTCGCCAAACTGTACAAATCCATCCGACAATATGTGCCTTTATTATCGGGAACAATAATTTAAATGGTAAACTTAGTTGTCTTTTAGTAGTGTAAAACGTGCGTGACGGATTGAAGTCTCAAAAATTCAGAGGTAACTAGGGACAGGTAAAGTTTTTTTTAATAAATAGGAATGTGTCAAGTTACATTTTGGTACAAAGTCAAAGCTAGGTACAGAAAGATTATATAGTTTAGGGCAACAGCAATTTACATTAAATTTTCAAATTACGATTTCGGATTGATAAATACAGTTAAATAATCAAACAAAAATGCTAAAATATTACATCGAATATTATCCTCCATGTCCAACTTTGCAAAAATGTTCACCGAAAACACAAAAATTTTGTCTCTAAACAACACGTTTAAAATACGTTTTTAATACACACTTGCACGCTCTTGAACCTATCACTTCAGTCTACCTGCGAACAATTAAATGACAAACCATTTAAAATAATATAGTTCACCCCTTATAGAGGGACTATTGTATACCACTTTTAAGATCCGTACAGGTAATTTCTTGGAACTTAACAATTTCAGTATTTTGGCTGCATTTCTGATATTCTGTCCCACTGTACGGGTGCGGGTAAAATAAATCTCAATTACTGCGTGACAATATACGGGCTGATTGAAATTGAATGTTCGCCATTGAAATCTCGGAAACTGTATGAGATAGAGAGTCGTTAAATGGTGGCAAAGTTGCGCAATGTACTCAACAGTATAGAAATCCGAAATACTCCTGTCTTTTTAATATATTATCGAAAAATCCAAATTATAGATTTCGCTTATTATTGAAGTTATTTTAAAAAATCCAAGAATACTTTTTTGGAGCACTTTACAATGCTTTACATGTCTGTTGTATACGTTTCATTTGACGACGTTACGTCACCTTATCATCAACTTCAAAATTGTAAATACGGACCTGCAGTTTTTGCATCATTTTTGAAAACCATTCTTTAATACGAATTTAATATGTCGCACTTAATCACTTTCCAACGGTTCATTGCACTTACACCTTTACTTAATTATAACAGCCTGAATGCGGTCCTGTAAGTTTCGTTTCTTAAATGATATTCCACGGGACTTTGTATTATTAGTAAGTTGTTGATTTACTTAACAATATTTATTAGGGTTTTTATAATGGCATCAACATTTTTATAAACTAACAGACGAAGCAAAATAAGTTACAGAAGATGTTCAATTAAATTCCCATTTTCATTAAAGCTTACGTTTACTCTTCTGTTGATGGTATTGCACGACCAATGTCACTCCTACGCAAGGAGACAAAATAATTTAATATTATTTGCGTTAAATTGAATACCATTGATGGGTTCCTTGTACATTTTGGTTTTTTTAAAGTACCCCAGAAAAAACACACGGTGTTAAGTCGGGTAATCTGACAGGTCACCTCATTGCACCTTGATTGTCAATTCACTAGTCGAAATTGTTGGTCCAGGAAATGTTCTTACATCTTGTTATGCTTCATTAGTTAGCTTTTAAAAAATCTATGCCATTATAAAAATCAATAAATAACGTCAAGTCAGTCAACATTTTTACATTGAATTCTTCATTGTTATTTATAGGTATACAGTGTATCTTAGATTCGTCCCCCACCATTATGTTTTCGGTTGAAGAACTTCCTGTAAATATTAAAAATTATATATATGAATGTATTTAGGCCATTTGTATTAAGAAACAGCGTTTAAAAAAAATGCGTGGATGTTGCTGTTTTTTATTAATTTATTTTTAAAAGGGTGGAGATGGTCAGTGATGGGAAGAATTAAAAAAACAACAACCACAACTTCTGAGTGGTAAATACTTGTGTTTGTGTACGATACGAAAAATAAATCAATTAATATCAGTCTTTATCACGTGGGCGATCCCTGAAATATTCTCCGATTTTCATTAAGAAACGAAACCGAAAGTCATTTCCGGTTCTTTCAATTTGACCAGCCATTGAGAGGCAATAATAAAGGCAGAAATCGTCCTTAACGAAACCGTTCTTATTCGGTTCGGTGGTCACTGAAAGCATTCAAGTTAATAGAATCAATTACAAGTTCTTCTTTAATTATTATTATCTATTAATTTGCTTTGGCTCTAAGGATAGAGTCCTTGCAGCCATTACTTTGTTTTAGTGTGAATATAGTGAAGGTTTGTCATGGGTTGTCTCAGTAGATAGTTAATCTAATTTGCAAATTGAGCCTATCTTGCAGTGCCAAGCTCCATATTTTTAAAAGCACATCCTAATAGACATTCTGGAACGGATTTATTTCAGAATATAACATGAAATTAATTAATTAATGTATTGATTCGAAATATTTTGTCTCGTGTATACGCAAATAAATACATTCCTCATATAAACCAATAATTTTGTGACAAGAAATTAAAAAAATGTTATATAATAAACTTATTACTTTCTTGACCTACTCAGTGGCGCAGTGTTTTCGTATTTCTCATTTTTTGCCACATGGACTATAGAGACGGCAACATAGTACAACAGTTGATAATTCAGCAAATACCAAATGACGAGAATCGAAGAAGACACCCTCCTAAACATTAATAACAATAATAATAAAAATAACACCTTTATTAATCAAGACGATCACAAAAAGAATATAGGACAAGTCATTAACAGAGAGAGAAAAAATTAAAAACCGTATTAACGTAAAATGTTTGTTACATATCTCAAAATTACACAAAAATTATAACTAGTATAACTTGAATTCCTCAACAGAATAAAAAGCATTAGTTAACAACGTAACTTTTTCCATTTTACAAAATTTGTTATAGCTACATTGTTTAAATCTATCTGGTAAGTTATTATATAATACAGCACCAATGTAATATGGATTTTAATCATACAGCTCCATTATATGCATGTCATATTGTAGATTATCATTGTATCGTGTGTTACATTCTTGATAGATATTTTGAAAATTAAAGCTATTAATATCATTCTTTACGAATTTTAGGGATTCTAGAATAAATAAACACGGAAAAGTAAATATTTCTTCTTTAATAAAGATGGGCTTACGAGTTTCTCTATATTTTAACCCAAACATATATCTTATTGACCTTTTTTTAAAGATAAATACTCTTTTTGCTCTTTACCGATTCAAAGCTTGAATGATAAAATGCTTTAGATGCATGTTTATTTGTAATCTGATTAAGTCTTTTTAAGGCAAAACAATGTTTAGCAATTTTATTAGAAATGTTTGATACGTAGTCTTACCGTTTTAATGACAAATCTAAATATGAACCAAGGAGTTTGAAGCTTTTGACTTGTATAGATTTACCGTTTACTTTGATTAATGCACTATTTGTATAATTTGAAGCTTGTGGATGAAATTGCAAAGAAAACGTTTTATCCTGGTTCATATTTAGATTGTCATATCATCGGCAAATTCACAATGAAAAATATTTAACAAAGAGCTAACATCATTACAATAAATTAATAATAAGAGGGGCCCTAGGACGCTACCTTCGGACACTCCAATTTCTATTGACAGTTCTATTGAATTTTCACCGGGAAAGTGGACAAATTATTTTCTATTGCAGAGGTAATTTTTCAATGCAATAGAGTCTCATGGTCAACGCAGTCAAAAGCTTTTATTAAATCAACAAATACTACCATAACTTTGTTATTTTTATGCAACTGTTGATAAGTAAAATCGTTGAGCTGATGTCTCCAGGGATCTGATAGGAAAAGACTTTGGAGAGGCCTTGCGCCTTACGTGCAACCGCGACCGATGGCGTGATGCTGTTAGGCATGCTTTACAACAAGAGGGGGCCAACTAAAATATTTCGGAGAATTACAGAATGTCTGTCTAGCCGTTGCAACTGAGGAGAGTCAATGTCGATATACTTTTTTTGAATGGTTTAAATGACGTATATTTTTCAAATGCAATGAAAAATTTGCTATTTTATTCACTACAAATTAAAAATTTATGTTATCCATCTTTAATGTGTTACATTACAAACATGATTTTAGTTATTAAACTGTGTTTAAGTGCTAGAAAAAACAAATAAAAAGTATTGGTATCTATTCTAATTTAGAGACCTGTGAAAATTTAAAAATGTTTAAAACTGTACATGCGAATTAAAATTGCAAGCTACATGCTATTCTTTGGCGTATTGTAATACGGTTTCAATAATGTCAAATTTAAACAAGTTGATTTGCCTTTAGATAAACACGCTTGTCAGGTATAATTATTTCAACCAGTTCTAGAGACAAGTTCCACAAATAAAAATATCGAACAGTGGAAAAAGAAACATAAATCTTGAAATTGGTCGATTCTTTTTAAAACAGTCGATCTAGCATTTCCTGTTTTGTATACCTCGCAGGAGAAATTAGAATCTTTACCTCATCTAAATATATGTCTGTGGTGAAAAATATATTTGCACAGTTTGCGGCGCTTTATGAAGAACATGTAAATGTGAAATCAAGTAGCTTCTGTCCTACGGTTATATTCTCGATTACTCAAAACTTTTGATGCTATAAATCACCTGTTGCTATATGCCAAATTAAAATATTTATTTTGGCAAAGATTTGTAACATCTGACTGACCACACGCAGCGTGTCAAAAAATATGATAAACTTTCTAAACCTTACTAGATAACGAATGGTATCTCTCGCCAATTTATTTTAGGTACTTTTCTGTGTATTCTGTACAATTAATATATTAAGTTCAATGATCATTGCGTAATAACAATAATAATAATAAGTTTATCGTCTGGCAATAAAATTGGCTATCATTATGTTTGAATTTGTAGAGTTTTTCTGATGCAATTTTCGCTAGTGACGTTATCTTGTGGTGATAGGCCCCGTTGGGGTTGCTTCTCCCCGGGGCCGGAGGATTTAAGGGGGCCCGGGTTCCACCCGAAGTTGGATATTTGCATTTGCACTAGGTAAAACGATCTAATTTCTATTTCTACTGTAATAAATATTTAATTCTGAGAAATGAGAAATATCACCCTCCGTTCTTCAAAATTTCGATCGAGATAAATATTTTATCCTAAGGAATACTTCCCCCCGCTTTTCAAAATTTATTGGTGTGAGTCGTATGTTTCTACCCCCTGGGCCCCGATTTTCTCTTGACGGCCCTGCGTAGAGTTCTGTTAAAAATATTCTATACTTAATTATAATTATTCTTTATTGAGTATTTTACCACTTTTGTAGAAAGTATTAAAAAATTTAATAAAAGAAACCTCTGCTCCACATGGATAAGACAGTGGTTGGTTTTTGATTACTTTTTGATTATTATGAAATGTCTCAAATTTAAAAATATATAAAGTAAAGTTGTTAAATTGGGACGTCATCTCATGAGGAGATTTATTGTGAAAAGTTTTCTGGTAATAAGATGAAAAACTTGATTGTCTTCAGTTATACAGAACATGTGTGTTCCGTTGCAAATCTGAAATTACAAGAAGTCGTGTAACATTATTACCTGTTCTTCACGAAAGAAGATGTAAAAGTAAAATTTGAATTTAAAATCGATCTAGTCTGTATTGCATCCATGCATTTCTATTGGTGCCTAGAGAAAGCTGCAGGATGTGCCTATTTGGTTGGCAATCGGAGATAATTAAATGGTAAAATAAAAAGTAGATCTGGGATTTGAAAACGAGTTATCTTACAAGGAAGGCATCGGACAGGTTGATAATTAAAACTGTCATTATCCTGATTACTTTGACATAACATGACTACAGAGACTCCACATAACGTCACCAATATAAATGATGTAGAGATGATAATTAGAAGCATAAGGAAGTATTATGAACTGTAAAGCGCTTTATTGTCCTTAAAAATATGGCTTGATATGTTGCACCTGAAAATGCAACCTAGCTGACATGACGGTAAATAAATAAATAAGATAGAGTTTAAAATTGCAAGGGCAAAGTTATTCATACTACAGTATCATGGATACTAGTTAGATTCATACATAGTGTATATACCGGGTGTTAGAAAAGTATGGGAACGGTGAAGAATCTCGAACAGTTTGCATCAAATCGAAAAATAAAAAAATTCTCGTCAAAAAGTTTTCAAAAAACTATCTACTGATACCAAAAATGACCTCCCCACCCACCCCCAGTGGGTGAGGCGAGGGGCAACTTTAAAATTTCAAATGGAAACCCCTATTTTTTATTACGAAATCGGATTCTACGGCAAAAAATACGTAAGTTTTATTCAGGACATTTTTTTCGATTCTTGCACGGTGTCACTGTAATCGCAAAAAATTAAAAGAATGCATGACTGTTTCAAGAGTAGCGTCTTGTGCCCATAAAATAAGTCCAATTCAAAAACTGAAAAACACATATTTGTTATTTTTACGAAATCTATCCAATGACATTGGATTCGACTCTCCCACCCCCAACCCAGTGGGTGGGGCGGGGGGACAACTTTGAAATTTGTAATGAAAATCCCTATTTTTTTATAGCGGATTCGAATTCTACAGCCAAAAATACGTGAATTTTATATCGGACATTTTTTTCGATTCTTGCAAGGTGTCGCTGCAATCGCAAAAAATTGAAATAAACCTGAAGTCTCCATAAGTTTGTAAATACAGCTACTCGTGTTGACAAAAAAACATTCAGTTTAAAAAACAATATCTGTGATATCTTGATTTTAATGAATGTTTTTTTTTAAGTGTTGTTAATAACAGTATTTGTTTTGTGAAATTTCTACGAGTTGTAACATTTTTTGCGATTGCAGCGACACCTTGCGAGAATCGAAAAAAATTCCCGTTATAAAATTCACGTATTTTTGGTCGTAGAATCCGAATCCGCTATAAAAAATAGGGATTTTCATTACAAATTTCAAAGTTGTCCCCCGCCACACCCACTGGGTTGGGGGTGGGTGAGTCGAATCCAATGTCATTGGATAGATTTCGTAAAAATAACAAATACGTGTTTTTCAGTTTTTGAATTGGACTTTTTTTATGGGCACAAGACGCTACTCTTGAAACAGTCATGCATTCTTTTCATTTTTTGCGATTACAGCGACACCGTGCAAGAATCGAAAAAAATGTCCTGAATAAAACTTACGTATTTTTTACTGTAGAATACGATTCCGCAATAAAAAATAGGGGTTTCCATTTGAAATTTTAAAGTTGCCCCTCGCCCCACCCCCTGGTTGATGGGTGGGGAGGTCATTTTTGGTATGAGTAGATAGTTTTTTGAAAACTTTTTGACACGTATTTTTTTATTTTTCGATTTGATGCAAACTGTTTGAGATTTTTCACCGTTCCCATACTTTTCTAACACCCGGTATGTTTTAGCTGTGACATTCTCTGAATTTTTGTGTTTTTTCCTGGGATTTTCTGCTACATGTACTCACTTCTAAAAATAATATCTGTGAAATCTACAACATTATCACACTATAGTACCCCGTCCTTGTAATCGCACTATACCTTAAAAGGACTAATCAATAATAAGATTTCAATTCGATTATAGTATATTCCCAGACCGCTGACACCGCGTCGAAACAAATACATGCGTTATTCACGTGCGCTTAGTTCACCAGAGCCATTCGTGCGTAAAATTATTGAGAATACACAAGGAGTTTCCTTATCGATTTTAGAACGATTGGATATTAGGATATTATTCTTTTAAACTTGATAATGCACTACCATAAACTTCAAATGGATTCACTAAACCGTTTATGAGTTATAATAATTCAAATGTTCGAATAAATGTAAATACACTTTACGCAAATTACATACAACTGAAGTCGAGAAAACCGCAGGCATTCTCCTGAAAAATGCATCCAATGGAGATGGAACACGTCACGATCACGAGGCAATCACGTATATTTGTTGGTCTCAGCCGTCCGTGAATATGTTTTAATACTTGTATTTATTGATTAAAAGCACAATATGTATAAGGTAAAAACATTCAAGTTAATTGTATATCAAATAAATCTGACTAGCATATCACCCATGGTAAATCAGACACATCCTGAGGATGGATAATCTTAACGTCAATATGTATAAGTTAAAAAATACTCAAGTTAATTGTATATAGAACAAATCAGATTAGTATATCACCCATGGTAAGTGAGACACATCGCGAGGATGTATAATGTCAATGTCATACAACTAGGAAATATATTTTCCAAACCATTTTTTTTCAAACCTTTCATTGCACTTCTTGAAAACTTATATAGAGTGTTTTACCTCTCGCCTTCACAACCTTGTATCATTTAAAAAAATGAATGGATACTAGTTTAATCTGCATGGCCGTAGGGGACTGTGTGGATGCTAGTGTTATAATGAGAATTGTCAAATAAGAAATTAGACAAATTCATTTTAGGATTTTAATTTGCTAGCATAACCAGAATTCAGGTTATCGAAAGAATGCAAAGATTTCATTAATATTTCTACACAAAGTTTTTCTTTTAGTTATAGATAGTTATTTTTTCTGCTGTTTGCAAAATCCTATAAAGAATGTTTCAACCTTGTATCATCCTCAGTATTTTCAGATCAACCTCATACAATTAACAATATTAATTTTTTTTGTCAAAAAAAAATGTATTCGTTGCACCCCTAATGTAGGCGTTTCAATGCTATTTTGGATAAAAGCGATGAACAATATATGCAAATGTAAAAATTCTCGTGTCAGCAAAATATTTCTTCCACTACTAATTTTTTATTTAGGACATCGATAAAAAATGCCTCTCAAACTTCTATTCTTACTTCCTACATTCCACGTTAATAAATTTATTAGGCATATGTTGAAATGTTAATTTACTGGGTAGGCGATTCATCCAACCTCAAGACAGGCGACCAGCAAAGAAACACTCTTGTAGAATCTCAGAATGCTATGCTACTCGTACTTGCATCCGATTGACAAATGACTGTGGTTTGGTAGATGTTTGTAATGGAATGCGCGGGGTTTTTAGACGTACGGAATTAAGTCACCATTTACCATTACAAAATATAAAATGTTTCCTCTCTGATTTATGACTACTCTGGATGATCGTTATATTATTTTTTATTATGTTCACGGCGACAGCACTAACGTTGTTATTAATTGTTGAAGATTTAACATTTATTCATATGGTCATTTGGAAATGTGATTTATGTTCGGTCGTTACTTTCAATCGCAGAGCTTTTCTTGGAATTGTAAATGCTTTGATGAATGTATAATGAGATGGCTCTATTCTGTTATGTTTTGTATTCATGAAAGAAATGGTTTTCAAAGACTACCGTAAATGCAGAAAACGCAGCGTATATATAATTCGCAAAGTAATCCTACTTAAATATTTTCTAAATTAGTGTGTTACCTTTTTAGTGGATACATAATTAGATGTCTACTTTGGAAAAAAATAATTCACTGAGGTTTTATGTGGATGTTAGAAAAAACTATTTCCAACCTACTTGTGTCTTCAACCCATGACTCTTTTATTTTCGAGTCTAAAGGGTAACCACTAAAACTTCATTTGTTACTTTAATGATGTGTTAATGTCTATAATATAATGTGTCCAGCTGAAAATCCTATTTCGACAATTTAATATTATATTATGAAATGTATATACGTAAATGGTATAAATAAATAATCATATTAGAAATCATTTTGTGATATTTATATTTAATTACAAAAACATTAAAATATTAAAATTAAGAAGGCATTTTATTTTTATTTAAGTAATTAATAACTTTTTTATTTACTTATCAACTTTGTTCAGAAATGTGGTTCTTTGTCTAGCTAACACTAATTTACTATCCGAATTTCAACACAATCGGACTTTTCTATCTTCTAAGTTATGTTTACAAGTAATGATGGACAGACGGATATTTTGAAAGTTGTTCAGAATGGGTTCACTAACACATTTTATATAATATAATATATAATTTTTTTCTCTATGATGATATTTACGGCTTTAGAAATGTGTCGACCGAATGCAACATACTCTTTGTTTCGGTATTTGCGAAAAGTACAATAAATATAATTATTCGAAAGTTTTGCTTGCTTCATTTTTAGTTACCAATAACCTTTAAGAAATAATATCTTAAAAGAAATTACAAATACTACAAAAAACATTTGTTATTAAAAGCCAGGGTTACATTTTAGAAATCATTAAATTCCCCTTTAAAGTGCACCAAATTCTGATTAGACCACGGGTCCGAATTTGGAAGGTTCAAAGTGACCATTGAAAAGTCTGCACAACAGCTCCTCTGTCAAAGGCGAGTCATGGGCCAGATCTTACATCATCCACTAATTATTGTTTAACAGAACCATATTTTTTTTAATAATTAAATATGGGTAGAAGGGATTATAACACTATTAACATTTCGTAGTCATTATTTCGTTTTTCTAAGTATACTTCATAACATTGTATTTAAATCGTATTGCCACGTAGAAAATGCCCTTTTAGGGCTGTAAGACTTGTTTCTGAGCGAAATACGCGACGTCCACAAGTATCCCTCATATTACCCTGTTGCCCAGACCAATACCGGCGATACTCATGGTTAAAGTCACTTTAACTCGCTTGGCATAAGAGAGGTCTTAACTTAAGTATAGAATGATTACTTTATAAAATAAAACAGTGGTAGAAAACAAGGTACAAGTTTATTAACTAGAACAAATATAGAACGTGGTTGTATTTACATTTTAACTGTAGATTTCGATCACCCCTGGGAAGCCACTCTCGGGGGGAGGAGTTGGGCCACGCGGCACCCTAGCATAACTTACTTCCCCAAAACTCAAAATCCAACTATCTTTTTTACTTTTCGCCGACAGCGTTATTCTTTTCGCGAATCAGCATTTCTGGCCTAGTTACAGTGTAAGCTCAGTGACTCACTTGGTTCTCGCAAACTCGGGCTTTTTCGATACCAAGTAAAACGTATTCCGTTTCAACGATAAAATAAGTTAATGTAATAAATCATCCGTTACTAAAAAATGATGTACCGGGTGTTTAAAATATATCTCAAGTACTGCGTGACAGTATTATAGATAGGCAATGTATGTGGTTAACTAGTAAGTATTATAAACAAAGAGTTTAACAAATAGAGAAGATCCATAAGCGTAATGTATAAGCAGCGGTAGGCTGTGGGCTTCTCATCCTTCTCACACAGTTCGTTCTCTCTTTGTCGCACAGTACATGAGTGGAGGTGACGATTGCAATACAATGACAGTATGACAGATGGCAATAGGTGCATACCAACTTAGGGCTTATGGGTGACTTAGTTTTTCTACAAACTTTACAAGTATAAACCATTGTCACAAAAAAAAATAATTAATATATACAAATTAAACGTTATAAACAGAAAAGAAATTTGAGAAACCACGTGTAATTGTAAAGTCGAACTCTATTCAAAACAAAGCTTCAAAATTGACGATATTTGTGAAATCAAAGCGAGCCGGGTAAGGCTGTGTTGCTTTGCAAAACAGAGTGGAGAGTGAGGGTACGAGGTGTGCGACAAGGACGAAGAGCCTACTGTCTCCAAGGCAACCAAACCGAGACTCGCGGCAAATCGCCGGCTTGTCTTCTCTATTTATTAAACTCTTTGATTGTAAATGGTATAAAATGTATCGGGAAATATTAGTATAACTTTAAAATTCCTTAAATGTTCTGTTTCAAGGACTTCTAAGTCAAATACTTTTGGAAGATATCCGTGCAACAAACGTCATTTATGAAGAAGTTACGCAGTAGACAACTTTGATCTCGTTCCGTTCAGGTAACCAAACAACCGATCATTCAGTAGTGTTCGACTACGCAGTGCATTTTATTTGTGTAATAAAAAACATGTGTCAACCATGCGGAATAGCCTTGAATGTATTTTCGACTCTTAGAAACTCTAAGTGTAAATAATTTGATATTTTAAAATATTTAAACCCTTAAACGCAATAGCTTGCAATCATTGAAATATGCACGTGACACTGGTTTTTGGTCGTTGTTTCTTCTACCAATCACATTTGGAGAAGGCGTGCTATATCTGCTCCTCGAAATCTCACCATAATTTTCCTTTACAAGATTAACAATAACTATCAATCTACGTGAATCAGGTCATTAACATACAGCGCAAATATTATAGGTCCCAGAATCGTACCTTGTGGTACCACTTTTTTTTTCACTGATAATATCGTCTAATTTCACTTGTTTATATTTCCAGTCAGATAACTTTTTAAGACGTGACGAGCAGTCCTACACTATTGCAGGTTTTGTGCCAAATTATGAAATATGTATTGTAGGATTTGAAACCAAAGAAGGGGCCATATAATCCTCAGCGATTTTAGTATTACTTATGTTGACATCTGATGGAGATCCAATCTTCCTTGCAGTATATTCCGTGCACGTTCAAGCGGTTAGTGGCCAGGAGGCATTGGGTACTGGAGATCCTATGAAGAATATTTTTTATATTTATATGTAAACAAAAAACAGAATTAAGAGATTATGTGGGAACGTTCCTAATAATCATAATAAAACGCTTATACCCTAAAAAGGAAACAATGATGCAGCTGTGAACACTGTTTCGAAGTTGTTTGTTCTCATCAATGTAGCGTAGCTTAAGGGGTGTTTTTACAGGGTTGGAAGAATACGAACAAAGGTTGGAAAATACAGTACGGTACTTTATTTGCATGCCACATTAACGACCTTAAATGAGAGCAGACAGTGCAGAACGCATGTCTGTAGTTACAGCCTGTGACGTGTCCTTAATGGAAATATTAAGAACGCCCCAAGGATGCTCGATAGCCTATCAGTGGAGAGAGGGTTGTGGGTACGTTTTTCTCTCTTTTGTTTAAATTTGGGGTGCGCTAGGTAAACTACCCTGGGCGCCAGCCAATTGTTTAAATTGACAATGAGTGTATGGGCAAGATTCAATTAAAGTTCTAAGATTTTTAATAATAAATTTACTAAAAAAATGTTAGTATAGGACACAATAGTGAAATTATATATACAAAATAAACTTATTACTAATATGTGTATATTACGT
Organism: Stenurella melanura; assembly: GCA_963583905.1. Lineage (NCBI taxonomy): Eukaryota > Metazoa > Arthropoda > Insecta > Coleoptera > Cerambycidae > Stenurella > Stenurella melanura. The sequence continues at coordinate 10,485,274 of OY757310.1, forward strand.
GCTTTAGGTTTAATAAATGTAAAAAATAGAAATATATATATAGAACAAATACAATAAATAAAAAAACTAATCAATTCAGACCAGCTGTCAGCCACTAATCCTTATGGCAATTGTGTATTAATGCCTAGGGAATTATTTGACACTTGCCCTATATGATATGCCAGGTGGCCTTAAGCGCAAGCAAAACTAATGCGATATGAGATGCAAGTGTAAACGTAACCTCACATAATGCACGCCACTACATTACATATAATATCATTATCGTTATCAAAGCTTTTCACAAAGCTAATTAAAATTAAGAACCCTGAACAAGCACGATTATTAACATGGTACACGGTAAGTTTTAATTATTCAAGTTGGATAGTAATGTAAATGGTAACGATATGAATTTACATAAAAAAAATTATTTTAGCAAGTCAAAAAAATGTGCACTTATATTACCTAACCCTCATTGGACGGCCGTCTACTGAGTTCACATAGACTTTCTGATTAAAACATATATGGATTTATTAAAAGGCTAATACCAAGCCATGTACCTATTATGGTGGCGTAAATCAAGAGAGCTATAGTGGAACTAAATATTAATAATATTGGAAGGCTACTTGCTTGCTCCTTATGGTGGCATAAATCGAGAGTTATTGTGGAACTAAATATTAACAATATTGGAAGACTACCTTATTGCTCCTCGGTTTTACCATGAGATGTGACTGACATGCACTTGAGACCATGATCTCCGCCAAAGCAGTTCTATCATTAATTAATCGCAAACAGACATCAAAATCTAGATTTTCTCCCTTTTTTTAAATTTTGTTATGCACTCCAAAATGCAACGTTTAACGAGATAATTAAAATAAATCTCAGTGAGATAATAGAAAAAACATGAGCCTCTTAAACGAGTATCTCGGGATGAGCCTTAGCTTGTTATTAGGCCTTTTTCTCACAAAAATTGAAATTATGGCAAGATGTTCTTCACAATTTCTAAATTGCCAGCATGGCTGCTTTTCTTGACCAAAAAAGAACTTTTTTTTTGTTTTTTACCTCTCAGCAAAAACTAATCATCTATGCCAACATAAATTAATTACTATTAGAACTCACTAAGTTTTGAAATTTAAATTCATAAGAGAAGTAATAAAATAAATAGCAACTATCTGTGTGTGATTACTAAATACTCTGCCTTAGATGTAAATAATAATTTAATAATACAATATATCTTAACCTACAAATTGTTCCCCTTCAGCATACGAAAAGAAAATGAAATTTGGCAAGAAAATTGGTACAACCTCTTTTGTGCTCCTGATTTAATTTAGAGACTACTTTTATTACTGGTTGCATACTCAAGATGATATATTATCCCATCAAATAATGACTAATTTGGCTTGGATATTTTGCTATACAGGAGGCTCAAAATGTGCTCGTTACAAGCCTTTTTTCTTTTTGAGGTATAGCGAAATTTTCTAATTCATTAATAATAGTATACAATTTACACACGTGTTCAGACTAATTTTCTCAATTTAAGTTACTGATGTAAAATGGCTTGTCAGGAACTGTAATACAATCTCTATGCCTCCTCAAAATATTGTTTTTTTTTAACTTTGAAGAAATAGAAATTGCAACTTTGCAACATTAAATTGTTTACCGTCTTGTAGACTCAAATTTTGTTGATATAGCCTCTATACGGACATAATATAAGTTATAAAGTAGAATGCTAATAAATTGGCAATGTCAAATTGTTTGTACCCTCTACAATTATGAAACATATATATTGCTCGCCATCGTTGATATAATATTGTAAAACAGTGTTGTCCACCACTGTGTTCGTTAGTTAAAACAGAGTGTATTAGAAGCCGACCATATTTTACTGTCTCTCCACATCTAGATTACGTCTCAAAGATGTAAATCAATTTTACCATCATTTTAAAGTACCCGAGCGATCAGAAATGGCCGCAAATGTGAGTGGGTTTTTGACCGACTTGAAAAGCCAACTCGATATACGAACGGATACTAAGTTACACATTTACTGTATCACATGACTCACCGACACTTCAAGTCATATTAAAAAATCACGATCCACTTTCTCCGCGATATATAGTATATCTGACGCATATGAACCCGTAATATGAATTTTGCATCGAAGATTATGAAACTTTTCTTGAGGCTGACATGATGAATAATGTATTTTTAAGATCATTGCGTGCAATGCATTTGTTAGACAAATAATATACTACCCACTGCTTTTTAAAAGTAAAATCGTTTTTAATTATTATTTTTTTCTATGTGGGTTCTTGTGGTTTTGGGGCCACTTCTAAAACAAATTATTTATCTGTAGCTAGACACAGCCTGAAAATTAGAAACCTTAATTTTAAACAATCTGACGTTCAGAAAAAGTTAATAAGCCCCATAGTAACATATACTAGTGAAACTTTCTACTATTGTAGCAACTTTCGAATCTGAATGGAAGTGAGGAAAAAATACTACCAGATACTGACATTTTGGTGCAAATAAGCACTTACGAAATTTAAAATAAATCTTTTTTTAAATACTTCTGGAGCTGTATTCACTCCAATAAACAACAAACTAGAATAAAAGTAATGTCAGTGACAGTGCTGTAGTACTTGATGCCCCTCAATCCATTGTTGATGGATTTAATGACTGCTTTAGTAGTGTTTATTTAACAATAACTAATTTAGACACCGATATCGGATTTAATTGCTTCAAATACTTCGATGCACTTAACATTACGAACTTTACTGAAAAAGACCTGCTGAATTCTGCCATAAGTTAAAGAATAAAATGACGTTAGGTCATGACCAAATCCAAGTTTTTTGGTGAAGGATTGTATGTATGCTTTTTTAACTCCTCTATTATTTATTTTCAATATAATCCTTAAGACCTCTGTTTTTCCTGATACCTGGAAAATGGCGAGAGTATTTCCGGTACTTAAATCCGACGATCCATCCCAGATAACAAATTATGGACCTATTTCTATTCTCTGTAATTTGGCAAAATTTTTGGAGATATCGCTTTATAGTTATATCTATCCTGCGGTGAGACTTAATAACACCATAACAACATGGTTTTATGGAGAGCCGCTCCACCATAACCAATTTGGCAGTATTCTCGCAGTATATAGCTACCGTAATAGATAATCATGGGCAGGTTGATGTTATATATACCAACTTTGCCAAAGATTTTGATCGCATCGATCACAGAGTAATTTTGTCTAAGCTGAATTACTTTGGATTTGGTCTTATAGCACTTGTTAGGTTCTTCTTAACTGACAGAATTCAGTATGTATCTTATAATGGTTTTGATTTTAAGCAATTCATTGCCACTTCTGATGTCTCCCAGGGATCAAACCTTGGTCCGCTGCTATTCTTACTCTTCATTAATGATTTGGTGCAGGTTGTTGACTGTGAAAAGTAATGTTTGCTGATGATCTCAAAATTTACCATGCCGTAAAAAAATGTTGAAGATTGTTTATTTATCCAAGAATAGCTGAAAAAGATTGAAGTTTGGTGTAACGAGAATAATCTCCAGTTAAACATTCAAAAATGTAACTTTTACATTAAAGATACAGAAACAGAAACAGAAACATGTGTGGAAATGAGTGGCGCCCATTTTGAACATTTAATTTTTGTTAATCTTTAAAACCAGCTGAGTCCTTTAATTTAGTGATAATTTATTTTTCCTTAGTTTATTCAAGAGAATAGTAAATACAATTTGGCTAATTTTGGATGCCCCCTTCAGAGGCCCACAACGCCCTTTCCGGATTTCCGGACCCATGTTTATATGAACTTTTGTCATATATTTTATCTAGAAATTAATGATCGCATACCTGAAGCACCCTGTATAAAATACGTCCTAACCTAATGGACACTGTTTATTGCAGATGTTTCGCACTTTTTCATATTTTTATAATTAAATCAAATAGAAACGCGTTTTTGTTGAAAGCTGTGATAAACAAGGGTTCGCTTTGAGAAAAAATTAAATCTACAATTGGAAGAGCATGTCAGAAAGCAATTAGATATACATTTAAACGGTCTGATAACATCCATTAAATTAAAATAAAGGGATCAAAGGCGGCTCTGAATGTTCAGAATGTCTACTAGTAAAGGGACAAAATTATTGTAGCAGAGACTCTTGAGTAAAAATAGTTTTCAATAATTGAATGGGCTTGTTCCATGATATTCTTTTTATATGGTTTTTATACTTTTTCATATAGTACTCGATATTCTCATTATACACTTAAAATTTCGTATTATTAACTTTTTTCGTTCTCGAGATATAAGGAGTTGAAATTAGTAATAGTTGCAAAAATCGAGCGCTCATTTGTGACGTCACTATACGCAAGTGACGTAAGAAAAATGGCTTTCTGGGACCTATCAAATTTAACCTGAAAAGTCGAAAAACATGGAATGTTTAAACGCTGGTAACTAAATAAATACGTCGAGTGGAAGTTCGTTCTATGTGTCTACGGAGAGAAGGTCGGCGATGAATTCTAATCGTAAATTGCAGGATCAAAATCGAAAATTCGTCCCGGCAGGAGCGAGAGAAATTTGTAATTTTTTGACATTTCACCAATTGTACTCCCCTACTGTCAAGTAGTAAGCAAAACAAACAATACTTCGAAAACACTTATAATTATAACAAGTAAGGAGCATCAAGTCTATTGTGATCGCCAAGTCTATGCGTATAGTGACGTAGCGCCTGGCCACGCCCCATTTTCGCGAGCTGGAGATTTGTAATAGTTTTTAAGATACTAAACGTGCGAATAAGATTCTGATTTTTTGCAGATCCATTAAATTATACTTGCACTTTCGATTTATGAAATAAAAAAAAATTGCCGAACAAGCCCATTATAAGCCGTTATAATACCGCAGTTTATTGTTAATGAATATTATGGCCCTTGCACACGATGCCAATACAGTTGTCCAGGGCAGTGAGCCAGGCCAATATGCTATGCCAGTGACCGTTCGCACACGAGACAGTTCATTTGTTGCCTGTGTACCATGGATCGAAGGGTTCGTAAACTACGGGTGTTAACAAAACACGCGTTATTACTACTTTTAAATGAGATTGGAAAAGTTATCGAAGATAAAATTAATAAAAGGGAGAAAGTTTGGGCACGGAAGTGGATGGCTAAGACTGGGCTGTTCTGCATTAATCATCAATCTAAATTTAATTTCGGAGGAGCCATTTTCCATTGATACAAATTTAAAAATACAACAGTAATCTTTTCGGCGCGCCCGACACATTGGCACATATCAACACAAATTGGCCCGGCTTACGCGTTCACACGTAGACAATCCCGGGCGAATTTACAGTGACCGGTGGAGGGAGGACGCAATTGAAAAATTAGCCCGGTAGCCTATTGACTGTCCTGACTTGAACATTGGCTTGGCGTAATTGTGTTGTCTTGGAATTGCCATGCACACGAAGACAACGCTGGCCTTGCTACTGGCCTGACCCCAGTGGACCAATACAGTTATTGGCGTCGTGTGCAAAGACCTTTAAAGACAGTAACACAGCATTAGTGATTTTTTTTTGTGAAATGATTTTGCTCATATCAAACAAATTCTCCAAATTTTTCTCATGGTTTGTTTTATATTAAATATATTATTTTCGTAATATCATCAGTTTTTAAAATTTATCAGTAAAATTTTGTCGAAAACATAGTTGCTTAAAGAGTGTAAATTGGCAGCTTATTATTTGATTTAAATCTTTAATAGTAAACTGCACGAAATATATTATTATTTGGTAATTTAGCTTGAGAAAAAAGTTATAGTTAAAATATAATAGCACGAGTGATATTTAGGGAAAATATTGCACGAATAAATAAATCGATGAAAGGTTTCGTTAATATTATTAATAAATACGAACGTTCCTATATTTGTAATTGCATTTTTTTTAAATTTTGTTACTTAGTTAACTATAAGTCGTTAAATTTTAAATACACTTTGTTCTGGAGAGAATATCTACAAAATCTCTGATACAACGTCCTCAAATCACTTAGAACTTCTTTCCCAATCATAAACCCTCCCCGAGAACTTAAGTTTCGCTAGATTTTCTGCAACAATAAAACGGTCATTAAAGTAGTTTTATTTTGTCTGCCAATGCTATTTCCTCGTGGTATATATCTCGGGTCATAAGTCACGCGGTTGGGTTCCAATCATAGCCTCCGTGGGTTATTTTTATAAATATCTGATGTTGCTTTCATGTTGCGCTATTATGAAATATTTTTATATTATAGGCACTTTGATATTATTACACATCGATTCCTTTATTAGCAAATAAGAACGGGGTATTCTACTTTTCCTAATGTGGAGAAATTCTCTATATTATGTTAGGGTGGTTAAAAGCAAAATTGAAAATTGCAAACTCGTAACAGTTTTAGGTACCCGTAGTTATAGATTTGAAATTGTACTGTATGTTCCTTATCATCATACTAATTATTATCAAGCTTATCTCTGACAGCTTGAATTTATTTCAGGTCGATCCTGTTTTAGTAAATAGGCATGGTATTTACATAAATACATAAGATGAAACATATATCGATTGTATTATTTATTTCTTCAAGTAACACAGCCAACAATAACAAAATTTTGATTTTTTTTTTTAAGATCACTACTTCCACTCCACAGTGGATGTGAAAGTAATGTAACAAATAGCAATAATATTTGGCATGTAGTTCACATAACTGGCAAGGAAGACACCTATTACAGATTTATTGAAAAATATACAGGGTGATCATCTTAAGAAATAATTCAACTATGATGGATTGGTAATATTATATTTCATTAGGAGTCTGGAAATAAGAATTTCTCCGTCCGCTTGTGACAAATTCTCGAGAAGTCATGCAAGCACGGAAAAATCTATTTTTGGACGTGTAATGAACAGAGCCCGGCGCAAAAGTAGTTATGCCAGAGACGGTCTCCACGCACAGATAAACATAATGTTTTGTATGATTCACATAAGCAAATAAATACATTATTTATAGGAAACAAATACCTTCTTTTGCGGTGAGAAATAAAAAGTATTTCATAAAACTCATAAAATAATAAATAAATAATTTATTATTGGTTTGGAGAAATTATTTATTTGGTATAGTTGAGCAAGTAGATGTAAGAGATGTTTACTGAAACTGGTGGATAAAAAACACCCGACTTCGGCCGCACATTATATATACCTGCAGCGTCGAGCGTCGGTCTGATTGTCTAATCGAAAACAAAAAACTCGGCACTTTAAACGGCATACGCCACTTCAACTTTTTATATCAGTTAAGGAAATGTAAACGTCTCCCATATGTTTCTTCCCAACTGTATTAAACAATTTTCAATTTAAAATATAATTTTTATCTGTGCACATAATATAAGGCACTATAATTTCAAAAGATATAAGGAGAATTTTCGACACCACGCCTGTCACTCTCTTTCTGCTTTTTTAAGACAGCAAATAGGATACGGTAAATAATAATAATAGTAAAATAAACAGTAGATTGCGTTTTATATTTTGCAGAAGACTTCAAACGTACAGAAAGCATTTAAAATAAAAAAGGTCCGACAATTATTATTAATTTATTACACAATGATCAATGACATGTGAGATTGTTTCATATGCACATACGCATTATGGAGTCAACACTACAGATTAAGACTTGTCAGTACATTTGATAGAAGTAAATGTGTCGTGATTTGTTATGGCGTCGAGTGGCTTTCCATTAAATGAAATAGTACTTTGTAGATTAAAGATGGAACTGCGATTTAACGGTGTAGAACTTTTATGTGCCAGCTGTGAAAAAACACTTTCGTGGACATGCAATTCGAACATTTTAAAACAAGTTTCATCTGAATGTCATAAAAACTCAAATTTAGCATATTTACATGGATATTTCTCACGGATCTCTCTAGCTATACGCAACGTTCAACGTAAGCCGAAAACAGATCAGTATACAGTAATTGATGCAATAAACATTACAGGTATTTGATCTACGTCAATATATTTTTAGAGTCTCAGGGAATATTGCTGAGTGAAATGAAATACAAATTGGATACATAACAGTGTTAAGAAACAACCCCGGTTTTTCAACATTTTTGTGTGTGGCAAAGAAGTGGACTGTTCAATGCCGGACATAAATCTGCCATCTATAAGAAACTATACTTATTTTAAATATGCGCCTATTACATCGGTAGACGTTGAAGGGTTGAACGATCCTTTTTCACAACACAAGTGGGATATTCAGTAACAGGCACCGGAGTTTTATTTCGGACGATTTAGAACAAGTGCAAATAATATATTTTTATTATTCTAATAAGGTATAGTTACTAGGCGTTTGTGTTTGTGTATCCAACAATAAGTGCATCAAAGTAGGTATGATTTATAACCGTTTCGGGGCCATTTACCTTTAAATATTACGGAATTCACTAGATATAATTATAAGGTAAAATATTGTATTATTGCTCATGAAAATGTTTATATAGTTCATATTGCGCAAAGCCGACTCTGGCTTTTACGTCATAACTACCTCTGAGCCGGGCTCTGGTAATGAACGATATTTTTTATCATACTTTTTTGAAAACGAGAACATAAAAACAAAATATAACAAAAAAAGACATACGAAAGAAACTTGGAACAAAGCTAGGCATAAATCATATTAAATTTTGGTACAGATATGTGGATGATATAATAGTCTGCTTCACAGGTATTCAAAGACAATTAAATACATTCATAAATTTTATTAACCGTATCCATCCTAATATCAAATTCACAGTCCTGGCAGAAAAAGATGGCAAAATAAACTTTCTGGGCCTAACGTTAATACACAACAAGAATAAAATAAATTTTGAAATTTATCGGAAACCCACATTTACAGATACCACTATTCCAAATTCCTCATTCAGTCCCAATACACATAAATTAGCAGCTTACAATTCAATGATACATAGGGTTTTGTCATTACCTCTCTCACAAGACATCTTAGAAAAATAAATAAAAGTGATAAAAACAATAGCAATTAACAACGGGTTCCAAGAAATGACAATACAAAATTTAATTAATAAAAAGCAATACAAATTAGCCTGTAACAGCATCTATCCCCCTATTAATCTTAAGGTTGCCTTTAAACCACAAACAAAAGTGTCACATTTATTATATAATGCAAAAGATAAAATAGGAAAATTCAAAACTCAGGAGTTTATAAATTTCCATGTTCGGACTGTAATGCCTTCTATATAGGTCAAACTGGTCGGTCCTTTGAAGCATGATACAAAGAACATCTGCGGTCTTTCAGACTCAAAAAAGCAGACTCCACTTTTTGAAACCATTTGTTAGAATGAAATCGCCATTTTCCAGATATAAATACTCTTGATATATTACATGTACAAAATAAAGGTTTTAAATTAAATTTATTACAATCTTTAGAAATTTTCAAATCAAACAAAACTCCAGGTAATTACCTACTTAATGACCAGTTGGACCTATAACACACCTCTTTTTAATATATTTACTGCATAATCCTTTAATCCCTCTATTATTTTCTGTTAATTTTATTTCTGATAATTTTAAATACCCCTACACCATAGTAATAGAACTAGGTAAATAATGTAAATTATAACTAGCCTAGCTATAAACTTTCTTTAAATTAGTTTACTTTGCTGTATATTTCTATTTTAAAGCCATATATTCATTATTTTTATTCAGCGCACGGAAAAAATCGGAGAAAGGGAAAACTTTTCCCGTGCGCGCTCTTTTCGTGCGCTAGTCCCAAAAAGCTCATCTTACATTAATACTAATACACATAAAAATAAGGTGTTTTCAAAGAAGTAATAAAAAAGGTATTTACGCAGACCTTTTCATGTTTGGCACCTTCTATTTATTATTTATTTTTTGCTGCCGAATGACCACTATATATTTTCTTTACCAAAGATTTTCTTTGTAATCATAGTGATAACCATATTCCGATAATAATTATTTTCCTATGTCGTTTCTTAATTAATACTGACTGCCCTGTATAAATAAAGAGGGAAGTTCTGAGTAAATACCTTTACCTTTTTAATATAAAATTAATTTTATTCGTCGACATTTTCAGCTTCACATATATTTTTATATTCACAATCACAGTTACACAATGGTATGCATACAACTAATATATTTTTTTTTATTGGTACCCTATTTTGCTTATTTAAAGTACGCCTCAGAGTGTTTAAATCCAACTTTTAAAAACGCGCATGTTTTAAAGTTACCATAGCAACAACTACAACCGAGTCAAAACGTCAACTTTTTAATAATTGATCTGACAGGAATTTTTGCGGTATTAACCGCGAATCTGCTTTTCTATTTAAGTAATCAATGTTAGAACTCATTTTAAAGCAATATACAATCAGTAACAACTGTAGTGACAATAATTAATCCTATGTGACAGATTGCAAATTAATTTTTGCATTCCTCGTTTGACACTGACAGATATCCTGATGTCAAATCACGAATTCAACCATTTTGCGTTCTTAATTCTTATTTCCATTTTTTGTAGTAATAATACCAATATTTATGATTTCAAAGTGTACCTACCAATAAAAAAAAATAGCGTAAAGTATTCGTGGATAACTGGTCTTTAAAACACTTGCTCTATTTCGAACAAGATGGCGCAGCCGGAGTGCTCGAAATAGAGCAAGTGTTTTAAAGACCTTAAATATCCACTTATACTTTAATATACTATTTATTTTGTAATAACATGCTTTTGTACTACAATACTCTTCAGCGGAGTCAAGGATACTGTTCAGAACGCGGAACAAACAATTAAAAGCGATATTAAAAACTAAAAGATGGCCACTCGAATTTATGCATTTCACTGTAAATTGGGCAAAGTATATGAAAAATATTTATTTGCATAATATTTCACATTCTTTAACATGTTTATAATGATCTGAAACCAATAAGAAACGTCATCTTGCTAACTTTAAAAAAATCATAATTTCGGAAATACTTATCAGCTTTATCGTAAAAAGTAAGAAGACTGGATTGCTGGTATTGTACTAAAGAATATGAAAAAAATTTGAAAAACGCAAAAATGTTACTTTTCCTCACATGTTTAAACGATTTCGGTTTAAACAATTTCTGACCGAGTTGCCGCGTGGCAACATGAAGAAAACAAGATTATGCAAAAAAATGTCTGCGTAATAATTTTGTTCACTCCTACTTTAAAGTATCACACTCTAAAATTTGTCTTCCGCTGCACGTGCAGTCGTTTCCACACCTAAAGGCGTTTTCTAAATTGCCGCGGGGATGTATTTTACGACCAGTCTATATCAAAGTAGAAGAACATTTTTTATTTCCTGCATATAAATGTATTAACGAGGTATGCAATTTATTTATAATATGCGGTAAACAGGTATAAAAAAATAAGATAATTGCTAGCTGTATTAATAGTAATAAAGTTGCATCCTCCATTGCACGTCCAAACAAATTATGTATTTTACTTATTATCTAAATTAGATGTTATTATTGGGTGTATAAAAACCTGCAGGTTGGTTTTAACATTGGCACTGACTATTAAAATTAATAAGGATATGATTTCAAATCAGAAATTAATATTTAATGAAATTGTGAAATTTGTTCAAGTATATTTATTTGTTACAGTTAAATATCACACGATATTCATACCTTTGAGCTTATAAATAAACATCCACAAAGTTTGGCATATTTATGGTCAGATTAGCGTATTTCCAATATAACTTTGTATTTTTTAGGTAGAAGTAAAAGAAATTAATAAAATACACAAAAATTGGACTTGCTTGCTTCAGTTTTGTTGCAATATTAGTTATCAGTATATTAGTCCAGTTGGAATAGAGACAGAAGATTTTTTCTTCGAGGGAAAAGCTGATTTTTTGTGTACAAGTGGTAAAACTTACATAAATATAACAACATATATTTTGCTGACAGTTCAAATCGTTGTGTCATTGTTTAAAACCTGATAGTCGTGTAATTTTAAAGCCATTCTTGCATTTTTCGCTTATATCTTTTTTTCCTTTGATCCCACAAAAAATTTATCCGATACATTTTGTGTGTTCTCGAAAGATCTACAAAACAAGACCGCATCGATCGGCTTTTCCCACCCCTCCGCCACCCGACAGTATGCCAAAAGTACAGCGTGCCACTAACTTTCGACAATTTTTTTCGCAGCTAACTTTTTTTCCGAATGCTTCAGCAATAATACTACTCCAGTTGGTGGTTGTCACCATATTTTTTTATCGCTACTCACTTAAGTTATTGAACAAGCGGCCTGTTTCTCCGTTGTTTTCCAACGAATCTCAACTTTGTCAAGTTCAAGTTTTTTTATGAATTTTCAGTATAATATATAAAAATAAGTTATAAAAAATATCTGCAATACGGTAGGTTTCAAAGAGTTTATAAATAAATATTTTCAAAAAATTCTCTTATTGGACCATGGTTCCTTGGTATGAAATATATCCTAAAAAAATGTTGCAGCTCGGATAAGGCTCCGACTCATACAGACCGATTGAAAAAACCACTAGGCCAATTTGTTTATAGGGCTATAAGTCATAAACCATTTGACCTACACAGTTCCAGCTTTGGCATACATAATTTGCCTGTAGCAAAGAATAATTCTATGTAATATGAAGATGTTATACTAATAATAACGTACTTTTATACGTTTTATTTGAAAACTAGACGAAATAATGATAACGCAGTAGGTTTTTGCAAATTGCTCTACTTCTAATTAATATTTTCAAACGCGGTCTTGTTTATTAAATCTTTTGAAAACAAACAAAAAGTATTGAATCATTTTTCTGTGGGTTCAAGGGAAAAAATACATATGCGAGAAACGCGAGAATGGCTTTAAAATCACTTGTTTATCGGGTTTTAAACACTGACATACAACGATTTGAATTGCCGGGAAAACATATGTTGTTTTAAGTGTTTTTACTACTTGTACACAAAAAATTAGCTTTCCCTTTGACAAAAACGTAAATCTCATACAGGTAGACTTGAGACACTTTTGAGAGTTACTTGACTGATAGAGTTCATTTCGTATCTTATAATGGATATAAATCTGTTGAATACCGAGCCACGTCAGGAGTACCCCAGGGATCAATACTTCTTTAATATTTTTATTAACAACATCAGTGATCACTTAGACGTATGTTTCTTAATATATGCCGATGACGTCAAGATGTTGCATAGGACTAATGATTTTAATGACTGCGAAAAACTTCAAAACAACTTAACTAAGTTATCGGCTTGGTGTGATGAAAATGATCTTCACCTAAATGTTGGCAAGTGCAACAATGTTATGAGTTATACAACCAAGGACTCCCCAATTATGTATAATTATGATGACAATGGCGACACGCTGAACAGACCGTCTACGTTCAAGGATCTAGGTAATAAATTAACCTTTACTAACTATATTTATGCTGTAATTTCGTATGCATACAAAATGTTAGACTTCATTCTGCGTAACAGCCATGATTTTAGTGATGCGAAAACCTTAAAGATGCTTTATTTTGCTTTCTCTCGATCTGAGCTGGAGTATGCTTCACTTGTCTGGCAATCTGGGTATAATACTCATAATGATAAATTGGAAAATATTTAGCGCCGCTTCCTGAAATTTTTAAACTGGAAAACTGAAGGTATCCACCAATTGGAGCTTCTCAAAATCAATTACTTGAAAAATTAGATAATACCAGTCTTTCCAAAAGGCGTGAGTCCTTTACTTTGCGTTTTCTAGACAAAATTATGCATAATAAAATAGATTGTAGTGAAATATTGAGCCAACTGAACTTTTATGTTCCACGGATTAATTCTCGTCATTCTCATAGCTTTCACTTATCCACTTCTGGATCTAACGTATTAAAGTTTTCTCCTCTGTTTAATACTTGTACTACTATGAAACTCATTGCAGGGAATTGGACATATTTGCCTAGCAGTCAGAAATTTCATCTACTGTCGTGCAGTCTACTCGCCTTCATAATTTCTATTTGTACTTCATAGTTAGTTTAGGTTAAGTTACTTTAGATTTCCATCCTATAAATTGTTTTGTACTATTGGATGATGTATGATTAAAATAAAATGAAATAAATAAAATAAAATCGATGATTTTCGGCCTATCCAACTAGACTATGTATTTTTCAGTTTTCAGAGTAGAAATGGTAACGAATGCTGAAATAAAGAAATCCGTATGTGAACTTTTCTATAGAAGTAGGTTTCCAGCAGTAGAACATTTTTAAAAAAGTTGTCAAGGCTGCCTTGATTGCAATATAATATAAACTCAAAAAAAATGTTCTTTTTTGAAATACTTCCTAAAAAACGCAAGCTACAAAAGAAATCGTGCAGGTAAAAAATTGAGGAACATAACATTTTGCATTACATTAACATAAAAACCCCACACATGGTAGATAACCCCAAAGTTCAAAAGTCTAAAGCTGCCCGGAATGGGATTAGACACACACAGTTTTAGGAGCATAAACTAGGAATAAATGACAAGTACAGATTTGGAACAAAGAAATAAATCAATTCATTTGCGATACTTTTTAGACTAAGTTGAAATTGGAATCGAAATAATTTATTGTGTTTTTCAGCATTAATTGATACAAGCCTAACACCACGTCTAAAATTAATTGACTTTGGACATTCGTTTTCCTGTTATTTTTTCATTGTTCCTTAATTCATTTTAAAATTATTTAATGGCATAAGAACATCAGCTCCGCCCCCACATTAGGCCTTAAGCAAGCGTCATGTGTTCATCTCTGTAATTTCTCACACCAGCCTGAAGGATGTTTCCACTTACCAGTAAGTAATATTGCATCCGAATTGCTGAATAAATTTGTTCTGATTGCCATCAGTAAAGGTGTGGTGGAATTATTATACGAGATGTTACGGAATGGGGTGCAACTATTTCGCAATTAGATTAGTGAGAAGAATTTAGTAGGGTTACCCAAATAATATTTTAAAGTAGCCTTATTGTAAGTTTTTCTCGAGAGAGTAAAATTTGACATGCCACTTTTATTCATAGAATATATAATATCTGTAAAACTATTTTCATCTATTCCATCTTGTTTTATTGGGATACAATAAATCACCCCTGTTAATGTTTAAACAGAACTGTAGAACGAAATTTAAGTGCTATAAAACTATAGTATTTTTTTTTGCATTTTAATTTTGATGAAAAATTTGACTAATGTTGTATTTTCCTTTTCAGGTACGTATAAAGCAATACTATCAGTGGGATAATCCGTAAGTTATTTAGATTAATTTTAGGTTTTAGAAATAGTAAAATACTTACCTAAGAACCTTGTTATATTTCACTTCATAAGAAATTTTCAAGTACGTAAAGCATAGGCAAATTCTATACACAACTATCAAGAAATACAGTTTTTACTGGCAGTGTCCAAAGTATCAGACACTGAGGTCAAGAAATAATCTTAACAGTTCTTGTATAAACCAGTACTCGATTTAAATCAACTTAAATAGTAGAACCTACAATTTAAAAAAAACAATTATCCAGCCTTGTATGACTCATTACTTCAAACTGACTGGACGTTTCTAGAAACTTTTCAAAACGTGAATATTGCATGTGATAACTTCTGCAACAAATTATACTCAATTTTTGATATGCATGTTCTGGTATATAAAAATAACAATAAACAATTTCCAGTGTGGCATACGACTGAAATATTAAAAATATAAAGTTAAGAGATAAATATCGTAAAAAATTCAAGACACATGATGATACAAATGTGGCAGAAGATTATAAACGTATTAGGTAGATAATTAAATATCAAACCGCTGATCTTGAAAACCCTCAAAACATTGTTAATAGTTTTAGTCACTTTTTTAACAGTGTTTATTTACCACCTTCCAACGAAATGCCATCATCTGGAATTATGAGTAATCTACCATGTGTTCATATCGATCAGTTATCAGAAACAGATGTTACAAAGGCGATTAAAAAACTAAAGAATAAAATGACATCAGGGTACATTATGATTCCCAGTTTTCTAATCAAATAGTGTTCTAGCGTGTTTGTGGGTAACATTAACATTATTTAATATGGCATTGCGTACTTCTACTTCTCCAGAATGTTGGAAATTAGCAAAAGTCTGTCCTATATACAAAAGTGGCAACGTAGGAGACATAATAAACTATAGAGGTAGGTATATCAATCCTACCAAACTTTGCAAAAGTTTATGAGGCATCAGTGTGCAGCGTAACTTATTCCACTATTAAACACTCAATCTCTAGTTACCACCATGGTTTTATGGAAAAACGTTCTATATAGTGTATACTGATTTCTCGAAAGTCTTTGATCGCGTATATCATAAATTATTAATCGATAAATTAAATCATATTCGCTTTAGTAACTCATTATTAAATGTCTTTATTTCCTTCTTGAAGATTCCAGTACGTCTATTATAACGGTTATAGGTCAAATATTTATCTTGCCACGTCAGATGTGCCTCAAGGGTCCAACTTTGGCCCACTTCTATTTATCGTATTTATTAATGACTTATGCGATAATATACACTGTGAGAAACTGCTTTTTGCCGACGATCTCAAGATATTTAGTGAAATTAATAAAAATAGGCGACTGCGTGGATTTACAGCATCAGATCCATAAAATTGAATTGTGGTGTATATCCAACAAATTAGAAATGAATGTGTAAAAATGTAAAGTAGTGACATATACACGTAAAGCAACTCAAACCGAATTTTCGTATACTTTTAATAACACAGTCCTCTCTAGAGGTGAAACAACTAAAGACTTGGGTATATTATTTGATTCTAAGTTGGATTTTGAGGAGCACATCGATGTAATAACAAATTCAGCATTAAAACTACTAGGTTTCATAATAAGAAAGTGTAAAATGTTCAAATACTGAAGCTCTAAAAACGCTGTATTTTTCACTTATTCGATCAAAAATTGAGTATGGTGCAATAATTTGGAACCGATTCACAGTCTCTCGACGTATATTTAAAAAAACTATAAGAGTACCTAAGTAGAACCATAACAGGACTATTACTATGAATTTTTACTCAATAATTTCAGTGGTTTGCAAAATAGCTAGATTTAAATTTAAAAATTATGTTAATCTTCCTATTTCGTAGTTTTAAATCTAGCTATTTTGCAAACCATTGATATTATTGAGTGAAAATTGATAGTAATAGTCTTGTTATGGTACTCTTATGACCACGTGGAAAGCGTGCGCCTCCTTATGGATGTTCAAATGGATCTTCGGTCCAAAATGGGGAATAAGTCCGAAGATTGCTCTTTGGACATACCCCTTATAACATATGCGGCACTAGTGTGGTGGCGCTGCCAGGAGCGCTCCACAATTAGGGCTGACCTATGGCAAGTTCAAAGGCTAGCTTGCCTTGGAATTACAGGAGCTATCAGAACCACTCCAACGATAGCAATTGGGGCCATTCTTGGGCTCGCTCCCTTGCATATCGAGGTGGAACTGGAAGCTAAAAAAGCAGCAAATAGGCTGTTTAAAAATAGAATGTGGAATGGGACTGGCCGGGGATGGAGGCACACAAAGACCCTGGATCTGCCAGTAAGGGACTGGGTCATCAGCCAAGCAGAAGATGCCCGGTGTCTCCCTGTCTACAAGTTCGCTATTCTATATTCAGCGGTGTTTCCCAGTCGAGAGGACTGGGAGCGTGATAAAAATGATCTTCTGAGTCCCAAAGGTTTCGAGTGGTACACAGACGGATCTAAGACTCAGAAGGGAACTGCTGTAGCATACACAGCTGCAAGCCAAGGGCTCGTATATCGATGCTACCTGGAAAGTATCCTAGTGTATTCCAAGCAGTAGTATAGGCCATGCCATATTGGTGTGTGCAAGCGAGAATCTCAGGAGAGGTCTCTCCAACAAAAATATTTACATATGTAGCGACAGCCAGACAGCCTTGAGGATACTTGTGTCAAACAAAGTGACCTCAAGGGTAGTTTTAAACTGTTGGAATATTTTGGCAGAACTGTGCGAACACAACTCTGTCAAACTCATATGAGTGCCCGGTCACAGAGTGGAGGGCAATGAAGAAGTCCAAGAAGTCTGATTCAATCAGAGTTACGAGACTGGGCCACTGCAAGGTTCAGCAACTATTAGACTCAGGCCCCTGGAATGAGGCAGTCGAGGCTCCATATAAAGGGACCCTCGACTGACTCAACCATTAAGTGGCTGCTTGGGCTCGATAGAGAAAAAATGAGACGGATAGTAGGCTTGTTAAGAGGAGACTGTCCTCTGAATAAACATCTTCAAACAATGGGGTTGAAAAACAGCTCTATTTGTAGGATGTGTGGAGTGGAGGATGAAACCACCACTCATATCCTATGCAGTTGCGCACCATTAGGTGCGTTAAGGTATAGGCACCCCCAAAGGCAATTTTTACAGCCGGAGGAATTACGGGATCAACCATGGAATAGACCGCTATCCTTAGTGGAAAGCACTGGTCTCTTCTAGAAGATCCCACATGACGCGAATGCACAATGGGCCGACAGGCCTGAGTGCTGCGGATGTTACAGATCTGCTCACGGTATAATAATAATAAATAAGTACTCTTACAGTTTTTATTCATTGCTAATTTTTGAGTGTCAGCAAATAAGTTACTCATCTACCAAGAAGTTAATAAATATCCTAGGCTCTAATAAAGTCATAAAGCCATTTTGCTGTGTTTTTATGGACATATTAAATTCGAAATATACAATAATTACTTAAAACAATCTTGCATTAAATCTTGTACCGCGGACGAAGCCACATAAAATCGTAGTAGATTATTAAAGGATAATAAAATTAATGCAAATGATATGTCGTCCTATAAAAATATTTCCATAATATATACAAGATGTGCAATGATAACTAGTTGTTTGCGTTATAATTAACGTTTATTCGCTCTGGGATAATAAAAATTTCTTTAGATAGTATTAAATTAAACACTTAACTGATCTTAAGAATACATGTGGCGTATAATTTTATTAAATATTGCCCTTTTTCAAAACAACGGTTTATCTGGTTACGTCCAAATATGCATAGTGTGAGGGTCAATGCAATTTTCCTCGGAACTGGGCCAGACGACAGTTATTTTCCTGTTATTCAAAAACATATGAAAATTTACCTCTCAATTTCTAATAAATATTCTGCCACTTAACAGTAAAACTGATCTCTTTCTCTCGAAAACAGCGCAATTATAACTCCTCACAGTTTGGGCCATATCTGCCTATAACGGCCAAATTAATTTATGGATTTGGTAATAAATTTGACCCTCAATTAAATATCATAATTTCGCTCATGAGATGTATTAAGGTTCTTTTTACGCTTTTGTTTGTTAATATTTGAAGCATGCTTCCTTAACGTGGTATTCGGGACAAAAATAATCAAGTGCTTATGATCAAAAACGTACGACTTGGCCCAAGGAACATTGAAAGACACATTTCATTCAATGTGTCGACACTTTGTCGAAACATATTTTTAGGCACGACACATTTTATAGGCACAGTTTCGAAACATAGTCCACACTGTGTAGGATATATGCCCAAAGTGGTGATGAAAATGTGTACTAACTTGATACCAAAATGTGCAAAAACTGTTTCCATAATTTATCTCGTATGCGTCTGAAGCTAATATGTAACTAATATGTTTCTTATTGTTTCCAAGATGTTACTTGAATGTGCCTAACTGTGTGCAGTTACAAAATTGACACAAATAAATCTAAATTGTGCCTACAACCTCTTTATGGTGTCCAAATTATATAAAAACAGACTTAAAGTCTCTAAACATTAGGACAAACAAACACAGTTGGTATGCAGTGATTTTATAGAAATTACGTTACACAGAAGTAATCAGTTTTCACATGTAAATAAATAAAGTATTGACTCAAAGAAAATAAAACAACCCCATTTTCTCTGTCAAATGTGATGAGATACTCATGAAAAATAAAAGCCCTTAAAAAATTGTGAAATTTATTTTGAATATTTAATTAATGATGGTAATTAATAAATAGGTAATATCATTGTAATTTTTGGAAATGAAATTATTTCTAATATATTTCGTAAGTTACAAGACATCACAATAAGTGTGTTTTATAACATTTTTGTGTAAAAACATGTAAATTGTTAATTTTTAAAGTAACTGTTTTTCTTTAAGCTCAGTTTTTCAATATGGATGCCCATTTCTCTAAAAAAAAAAAATAACGTATTTGTATAATGTGTCTAAATGGAACCACAAATCCCCATTTGGAACGAATTTCCCCAAAAATTTACCTGTACGGACATACAGCTACATGTCAGATAATAATCACACTCAAATTTCTACTATTTCATTGAATGTGTACTAAGATGTGTCTATGTTGTGATATATACTCGCATATTTGACACAATTTGAACTCTTGTGTTCACTACTGGTACAAATTGTGCCCATTGTACGAAAAAAGGTTACATTTTAGATCCAACCAGCATCGCTTTCATTGGTACATTGTAGCTGCAAATTGGCATTTCCCACTTCACAACTACCACTACTGAGGTAAATAGCAGATTTTTTGTTCTTTTATGGTACTTCTGTTGATAACAAAAGCAAAAATGGCCTTTGGTGACCTCTTTCATATAAGTTAACAACTTCGCTTGATTTTCTTGTACATGTTTTTTTCCTTCATATAGTCAAAAATGACCTTCTAACAGCTGGTAGTGCACACACACACAATTTATGTACAAAATGGAAAAAACGTGTCTAAAATTCAACCTTATGGAAACATGCGTTGGTGTAGACGCATTTAAGGCATGAAAAGAAACATGTGTTCCTAAAATATAAACATGTGGACACATAAGAGTCCTCCTGGCTAAATTTCAGTAACATGATGGGTACACGATTTTTAGGCACATTTTAAATACATTTTGCCCAAAGGGTGTCGGCACGATGTATCCAAATTTTGTGTAATGTTCCCAAATAGGCTCAAGATAGATAGAGACATTTTACGCACAAAAAACCAAAATGTTTCAATTTGAACACAGTGCCTATTTTGACACAATATTTCGTTAATGTGTCGACACATGACTCGAAAAATATTACCATTTGGACACAATTTCCTTGCCCAGGTTCAGACACATTTTGCTCCTATGTTGAGTTAAATCGTCATATTTCGATCTGACATTGTTACTCTATGTCTACCTACTTACGAAACATTCTGTATAATTCAGTATTCACCACAGTAAAATAAGCTTATTTGTTTTGAGTCACGGTGACGATAAACATGTCGCTATTCAATCAAATACCAGATAGTAACACGGCAAACATACAAAAAGTAAAACAGTGCTCCTTGTTGTGTAAGGAATTAAAATTACAAGCTAATGGGTGAACGCGAACTCTAATCAAAATGATGAATAATGCACTAAGTAGCAGCGCTTAATTATAATTGCTTGCCACATTGACATTTTCCGTTAATTTAGTGACCGCTATATTTTACATCAGGGATAATTATATCTTCGTTAGTAATCACAGAGTCATTTTTAATTTTCCCATCGCAAGATTTATAAACCGGAATAATTTAATACATCCACATTTTTGTGATGACGCCAACGTTGCGGCTACTGCTGGCGTTGATTTTCCTAGTAGTAAATCTGTCACGGGTTTCTAGCATTAATATATTGGTAACACAACTTAGGAGGCCCAAGTAGAAGTAGATGTATGGAGTACAATTAACATTATGTTGCTGTTAATTATGTAGTTTGTTCACTAATTGTACTATTTCTTGTCTGTGTTTCGTTGAAAGTTTTATACCTCGCTCTTGCATAGAGTGTTGCGGAAATATGTTGAGCAAAAAAGTTTCCATTTTCGAGAGAAACATGTACGAAATTTTTTTGCAATTTTCAACAGCGAATCCAACGCTTTGCTTACAACATGCAAGTGTAAAGAAAACTAAATTGCAATGATTTCTGGTTATCATATTTATTCAACAAGTACGTCCTCAAAAGCGGCTCCCCACTATCGTATGTTCCCTAATCCTTTCGTTTTTTGGCAACATCAACTGGAGAGAGCCTCTGAGATCGTCGTTTTTGCAAATACCAAAAACTCTCGACGCGCCTTTTTTAATCATCTCTCGATATTCCAATTTGGTTGGCGAAACGTTACGTCTTCAGAGGCAGTGTCACTCCAAAGGTTCCAGCCCCTTCCAGAACCGGAGAGAGAACAATATGGAACGACTGATAGTTAGAAAAATCAGATAGCAAGATGTGAAGAAAGCACCGTTCAAAACGTAGGGCTGATGTCATCAAAGAACTAATGGGAAAGATCTTTGGTGAGGCTGTGCGTCTAACAAGCAACCACAACAGATGGTGTCATGCTGTCAGGTGTACATACAGCAAACGGAGGGTAACTGGAATAATTTATTTTTTATTTATTTATTCAATCATACATCATCCAACAGTACAAAACCATTTAAAGGATGGAAATCTAACCTAACCTAACTAAAAGATACAAATAGAAATTATGAAGGCGATTAGACTGCACGACAGTAGATGAAATTTCACTGCAATGAGTTTCATGACTAGTACAAATATTAAACAGAGGAGAAAACTGTAATACATTAGATCTAGGAGTGGATAAATAAAAGCTATGAGAATGACGAGAATTAATCCGTGGGACATAAAAGTTCAGTTGGCTTAATATTTCACTACAATCTATTTTATTATGCATAATTTTATATAGAAAACGCAAAGCATAGGACTCACGCCTTTCGGAAAGACTGGTAATATCAAATTTTTCAAGTAATTGGTTTCGAGAAGCTCCAATTGGTGGATATGTACCTTCAGTTTTCCAATTTAAACATTTCAGGAAGCGGCGCTGAATATTTTCCAATTTGTCATTATGAGTATTATACCCAGATTGCCAGACAAGTGAAGCATACTCCAGTTTAGATCGAGAGAAAGCAAAATAAAGCATCTTTAAGGTTTTCGCATCATTAAAATCATGGGTGTTACGCAAAATGAAGCCTAACATTCTGTATTCATGCGAAATTACAGCATCAATATGGTTAGTGAAGGTTAATTTTTTATCAAAAGTTACACCTAGATCCTTAAACGTAGATGGTCTGTTCAGCATGTCGCCATTAACATTATAATTATATATAATTGGGGACTCCTTGGTTGTATAACTCATAACATTGCACTTGCCAACATTTAGGTGAAGATCATTTTCATCGCACCAAGCCGATAGCTTAGTTAAGTTGTTTTGAAGTTTTTCGCAGTCATTAAAATCATTAATCCTATGCAACATCTTGACGTCATCGGCATATATTAAGAAATATACGTCTAAGTGATCACTGATGTCGTTAATTAAAATATTAAAGAAAAGGGGTCCAAGTATTGATCCCTGAGGTACTCCTGACGTGGCTCCGTATTCAACAGACTTATATCCATTATAAGATACGAATTGAACTCTATCAGTCAAGTAACTCTCAAGAAATTGAAGTAAACCGTCAGATAATCCGAATTTGTCAAGTTTACAGAGAAGTTTCCTATGGTTCAGTCTGTCAAATGCCTTAGAAAAGTCAGTAGACTGAGTCTATCTATATTTGAGAATCAATTGATTCAGCAATGTACTGAGTAGCGCCTAATAAGTTCGTTACGGTGGAGCGACCTTTCATAAAGCCGTGTTGTTGCGTAGATATTTTCAGTTGAACATGTGCATAAATGTTATCATGCATAATGCATGGGATCACAAAATATTTAGCTAGACGTCATAAAGAATGAGAATTTTAATACTTTGTGACAATAGATTGTTACCTTAATTCTAACTCTTGTAGGTAGTTGAGATTAAACTCTACTTACAAACTTACCATGGGTGTTGCCCTCTATTACGTCGTGATTTTCCCCTAATTTCAAAAAATAGCTAAGAAAGTTAGTGGTAATCTCAATTAGGGGGCGATCAGAGGAAAATTCTGGTGTAATGGGGTAATTCTGACGGCGACATCGGATTCAGCGGCTCAAAATTAATACAGGTGGGTATCATGTGCTTAAATGGACATGACCTTTTTGTGTACACCCACAAAAAAGTCATGTATATTTTATAACACCAGTCTTCAAATTGATTAATTACTACAGCAGATCTACTGTATCACTGTAAATTTTTACAGATGTGTCATCCGTGAACTCGGCTTCTATAATATAATCTGGTAAATCGTTGGTGAAAATAATAATTAACGGAACTCTGAGCTACCCTGATTCCACATGAACTGTATTGGATGTTTTTGAGTTCATTGGAACTATGGTTATAGTTGTATTCTGTAGGCAATTGCTTTCTCAGGAATTTTAGATACGTAGCTTAATAAGTTATGTGTCCATAATTTTATAATATCCACGAACTCTTCAAGATTTGTCAATAAATTAATAAGGTTTAAAAGAAAATAATTTTTTGTTTGCTTATACTTGTAATGAAACATCCCTAGTGGTACAAAATATTGGACCAATATTGAACCAATATTCATATATTGGTCCTATATAGGACCAATATTCGTATATTGGTCCTATATGAATTATATATTGGTGCAATATTTGTGCTACTAGAGATATTGTTTATAGGATTTTGCAAACAGCAGAAAAAAAATGTCTGATGTTTGCAAAATCCTAAAAAGAATATGTTTTATTGCAAATTAACAAGGTGTACACGAGAATCTGTGATAACGTATTTACTAAATTTTAATAACCGAAAATAGGTATTTCGTCAACAACCGTCGAATTTTTATGTTTCATATTATCAATTATACTAACAATTTCGTGGTCACAGGTTCAAAAAAATGTTTCGATTGATTATTACTCTGGAAATTGTACTATTGTTTGACATCCAAAAGAATTATCTAGTTTACATGTAACTCATGTGAAAAAATAGTTAATAATTATGTTATTTTTTTATTTTAACACCCTGACGGAGTAGTCATGGCTATTCCATAACTCTACTAGGAAACATACATAGAAAACAATACAACAACCATTCCCTGTGACATTGTTATCTGCCGCAGCTCAAACGAGCAACTATACTAGCCGTGTTGTAACTCGTTGTGATCTAGCCCACTGTTACCGTCTTGGTAACACATTAAAAACGTCACTATACATCCACAACCTAGCCAGGATTTAAAACTGGGACAGCGTAGTCTCAAGCATAACATCGTAAGCACTAGCCACCGAGCCAGCCACATTTTTTCATCCTTTATTTTTTAGTCATTTTGACATTTTACCTCTAAAAAAAAGGTACAGGATCAATTGACTTCATTTTTGTTGTCAAGTGTTCAGAAAGGCAATTAGAAAAAACAGTACCTTTTATTTTTTGGCGGAAATGTTTGGTCAATTTAATTAAATTAATTGAGAAATTTGTTATACTACACAATATACCATAGAATTAGACGTAAATGGTTAGTCAGGGGTTTTTGTGGTCGCTGATGACCAATCTAAAGTCCAATTTGGAAAATTCAAAATGGCGGACCGGAAATCGGACCATTTTCCATAAGAAATGAGAATGAATATCTTGGCCTTGAAAATCTGTACTCGGGGGTTTTCGAGATCCAATTTGAAAAATTGAAAATGGCGGACCAGAAATCGGGCAATTTTCCTTAAGAAATGAGAATGGATATCTTGGCCTTGAAAATCTGTACTCGGGGGTTTTCGAGGTTGTTGATTACGAATCCGAGGTCTGATTTGGTAAATTCAAAATGACGGACCGGAAGTAGAATCAATTTATCAAGAAACACTCGTATATTTTTCATTTTTGGGCTGAAAATGAGTACTTGGAGGTTTCTGAGCTCGTTGATCACGAATTAGATGTCTAATTTACGAAAGTCAAAACGACGAACCGGAATAACAATCCATTTTTCCGGAAAATTCGTATTCTTTTCTTTTGTGTGCTGAAAGTGGGAACTCCGGAGGTTTTCGTTATCGCTGTTAACGAATCTGATGTCCAATTAGGGAGAGTTCAAAATGGCGGACCGGAAGTAATATATTTTTCAGGAAATACTTATATTTTTCATACAGCCCAAAAAAGTAAACAATACCAGGTTTTCCGGAGAGATCGACTGTTCTTCCGGTCCGCTATTTTGAATTTCGTAAATTCTAACTATGATTCGTAATCGGCGACCTCAAAAACCCCCGAGTACTCATTTCAGCCTAAAAACGAAAGAAATACGAGTTTTTCCTGATAAATTGACTCTACTTCCGGTCCGCCATTTTGAATTTACCAAATCAGACCTCGGATTCGTAATCAGCGACCTCGAAAACCCCCGAGCACAGATTTTCAAGGTCAAGATATCGATTCTCATTTCTTATGGAAAATGGCCCGATTTTCTGTCCGCCATTTTGAATCTCCCAAACTGGACTTCAGATTGGTGATCATCGACCCCAAATCCCCCGAGTATCCATTTTCGTCTACTTTTTTGGCATATTGTGTATGATAACAAATTTTTCAATTAATTTAATTAAATTGGCCAATTATCGGAAAAAAAATTAAACCAAACATTTCCGCCAAGAAATAAAAGGTACTGTTTTTTCTGAACTCTTTGCAACAAAAATGAAGTCAATTGACCTTGTACCATTTTTATAGAGGTTCCAGATCCCATTTTCTCTTTTTCGAATAATATAAATACATAATAATTTCTAAGGAACAACTATTTCATCTCTAAATGACGTTTATAATAGTGACTGAGTTATCTCGTCTCGTTTCTAACAGAACTTCTTGTGGAAACACCTATTACGTGCCACGTCGAACTTGATATTAAACTTAACTATTTCAAAATATATATTAGGTCTTCACCTAAGTGTAGGTGATGGAATTGTCTAGCAACTGCAATGCCTATTTCTTTAATTGCGTTTTTATCCAAGACACACAATCCTTCCCTTTATTGGCATAATAAATTAATTGCCAATACGGAAGCCATAGCGGACCGGTATGTTTTACTGTTTGTACGCGCGGTTTTTTCCTTTAATCGTGATTACATAATGGTGTGTAAGGTAACACCGCGGGTATTACGAATGGCGTATTTAAAGTAACGGCGACCTCTCCGCCAGCAGCTCCACACTTTAATTAAACGATTCCTTTTAAAGTTGCGACAAGTCTGCAAGTGGTACAACACATCTGAGGAATGCTATTTCAATTAAACAACATTTTTAAATGGCAACCACTTGTTATATGAATCCAGCCTTCTTTGATCCCTCCGTAAAGGAAAGTAAACTCTGTCTAGAATGCTAATTTAGGAAGATATCGTGAACTATTGATTCTTGTGCTTTGTTATGTGTATAGACGTCAATAGGGAATAATAATTTAAAAAATTGGGAAAAGTTGTAACGTCTTTACAAAAACGGTTATTAAAAGTTCACCTTCGCCCAGTTAATTAACCGTTATTGCTAAAAGTAAAAACGAAAATGTAAAATTTGACTTACCACATGTCTTAATAAATAAAAGATCTCCTTCAACTATGAAATGATTTCAAGATAGCTAAGTACTGCACCCACAACTTTTAACATTAGGTTTAGGTTCGGTTGCCCCTAAAATATATAACTACCAATGCAATTTCGAATAAATTTGAATTTTCTCCCCAACGCATTCACCATATTCTCGAATGAAATCTTTTCCCCGATTTCTGCACACCGTATACCAGACATAGTGTGCTGGATGTACAACAGAACCACTGCCGAGCCATATTCCTCACCTAGCAGAAGATGTTATTGAAGTCAGTTAAGTCAATCCAAAATAATAATTGAACAAATATAAGGAATTATAAACAGGTTGAACCAAGAACCTCCTTTTTTAAATTAGATTAGAAGGACATTACATGCTAGAAAATTCAACCCTTTGATACCTTGCTCTGAACGCTACCGTTAGCCGACAAGAAATTAAAAGTCATTAGCATGAGAGCACGCTCTCATTTTGGCAGATAAGTCAAAAACATTGTTAGGCAATTCACGTCACTGGTAGATGGTGATCCTTTCAGTTGGCCAACTCAATCTTCTGATTTCAATCCAATTGATTTTTACATTTGAGGCCAAATACTGCAAATCGTGTATGTTACTCTAGCAAACACTAACGAAGCGTAGCGCACTTGCTGTACAAGTAAAATTATAATACATGTAACGTACTACTAGATACGGTGTATTTAGTTGTTTTTCCTAAAGAAATTGTCACTGCAATAAAAATTTGGGAACGAGATGATCGCAGAACCATATCGAAATTTACAAAATTGGATGTTCGTGTTGTTATGTATCATTGAAGTCTCCAAAAAATGAAAAGGCAAATATAATAATTACCGGTGTATTAGACACTGCAAAATTTCTTAGTTATAATAATAATTCCTTTATTTCTCAAGTAATTGTATAATAATTATACAAATAATTGAAGAGAGCGTCAAATACAAACAATACATGAATTATATAATGTAACTATAAAATACTACGAAATATAACGTTCTGACATAAAGTGGTACAAACAAACTAAGGTATATTGTGTATATACATATAAGGACAAACAGATACAATTAATTAGAGAAAAATTCATCAAGAGAGTACCTAACAGGTTTTATCGATGAGTAATGCCTTAAGTCTTTTTTTGTAAATAAAAATGTTTTGAGAATTTTTTATCTCAATTGGTAAAGCAATAAATATTTTGCAACCATTAAAGTATATACTTTTTTGATAACGTGCTGTTGAATGTTTATTGGGTATAAGATTGTTTGAAATCTTGTGGAATAATTGTGGTTAGTCAGATATTTTTGAAAAGTGGGCAAATTTTTGTAAACAAAGCAACCTAGTTCGTAAATATAGGTGCCGGTTACTGTTAGAATTTTTAATTCTTTGAATGCTGCTCTGCAAGACTCCCTTTTTGACATCTTTGTTAATATGTGCAATGCATACTTTTGTAGAATAAACACACGTTGAGAGTAACTACTTATTCCCCAGTTAATACCGTATCGCATCTGAGAGTGGAAGTTTGCATAATATAGGCTAGTTACGATGTTTTGACTGCAGTGGTTTACTAGTGATCGTAACGCATAGCAACAGGTGCGCAATTTATTACATAACTCATCGATGTGAATATCCCATTTTAATCCAGAGTCAAAAGTGACTCCCAGAATTTTACCTGAGTTGTAAATATTGAACAGGTCAGAATTTAAATCAACTTGTGAAGTTTGTTGCCTGAAAAGTATCGATATGGTTTTTTGCCTGTTTAAATTAATGAAATTTTTTTCAGACCATAGAATACATTTTTTATATATATTTTCTGCCGAATTTATTGCTTCAGTCCCGTTGTTTTCCATTATTAAAAAAT
Source organism: Stenurella melanura (assembly GCA_963583905.1). NCBI lineage: Eukaryota > Metazoa > Arthropoda > Insecta > Coleoptera > Cerambycidae > Stenurella > Stenurella melanura. Next base: position 10,514,583 of record OY757310.1, read on the forward strand.
TTGTATCGTCAGCATAACATACTATTTGTAAGTTCTCAGTTGGCTTTAAAAAATGGACTAGATCATTAGCAAAGATAATATATAGGAGAGGGCCCAGGATGGAGCCTTGTGGAACACCCTGGGTTACTTTCCTAGGTTCACTTTTGACATCATTGATTCGAACAACTTGATTTCGATTATTTAGATATGATTTTATAAAATCTTATGGCGGCCCCCTGATTCCGTACCTGTATAGTTTTTCTAAGAGGAATTGATGGTCTACGCAATCAAATGCTCGAGAAAAGTCAATGAATAGACCAAGCGGGCACATTTTTTTTTTGTCAAATCCACTTACAATTTCTATATGAAAATTACTTAAAGCCGTATCCACACTTCTATTTTTTACAAAACCATGTTGTTCTGGCGAAATTATGTTATTACGTATACAAAAGGTTGCTAGCTGACCATTTAGGGCTGACTCATATAACTTGGAGAAACTTGATAATAATGTAATTGCTCGATAACTGTCATACAAGTTAGCGTCGCCTTTCTTATATAAAGGACAAACCACTGAGAGCTTCAGTTTTTCAGGAAAAACTCCTTGTTCAAATGATAAGTTTATGAGATACGACAAAGGTTGACAGATAAGATATTTACAGTTTTTTAATAAATTATTCGATATGTTATCGTAGCCACTAGAGTTAGAGGATTTAAGATTGTTTTTTAGGGCTACTACATCCTGTTCACTTAAAGGTGACAGAAAAAAGGAAACATTAACTAAGGGCACATTAGCATTCAAAAAATCAAAATCTCTTTTTTGATTATTAGGTATTAAACTGGTCGTAAAATGTTCATTAAAATTATTTGCTACCATACTGTTATTTAACTTAATATTGTTTTCCACTATCTTTATTTCCCTTCTGAGGTTTTGTTTTCCCTGTATTTCTTTTATAATACGCCACATGGTTTTTGTTTTATTATTCGACTCATTAATTTTGTTATCGTAATATTCTTGTTTTGCTTGACGTAATTTTTCTTTGTACTGATTATTTAGGTGCTTACTGTAGTTTTCCAAATCAGGATACTTATGTGTTAGATCCGAAACTAGTTGAACTTTATTTTTAAGCATCAATGTCAATTTACAGCCACGCCACCGATGAGTCATAGTTAAGTTATTTACGAAGTCAATTGGAACAGCACGGAACTAGAGGATCTTACGGGGTGTTGTCAATATATCGCTTCACATTGAATGAGAGAGGACAAAATTTTACAGATTTATATCCACCACTCCTCGTCTACAGCCCACATGAACTTGATCCACCTGTCACATAGAAATATAGGTGGAATTAGATGCTTAGCAAATATGATTTGTCAACACCCACATTGTTCAGAGTTTGTGCAATGTGCATGCCATAATATATAAAACAAAAATACGTATGAACTATTTGTATGGTATGATCTGTACGAGGCAGTGCAGTACAGCCAGCGATTGTTATAATTCTAGTGAATATTTGAACAAATTGTTAGTTCTACGAGTGATTTTTTGCAATTAATTGTTTAAAATGACATTTTGAAGGCCTTTCGATAGTAGTGACAACGAAACGGGCAATTTTGATACAGAGCCTATACAAGCTGAATTTGAAAATAAAGACTTACATGTTCAACCTCAAAGGGTTATTTTGAATATTTATTCGTATTTAAAAGGCGAAAATATTGATTCATCGGTGAAGAGGATTTGGGAATTAACCAAATTTAGCCGTACTACAATGTATAGGGTTATTAGAGCCGGGGATGTAGTTGATCATTCTATTAAATGGAAAAGAGTTGGACACAAATTTAAAAAACTTGATAACGCGTCCAAAGATGTCATGCGTCGATTTATGTATGACTTTTACAATGAACAGAAGGTGCCCACATTAGAAATGATTAGGGATATATCACGCAAGTGTCCAGAATATAACTATAAATCATTAGATACTTTGCGAAAGGTTTTGCCCGATTGCGGTTTTAGGTACAAAAAATTGGACAAATGAATGGTAGTTATGAAATCAGCACGCATCTTTGATCATCGACACGAGTACCTGCGTAAAATAAAATAATACCGAGATGCAAATAGAGACATAATTTATTTTGACAAAACATGGTTTGACACACATGATGTAGTTCAATACAGTTGGGTAGATAACATCAAAATGTGTAATTTAAGTGCTCCGTGTTCTCGGGGAAAAAGAATTATAATTCTACATGTTGGAAGTAAAACGGTTTTATTCCAAATTCGTTGTTGTTGTCTGCTAAAATTATCAAGCAATCCTCTGCCGACTACCACGAGTATTATTTGAGCCGAATTATTTGAGAAGGGGGCAAAGGAACAGCTGTTATCAAATATCCCACCGAATTCTGTAATTTTTATGGACAATGCGTCATACCATTCGCGGCAACAAACAAAAATTCCGAACACCAATACAAGAAAAGGCGATATCATATGAAAGGTAGAGACTTGGAAATACCAGAAACAAAACACAAAAAAGACTATTAGAACTGATTGGAAAGCAACATTTTAAAAAGGAATATGCCGTTGAAAAAATTTTTGAAGCACACGATCATACTATTTTACGTCTGCCTACATATTATTGCGTCTTCAACCCCATTGAAATGGTGTGGGCTGATGAAAAAACAAGATTACATCAATATAATCAATTCCCACAATTAAGTAAGTCTGCCTTAAAGATTATAAAGATAATAGATGAAATTGGCAAAAGCGATATATGAAGGAAGTGTGTATCTCATGTGATGAAAAAGGAAAATGAATATTCTGCCTTATCACCTATCAATCCAATTATTATTAATGTAAATACCGATTCAAGATCTGAGAACTAGGATAATGACGAATGAAATATTGTTTATTTAAAGTTCATAGACAAAGCTTTTTTGAAATTTGTTTTTTTAACGTCGACCTATTTCCGCTACTGAGACCAATTACCGATGCCAGGAAACGAGTTCCCCGTTTAAAATGTTGCCGATTCTTTTCTTTATAGAATAGTAGAAATTTTCTACCTGCCTAATATCATGATACTGCAAAGTTCATAGTATCATGGCCTAACATTTAATAAACAAGACAGTCGCTGCTTTACGCCCCTTTGGAAGGATTATATACCATCTATGCAAGTTCCGCCTATTTCATAATTTTCTGCTAGAAAATAGACAAGAGGTAGGTCACTAGACAATGACGTAGCCTTAATATATCATTTATGTGACTTATCAACTGTTATAAACATATTTTTTCATTAACCACTTCTATTGAATAAAGGTATTATAGAATAGTATATTCTATAACAAGTTATGGAATGGCCCATATGCCATTCCAAACGTGTTGTAGACTATGCTTTTTCTAACATTTTAGAAAGTATACAAAAAAAAACTTTAAAACTGTTCAAAACGTCAAATGCGAAGCTACCTTTTGTTCGACGTAACCATAGCAACCGAACCACTAACAGCTTCTGATTTATCGAAAGCCGTGCGGAATTATACCATAACAGTGTGTTGAAATGATACTTGTTCCGACACAATTTTTAGTTGTGGAATTTGTAATTTCTGAAATGGTGTTAGAGAAATCCCTTTCTTTAACAATTAAAAAAAACCGCTACCTAAGGAATCACTACTTCCACATCCAGATTCTTCATCCAAGTCACTTTAAAGGAAACATCTTGACTATATTTGCACTCTAGTATGTGGAAATTATTGGTCATAGAATTTTAATAATATTTGGGACAGATGTTATAGAAAAGTTTGTTCAGTTGGTTTCTACCATATACGTTAAAAATGAAGTTTGTAGTTCACCCTACTTATTTTCTACTATTCACAACTTACCACCTCCCACCCCTTCAATGGAGTCATCTCAATCAGATGTCACTAAAATACATACGTGTACTAATTTTCAAGTGAATATCTCAATTTGATGTTATCAATCCCATTAATAATGAAGCGGAGGTGGTGGAGTTTGAAAAATATTAGAAATAAATCTGAGGCCTTGGTTTCTAGTATATACACCGAATCCCAAATTTCTGTACTCTTATCAGCTTGATTTACTTATTTTCCCCTAGTCGCTCCTATTAACCCCAACCCTTCTACGGAATCATCCTAAAATATAATCTAGTTTCAGATGTCGTTATAATACATACGTCTACCAAATTACAAGTGAATATCTCTCAACCACTTTAATGATGTAGTAAGTAGTGGAAGGGTTGAAAATATTATTAAAAAATTTGAGGCCTTGGCTTCTAGGACATACACCGAATTTCAAGTTGCAATACTCTTACCAGCTTGCTTTACTTATTTTTCCCTATTTACCTCTACTTACCCCACTCCTTCAACGCAATCGTGTCAAAACATAATCTAGTTTCAGATGTAGTTATAATACATAAATGTATCAAATTTGAACTGAAAATTTAAATTTAATTTTATCAACTCTTTTAATAAGGGAGTGGGGGTGGTGGGGGATGGAAAATAATAATAAAAAAACCTGAGACCTTCGCTTCTAATATATACACCAAATGTCTGTACTTTTACCAGCTTGCTTTACTTATTTTCCCTTATATACCTCTATTTAACCCACAACACTTCAACGGAATCGTCTCAAAATATAATCTAGTTCCAGATGTCGTTATAATACATATGCGTACTAAATTTCATTTGAATATCTCAATTTTATTTTATCAACCCCTTGAATAATGGAGTAGGGATGGGGGGGCTGAAATATATTATTAAAAAATCTGAGGCCTTGGCTTCTAGTACATACACCGAATTTCAAGTTTCTGTACTCATACCAGCTTGCTTTACTTATTTCCCCCTATTTACCCCTAAATAACCCCCAACCCTTCAACGAAATCATCTCAAAGTATAATCTAGTTCCAGATGTTGTAATTCATACGTGTACCAAATTTCAAATGAATATCTCAATTATATTTTATCAACCCTTTTAATAATGAAGTAGGGGTGGTGGGGGTTAAAAAATATTATAAATAATCTGAGACCTTGGCTTCTAGTACACACCGAATTTCAAGTTTCTGTAGTCTTACCAGCTTGCTTTACTTATTTTCCCCTATTTACCCCTATCTAAGCCCCACTCCTTCAACGCAATCATGTCAAAATATAATCTAGTTCCAGATATCGTTATAATACATATGCGTACTAAATTTCATGTGAATATCTCAATTTTGTTTTATCAACCCCTAGAATAATGGTGTAGGGCTGGTGGGGGGCTGAAATATATTATTAAAAAATCTGAGGCCTTTGCCACTAGTACATACACCGAATTTCAAGTTTCTGTACTTATACCAGCTTGCTTTACTTATTTCCCCCTATTTACCCCTAAATAACCACCAACCCTTCAAAAGAATCATCTCAAGAATAATCTAGTTCCAGATGTCGTTATAATTCATACGTGTACCAAATTTCAAATGAATATCGCAATTTTATTTTATCAACCCTTTTAATAATGAAGTAGGGGGTTGAAAAATACTATAAATAATCTGAGTCCTTGGCTTCTAGTACATACACCGAATTTCAAGATTCTGTAGTCTTACCAGCTTGCTTTACTTATTTTCCCCTATTTACCCCTATTTAACCCCCAACCCTTCAACGGAATCATCTCAAAATATAATCTAGTTCCAGATGTCGTTATAATACATACGTGTACCAAATTTCAAATGAATATCTCAATTTTATTTTATCAACCATTTTCATATTGGAGTAGGGGTGGTGGGGGTTGAAAAATATTACAAAAAAATCTGACGCTTTGGCTTCTAGTATATATACCGAATTTCAAGTTTCTGTACTCATACCAGCTTGCTTTACTTATTTCCCCCTATTTACCCCTAAATAACCCCCAACCCTTCAACGAAATCATCTCAAAGTATAATCTAGTTCCAGATGTTGTAATTCATACGTGTACCAAATTTCAAATGAATATCTCAATTATATTTTATCAACCCTTTTAATAATGAAGTAGGGGTGGTGGGGGTTGAAAAATATTATAAATAATCTGAGACCTTGGCTTCTAGTACACACCGAATTTCAAGTTTCTGTACTCTTACAAGCTTGCTTTACTTATTTTCCCCTATTTACCCCTATTTAACCACCAACCCTTCACCGAATATCCTCAAAAAACAATCCAGTTCCAGATCTCGTTATAATATATACGTGTACAAAATTTCAAGTCAATATCTTAAACCGTTCCGGAGAGAACGTGCGGACAAAAAAAGTTACAGACAGGCAGACAGACAGACCGACAGACAGACAGAAAATTTTTTTTCGCTCAAATTTAAAATCTCGACGTTTCATGACATTCTAAACCTATTTCACGAATAAAAATTTTTGAAAATTTTTTTGCGATTACTATACTTCCAATCCACTACGTGGATGTGGAAGTAATAAGTATTTAGTATTTAAAGCATTTTTACATTTCTACCGCCGCCACCTATGTCCCATAAAGGAGATGCCGACTTTACTCGGAGTTTTCGTTTTTATGCTGTCCCAATTGGGATCATATATACCATAACATTTATTTTCCACAATTATTATAACAGTTGAAATAAGTGATGATAATAGGCTCAGTTGATATTTTAATAACAAAGAAACATACTTAAATGTGTAGAGAAGATTATTATTAACTTCCAGTAAATAAACACAACTTGAACAACAATTTCATTTATTAATTTGCATAAAGGAATCTTTTTAATAAAATGTTGTTCAAAGAAGAGGAGAGTGATTTTTTTTAAAAGTGACTAAAATATTTTTCCGAACAGTTGAGCAGACCATCCTAGGTTTCTTCGGTTGCGGCTGGTAAAAAAATAGATCTACACAAGTGGTTTTTGTTGATAGAGACACATCGTAGGAGGCCATGTATTTGGATGTAAAACAAAATTGATATTACCTACAGATATAAATTTTTCTGCTCTATATTTCAATATAAAATTGTTCAAATAGGCAACAAATTAAAAGTTACAGACTTCTTCCTGTGTATGAAAATGTAGTTTACCTTTTCTGCATTTTGTTTTTGTGGACTGTATGTAACGTGACTATTTAAATTAGGGTCCCATTGCTGATCGTTCTACGTCTAAGTTCGATTCCTAATTAAAATATTATTACTTTCATTTCACTCTTTAACTATTACTTGAATCGAATGTTTACATGAATAGAAATTTTAGATAGGCATTATAATACATTTCCCTATGAAATTCACTGCGTCACGGTACACGATACCCTGGGAATATTTTATGAGAATTAATAAAACAATGCGTGGATGTTAATAAGATGTAATATAATAATTAACAATTCCTACTAATAGCGCTTTCCAAGTGGATAGATACCTAGCTTGTAAATGAGCGTGTAATTTCCTCTTATTTATAAATGATTTATCTCGCGGATGGAGAGGAGAGCCTTTAATTGCATTGGAAATGGAATCTTAAGACTATTATTTAGTTGTTCTAAGTGCATAGACTTGACTTTCATGTGAGAATTAAACATATATTATTCTAAGCATTCACATGACGCAAAATGTATTAATTTTTTTAAACTTTTCCCGCAAAATTATAATAATAATTCACTTTATTCATACTTGTTGGACATAATACAAATTAGTAAAACTTTAATACTACTGAAAGGACGGGGTTCAGCTAGAGAGTTATCGAAAAATGTTTTAACATTTAATCAAATCATGATGGTAGACAGTATGTGTAGAAAAAAAAAGAAATGTAAAGAAGAGTACATACCTAAAGAAAAGGACACACATCGACTGAATATACAAATTGAAAACTTAAAGCAAAAACAAATTAATGCTACTTTTAAAAGGAAGATATATGTTAATTAGCTAAGTAAAAGATAAAATACGTTTATACATTTTTGAGAAGGAGGAGACAGAGCGATATTTAAGTGAAGGAGGGAGAGAGCTGAATATTTTACATGCATTATACGAAAATGGCTTGAGGCAGTTCTATTATGTACATGGAATTCATCAGTGATTTGTACAGCACATTTATTTTGATGGTGATAATCCAGAACTAATCTAACTCTACCCATTGCTTGATGAAATAAAACTGCCACGTATTTTTAAGGATTTAAAGTCAAAGAATGTTCTATTGAAACTTTGTATATAATTTCTCAAGATCTTTATTAAGTTTACATCTATTTCGGTTATTGCCGAAATTAAACGAAAAGTATAATTGAGTATTATCAACGTACATTAGAATGCTGCAATTTTATATAAATATCGGCAAGTGACTGGTGTATATAGTGTATAAGAACATACCCAACATAGATCCTTGTGGTACACTAAATTAGAAAATTCGAACAAAAACAAAAATATTGTTTCAATGTTAACAAAGATAAATGTACACATTTGTATTGAAAAATATTTTAGTTATATTACCTGAAAAAATGTAATTCATTGAGTCTATAATTTGTTTTAAATACGGTTGATTTGACAGATTAAAAATAAAGATTACGTCAATACAGCTTTCGTCACTTAAAACTTCCCAGACTCGTAACTTTTTTATTTTTTAAGCTACGAGTATGTTCGGCACATCAAATTGTAGATATTTTAAAGGCTCTTAAATGTGCATACAGTGTGATTTTAAACAAATTTTTCCCTCACCCTGTACATGAACTATGTTAATGTTTTCTTATAAAGTTTTAATTAGCTTCAATGTTTGTTATTACTTCATATTCGCTATTCTCTTTCGTTTTAAAGAAAAAAATTAAAAACTCTCTTTTTGACTCCAAACTGAATTCTCTTAAAATTAATTTGAACACAATGTAAATAATAATTTTAAGCTTTATTTGTAAAGGCATATCATAAACAATATTTAAAGTAACAAGACAGCAACAACAAATACAAGGAACCCATTTTCTTCCTCTTTAATGGTATCACTTGATGAACCCATTGCTAATAAGTGCATGTTTTCATGTAATACACATTTATTAGTAATAAAATTTAGTTGCTCTTCTAGTGCCACTGCAGATATTTAAATAAAACATTTTATAGTCATGATTCAGTTTCATGAACTTCCTTACTTTTATTCTTTCGACTTTTAAGTTGTCCAGATTTAATAAATCAACCATAGCTTTGTTATTATTAATATTTCACATTTTCTAAGTTAGCCATGAAAGTTTTAATATGTCTAATTAAAATAAATCAGAGTAGTTATTTTCTGTTGAACATTAATTCGCTGGTCAATCTACTAACAATTCGACATAGTTCAATTTTCAACTTTGGATTGATTTATAGAGAATATAAATGTAATGCTAAAAAGCTTGCAGGGTCTATTCTCAACGGTTTCCTGGTAGACGCTGTCCTGACCATAAAAGTATTAGTTGATGATCTTAAAAGATATGGGTTCTTTTAACAAACCAAAGAGAAACTGAAGTAAACCGGTGAGGAATAATCTTAATATAAATGAAGTTGTCGCTACCGTTAATGAAAATCCACAAACCTCAATATCAGCAATGCACTCAGTGCTAGGACAAATATTTCTTCGACTTCGGTCAGAAGAATCCTCAAAGACAAAAGTTATCATGCTTATAAAATTATTTTAATACAACAACTTCGCCAAGGAGATTATGAACGGCCACTTCATTTTATAGCACAAATGTCCGTACAGAATGAAAGATACAATTTCCTTCATAAAATTCTTTGGAGCGATGAGGCGACATTCAATGAAAGCGGTAGTGGAAGCAGGCACAATGTGCATTATTGGAGTGATAGGAATCCGAGATGGACGCGAGAAAGAAATTTTCAGGTAAAATATAAAGTCAGTGTGTGGAGCATACCTAGTGCTTGGTAGCAGATTAATAGGGCCACATTTTTTGAAAATAATTTATATAGCGAAATTTACCTAGATTTTTTACGAAATTACTTACCTAATTATTTAGAAGAAATTCCCCTGCAAGTTAGAGGAAGTATCTGGTTCCATCAAGATGGTGCTCCTTCACATAAGGCCCGTATTGTTTCTAATTATTTAAACGCGATTTTTGGAAACTTGTGGTGTAGCAATTCAATTGCCACAGTAACTGAGAGTTACAGACAACCATACAATTTCCTTTTATTTTTACTATGCTGATATAAATAAAATTAACAAAATTATCCTGTAATTATTTTTAATTAATAAACCAAATCGTTAAAAGATCACTTAGCTAGAAATATAATAAGGAAAAGAAATTCACACTTTAAACGACTTTTTACTATAGCAGTACACTGTAATTTGTTCAAAAATAGAACACCATACATAGATGTAGCTTCTCACTCTCCTGACTAGTGTTGCCCTCTGCTCATACAAAGTTTTCAAGAGATTCATTCTGAGGTGGGTTTCGAAAAGATACAGACTGTTAAAGTTTTCCCTAGTACCCAACCACTAAAAACGATTATAGGAAAAAACTGACAAAGATTTAATCACCTTTGGTCGTGAGTTGTACAGTATACAAGGGAAAATTAATTAAAGTACTTTCACTTTGAGGCCACATACCACCTACGATTAGTAGAACTTTTTTAAATTCCTCTAAAAATAATAATTTCTGTATATTTTTTTAATTTAAGTTTTCTCTTAATTTTAGGCCTCCTTTTTTCGTTTCTTCTTTCTTTGAATCCTTCATGTATTGAGAATAAATTTTGATTAAGTAGCATTAAGAAATATCAGGAGCTGGCATTGTCAAGATTGGTATCAATAGCAAAAATCGAGAATTTTTTTTTGTGAATTCCAAACCATGTTTTTTATGCCCAGCCTTGCCAAATTGTATCTTGAAGCCCTGCTATTACTCTGCAAAAAATTTATTTAGACTACATAAGAGCATCCTCCAAGGACTTCTCTTCAAGAAAATAGGTTGTATGCAGTTTATTTTCTTTTTATATTGAAGCTGTTTTTCTTACCGTTCCATAAATTGTAAAACAACAATATTGGTAAGCTTTGTATCACGATCTGTATAGTATATTTTTTCTTCAATTTTTAAACGTGAAATTATTATAAAATACATGTATCTATGTACATATAATATAGTAGATATAAGATTTTTTTCTTTTTTTTGTGCGGCTGCGTATACATGTATACCACGCTTTAATTGCAATGTAATCAGTATAAACATTTTTTTATTTATCAATACTACATTTACTTCAAAATTTTACGAATTTCTTTACTACATTATAGTCTCACAGATTTTATAATTTTTGTTTTATTTCCATAATGTTAATGTTTGAAAATTAACTTATTAGTTGTTTATCTTTAAAAATGTTAACATCATTTAATTTGGAAGCAACTAATTGGCGCCCCTGTGTGCAATAATTTACTGTCAACATCTAAAAGAAATTAATATCAATTTCAATACCCATCACCCAGCTCCCGAGAGATAAATTGAGAGCCGTTCGCAGATTACCATGAAAACAACTTAATAACAAACACGAAAATTTACAAAAATTTTAAATAGGCATTTTTCTGATGACAGTGGATAGGCAATACCGAACCTGTGCGATGGCCAGCTAGATTACCAGATTTAAATTCGCTGGATTTTTTTTTGTGGGGTTACCTTATGGGATTTTTGTATAACACCTAACATTGAGGATTTAAAAATATTAATAAGAAATGGATGTAATTCTATTTGACAGAATACTTTGTTACGTACAGTGAATGGTGAATTAATAAAAAGATCTATCTACTGCATTCACGTTAATGGGCAAAATTTTGAAAAATATTTGTAAATAACTTTTAATTCTCTCTTCACCTGATAAAATTTTTTAAGAAAACAATGTTTATTGCAAATTTAACATTGTTTTATTTTTAGTACTCTTGTTAGCATAATTAAGAATTATTTTGTTTGTTTTTTTTAATAATTTTGCACAATATTTTTAATTTGTAATAAAAATACGTCTACCAGCTTATAATTTTTTAAAACTGTTTGTATTATAACTTTCATTGGCTAACTTGGAAAATGTGAAATATTACTAATAACAAAGCTATAGTTGATTTATTAAATCTGAACAACTTAAAAGTCGAAAGAATAAAATAAAATGAATAAAAGTAAGGAAGTTTATGAAACTGAATTATGATTATAAAATGTGTTATTTAAATACCTGTAGAGCCACTAGAAGAGCAACCAAATTTTATTAGTAAGAAATCGGTAGTACATGAAAACATACACTTATTAGCGATGGGTTTATCGTGATATCACAAAAGAGAAAAAAAAATGCTTACTTTTATTTGTTGTTGCTGTTTTGTTTCTTTAAATATTGTTTATTATATGCTTTTTACAAATAAAGTTTGAAATTATTATTTACATACTTTTCAAATTTATTTTAAGTGAGTTCAGTTTGGAGTCAAAAAGAGAGTTTTTAATTTTTTTCCCTAAAACGAAAGAGTATACCGAATATGACGTAATAACATAAATTGAAGGTAATTAAAATCTTTATAAGAAACCATTAACACAGTTCATGTACAGGGTGAGGGAAAAAAATATTCAAGGAAATCAAGTTTCATTTCGTAATATTTTTTTCAATTTTTCTTTTTTTAAATCGCTCTGTATTCATATGTCAAGGCCTTAAAAATATCTACAATTTGATGTACCGAACATGGTCCTAGCTTAAATAATAAGAAAGTTACGAGGCTGATAAATATCTGATTTGAGCATCTGCAGTAGAGTTAATTTTTCTGTTTTGGTTTCATTTTTTAATCGTTATCGTACGATTCACAATCATAATCGTAATTATAATCTGTAAAATAGAAATCCCTTATCGGTACTTGAATATCTAAGTAAAAATTTGACATTTCCTTTCAGGATGCATCCTGGAACCTACAGGACAATTAAAATCCTGTGCAAAATAAGGAGAGTTCCTTAAGGACCCAATCACTCTAAAACTAGGTACTGAATGCACTGAATATATGTTCATAGTGTCATATTTTTTTGCTAGCCTCGGATCGAAGCACAAATGGGTGCTTGTCATAATCCAGAAAATTTGGTTTGGAGTGTATTTAAGGCCGGGTAGCGATTCCTCCTCAGAATTTTGTTTAATCCAGGTTTGGTAGGCCGCGTGAGCAAAATGGACACCAGAGAAGTCGGCTAGGTTTTCCTCAATATCTGATCCATTTTTCTGAAAGTGAAGTAAATTTAATTCTATGTTATTGTTTTACTTATACTTTTATCTTCGGCGATAGCTACATAGCAATATTTTCAGTTTATTAAAAAGGGTAAAACGTCATAACTGTTTATAAATAGTTTTCATAATTTATTTTCCTTTGATCGCAAATAAACTGCTCCCCAAAATCTAATACTGACTGATAAGACAGATTTCTATTTTATTGGCTTATGATGCGGGAGCTAGGTAGCAAGAATTTTGTGTGAGTTATTATGTCGAATAATTTTCTGTTTTCAAAATATTTGAATAAATATTCTCAATCTAGAAAAGATCTTGTGACGCTCATATGCTGTAACGAATTTTCCGTCGTCGTGGCGTATTTGACGTTTCTGTGCAAATTTGTTATTCATAAAACGATAAAAATATCTTAAAGAGCATAAGGCGATGACGTGCCGTAAAAGCCACTCACCCCTTGTACTATTGTGACTTGAATCATAAATTTAAAAAATAAAAAGACATATTTACGCCCAAAGTTTCTTCTCTACTTGGTAATATTTAACAGACTGACAGACAACTGGCTTCTGAAAGCGAGGGAAGTAAACATCCGATGCTATACAAAATATTTAACACTGTAAATCGAATTATGGTAGATATACACTGATATTTTCAATTTTGTCGTGAAAATCACATTTTTTAATAATCTTCATAATAGATATCTAGGTATAAAATCTGACGAATTAGTCAACCTAGGCTGTCTCTGAACAAGAGAAATCGGTTTAAAATTTGAATTTTTTAATACTTAATTTGATTGTGCCGTTTTTTATTCTTCTCCACATCTAAGTTGAGCGCCATGAACAACAAACTGGTAGTTATAATTGTTAAATTTGATTAGAAAACCCCCTCTTACACCCCAAACTTAGGGTGTATCCGTCCAGTATCTTGATAGGTTGTTGTTTATTACCGAATTTATGTTTTATCTGAATTTATTTTGAATTGCCATGAACGAAACTTTTAAATGTTAAAAGTTAGATTAACTTTTTCTATATAATTTTTGATTGCGAATATTTTAATGAGTTATTTGGCGAATTTTAAAAATAAATAGAATGCAAAATAACTTAGTAATTAAAGGTTCCTTGACATTTCTTAATTCTTGTAGATATTGTCTTAGACTGACTAAACATTGCATAGCAATATATTTTCATAAGTTTTAAACGTTTGAGAAGATCACAGTTGCATTGAATACCAATATAATGTGGCTCCTTATTGATCTAATTTGCCATACTTACATTAAAGCCACTTATTTTTTCTGGGTACATGCCATATTCGCCAATGAGACATTGTGTCGCTTTTTTGAAGTTTTTGCGTGATTTATTTGTCCACCAAGCCACTTGTGATAAGTTCGCAATTGAAGAGTACTCCATCAGTGCATGCGTAAATTCATGTCCAATAATGCTTCCCAAGGAGCCATAGTTCACGTAACGGGGTCTTTCTTCGTTAAAAATATGACTTTGTAGAAGAGGTGTTGGTAGTACTGAAAAAATATGATTATGATGTGAATGGAATTGTCGACAGAAATCTAAAAAATTATATTAGTGTTGTTTCCTCTCGGAGAAATTAGATTTATCGTTTTCCCTTAAGCATTAATCGTATTATTTTTTAGAAAATTTCTAGTTCTTCAGCCGAATATATGCGCAGATATCATAACTAAGTAAAAAGGGGTGGTTTTACTGTAATTTTCAAATAATATTTTTCAAACTATTAAGATATACATGGTTTTTAAATTTTATTACTTTTAAAGACATTAATCAAGAACTAATGAGATTTTAATTAGAACAGATGTATTATTTAAACGTTTTTTATTGCTCTTTCGGCTGACTCAACCATTAAGTGGTTGCCTGTGCTCGATAGAGAAAAAATGAGAAGATAACAGGCTTGATAACAGGACCCTTTCCTCTGAATAAACATATCCATACAATGGGGTTGAAAAACAACGCTATATGTCGGATGTGTGGAGTGGAGGATGAAAACACCACTCATATTCTTTGCTGTTGTGCACCTCTGGGTGCGTCGAGGTATAGATATCTCCAAAGACAATTTCTACTGCCGAAAGAACTACGGGATCAGCCATGCAACAGACTGCTATCCTTTGTGAAGAACAGTAGTCTCTTCTAGGAGATCCTACATTTGGTGCTCCTTCTCCTGCTCCATGTAAAATGGCCCTCGGCTGACTCAACCATTAAGTGGTTGCCTGTGCTCGATAGAGAAAAAATGGGAGGATAACAGGCTTGATAACAGGACACTTTCCTCTGAATAAACATATCCATACAAAGGGGTTGAAAAACAACCCTATTTGTCGGATGTATGGAGTGGAGGATGAAAACAGCCCTCGGTTGACTCAACCAGTGGTTGCCTGTGCTCGATAGAGAAAAAATGAGAGGATAACAGGCTTGATAACAGGACACTTTCCTCTGAATAAACATATCCATACAATGGGGTTGAAAAACAACCCTATTTGTCGGATGTATGGAGTGGAGGATGAAAACAGCACTAATATTCTTTGCTGTTGTGCACCTCTGGGTGCGTCAAAGTATAGATATCTTCAAAGATAATTTCTACTGCCGAAAGAACTACGGGATCAACCTTGCAACAGACTGCTATCCTTTGTGAAGAACACTAGTCTCTTCTAGGAGATCCTACACGTCGGGAATGCACAATGGTCCGACAGGCCTGAGTCACACGGATCCTATAGGTCTGCTCGCGTTTGTAATAATAATAAAAGTTTTTTAATAAAACTGTACTTACTTATTTCTGTATGCTTACTAAATTTCTTTAGCTGTTTGTTATAGTAAATGTTGACATCTAATCGTGGAACATCAAGAAATACTTCGTCGCCCGTTCTCAGTAGTTGATTGTAATAATGATCAATCGTGTTAATTGTCACTTTCCTCTTCATATTTATGAGTTTATCGGATGTAATATTTAACTAAAACAAAATCGCCATGTCAAATAGTTCAAAGACTTATTTTCATTTTGAGTAAGTTAATGCAGAGGAGCAAACCACACACTAAATATACTTACATGAGTATAACCAAATGTTCTTTCAAACTTGTCAGCATCGTACACCATGTTTTCCCCACCGACAACCTCTATAATGGTTTCCAAATGATTAATGGTGTTTTGTTTAGTTACCTCGTCCATCCAAGCATTTTTCTGCAAAGCTATTTTTACCTCTTGCTTTACGTCTTTGATGATATCTTTTACATACTCCCTTTTAGAAGGAGGGGAATATCTTCTTATGTATTCATCTTCTGCCACGTTTTCGAATCTAAAATTTCCGAATTATTGTTTTGTTATAGTACAGCTTGTATTTATCCTTACAATTTTCTGGAAGTTTTATAACAAAAGTCATTGCGATTCAAGTGTTCGACCTTGTTATCAGATTTTCTTGCAATTTTCTTGAATTTGTCTCTAATTTTCTTTGACAGGGAATTTAAATTAGTTGATATTATAGTCCATGACATGTAGTTAGCTTGCGTTCTGAAACAGAACTTCAAATCATTTCTTGCAGGTAACCAGATGTAAACATTATACTTTTCTCTGTTTGTTAGAGTTTTAATGTACTTGTGGAATAGTTTATATGATAACCTTCGAGTTTTTTTAAACAATTTATCTATATTTTTATTTTTAATCGTCCCTCGCTAGAGAGTTGGTTATAGTCTGTTGCGTATATAATTCGCAGAAAAGCTTAAAGCGCATACCGCATATCAATTTTCGGTTTGTCTTTTATTATTATCATAAAAAATTGTCATACTAACAAGAATGTAGCCAATACCATTGAATACAATCGGTTAAAATTTGTCCTATCGAACTGACAATTCGTTGGAATGAGCTATCTAGTCAACATGGACTTTCAGGAGTGGAGTAACTGTGTACAGCACGACCAAACACGGGCGGTATACTAATAGAAGTGGTCGGTCACTGCTTTTTTGCGAGCTTTTTTTATGTCTCTGAATTATATACGGAACAGACTATAACGGCAATAATTTTAAACAATTTCAAATTTTCCAAGGCATATATATTTTTTTTCATTCTAGGTGTGGTCATGTAATGGTCACTGTTGGAAGTTGGGTAGTGTTTTATACCTTCTTTTTTCATCGAGCGGCTACTGCTGTTCTAAGATACATCGTTTCCTAGCCGAGGATTCACGAAAATTTTTCACTTCACATTTACTTAAGGAATATAAACATACCTTTTTGGAGTTTTCATAAGCAAGACGTAATACAGGTCTGTAAAATAGTCCTCTGCGTCAAAAACAATCAACTGATCCTTCCCCAATTGCACACCTGTAATATTCGTCAGTAGTTCAATCCAATTCAACTTAAACAACTTGTGGTCCAGGTCTTCTAATGCGATAGTTCGATCTGCATCGGGTTCATATCCGGGCGTTTTGTTATAATATCTTTTAACTATCTAGAATTGCATGTCACAGAATAAGACATTTATTAGTACTTTGTCGTACCTGGTCAAGTTGTTCTGCAAAATACATTGTGTTGCTTAATTCTTCCACAGCCCTGAGGTTGTGTGCTGCTCCCCACTTTAAAGCTGTTTCGTGTATGTGGTGCACATATTGAGACTGCCAGTAAAATGTCGAGACGTCTTTTTCACGTGGAGGTTTAATCTGTGACAGACATGTTGAGCTATTAGGGAAAAGGAGAGACATCATTCCCTCGATTTGGCATCAGCATCAAATAAATTAATTAAATTAATATAAATAAAGCCATTAAAAAATTTTTGATTTATTAAAATTCAACAATAAAACATTGCCTCCCCGGATCGCGATTCGGAGCCAATCAGACAACCACGTAGCGCAGCACCGTGATGTACGTAGGGTTGAGTGGATCGCGACCGGTTCGGCTTGCTAAAATGGGCAAAGAAGTTGAAACTCCTGCCACCGATGGAGGCTTAAAATTAGCCTTAAAATTATAAGATGTCTGCATAGCAGGCTTAAAATATTAACATTAACACTATAAAAACTAGAGCACAAAACATCGATTAAATTTCGGTTGCTGACATGGGAAAAAGCTCAACGAAAAAACTCTTCGAAGCAATTAGAATCCCACCCACCGTTAGAAAGGCAGGGAAGGTAAAAAGTTAGGATTTTTGAAAGTTACAATTTTAAGGATTTTATCGACGTGAAAGGAATTTGGAACAAAAAAGGACAAAACAACAAAAAAGACAAAAACGATAAAACAAAAGGACAAGCAGAGCGCTGAAAGACATTAGGGGACATTATGCATTCTGATTTGGGTTATGTTGCGTGCTGGAGAACTATCGCCCAATTGAAAGGAGTAGAATTTTTGGGAGTTTTCCAGGACACAGTCCGCTAGTGGCGTTATGTAAAGGGTGACAGGTGTAGGGGAAATAATTTTTCTTAAATAGCAGATACTTTATCAAGTTGACATCCTCAGGACATTTATGCGTGTTTTATCTTGTTCAAGCGTATTCGGATTCAGAAAGTACACAACACAATGATATAGACAAACAAATATAGCACAAACTCGATTTGTGGAAGAACCAGTCTACACTGTATATAGACTAGGTCAGCTGTAAATCGAGTTCATTATTATCCTTATTTAACGGTACTCCTATATTTGCTTTTAATTGTTTATATTTAGATTACACATCCTGAGTATGTATATGCATTTTAAATAACGAAACCCATTACAAATGTTTGTATTTTTAACACTGACGACAAAAGGAGAGGTGTTATATCTGTGCGTGTCTGTTTGCAGGTATATATCTTTTCAGCAAATGATCCGATAAAAAAAATATGTTTTTTTTACATTCGAAATGTTTATGTTCGTATATAAGGGTCGAGTTACCAGTTTTCGTTCAAGGTCAGAAGACAGCTGTGTCGCGGTCGAGTGAGACTGTCATATATGCAACGGCTGATATATGCGAATGTAATACGGGTTGCATATATCACAGGGGGTCAAGTTACCAGTTTTCATTTAAGGTCGAAATACAGCAGTGTCGCAATCGAGAGTGGATCGTAGCTGTTTTGGGACGAGCCGAAGCCGAGACCGGAAAAAGTGTATGTTTTATGTATGGTGTTATAATTTCCAATGTCCCGATGGTTGCAAGAATTGCGAAATCTGTGATTTTTTTTTAATCTGTACTATTAGAAATACACTTAATGATAATCTACGGTTTCGCCCACCTAATTAGCATCATCGCTTAAGAATTAGAACCTCCATAAGAAAATACATGAGAATTTAAACTGGATGTACCATAGTATATCTGCGAGTAGTCTGGTAGATTTTTATTTTTTTAATATTTGGGACATTCCAATGTTTCAAACGACGTATCATTCTTTCTCTCTCGATGGAACCTCAGAAAGCTAGTGGTAGATTAGAATTTGGAACGGAAGGTAGCTCTGGAATTCTCAATGTTGGAAGTTATATATTTCAGTGTGGTTGGTTACAGAGACCCCGTGGGAAAAATGGTTGAAATGGCAAAACAATGAAATGGAAACGTTTGACCGCTTGCTACAACTCACTTTATTGTTTGAGTATAAAAACTTTCGTGTGAATCTTGTGATGAACATCTCAAAAACATAAGAAAATGTAAGCTGGGTTTAAATCGTAAAAGTTCGTATACTCAATTTTGGCCAAGATAAGAATATTCCATGTTACTTAATATAATATGTTTTGAAATATCGTTTATTTATTTGTTTAGTTTTGTCATTTCAATCCGTTTTTGTGTGGAACCCTAAACGGCACCCCGAAGCCCTGTACTTTTAAAACCTTTTGTTAACTCCATAAATAACATACCTCATATGCTAGACAATATCAAAACCCAAAGCTAAAGCTGTCCGGAAAGGGTTACGCATTTGAAAAGACCCACACAACTTTCCATTTTCCACTGACATAATTCAAGCTATATAAAATATAATAGATGTATTTGTATTTACAATTAAGGATCAGATACCCAACTTTGAGGTTGCATATCCATTAGCTTCTTATACTTCCAACTTCTTATGCTTTTTTAAGTTTTAAAATTGAAATTTGGTTACTTTCTTACCTTACATATTTTTAATTCAAATAACGGCTATTTTTAAATACATTGTATATTTGATAACATCAGAGCGCTAATGTTCCAATATTGGGTCAGATACGTTCATCAGAAGAATAGATATTTAAATTGTAGCAATCGGAGGGTAAACTAGAATCATTCACGAGTATTTAAAAAATTAATTATTCAAATCGGTCAACAACTGAGTCAAATGGACTTTTGTCCAAAAAAAGTGCTAAATTTCCCACTATGCGCCATCATAAATTTTTTTTATGGAAAGAGACATTTTTGTTTACTGTTTTTGGTGGTATATTCCTTTAGCTTTCTGGTGATATAAAAAAAATGATATTACCTTAGCCATTCTTTTGGAAAAATGACATTTTATGTAAAAATAGCTTACCTTTGCAAATTCACGAGTAATATTCCACTTTCTTATGGACTGATAAATCTTGTTGCCTACATTT
This sequence comes from Stenurella melanura, assembly GCA_963583905.1. NCBI lineage: Eukaryota > Metazoa > Arthropoda > Insecta > Coleoptera > Cerambycidae > Stenurella > Stenurella melanura. Next base: position 10,535,211 of record OY757310.1, read on the forward strand.
TTGTTTTAACTAGTATGAAAACATTTGACATAAAAACAAAACAAAGAAAATAATAAAAAAAACAATCACCTTAACAACAGAGAGATACAGGCCTTTTTGTGTAAAGTATCGATAACTTTTTTATTCCTGGCACGTGTGGAACCTCAGTTTTGTGACACTTCTGAGACAGTGTAAAACATTTGAAAAGACCCACACAACTTTCCATTTTCCACTGACATAATCAGTGTCGGAGTTGCGAACTGAACCCAGAATACGATAGAACGTGTAATCAAGCGTGCATGCTACACAACAGGTACTAGCCCACTGAGCTACGGTTTCCATGAAAAGATTTAAATAATGCATAGCTGGATAAACTTCAAATTATCTTAACTTACCGATAATATGCTGCCATTGTCTCCAGATTGAACCTCAACTCTAAAATAGAACTGATAATATAACCCCAATTTTCTTGCATTCACCATACTTTTGGACCATTCGAAGTCTCTCTCATTCCATTCCTCGCCTTTTAGTACAGGCCACCCACCAACTAATTCATCTAGTAATCGTAAAAGCGTCTGCTCGTTATCTTTTTCTAATGCTGCATCATTGATACAGGCCCTGTAAAACTGTCTTTGCATGACCAGTATTTTTGACAAATTTCTCTCGTCGATTGTTTCCACTACTATTTCCTTCAGCTTGTTCTCCATTAAATCTTTCAGGTAATGTAGCATGGTTGGGTGACCCAACAAAAGTGAATTTTTTAGAAATCCACCACAGGCAAAGTTATAAAAATTGTCACATGGATCTACAGTGGGGTCGATAGAGTCCAGGATGTGTGTCGCTATTCGTACGCATTCGGGATCTGTACAAACCTTAGATGCTAGAACATTCAGGAACGAAATTATATTAGAATCTTTCATTGAAACCAGCCATGTAAGTTATTTTTTGTCAATAACCATTAAAATTGAATGACAAAGATAACACAATTCCAGAAATAAGCCATATTTGGGGAAAATCCTAGTTTCTCTGCCCGGATATAAACAGGATAGATGCTCGATTCTTTCATGTTTTGTCATTCCCGTATTTTCAATTTAGGTATACAGAAGCATTAATAAAGTATTTTTAGAACAAATAAAAAATAAGCTACGTTTAGTACTACGTTTAAACTCTGTTTTGTAACTTTATAATCATTAAAGATATAGACATGAAACGTTTTGTCCAGTCTTTAAAGTCATCTAGAATGTTTTATAGAAATTTGATATATAAAGCACAATATTCACTTTTTTAGGACGCCTCGCATATTATATGGTGGTATGGTATGTTTTTTAGAAACATTGTAACTCACTTTTTATTACCGAGTTGCAAGACATTGTCCGTTTTCCACAGATGATTTGAAATTGTTTGTTTGTTTGTTGATCCTGTAAGTAATGCAGAAATGTTGCAGTGTGATATTGACAGTTTGTCAGATTGAAATTTGATGACACAACTGTTGCCATACAGATAAAGAATTGCAGTGAGGAAACCATTAGGGAAGAATTAGATATACTTAAACAATCATTTGACTGGTTTAATGCAAATATGATATGTATAAATCAAAGCACGACAAATTCACTGGTGTTTTCTACTACACCAGTTGCATCTGAAAGTGTGAAATTTTTAGGTTCAACTTTGGATAATCGGCTAACATGGCACGCACATGTTGACTTAGTCTCAACTAAACTATCTAAAAAAATACATACTATAAGGCAAATTAAAATTAGAATTGGTCTGACCTCAGCAGTGGTCGCATACCATGCCGTTATCCAATGCTTATTGATGTATGGTCTAATCATGTACAGCAAGGTTTTACTGTTCAAAAGAGAGCAATTAGAACCTTATCATGAATAAGTCAATTAGACAGCCGAAAACAATGGTTTATAGAATATAAAATAATAACTCAGAAGTTTGTATAATGTGTTACAATCTAATATACAGACTGTCTATTTTACGAGGGCCACACCAAATATCTCGCTTAATATCTATTGTAGAAGAATAAAGTTTTAGAAACAGTTATCCCATTTTTTGTGAGCTATATTTCAGTAAAAAGAAATTTGAAATCCATAGCCTACTTTATGAGATATATTACAAAAACCTGAAAAATAAGAAAACCACAAACGGTTATAGCTTCCTTATTTGAGGAGATATGAAAAAAGTTAAAGGAATGAAAGTTGACGGCAAAGACAATAAGAATAATAACGTGTAACAAAAAAATCGAAAAATGCAGTTGTCTTTGACATACGCTATTGTGCAAAAATGAAAAATGCATATCTCAAAGTAGGCCATGACGCCATTAATTCCGTTATTTTTTTCTCATTCCAACGATATAAAACATGTTACAGAAATTTTAACCGATAGTGTCAATATTTAATATTTTACGAATACCACAATTCATATAATTGAATCGTAACAATCAGCTGTGCCATAATTAGTGAAAAACAATGTATACAGTTATTAATAAATTTGACAGATTGTCACTGTTGTATGTTGTATGTTGCGTTGTCGAGTTCTAAGACAAATTTTATATCAGTAATTATGGTGTACACCAATAATAACAAATTCGATATGATTTATTGTCAGTGAAATTTTGACGCTGAGATGGCAGTCACGGTTTACGGAGATAGATTTCCAGATGCTCCGCAGCCAAATCGAACTATGTTTAGGAAGTTAGTTCAAAATCTAAAAACGCACGGTTCATTTTCAAAAAAAGTAGTAAGGCGAGCGCATGTTGCGGATAATGTAAGAAAAGTGAATAGAGTAATGAATTATGTTAACCAAAATGAGGAAACCTCTTTGAGACAAATTCAGAGAAACTGTCGCATAAAAAAAGACAGTGCAAGAAAAATATTGAAAAGAAACGGATTTCGATGATACAAAATGAGGAAAGTTCAACATTTAACTGAGGGAGATAAGCCAAGGAGAGTAAGATTTTGTAGATGGTTATTAAATAAGAAAAGGAATGACGCGCTGATATGTAGCAAAATTCTTTGGTCGGACGAATCAAATTTTTCTAATAATGGATTTTTCAATAGAAATATGCATTATAAGTGGACACGAGAAAATACACATTGGTGCAGAGAGACTGCTTTCCAACAAAGATTTTCTACGAATGTTTGGTTGGGTCTTTTAGGGACTAAAGTAATTGGACCTTATTTTTATGATGGCAAATTAACCGCTTGTAGATACCTTAATTTCCTGCAAAACGAATTTCAAGATTTTCTTTATGAATTAACAGTGGCAGAAAGATTAAATTATTCATATTTTCAACAAGATGGGGCTCCACCTCACACTGCTGTAATATGTACAAATTATTTAAATCAAGTTATGCCAGATAGCTGGATAGGCACCTATGGACCCATTCTATGGCCAGCTCGATCACCAGATATTACTCCCTTGGATTTTTTCGTCTGGGGTTACATTAAAGACAAGGTATTTCAAACTGCCCCTGAAAATATTGAGGACATCAAAACCAGAATTCGAAACGCATGTGAGGCAATTACACCTGAAATGCTCCAAAATGTAATGCGTGACGTGTCTCGTAGAGCACGTTTATATGTCAGAATGCATGGTGCACAATTTGAGCATTTGTAGTTAGAAAAATAAATACACACAATTTCTTTTCAATATAGTAGTAGGTAGTACTGTTATACATAGTTTTTCGTTTTTTTCTTTGGATGTTCGTTTTGTACTTGTATTTTTATTTATGAGATATTTATTGGTTTGTATTAAATTCTAATAAATAATTACGGAATTATAATTATTATAAAGTGAATTTTTACTATTATGGCACAGCTGATTGTTACGATTCAGTTATATGAATTGTGGTATTCGTAAAATATTAAATATTGACACTATCGGTTAAAATTTCTGTGACATGTTTTATATCGTTGGAATGAGAAAAAAATAACGGAATTAATGGCGTCATGGCCTACTTTGAGATATGTATTTTTCATTTTTGCACAATAGCGTATGTCAAAGCCATCTGCATTTTTCGATTTTTTTGTTACACGTTATTATTCTTATTGTCTTTGCCGTCAACTTTCATTCCTTTAACTTTTTTCGTATCTCCTCAAATAAGGAAGCTATAACCGTTTGTGGTTTTCCTATTTTTCAGGTTTTTGTAATATATCTCATAAAGTAGGCTATGGATTTCAAATTTCTTTTTACTGAAATATAGCTCACAAAAAATGGGATAACTGTTTCTAAAACTTTATTCTTCTACAATAGATATTAAGCGAGATATTTGGTGTGGCCCTCGTAAAATAGACAGTCTGTATATACATCAAAGATCACCTACTCCAGAAATTGTGCCAACCACAGTTACCTCACCCCAATAGAAGTGATATACAGATACACAGCAAATATTAACGTATACAAAAAGAAACAATTTCGGAATTGAACTCTTTAATTCTCTTCCGATATCACTAAAACATGCACCATTGACATTATTTAAGCAAAAACTAAAAATCCATGTTATAGCTAAGCCTTATTAGAGCACGAGTGAATTTAATTATACAGATTTCTAATTATAATAAATTAACTACACCTTGACTTAGTCTAAATTTTTAATACTATTTGTTGTCTATGTTTAGTCATATACACTTATAACTTACTCCTGGACTTAGTTCTAATGTTATTTGTTGTTTATGTTTAGTGTTTGTTATATGTACCTATCTGTAATATTGTACATATTTACAAATTATATTTTGTTGTATTTATTGTACTGTACGTGTCGAAGCACCACGATGCATTTTATGGGCAATAAAATCTTTCTATCTATCGAATAAAACTTTAATTTATCTATCTAAAAAATATAAATAAATGCAAAAAATAGCATTATCTAAGAAGAAAAATGTTATTTTCTTTGATTATTCTCTGAATAGAAGAGAACTTTTGAGAGTAGATTCTATTTGTAATATTTGCATATTTTGGCTTCCGAATTAAGATATCACTTGTACAATATATGGAGAACGTTAAAATGAGAAAAGTATCTGTGATTTTATTAAAAGGTAATAAAGAATTTTACTGATATTGCAGGTATTTTATATATATTTAATTCACTGGTTAGATCAATATTAGAATATTTTTGTATTATTTGGGGACAATATGTCAGGAGTTGATAGACTCCAAAATATACAAATGAAATTAATAAGTTTAAATTATTTAAGTTGCGAATTGATAAAACCAATTATTCATACGAAGAAAAACTTCAATTTGTGGGCATTGCTTCGTTTAAGGTGGCCATTCCCTAGAAAGAGACATCCGATAGGGAAATATTTATTATTTTTAGCTATAACTTTTTTTTCTTAGTACGTATATTTAAAAAAACTATAAGAGTACCTAAGTAGAACCATAACAAGACTATTACTATGAATTTTAACTCAATAATTTTAGTGGTTTGCAAAATAGCTCGATTTAAATTTAAAAATTGTGTTAATCTTCCTATTTCGTAGTTTTAAATCGAGCTATTTTGCAAACCACTGAAATTATTGAGTGAAAATTCATAATAATAGTCTTGTTATAGTTCTACTTAGGTACTCTTATATTTTTTTTAAATATACGTACTAAGAAAAAAAAGTTATGGGCAAAAATAATAAATATTTCCCTATCGGATGTCTCTTTCTAGGGAATGGCCACCTTAAGGAAATACGTCTTAAGATTATAGAAACACCTTGGTTTTAATATTATTAATAACAAAATAGACTACATAAATTCTGCAAATAATATTTTAGAGTTCTTATCTTTAATACAAGAAATAATAATTTGTTCTATACTCATAATGTTTATTCAAATTACAGTAGTCGTTGTCCTGTTGTCCTGTTATTAATAACTTACCGGCAAATATAGATATTCATTTTTGTTTATTTGTCATATATTTAAATTGTATATCTCTTAGTAATAATCTAGTTTACTACGTGTGTACTTTTTTATTTAATCTCTTTGTTTAATGTATATCTGTATTATTTTATTGGATACATCACCAATTTCTTTTTCCATGTGTATACAATATGAGATAATGGTATTTTAATATCATTTGGGATTTTATCCTGTAGATATTCTGAATGTAAATAAATAAATAAATAATTTTTTAAATTATTTATTTTACAAAATCAATTCTCTCGTATGAGAGATGTTCTTGTCGAGTTTGACAGGATTGCATTGATTGAAATTCAATTATTCGTGATTGTATAAACAAACATTGAATATACTACACCATGCATTAATATTAAAGATCTAAATGTACATGCCATCCTTACCAAAAGTACACCATAACAAAATTATAACTAAGACTAGAAGAACAAAGAACGCCAATACAATAATGAAAACTTTTTGCAGATTAGTGTTGTTCTGCCACCATTTCTCCAACCCCATTGCACTATGTTCACTGAAGCACAGGAATAAGACGCTTCATATTAAGTAACATTAATAAGAAGAGCAATCAACTCGTCTGCTTTTACCTTAACAACTTTAAATTTTACTGCTTTATATTTTAAATAGGCACAATTACTGTAAGCGTCGCGTTGGTAATGGCTCGTCTAGAAATTATAACACAAGCGTGTGACACATGATAATTAGTGAGATTACACTAATTTAGATTCCTTTCTTTCTTTTCTTTATAGCCACTTCTATAGCTGTGGACGTTAGATCATATTTATTTTAGATTCATTTGTATATGTACGGGTTATTGCCCATTCCAATTTTTTAAAACTGTCAAACCTAAATTCATCGATGTATTTCTATTAGTGTAGGGGACGATACCACTCCTCATCCTCTCCCATGCAAGGGATAACCATCATGCTCAGGTGACGATTTATTTTTTAATTTAAGCAAGTGAAAATAATTTTAATTTAAAAAAGTCGCTCCTTGGACGCGATTTTTAACCTTTCCGTACATAGGGTTAATCATATTTCCACGGAGCCCATATATCTTCATTCATGATAAAAAATACACGCTGTTATTTTTTCCCTAGCTTAAATAAGAAGAAAAATCGTCATCTGAGTAGTTACACCCTTCTTGGAGGTGGCTCCTGACCTTCTTATCATCCCTCCATTTAAACTACGAAAAAAGGCAATATATACTACCCTAAATAAGCTTTCCCCGAAAAACACCCAAAAAAGGGATTGATTTGCCAATTAGGGGTGGTTCCCCCCTCCCTCTTCGGGCGTAATGAATGCTGCCATCGTCTTCGGCTCCCTCTCGAAAACGAGGAAAGGAAATATAATCCTAAGTATCCTTCTTGAGAGAGCTCATTACATAGTAGAATACTATACTTTGTCCACTACTATTAAATATTTAATATTTATTTAATTCATGTTCTTTTCATTTCTCCTATTTAAGAAAGATTCATATGTCACATAATTTTTCGATTCTTCGGGCAACAAGTTTAATGAGGCAATCGCTTCGCTCGCTCGTTTTGGCAAATATTACATTCGTCAAGTAAAATTAGTCTTTTCATAACTGGTTACGTAAATAACTAATAAATTACGTTGGCGTTTAAATCGCACAAATTTTGACTTTTCAAATCAATAACAGAATTACGCTTGACACATTGTCATGGCTTATTAATGAAATAATAGAAGTTTGTGGGCACGTTGGCAAATGGTTTCAAAAACAATGTTGGGGATTGCCGCGTGTTGCTAATAGATGATGCTTTGAAAAAACTTAATAATGTAGTTTTCGAGTGTTCGTTAAAATACCTCTACGGCATTTGAGTACTTCCTAGAAAACATAGAGAGACAAAACTTGACTTTTGATTGCTGCAATTTTGACATTTTAAATTTTTAGTAAAAAGCCACTAATGTCAATTCTTATAAACAACTGACTGTCCTTATTATTCACTACAATCAGTGAATAATGCAATTATTATTCACTGCAGGGAATAATGGATAGCATTATCACTGAGGAAACACATACGTAATGAGTACATTATTTAATAGTCGTGGACAAAAGCTATTAAATAATGTACTCCTTATGTATGTAAAATTCTCATAATAACACATCTATTGACAGTTCAAAGTTGGCCGTTACCTGCAAGCTAGTACTTGTGCCAAAAATAATGCATTTACTCTTTTTAGGATGGAGTACCAATGAGGTTTGCCTAGTCCAGTTGTTAATTAGGGAAACATCGTTATTAAGCTTTATGGCTATTTCATAAGCGTCTTTTGGGTTAAAATGAAGGTATAACTGAATATCATCAATCATCGTCAAACTGTAAATCTGCAATGAAACAATACAGGGCCCAGGCTAGAACCCTGAGGTACACCCGATCTTATTACTCTTATTTCAGAGGTATCAGTTGTGTTAGACGAGTTTATTCGTACATATAATTTGATGTATGATACATGTAATGTATCATTATTTAAATGAGCTCTTAAGAAACTACTAGCAGTAGTTATTTCATGTTTCCTGATTTGTATAAGGGTAGAAAAGGATATGGAAATGCTCGAAATCTTTTTGGTATTTTATTGTTAATAATTTACAGTATTTTGCATCTTTCTGTGGGATTCATATTACTCCCAGGAGCACAATTAAAGTCCTTGGCGAAATATTCCGTATTTTGCAAGGAACCAACAATCCTCTGATACTCCAACATATGGGTTAAGTTCTCCGTGTCATTAATATGCATATTATTACACTTTATAGAAGAATACATAATCCAAAATAATTGATTGGTGGTATATGGTAATGCAGGCAGACTATTTCCTTCTTCTTTAGGTTGTAGATTTCTATAAGCCTCATATGATATAATTATTCCAACATAGTCTGCGGATTTGTCTTCAAAACTTCTCGTACAGTTTATCTGAAAAGTTAAAAATACTACAGTAGCAAATACTACATTTTCTCATGATACGAATATGAGTAGAGATATGCTCACGCGCATCTTTTCTGTTGTGTACACGGCTGTAGTGACTTCAGCCTGTGCATGACTGGCGGTCCTGCCAGCTGCAATGAAATGCTATCGTATTTTTGATGGATTTGTGTGATATTTTTGGAAGTTGTATTCAGTTGAACATGGTTTTCTTTTGCGTTTCATTCTCTGTTTAAATGGTCGTTCTATAGGATGGATACAGTATTTTTCAGAAGACATTCCTTACTTACCCAAGGAGCATTGAAAGACACATTTCAGGCAATGTGTCGAACCATTTTTTTGGGCACGACACATATTTTATAGGCACAGTTTCGAAACATAGTCCACACTGTGTAGGATATATGCCCAAAACTGGTGATGAAAATGTGTACTAACTTGATTCCAAAATATGCCCAAAACTGTATCCAAAATTTGTCTTGTATGCGTCGCATGTTTACTAAATGTTACTGTAATGAAGCTAATATGTGACTAATATGTTTCTTATTATTTCCAAGATGTTACTTGAATGTGCCTTACTCTGTGTGGTTACAAAATTGACACAAATAAATCTAAATTGTGCCTACAACCACTTTATGGTGTCCAAATTATTTAAAAACAGACTTAAAGTCGACACAATGCATTACTCTCTAAACATTAGGGCAAACAAACACAGTTGGTATGCAGTGATTTTATATAAATTACGTTACACAGAAGTAATCAGTTTTCACATGCGAATAAATAAAGTATATGACCCCAACAATTAAAACAACCCCATTTTCTCTGTCAAATGTGATGAGATACTCATGAAAAATAAAAGCCTTTAAAAAATTGTGAAATTTATTTTGAATATTTAATTAATGATGGTAATTAATAAATAATAAATATGTAAATTGTTAATTTTTGAAGTAACTATTTTTCTGTAAGCTCTGTTTTTCAATATGGATGCCCATTTCTCTAAAGAAAATATGGCCGATTTGTATAATGTGTCTAAATGGAACCGCAAATCCTCATTTGGAACGAATTTTACCCAAAATTTACCTTTACAGACACACACCTACATATTAGATAATAATCAGACTCAAATTTCGACTATTTCATTAAATGTGTGCTAAAATGTGTCTATGTTGATATACAAATTCAGCAAATTTAGTTTAAGGTACGTAAACTTGTTTCTGTGCAGATAAACCACGCCTTGTCGTAGAACAATGCAGGGCATTGGTATAAAACAATAGCGCCATCACTTGTCCGCGTCGAGTTGAGAACAGCGCACCCATTCTACTTTTAATAGCGTAGCTGTTTAGACGTGTGGGAATAAAATAAATTAATCTCAATTTCGTTATTAAAATGCCGTGTGTTTATACAACTGCAGAAAAAGTGCAAATTGTGAAGTGGTACTTCGGGGGCCATTCCACTGAAGACTCAATAAATTTATTACTGTGGCAGATCAAGACAGATCAATCCCCCCAGCTAGCATAATTTCATACATTAAAAAAAAATAAGAATTTCAGGTGTGTCGTAAATTATTGTAAAAAATGCTATCAACCCGAACCCCGTCATCAACAAATGAGCGAAGAACGTGAAATTCGCGAAACTAATCTCTGTGCACTTGTTGAAACTAGTGAACTTTGTTCTAGCAGGCAAATTGCTGATGAAGTTGACATGAAGGAAAGAACTGTAAGAAATATTTTGAAGAGAAATGGGTACAGTTGTTTTAAAGTTCAAACAACGCAAGAAATATTTCCCGAGGACAATTTCAAACGGATGGAATTTTGCAAAATCATGGTAAATAAAGTGAATGAGAATGAAAACTTCTTAAATAATATATTGTTTACAGATGAATCATCCTTTTCATTAGATAGGAAACACAATCCATCCGTAGTACGATATTGGTCTCGGAGAAATAAACATTTGAGTGTTGCTCTGCGAACTCGTGTCCTCAAAAATTGAACGTTTGGACAGGAATTTTAGACAATCATATTATAGGCCCACTGCTAATCGATGGCAATTTAAATGGCAATAAATATTTAGAGCTTTTACAAAACCAAATCATTCCTCCAGTTCAAAATCTGCCTGTCAACTTTGACGACATTTGGTTTCAACAAGACGGTTGCCCAAGTCACAATACCTTAACTGTTATTAATTTTCTGGAAAAAACATTTCCCAATCATTTAATAGCTACGAGAGGAATGATAAAATGGCCCCCCAGGTCACCTAATCTAGCACACCATGATTTCTTTCTGTGGGGCTTTTTAAAGGAAACCGCGTACAAACATGCGTTTGAACGAGCCAATAATTTAGTTGAATTACGGGAAAAACTTATCCAACTTTGTGCAAGCATTACTCCAAATCAACTTAATGATATGAGAGGTTCATTGTATAATCGGTTTGGCTATTGTTTGGCACAAGAAGGTAGTTTATTCCTTACTTCATTAATTTATTGTTTGATAAATATTAGTTGATTTTAGTTTCTGAGGGTTATTTAACTTTATTTTAATATTCTATTTTTGTAATTTAATAAGAATAATTTATTTTTTGATAAGTATTAGTTGATTTTAGTTTCCGAGTTATTTAATTTTATTTTATTGTTCTGTTTATTCCCATAGCATTTACGGCTAAAAACGAAACTGCAGAAATGCTTTCAATAGAAGAAATTATTTGTCAAAAAAGTGACAAATAACTTCTTCGCTTTTGACGAAGAGATATTGTCTCGATTCGTGTTAGAAATTATTACCTACGTCCGCACCCATCCTTAGTTCATGCCGTACTAAATTTAATTCATTGTGTTCCTCTACTTTCACGATTTATGGAACTAGCGGGGCGTGGTCAATTACATCGTTATTCGTATACCCTAAACTGCATTTTCCGAATCTGTATAATGGTATAGACAATCTTTGTGGATTTAATATGTTTACTAGGGCTGAAGTCATGCGCCGAACGCTGCAAAACTGGTATTGCAGTGAGCATGTCTCTATGTCTAATAGGATCATGTATTTTATTTTTCTAACATACAGTGATGTTGCCTTCAACGCCAATATCGCTACACTGCTGTAGCAAGCATTCTGCAGCCTCGAAAAAATGTTCCGTTGTTTCGTTAGACCACAGCATAATTTCTTTTCCATCTTTGTACACTGAGGCTTCCATTATTCCAATACTGCTCGCTAATTTGTGACCAATAATCGACCCTAACGCCCCGTAATTTAAAGAATTCGGTCTACCTTGCGAAAAAAACAAACCATCTAATGCCGCAGCAGGCAGAACTGAAAAGGAGAAATTCTATAATTTCTTTAAAAATGCTTTTACGCAGGAAATGTTCTTACACATAATGTTTTCATCCGGTTGATATTTGATAAATTCCAAGTTAGTGACTTGTTGGTATAACTTTGCTCGACCTACGTCCAGTGTTTTGCGATTTTTATAATCTAATGTAAATGAGTCTCTGCTTTTGGCCACTTTGCATATCATTTCTATGGTATTATTGAGACCAGATAAATCAATCTGCAATAGAATAAAATCATTGTTTAGAATAGAATAGAATAGAATAGAATATTAGAGAGTGCCAATTCAATCAAAGATTTTGAAATTATGGGTAATTCACGTCTCAGATTTCTGGGCATATTAATTACATTTCTATGAAGGCATCTGAAATTTTCAGAAGCTACAAAACTTTTAGAAAAGACTTGGGAACTTTTGTACGTTCAGAACTTGGCTCATTCATATGGTCTCCTTTCCATTCATGTTATAAATTTTCTCTATAAAATACACACAACAAAATCTAAAATTGGTTATCCTTATGACCCCTTATGGATATAATTTAGTAAGTAAGTAATTTATTTATAATTAATAATACAATATAGAATACACATACAATGTAAAATACAAAATTTGTAATATAATATGCTTCTTATCATTAATCGCTAAATTATAAAAATGATTTCAATATAAAAATAAGTTTTACCTAATCTTATATGTATATGCATATGCTATTATTCCTCCATTTAGTGTACACCTAGACTACATATGTAGCCTGTGTGTGTACCCATGACAATACTTGTTTAATAACATCGTGTACATATATACATGAAGAATTAAGGGTCCGTATGCTTTGTAAGTTTGTTTAACCACCTGCCAATAGTTTCATACATCTAACTTTGTTAGTCCTTAAGAATTGCGACACTTTAAGAGAAAATAAACCTATATTGTTGAATTGTTTATAATGTGTTGGTAAAATATTATAAAATTTAGGGCCATAATAAGTTATAAATCTTTGGGTTGTTGTATACCTGTTTTTAGGTATTATCACATTTAGATTATGTTTTTGCCTTGTATTATGTTCATGTTGTATTGTGTTTAATATGTTTTTGTGTTTAAAAGTAAATATGAGAACCGATTTGATATATAAAAGTTGCAAATTGAATACATTGAATTGTTTGAATAATAGTTCCGAGGAGTATTGTTTATTTTTTCCTAAGATAATTTTGATTATATATTTTTGTGATATATTTAAAGGTTCTACATTTGTTGGATAGGCACTTCCCCATATCAATATTCCATATCTAAGAATTGATTCGACTAAGGCGTGATACAGTGTTTTTAAGATATTGAAAGGCATTGTATTTTTTAAATGGTAGAATTTCCAAACTAACTTATGCATTTTATTATTTAATTGTTGGATATGCTCAGTCCATTTTAAGTTTTGATCAATTACAACTCCCAAGATATTTAGTGGTTTTTGTTTGGAATAACTTCATATCACATTCACAGTTGTATTTTTGTTTATTTAAGCACGTATACGAATGTAATTGCAGTGTATGTATATTTGGTATGTTCTTATCATAAATACCGAAGCACATAAATTTAGTTTTTTCTAGATTAACTGTTAGAAGGTGTTCGGCTAGCCACTGTTGTAGTTTCGAAAATTCTAGAACCGCTTTGTTCTTTACATCTTCCCAGGAGTCATCTTCAACAAGGAGAACAGTGTCATCGGCGTAAGCTATAACTTTTCCGTCCATTGGGATATGAAGTATTTCGTTTATGTAAATATTAAACAGAACTGGTCCTAGAACAGTTCCTTGTGGTATTCCATATTTCATCTTTTTTAAATTACTTTTACTTTCACCAATAATGGCGTTTTTAATGTGTTATCAAGATGATAGCAGTGGACTAAAGTGAGATGATGCAGCTAGTCGCTATTTTCTCTCCTAAGTTCGAGTCTCAGCTGTGACAGAATGTCTCTGGGATTGGTTGTTATGTTACCTATGTGTGCGTGTTCTGGTTGAGTGGTGAAATAGCTATATGTGACTAAACTCCATCAGGAGGTTAATATAAATAAGGCGCTAAAAATAATTTGACACCTAAAAAATGTCCCCAGTCGGAGAGCTAAAAAGTAAATTTAACATTTTCACCTGATCATTTCCCAGGAGTTTCTCAAATTCGTGTTCGTCATACATTTCATCGGGACCGCCTATGATGACTGACAAATTTTGGAGTTTGTTAAACGCATGTTCTTTATCACTGCGATCCATCCATGTTGCCTTGTCTATACGATTATGCAGAGCTAGTTTTATATGATCCACGATGTCCTGAATCGGCTTTCTCTCACTAGCATATCTTCGCACATATTCTGCTTCTGCTACCCAAGGAAATCTGGAATAACCAAAATACAAGCTATCTACGAAAACAGAAGTTAGTTTATACAGAGCGGGTCAGACAAATACGAACACGGATGCAATATATACAGTTAACTTTCATCCGCACTGGCAGGAGCCGATTTGAGATACGATTGTTTCCGACGAGGTCGAATATCAGCTTGTCTTTATGTTCAGCGTATCCACATTTGGTAGAAACTTACTTTTACTTCCCTTGCATACCAAAGGGAAGTATTGTATTCGAGAAGAAATCAGCCTTCGAGATTTTTTCGGATTCTGACGTGTCAAATCACGTAGATTAGGAAAATATAGGTTTTCAATTCCGTCAGTCTATCTGTCTGTCTGTTGGTGCATTAAATAAAAAAACTACTTGACGGAGAGCAGTCAAATTTGGTAAGTAGTTGTCTGTCAGCGAAGAAATGGTTAATCTTTCAATGGAAAATATGGGTGGACCGTCTAAACGGAATACATAGTGAGAAAAATTTTTTTTTTTGTTCAAATTTAAAATTTTCACGTTTCATGGCATTCTAAACCTATTTCAAAAAAAAAAAAAATTTGAAAATTTCTTTTACTAACATTTTTTTAAAAATTTTTGCCACTAAGATAGATGGAAAAAATTTTTTTCTCTCCTCAAATTTAAAATTTTCACGTCTCATAGTTTTCTAAATTCCAAAAAATTCTAAAAAAAATTTTTTTTTACCATTTTTGAAAAAATTTTACCACTAAAATAGATGTAATTTTTTTTTCTTTGTTCAGATTTAAAATTTCCACATTTCGATGGCATTCTAAAACACACAAATTTAAAAATGTTTTTGAAAAATTTTAAGAACATTTTGAAAACATTTTTAATCTATCACTACTATAGATAGGCGAAAAATTTTTTTTGCCCAAATTTAAAATTTCCACGTTTCATGACATTCCAAACCTATTTCGGAAAAAAAAAATTGCAACATTTTTTACCATTTTGGAAAAAATTAAACACAAGAATAGATGGAAATTTTTTTTTGCTCAAATTTAAAATTTTCACGTTTCATGACATTCTAAACCTATTTCAGAAGAAAATTTTTTTCACCAACATTTTCGAAAAAATTTTTACCACTAAAATAGATGGACATTTTTTTCTTATTTGCTCAAATTTAAAATTTTCACGTTTCATGGCATTCTAAACCTTTTTAAAAAATATATAGTTTTTAAATTTGTAAACTTTTTTTACCACTACTATAGAATAGAACCAAATTTTCCTTTTTGCTCAAATTTAAAATTTCGCGTCGTTTCATGAAATTCCAAACCTACTTCAGAAGAAAAAAATTTGAAAATTTTTTTACCAACATTTTTGAAGAATTTCAAAAAAATGAAATTTTTTAACCACCACTATACTTCCACTCCATTACGAGAATGTGACAGATGGCAATAATATTTAGCATATGCACCTATTATACTTTTATTGAAAAATGTACAGGGTGGTCACCCCAAGAAATAATTCAGTCATGGTGGACATTTGTAAAGGTATATGCGCAAGCCTTCCATATTGGGCACCTGTTATTTAGTATTGAACTTTTGCTGTTGGATGAGAACCCTGTATATTTTTTTCATCAAAAGTTATCAGGCTTTCTTTGTAATAATAGCAATACTATATTCCAATTATTATTCTTAATGTCATTTCGTAATTAATAATTTTTTAGAGTGACCGCCATGCACAAATAACGAGGGAAGTTCTGTGTAAATACCTTTACCGATTTTTTTGTTACATTTCTCAGATTTTATAGTGATTTTTAGTAGAAGGGAAATCTAATATTACTAGATATTAGTTGTTCGGTACATCGTTCGATAATTCTCTAAATTTACCAGAGAATTATGATTTTCATGGTCAAAATATATTAAAAATCTTAAGCACTGAATTAGCGAGTGAGCGTGATATGTTTCAGCATGTGTTCTAATAGTTTCTATTTAAATTTAATCTTTAGTTTTTTTTTTAAATCGTACATTTGTTTGGGGACGATTCCCTAATGACGTCCACAATTTACTCGGGGGAGGGTTCTAGATTTTGTGACAGCATTTGACAGCAAGGGGGTGGGGGTTCAATGAACTGGACGTCCACTTGGAGAGAAAAAACAAAAAAAATTACATTGCTGAAGGCCTGTTTATCAATGTGAGAATAAGTGTTATCCTATAGTTAAGTTTAGTAAGTTTAATAAAACAGTAGGGTTACTTCCCTTACTAAGTATAGTCCACGCGTCGATAATCTTACTCCTGCTATCGACGCGTGGACTACACTCAATAGGGGAAGTGTATACTAAACTGTGATTTAACAATAGAATAACACTTATCCTTAGCGCTGCTGCTCCTGCTGTCGGTACAGCAGCTTTCGTTACAAAACACACAGCTTCAAATCCTAATGATAAAGTAGGTTTTTCTTGCAAGTGGCATAACTTGAGTTTTGCGCTGTATCGACGCCGTTAATGGCAGTTGGTATAAACGTGAGTTCTGGTCTCGAGCATCAGATATTACAAAATGACGAAAAAAGGAGAAAAACGACTTTGAATACCTTTATGAGGCATATACCAAAGCTTATTCGAGTACAATACATAGGGAGGTTGAAATCGAAATTGGACATCCATCTGAGGGGGGGCTTAAATATTTGTGGCATTCTTGGATACAGGAGAGGGGGGGGGGTCATGAAAATTCTAGATTCTAGTCATTTGTGAATGGCCCCTTATTGACAATGAGACTTATTTTTGTAGAAATAGTTTTGTATTTAACAAATTTAATGGATTGAATCGAAAATGGATATATATGTTTTTATTTTCAGACGAAACAATAGTACATAAAGCGGTACTGACATCTCCCGCTTGACCGTCTATTAGCGCATGACAGTAATACCTTTAATAGGCAAACGACAATTGGTTTAATTTCTTCGCATATTAGGTGTTGAATGGGTTCGTATTACGCTGGACCGTGCTGTATACTATAGTAATTATTCAATTGATATGTAGATTGTTACCAATTGTAGATATGCAATCACAGAACATACATTGTAGTGGTCTTCCCGAAACAGTAATTTTCCATGTTTTCGTGGTATGTGTAGTTCTTGGAGAGGTCTGCATATATTTCGAATTGTTTCCGTATGTCCTGGGTTAAAAATTGAGAAAATGATTCTGTCAGTTTCCAAAGAATGTAATCGGCTTGCACGCTGCAAAAAGAGAACAAAAAAATATAACAAGCATTCAAGTTTATGTAAATGAAAAAGCAGAGCTTTAATTGATTTGTACTAAGCTGTTATTTGATGAATTGCATTATGTTTGTCATATGGTATTTCGTCTTATTATAATGGCCAAGAACTTATAGAGCTATGCCAAAATCCTTAAACATATCAAAGATGACAATAAAAATATGTCTTGCTAAAGTCGTATTTCCAAACCAATAATTAATGAGTGTTTTTGTAGATGACACTTTTATATAAAGGTTTTTTGAAATGTACCACACGAACAATATATCTGAACAGTCTTCATGGTATTCGACAGAGTAAAATAATTTTTACGCCACCCGTTCAGAACAGACATTTAACATTTAAAACTATGGTAATATCATTAATAAATATTATAAATGACAAAGGTTCAGCAATAGATCCTTGTGGAACACCACACGGAGTATAATACTCAGTAGATTGAAAGCCATTAAAAGCTATAAATTGTGAACTATTTTACAGATATAATGGAAAAGGTAAAAGTAGAAAATCAGAATTTGTTAAATAGAGTAGAGTGGTAAATCCTTAATTAAAGTCCAATGACGTAAGAGTATATTGCTGCGCAGAATGTGGATCGGATCCCCATATTTGCTAAAGCAAAAGCCATTGTCAGTTACAAGTAGTATAAACAGTAAAAAGAAAGCAAAAACAACAATAATAAACATTGCCTGAAACAGGAATCTACGCAGTTTTTATATAAATTAAGGTTACTTTACTCTTTCTTTGGCTCTTGTTATATTCGAGTTACAACGCATAATTCCCTAAGTATAATAGTTTCAAATCAAATATGTCAATCCAGAAACCTTAAAGCCGTGACTAATTCGAGTTAATATATTGAGTATATGGCACCGCCATTTTGAAAAATTATCCGTCACCTGCAATGAAACATTGTATATTATAACCATACTCCTTTGAGTACTATTAATTTGTTTTTTTTTCATGCTTCAAGTTTCATCATCACAATATAAGCACATGCTCACTGCATCCACAAATAATAAAATGCGAACATTTATATTTGTAGTGTATTTAAGACACATAGGCTATATTTTGATAAAATATTAGTGAACCTTTTTATGCTGGAAAACGAAAATCTGAAAACTCAAATTTGAAGTTGTGAATTCCTTTGAAATGCAATTACGACTAAGAATTCATTAAAGTAAATGTAAATGATTTATGGTTATTAAAAATCTTAAAAAATATATGCAACATCTATGTATAATCAAGTTATTTGTAATAATATTACTACTATTATTATTATCAAATTTTGGCATCTGAACATGTTTGACGTAAACCATCAGTCGCATGCAGTGTATGTATACATACCGTTTTGGGGTTCTGTTCAGTAATTGTCCCAATTTCTGTATATATCCAATATCCTTAAACATTATTTTCAAGGGCAATTCTCCATATCTTAGAAGCGAAGACCATGGTATAGGAGGCATTTTATTATCTAGAATATCGTATATTGTATATTCTGTATCTGTTGCATTTACTTGTGATTGGTTAATAATCTGTAACATAAATTGAAGCAAGTTACAAGTTCAAAATACACTTATTAGTATTGGTAATGCCTATTATTATACTGAAAGATCTGGATGATTCACCCACGTGAACAGAAAAATAGCACTAGGCAAAATTGAACTCTGTGATCAGGAATCAGTCATAGGCAAGAATTCAAACTTTCTTAAGTGCAAAACTTAAGTACAATACCTTTGACAATTCTATTTCAAAATTTGCAACATTTCTCATTGATGGATAAATATCGGTTATATTTCCTATGGCACCTAATAATTTAACAACATTCATCATTAATTCAACATAGCTGTCTTTCAATGTATCCTTGACATGATTGACGTTGTCAGGGGGCGATATCTGAAAAGAAAAAACAGTTTTAAGTATTTTTAATTTGCAGATGGCATTATATTCAAAATTCACCTTCACCCACTTAGGCAAGTACCTCCCATCATTAAAAATGTTAAACAGAAATAATTTTCCTCGGTAACCGTTAAGATTATTTTAAAAGAGTCAGTCACTGATTTAAAATACAGAACTGATGTCGCTATTTAAGTTACTAATGTTAGATTTGAAATCCATAATCGGCGTAAGCAAAGTACTTTATTGTAGACGTAAAAGGAAATAAGTCGTTAAGATACAAAATAAACAATAAAAGCCCCAGTACAGAGCCTTGAGGCACCCCGTGCCTTATTGTTAAAAGTTCTGAATTTAAATTATTAATAATAACTAATTGTTGTCTAGTATTGGGGTAAGAATTGAAGAGATCTAGGGGTCTTATGTGAAAAAAAATTAATTGTTCGCAAGTAACTCATGTAAATGTAAATGTGAAAGCAAAGGCTTACTTTTATTCTGAAATATTTTATCACTTTAACTACGCCATATATACTTCAATTTGGAGAAGGACTGTTTTTACCCAAAACTGAAGTCATTTATATATTCTAGTAAACATTTTTTAGGCGAGTCTGCCTGGGGTAAAAAAGAGGTGATTTTACAAATTTTGTATACCATTTGAGTTAGCAACGGATTCTTATAGGAAAAATTCCGTTGAACAAGATTTTCTTATGAAACATTTTCCTAAACCGTGAGTTTCATGGTCAAATAATTGTTTAAACATATTTTTTTTCGTTTTTATTTAATAAAATAAAAACAGTTTGACGGATCCGAAAAAATCTTGATTCAATCGAACGATATTTTCAATACGCGTCGTTTGGCGCCAGGCACAACTCATTTTATCAACCTGTTCATTTGTTGTATCCAAAATACATTTCTTAATTAACAAATTGATTACTCCTAAACTAATGAGGTCAGGATATTGTTTTTTTTCGAAATACATGTCTTTAATAGCAAAGAATATACCTTTTTTTTTGGCCCGATATCTTCGATAACTTTTGGTTGTTTAAACAATCGGCACAATTTGTTAATTAGCAAATAACTTATTTCGAAAGTTTGATCGACTTCAAACCAACTTTAAATGATAAATATTGATGTCGGGCATAACCCCCATAGAAGTCTGCACGAATGCAACTTTTTGCTTTTATTTATTTAAAGTTTAAATTAATTTAGCAAATTATCAAATGGAATGTCTCGGCTCTGGGTAAGCGTATCGGAATGGGGTTTTGTGCATATGAAACTGCTTGGAAAAAGGAAAATTATGAGACCAGAAAGAACTTGATCGGATAACCGGAACCGGAAATAAAACTGATATTGCGTGAGAAGCTCTAATTTGTTTATTAACAACTTTTTGGACACAACACAACAATTAAAAACTATTGAAGATATCGGGCCATAAAAAATATGATATATTCTTTGGTATAAAAGGCATGTTTTTTTGAAAAAATGAATATCCTGACCTCATTAGTTTCGGAGTAATTAATTTGTTAATTAAGAAATTTATTTTGGGTATAACAAATGAACGGGCTGACAAAATGAGTCGTGCTTGACGCCAAACGACGCGTATTGAAAATATGTTTCGATTAAGTCAAGATTTTTTCAGATCCGTCAAACCGTTTTCATTTCATGAAATAGAAACGAAAAAAAATTTTGTTTATACAATAATTTAAACATAAAGGTCGCGATTTAGGAAAATTTTTCATAAAAAAATCTTGTTCTGCGGAATTTTTGCTATAAGAATCCGTGGCTAACTCAAATGGTATAGAACATTTTTGGGAAAAATCCCAGGCAGACTCCCCTATTTTACAGAATTTAAATATCTCTTTCAGATATCGAGAAAATAAACCCCAGGAGTTTTAAGTGGGACGCCTTGTATACTACCGAGTTGAGATTATTTATCGAGGAAATGATTACCGAGGAAAATTAGAAAAAACTGATTTCTCGCCACCATCTTTTAAGATGGCGGATATTTGCGCAAGGTGAACAGAGACGGAACATGAATAATAAAAAATAATTTATATTGCAAGTTATTTTTATCCATTCTATGCCTCTACTAACGAGAGGTTTTCCAAAATACTTACATATAATTTGTTTTCTTCATTACGAAGGTTTATAAACCAATCAAAATGCAATCCAGTATCTCTGCATTTAACAACAATTTCACCCCAGTCAAAGCTACTTTCGTTCCATTTATCACCCGTAAGCACAGGCCACTCACTGACGTTTTGAAAAAGTTTTTTCAAAGGTTCGTTTTGGTCCTTTTCAATAGCTGTCAAATCTATACAGGTCTGGTAGAACAGCTTCTGCATTCTAACGGACCTTGAATCCTCGTCTTCGATGGGATTCGTTATAAGATGTTTGAATTTACGATCGATTGCACTCTGAAGGTCTAGCATTAATGTATGGCCCTTATAGTTTCCACATGTAAAATTGTAAAAGTTATCGCAAGGGCTTGTATCTGTGTCTATCAAGTCCAGCAGCAAAAACGACGTACTTACGCATTCTTTGGTGATGCAAATGTTATCTGAGGAAAATTGTCAAGTGTACAGGATAAATTTATAAATAAACTATCAATCTGATAACAGAAAAGCGAAAGTTGGCTTGCAAGATTTAACCTAAATTGACCGACAAACATGTGTCAAACACAAACACGACCCTTTTTTCCGTCTTTTGACTTATATAGTCCATTTTCTATGAATTTTACTCTCAAATATTGCGTTGTCACCGGTACTACATACGTAAGTATGCAAAATTTATAAAATTTGACTTTTTGCAGTTTTTGTGTGGTCGACAAAAGTGACTAATTTTAATAACTTTTTAGGGAATATTTTCATAATTTTACTTCCACATGGAAGTATAGTAATCGTAAAGAAAAGTGTAATTTTTTTTTTCTTGAAATAGGTTTAGAACGTCATGGAACGTCGAAATTTTAAATTCGAGCAAGTTTTCTGTCTGGCTGTCGGTCTGTCTGTCGGTCAGTCTGTCTGTCTGTCTGTCTGTCTGTCTGTAATTTTTTTTTGTCCGCACGTTTTCTCCGGAACGGTTTAAGATATTGACTTGAAATTTTGTACGCTTATATATTATAACGAGATCTGGAACTGGATTGTCTTTTGAACATATCCGGTGACGGGTTGGGGGGTAAATAGGGGGAAATAGGTAAAGCAAGCTGGTAAGAGTACATACATTTCAAATTTTGTGTGCGTACTAGAAACCGAAGCCTCAAATTTCCTTATAATATTTTCCATTCCCCTAAAATTGAAATATTAACTTGAAATTTGGTATACGTATACTATATTAGAATGACATCTGAAACCAGATTATATTTTGGGATTATTCCGTTGAACGGTTGGGGGTTAAATAGGGGTAGATAGGGGAAAATATGTAAAGCAAGCTGGGAATAGATAACGAAAACATTTTTCTTTCGCTCAGATTTAAAATTTCCACGTTTCGTGGCATTCTAAACCTATTTAAAAAAAAAAAGTTTTTAAAAAAAATTTGAAATTTTGAAAATTTTTTATAAAATGGGTGATGGAAAAAATTGTTTTAGGTCAAATTTAAAATTTCCATGTTTCACGAAATTTTAAACTAATTAAAAAAATATTTCTTCCAAATTTTAAATAGAAACCTTGAAATTTTGAAAATTTTTTATAAAATGGATGATAGAAATGTTTTTCTTGCTCGAATTTAAAATTTCCACGTTTCGTGACATTTTAAACCTATTTCAAAATTTTTTTTTTTTGAAAATTTA
The DNA here is from genome assembly GCA_963583905.1 of Stenurella melanura. Classification (NCBI taxonomy): domain Eukaryota; kingdom Metazoa; phylum Arthropoda; class Insecta; order Coleoptera; family Cerambycidae; genus Stenurella; species Stenurella melanura. The sequence continues at coordinate 10,558,616 of OY757310.1, forward strand.
AAATAGAAAAAAAATTTGAAATTTGGAAAATTTTGTATAAAATGAATGATAGAAAAAAAAATGTTTTACTCAAATTTAAAATTTCCACGATTCAAGACATTCTAAACATATTTAGAAAAAGAAATTTGTTTTGAAAATTTTAAAAATGTATATATTTTTTAAATTTTTACTTCCCTCGCATACCGAAGGGAAGTATTGTATTCGAGAAAAAATCACCCTCCGAGATTTTTTCGGATTCTGACGTTTCAGAACACGTAGATTCCGAAAATATAGGTTTTTCAATTCCGTCAGTCTGTCTGTCTGTCTGTCTGTCTGTCTGTCTGTTGGTGCATTAACTAAAAAACTACTTGACGGGGAGCAGTCAAATTTGGTAGGTAGTTAACCCTACTGTCAGCGAAGAACTGGTAGAATTTTCACTGAAAAATATACAGGGTGGACCGTCTAAACGGAATAAATAGAGAAACAAATTTTTTTTTGCTCAAATTTAAAATTTCCACGTTTCATGACGCGCTAAACCTATTTCAGGAAAAAAAATTTTTTTGAAATTTTTCATTTTTGAAAAAATTTTTACCACTAAAAAAAATTTTTTTTGTTCAAATTTAAAATTTCCACGTTTCATGGCATTCTAAACCTATTTAAAAGAAAAAAAAAATTTAAAAATTTTTGGAAAAAGATTTACCACAAATGGATGGAATTTTTTTTTCATATTTAAAATTTCCAAGTTTCCATGGCATTCCAAATTTATTAAAACGAATTTAAAAATGTTTTAGAAAAATTTAAAAAAAAATGAAAACATGTTTATGTAATCTATTTATCACCATTATAGAATAGAGGAAATATTTTTTTTGCTCAAATTTAAAATTTCCACGTTTCATAACATTCTAAACCTATTTCGGAAAAAAAAATTTGCAACATATTTTTACCAATTTGGAAAAAAATTTAACACTAGAATAGACAGAAGACATTTTTGAAAATTTGTTCTATATTTTAATCACCACTATACTTCCACTCCATTACGTGAATGTGGGATTGAGAATGTGAGAGATGGCAATAATATTTGGCATATCCTATTATATACTTTTATTGAATAATGGCATCCCAAGAAATAAATGAGTCATGGTGGACATTTATAAAGGTATTTGCGCAAGCCTTCCATATTTGGCGCCTGTTATTTAGTATATTGAACTTTTGCTTTTGGATGAACACTCTGTATATTTTTTTGACCAAAAGTTATCAGGTTTTCTTTGTAATAATACCAATAATTATATTCCGATTATTATTCCCAATGTCATTTCGTAATTAATAATTTTTTGAGTGACTGTCATGCACAAATAACGAGGGAAGTTCTGTGTAAATAACTTTACCGATTTTTTTACCACTACAATAGAATAGATGATGGAAAAATTATTTTAATATTTCCACGTTTCATTATATTCTAAACCTATCAACAAAAAAAGTTTTGAAAACAGAAAAATAAATTGAAAAATGTTTCCCCCACCACTATACAGTAGATGATGGAAGAAAGTTATATGGTTTTCTCTGTAATAATAGGACTAACTACATGGCGATTATAGTTCTCATATGTCATCTCTTAATTAATAATTTTTTAGAGTGACCGTCTGGTATGAATAAAGAGGGAAGTTCTGTGTAAATACCTTTACGGATTTTTTTCATTACCATCTAATTGCCTATGAAATCGTTTCTTGACAACCACTGTTCGTTGCTGTGATAAAAGTTAGAGATGCAGTACTTATTTCGCTTTAATAACGATTTATCGCTAAAAAATATTAAAAACCAGTACGGGAATGTTGCCTACTTTTCCGGCTTAGGACGGAAAAAACTTTCCCGGATTTCTGATGGTTGCTTAGCAACGGACTAAAATACTAGAATAGCGTATTTTGGAATCTGAAATTGCGCCGAGAAACTCTTCATTCCTGACTGATTTCAGAAAAAAACCGTTTTCGTCCGCATTTTCGTCAAACCAAAAACAGGTTGAGGAGGGGTGTGTGTTGTAGTTTCTAGATAAACAAGTGCCAGTGTTGGGAAAGTTAGGGTCTGTATTATGAAATCGATGACTTCTACACTTACCATCACTAAAAGTATTCAACTTCACAACAACTATCACTGCTGCCAAAAGTACAACAAATACTATTATCAGTACAACATAAATAATGCCCTTACTTTCCCTCCAAGTTCTTTGGAGCGGAACTGTATCGCCCATGTTTAAACACACTTTAGTTGTTCCAAACTACAAGCACTTCGGATAGGTGATGTTAGATCACTACATAATTATTCAATCGCATAGAACGATTCTTAAAATAAATTCTGCATTTGAAACGACACAATTAACGAAGGCGGATGAAGGTCACTATGTAATGATTGCTTTATTTTGAATCAACAATTATTGTTTGATTTTATTTCAAAAACCGTAACGAATGAAGCGCGAGATGACCGCGATAAACAAATGCAGATTTACCGTTCCTGTTTAATTAGTGTATTAATTAGTGGCATATTTTATGTATTAAAATTGTTCCAGTACCACACTCGTAATAGCTACAAATTGTTGACTGCGGATAATATTGCTCGTAGAGAAAAATGTTCATATCACTGTGTTGGTGATCGAATTCTAAACAACTTTCAAAATGACCGTCTGTCCGTCCGTCTGTCTGCCTGTCTGTCTGTTCGTCTGTCTGTCCGTCCGCCCGTCACGTTTCTTGTAATCACGATAACTTAAGAACGAAAAGTTCGATTGTACTGAAATATGGACAGTAAGTTAATGTTAGCTAAAGGAAGAGCCCTATTGTTTTTGAACAAAGTCGATCAGTAAATAAAATTTTCGAACAGAATTTTTTAAATTAAAAAAAAATTAAGCTAAAAATGTCTAAAACTAATATTATTTGCAAAAAACAAAAGTATGCTATAGAATGTGCAACAGTTATATAAAAAGATCAGTAAATCGGCGAAGGATATAATGATCTGCCAAATATCTTAACTGAGGCTTTTGTTGATGACGCCATTCTTAATAATAATAATAATAATAATAAAAGGTCTTTATTTCCAATATAAATATAAAAAAAATTTAAATAATATACAGTTTCTGCGAAAAAAAAAAATTAAATATTCTTGCTGATAGATCTGAAGTTGCGCTTCTAAATAAAATAAATACTTGTTAATCATTTATGCAGCTGGTTTAATAATCACTTGCTATATTTTAATGTTTCTAAAACAAGTCATATGACATTTCATACACCTCAATACACCTCAAGATATAAAAATCAATAACGTTGAGATTGAAGAAAGTAATTGTACAACATTTCTTGCCATACTTTTTTACAATACACTCACTTTTAGTAACCATTTGGAAAATTAATTAGTACCTTGTTTGTACTCCTTCAAAAGTGTTTTTTTGGATAGGTCTGGCCTATTAGTGTTTTATTTTGGATAGAGGAACTTATGGTGAAGATTTTTCTTTCTGTTCCACCTTGAAAAAGCTTTACCGCAGTCTATGAAACAGATAAACAGGTAGGTAATATACTCTTGCCATTTTGAGAGCTTGTACATTTAATATTTTCTCTCTGATACCGCGTCTTTTAACAGAGCTTGCTTGCGCGGGAGGTTCTTTCTAAGAGAGATAATGCTGAGGTCTAAATTGAGGAATATTCAGTAATATTTGACTGGTATCTGATGTAGGAAGATGGGATCACAGTATCGTTTTAGAGTTACGTTGCGCTGCAGGAAATTGAATATCAATTGTTGACTTAAGAAGTGCATGATAGGGTAATATAGTGAGTTTCTTTTGTAAATATTTCCTTCTATATCTTATCCACCGACGAGGGATTAATAATTATTACCGGTGTGAATCTGAAACTGTTTTCTGTACCCTACCTGGTGTAAATTACAGATTTTAATCAATAAGATATTTTGTTATATAGTCGGGCAGGTGCGGATCCAGCATTTTGTTGAGGGGGGGGGGGGAGATAATTATTGAATGCGTAAAAATAAAATGAATGCATTAAAATAAATTTATTTTTATATCATGTTTTCTTATCTAAACTTTGCTCCAGGGGGGGGGCGCCACTCCCTTCGCCCCCTCCCCCCTGAATCCGCGCCTGTAGTCGGGTATAATTTAAGCTGACTTGTGTCATGGCCGCTGAAACGTCTGAACTAAGATTTTATTTAATGTATAAGAAATGCCAGTAGTTCTCAAACAGTTTTCTTATGTAACAGCAATGATGTCGCTAAAAAATTATAAAAAAATATGTTGTCATAAAATGTTAAGATTGTTAGTTTAGTAACTTCGTCATTTTAGTGGAATTATGATTATACAGTGTCTGCCATAAAGTTGGCTGCATATGAGGAAGAATTGTATCATTGACATTTCTAAAAACTCTATTGGGGGTTTATGCATGTCCGACAACAAAAAATTACATTTTGACACATGTCATGTAATCACCATTTTGGCAGAACTGTATAGTTGGCGGTGGTACCGAAAAATGGGTCAAATTGTTAAGATATCGAAAATTTTTATTAAGAAAAAGTGCATAGAATACAACAAGGACCCCATATATCAATTTTGAAGCAGATATGAGAATAATAAGAGCAAATTTTACCGCTACCATTAATTACTATATGAAAAATCATAAATTTTTTTGTCTATTTCACAAATATTTGATTATTTTCGACAAAAGCTTTATGTATTTTAGTTGAATAAAGGTATTTGCATGTAAAAAAAGAAACGAACCCCCAATATAGTATTTTTTAAACCACTGTAGGTATATGGGCTCGGGCACAAATGAATTGCCCAATTCAGTCAATAACAATGAGTTATCAGAAAAATAAATCAAAGACTAATATTGTTACAGTCCAACAAGAACCACGGAGATGTATGGGCATTTCTTGCCAGGAAAGGATAGGATCGTAGTATTAGTAGGGGAAATGATTTTAGTAAAATAAAATATTTCATATACTAAAAAAAATATGAAATCTATAAGAATAACGAAAATAAATCATTTTTCTTTTAGCGGTAGTAAATAAATATTCTGGTTGACAAAATATATATTAAAAAAATAAAAAATAATTTTAAAACAAATATATTAAAACAATTCTGAACGAATAATGCATTGGCAGGTTTTCATAAACACTAAAACACTTGAACACTACACTTGAACAATTTACGACACGTTTTCATAAACAATACAACACTACACTTGAACAATTTATCTACTCAACGCACGTTTCACCATTCGTGTATCAATATATAACGTAAGAAAGTCGATTTTATTTAGAGATAAATACTCGCTAGTAGTAATAAAAGACACATTTTTGTGGAAAATAAAGTTTTAACAAAAGTCACGGCGCGGTTTAATAAAATAAAAAATTTAGAAATAAAAATAAAAATAAAAAGTAGAATAGTGAGGATTGAACTCGCAATCACCCCATTTATATTTATTGCTGCTCGAGTATCTTCCCGATTGGGCTACGCGATCCTGTCTATGTTCATTGTATTCTAAAACATGTAATATGTACATACTAGAATATAGTAAGACTTAGTGGTTTGACATTGTTTGTTTGACGGATGAGTATCCACTATTTACCACTAAAAGTAACTTAAATATTTCATATAAAGCCGTTTTTCATATTTAGAGTGGTGTTAGTTCACGGGAATAAATAATATTCCCCGTTAAATCACACAGTTTAAGAATCGCTGAACTTATGACTATGTTTCTCACTACTCAGTGTACATTTCATATTTCCGTCTCAAAAGAAGTGGGAAAGAATCTTGGTAGATATACATTAACAATGTCTTTGGGCTATTGCTTCAAGTTTGTGTGCAAGAAATAGTGAAAACGTATGCACACCATTAATTCATACATCGGTCATTTTAAACTGGACCCGACTCTACTATTTACGTGCCTCTTTACTTTTATTGTTCCTTCGACCATTTTTTCAAATTTTTTCACAATGTGGAAAATTGGTGGCACCCTATGAGCAACTATTTTGCACATTTCATTTTTTATTACCTACCGATTACTTTATCTTGTTGTCTCATTTATTTAGTAAGGCCAAAATAACTATTAATTGCGCTCTTTTCCTGTCTCTTGTTTGGGCTATTTTAAATTTAAAATCAAGAACTGTACTGATTCTAGTCTGAAAACCCTAAGGTGTTTAAGCTCGTTTCGCTGAGAATAGCTGCAACCCAATTGTTATATATAAATTATTCTATTCCTTTATCCAGAGTACTTGTAAAATGATACGCGCAGAACTATATAATAAAATATGAGCATTTTAAACAGTATTATTCGTCAATCTAATTAGGGTTGTCGGAATAAATCATGATCTGACGAGATAATTTCAGCAAACGGATGAGATCTATTAACTGCATTTCAACAAGTTACTGTACTTGTGGATAGCAAGTAATTTTGAGTGTATGCCTTTATATAGTATATTCCGCTCTGTTTTTTTTCTAACTGCAGGCGACTCGATTTATTATTAATAATATGTATTTATATGCGATATCCAGTTACTCTTATTTTATTATAATTATATATCAAAGAGCATTGCATTCGGGGAGCTGCAGAACCCACATGTCCTACTCAACTACGATAGAGGATGTATCCTAACTGAATGCACAGCTATAACGTTTAACAAAAGCAGTTGTATAATAAGTATTTATAGACCCCCTTCAGGAGACTTTGAGATGTTTGTAATGCAATTTTCTAAATTGCTAACTAAGGCGTTGTCAGAACATAAATTTGTCGTCATCAGTGGCGATTTAAATATAGATAGTAATGAAAATACAGTTCACTCTAGAGTTTTGTCGGATATATTTATGTCACTTAACCTAACTTCGTTAGTTTCCGGACCTACACGCGTAGCCTCAAACAACTGTCACAGTACGCAAACGACAATTGACTATGTCATTACTAATGACCCAGAATTTACCAAATGTATCAATTTCGATCCTGGTTTGTCGGATCATCACGGTCAATTAGTATATTGTAATCCTTCTCGTAATATTACTGAGAATGTAAAGGTATCACCCCTGATATCATACAAAAAAAATTGGCCCACAATCAATAAACGAATTTAAACATTTATTTAGAGGTTATTCTTTATTATCAACTAGTAATGACATCGACGTTATTTTTGACGATTTTTTTCACCATTTTATATGGTGTTTTAATGTGGCTTGCACAAAAAATAGTTTTACAAATAAAAACAAACAGACTTCTAGCAAAATTAAATTCTCCCCAACGATTTAAAAGAATTGGAAAAATTAAACTGGCTTAAAAAACATCTCGGAGATGAGCAAATAACTAAAAAATACAAAACATTTAAGAAACAAGTACAAAGAGATGTTCGAAATGAAAAGGTAACCCAGTATGATAATATCATTAATAACTCAACTAATAAAACAAAAACTGTTTGGACTTTAATTAACAACTTAAAACAAAATTCTTCTAAAAAAAACAAAAATATAACATCTATCAAATGTGATGACCTTGAGATCAATGACCCAAAGCAAATTGCAGATACCTTTGGAGACTATTTATCAAATATTGTTTACAATAAAATTACCAGTCACTTTGGTAATGATATTTCATCTGCGTGCACTTCACCTTCATTTATTGCTGAAACCATGTTTTTTGTCCCAGTTACTGAATACGAAATTGCACAAATTATCAAAAATTTACCCAACAAAAAATCTACCGGCTTGGATGAAATACCCGTCAAATTAATTAAGGAATGCTGTAATGAATTATCTAAAACCCTCGCTGATATAATTAATTTATCTTTTTCACTAGGGCAGTTTCCACAATCTTTAAAAAATGCTGCAATTATTCCCATATTTAAGAAAGGCGATCAATTTGATGTCGAGAACTACCGCCCTATATCACTACTGAGTATATTTTCGAAAATTTTTGAAAAAATAGTATGTAATAGAATATTTGATTTTTTAAACCAAAATAGTATTTTAACACACTCGCAGCATGGATTTAGACCGGGACTCTCGACAGAATCGGGAACGGTAGAGCTTATTCAACACATAAATGATAAACTGGACGTCAATCAACATGTTGTTGCCGTATTATTTGATTTAACGCGAGCGTTTGACACTATCGATACAACTTTTGTATGTGATAAATTATCTAAGATGGGCTTCCGAGGACCTATAAATGAGTGGGTAAATTCGTTTTTATCTGAAAGAAAAATAATCGTCAAAATAAATGATATTAAATCAGACATATTTGATATGAATATTGGAACTCCCCAGGGGAGCGTATTAGGACCGTTAATCTTTTTATTATTTATTAACGATTTGCCCAATTACATAACTCAGGGAAAGGTATTCATGTACGCTGATGATACGACCATTGTAGTATCTGACACAAATCCTGAGCTTGTTAAAAGAAAGATTCTCATAGTATTAGAAGAATTCAGTCACTGGTGTAAGAGAAATCGTCTAATAATACATTATGCGAAAACAGTTTGCATCGAATTTAAATATCGACGAAACTTCACAGAAACCAACTACACATTTTCATTCAACAATCAAATTATAAACACTGAAAATTCTGCTTCTTTCCTAGGAATAACTCTCGACAGACATTTAGAGTGGGGTAAACAAATTGAAAATGTATGTAATAAACTTAACAAGAGTTTTTATGTCATAAATTCATTAAAAAATAATTTAAATACTAATACACTTTTAAATGTATATTACTCATTTGTTTACTCCCCAATATCCTACAATATTATAGTATGGGGTCAATCCAGTCAAATAGACAGAGTATTTATTATTCAAAAACGGATACTTAGGCTAATTTTTAATCTTGAATACAATCAGTCTTGCCGTGAAATATTTAGAAAATATAAGATTTTGACGGTGACATCTATATATCTGATGAAACTCTTGACGTATATTTATATGAATAGGAACAAACTTATTCAAAATGGAGACTACCACGCATATCCTACAAGGGGAAGAAATTTAATTTCTTTAAAAAAACATAACCATGAGTCCTACAAAAAGTCACCCATTAACTCGGGTTGTCGAATCTATAATTCTTTGCCTGATCAAATTAAAAATACAGTATCAGTAGCTAGCTTTAAGAACCGCCTAAAAAAACTTTTAACAATTAACTCGTTTTATTCCTTGAACGAATTTATAACTTTTTTACAAACCAGAGTCGCCTGAAGGTGTAATAGTTTGTTTTTTTTTCTCTCTGTATAATTGTTTGTAAATTGTTACTTTTCTTTTTTATGTGTTTTTTTATGTGTTTAATCTTGTGTAGGTCGTATACCTTTGAATGTTTTACAGATAGACATAGTTATTACTTATTTAATTTCTCTTTTTTAAGGATTACACAATGTGCGTATAATGCACGTAATATATACAAATCTTTATTTACATCTATATACACTTTATTGTTATATAGTTTATTAGTAATAATCAACTACTATTATATTATAGGCTGTTAACATATAGCATTTAACTTTGACATGTCTCATCTATTATAAAATAGCCAAAGAGATCAATAAAGATATTATTATTATTATTATTATTATTAATAACTTTAGAGGTAATGCTTTTCTGATAAATTGTTCGGCCATGTTTTCGAGAGGGCGCATTTTAGCATAATATTTGTTTACATATCTTCATACTTAAAAGTAAATTATTATTTTTTTGCTTTTAATTGTATTGAAAAATGCAGAAAAACTCGCTGTTTAACAGTTTGTAATTCAAAATGTATTTAGAGCTCTTGTTTTCGAGATATTAGTTAGCAAACATTTTCTTGACTGCAAATTGTTTAATTTTTTATTTTAAAAATTCGAATTTTACAACAAAAAAATTATTGCATTAAAGAAATTATTATTATTAATAATAAAGCTCTGGGACTACCTGTATAAGAGCTTACATAATCTGTCTTTGTCTAACGAAGGTAGTAGAGACAGCCGCACAATATGGCAACTAGATGAAGTGGAATCAATTTCCTATAGTTCATATAGTCCAATAATTATAAAGATTTCCATAACAAAAATTGTTATCTGAGATTTTCCTTCAGTAACTGCTAGTGGACAAAACCACAAAAATCATTTCGCGCAACCCCCCCCCCCCCAAATACCACTCCTTCAGTGAATAAAGCCTTATTTTACTGATAACTCGTTAACCGTTCTTTTATAGGATTTTGCAAACAGCTGAAAAAATAACTATGTATGAGTACTAAGAGAAAAGCTATGTGTAAAAATATTAATCAAATATTTACACTCTTTCTTTGCTAGCATAACCAGAATTCAGGTTATCGAAATAATGCAAATATTTTTACACATAGTTTTTCTTTTAGTTCTCATAGATAGTTCCTTTTCTCTGTTTGCAAAATCCTATAAAGAATATGTTTCAATATATCTTCATACCTCTACTTTACACATCCACCTTTGGGTTGTGAGTGATACATCTTTAGATAGATCCTTCAACTCTCTGCAACGATTTCAAGTGTTTCGCGCTTCATCTGTTTGTTTGTCAATACCTCGGACCCCTGCAGGAAAGGCGTCAAAACTGCATCGATCCAATAATTACCCAAACAGTTGAAGATGGACGAACTGATTTACTAACAGCGCGATACCCACATTTTGCTGTAACCGTTCGTCAATGTTTGGATAATCTGCTTCTGGGCAAAGGATTCAAGGTAAAGGTCCTGTGGAGTAGCCACTTTCTTTTTGTGAGAACCTGTAAAATCGAAAGTTTTCGCAACCAAATCAGAATTTCTTAAAAATTTAGGTAAGAGAATTGTTCAAGATGGTGTTCATCGACCGAGGTGCATTCAGAACTTTTTGCGTACAATTTGGAAAACAGATTCTGCTACTGTATGAACTCGGTGGGCTTCATTTTAAATAATATGGTAATTTAAACTGTTTCTGGCTTTCTATTCCTGACCCCAAAATAATGAAACACTTATTTCTCAGAAACTAATCGCTAGAAGTAAAAAAGAATACACTATTATACAGAGAATTGAAAGACCTATCGATGTACCACTCGATCCCTCCTTCTATTTGAATTTATAGGGGATGGCTGTGTGGGGTAAGAGTATTTGACATAATTCACCAGTTTTTCAGAAAATGATTTTCTCCAAAGCTATTCAGGGTGGTATATTTTGATTGGTACACCCCTGGAGACGATAAATAATGTTAGTAAGGTGTAATGAATTTTTCAGTTATGCAAGGAAACATTATTTTTTGTTGCCATTAAGAAAACAGAAACAAAAAAATATAATAATCTTTACTGACTCGAACTTGAAAAGATTAACGGAAAGTTCAATAACAGCAGCGCAGATTTAAAATATATTACTGTTAAATGTTATTTAATATTGTTAATGGGAACGATAAGCGACATAACAGACGTGGATTCCATACTTTCCTTAATTTCTTTCTTACTTATATACTCATATTTTCTTTTTTGTTTCTAGATCCGTGTGTCGGAACTGTCCCTGGCCGGATAACAGCATGTCCAGTAACGAAGGGGGCCTCGGTCCCATCTCACCGCCTGCCTTACCCTCCCCAGGAGGAAAACTACCTTCTCTGGATCCTACAGATAGGTTTCTAGGAAAAGGTTCACCATTCGCCCCATCAACAGGCGATCCCCAACGACATTCTCAAAGCGATGACGACTCTGGATGTGCCCTGGAAGAGTACACTTGGGTGCCCCCGGGACTCAGACCCGATCAGGTAAGAGTTGATAGAATTTGAAGACATGCATTTTAAATATTAAATATTAAAAAGGGGTAACTTATGAAGGGTCTAACAATATTCCAACAGAAATTTACAAAGCAGCATTTTTATTAACTCAATTATAATAATGGGAAGCATGTTTTTAAAAAATCTAACTTACGTCGTTTTATAAGGACAGAGGAATGATTTTGAAAAGTATTTTTATATTATGATCTTAATGTATAAAATAAATATTTTGTAGATAAAAGTGTACTAAACAATTGATTTGGTTAAAGGAACAAAATTAACAATTATACCCAGATGGTAAATATTAACCTATATTTTAAATTGGCACATATATGCACAAACTATTATTAAAGATTCTTCAATATGATCCGTTTTTTACCAAAACAAGTTGAAATATTAGCCGAGAGGTGCCCGGGACTTAACTGTTGTAAGCAAGTATAAAGATAATTTAAATCATATCATTTGGTGTACTTATTTCGTTTTCAAGCGTTTCCATGAATATAAACAACTGAAAGAGTAATGTGTTAACTTGGGGGTAACGCTTCCAGGACAAAAGAAATCGCAAATAAACCAGAGTACAGGGTGGGGCAACAATGTGTTGGACCTCGATATCTCGAGCTAGAAATTTTTTTAAAAATTGCAAGTAAACTAGATAAAAAAGTCTATAACTGGAAATATTTAATGCAGGGAACTTTTAACTATAGTCTCCAAAAGAAACATAACATTTATCGAGATTTTCGATTTTTTACTTTTAGCTAATTTTACTAGCTTTGGCAGTTCAATGCCCCCCTCCCCCCCCCAAAAAAATTGTAGACTTCTATGGGTTTGTAGTTCATAGAGGAAACAATTTTTTAGTAGTGCGTATTGAGTGTGAATGAATACGTTCACGCTAAACACAGCACAGCTATTATTTTATGGACGGTATTTGCTTTTCGGAGTACCATGACGACACAACATAAAAAATTTAACAACAAAAATGAGAATGCGGCAAATTTATCTTCACCGTTCGCCTTCATAAATTGAAACTCGCTAAAGGTTGATTAAGTAGGACAATAATGAATAATGGATTAGGCTTATAATTGAAACAGATCTTAATTGACGAGAAAATAAATGTAGACCCATATATTTTATTCAAGGTTAATATTTTTGTCGACACTATAAGTTAGATGTTTAAATTTCGTCTGATCGTTTATTGTAGCCGTGGGCTGTACATAAATACATAGTGAACTTATTTTTTATAATGATTTATGTAATTAATATTCACTTTAATCATTGAGACGAGACGACCATTTCCATAATTATTAACGAGCAGCTTACACAAGGAGTTATACAAACGACCCTTTGACTAGACTAATTCTGAAATGGCCCAGTGTACGTAATAGAAAATGCTGAAATTTTAAAATAAGGTCAATAACTTTATCTTCAACCCTAATGAGGTTGAAAGAGAGGGTTTGTAAGGAAATTGCGGCTTAGGGCTCAATATTTCCTCTTCTTATTATTATTTTCAATAAGAACTAATCAGAACTTATATGTATACCCACAGAAAACCTTTCTCGAATAGTCCGGTTCCTACTAGAATAGAATTCTGGACTTCCTCCTCTTCAGCGCCATCTGAGATGGTTGCTAAACTCCCACAGGCTTCTGTAGACTACAGTGGAGCGCCATTTTTTAGATTATAATGGAATTCATGATATGTTCTCTACTACGCTACTGGATGACGTGACAGTGATATCCAGCGATAGTTTTCAACATTTTCCTTATGGCTCTTTTCAGATATGAGAACTGTTTTATAATGAGCATTTTTAACTATATTTCGTTTGTAAATAGACTATAGGAAATTTTTGATTTGGCATTGCAAGAAATCTATTGATAATTTCTTGAGCATTAGTACGGTTCAAAACCAAATTTGGTTAATTTGGGTTAATTACATTTGTTTTCTTTTTAACAGATTGTGTTGAAAAAATATGCTCACTATAGCTTCCATCCAGTAAACGCTGTTATATAATATTTACGTAATTATTATATTATTTCCCATGTAACATTTTACATAACATGTGACTTAAATTCATGTATGAATGTAACATAAAATGTCCGCAACATGTGTACATAATTTTTATGTAAATGATATATTACTTTATTATGTAAAATTTATAGAACACTTTTACATAAAAGATACATTACATTATTATGTAAACTTTATATAACACTTTTGTATTAAAAATACTTCATGCTTTAATCGTTAATTACAAAAAATATCACTTAAGGATATTATTTAATCTCTCGGTTTTTATTCATTTTACGTCTCTATTAATTAGGAATGGTTCGATATACATATTAATAACACTGTAAGATAATTTTAAGCACTTGAGTATCCACTTTAAGCATAATATTCTCTTTTAGCCTTAACCGTACAATTTGTGCATTAATAAATTCAAGTGCAATAGCTTTCTATATATAACACTTATGGTGCGAAAAGTGAATATTATTCAATTAAGCAACGGATTTTATGTGTGATATGGGTGATAAAAATTATTTAAAAATATTCTTTCATGAAAGGGAGTTGGATGATTTAAAATTAAATTTAGGAAAAATTCAGTTATAAATTCATAAAATTCAGACGAATATATAAATAGGCAGATTCTTAAATTATATTTAATCTCTTGATGATGCCAACATGGTGAGTGAAACGTACCTCGAGATAATAAGTATACTTCTGTCAAAATTACCGAAAAGATAAAATAAGCAAAAATTATACAGAATAAATAGTAAATAGTTTACAATACTGCATAAGTACAATTATTATAACATCCAAACATACTGAACGTCAAGAAAATTGTTGTTTTTTTTTTTTCATTACATTTTGTTGAATGGTTCTTGATAGGTACTTATAATGTTCTTCCAATATTATAGCATTGATATGTAATTATTAAAAATATCACTGGTTTTCTACAGCGTTATGTAAAAATATTACATTTAAATTAAGTGTTTCATTTTATATATCATGCTGTTTAAAATAATCATATTTGTTTTTTTTGTGATGTTCTTCGTTAAATTTAAAAAAGCTGGAAGTATCTGGTAAACACACTTTATTAATATTTTATAAACTTTTATGAACTCCTACGTATGTTGACTTAAGTAGCGAAATATATTGTATTGATTGACACTGTATATCCTCTAACGTATCAACTTACATATTTTGAATGTATCCACAGAGTTTTCAAACAAAATTTGCGTAAATTTTACCATTTGTTCCATCAAAACAAGTAAAACACAACCTATAAATTTACATCACAACTCTACAATTCACTGGAATCGTTACAACAGAAAAGTACCATCAAATTTTATTTGTACATTTCGCCCTTCTTTACGAGCGCCCAGAGTGCCCTAATTTCCAGCGGTCGGACTGTGTTCGCTGCAACGCCCTTTACACCTGTTGTCTCCAGCAGACCTTCTAATTCGCACCTCGAAATCATTTCCCCTACGTCCGCAGAAAGTATTCGACCGACTCGCCTACCTGTTGCTCCACGGTCTAGTGGGCTGTGAAAACGAAACCAAAAGTTGGCAGGTGGCCATGGGGCCTTGTGCCGGTCCCACACTACGCATCTAATTCCGCATTGTCTAAGATGCAGATGTGCTTTTGTTTTGGTAATGAATAATCCTTTCAGGAAGGATTTAAATAGACTTCGTCACCTACGCTAACTTTGTTTCGTTAAGCATTAAATACGACGATGAGCTTAGTAATGCCACAGACACGTAAGCGATGAGAAAGGATTATTAAAAGGCATATTATAATCCAAATGATTAACATAAAGACAGCAGAAGATAGGAAGTGTGGACTACGTACAAACTTGCTTTTTTTCATAGGAATTCTCCCAATCCCAATGTGCAGTTAAAACCATTTTATTATTTTTATTAAAGAATCATAAAGACTGCAACAAACAGACAGAGCTGCCCACATGTGGTAGGGAAAGCAGGTGATGTGTTATACGATAAACAAGCATAGCCGGTTCACCAGTGTTGCCAAGTGCTGAAAAACTATTATAGTACAGTAGCCAACAAAAATATAGTACTTTTGAAAAAAATATAGTACAATTAGAAAAAAAAACAAATATGTGTAAAATTAATAAGCTGGGGTTGGGGTTGGTAGGTAAAATAGGAAAATTTTTCATATAGTACAATTCAATAAAACAAAAAGTAACTGTATACATTTTTTATTTTAGTTAGGTAAGTATATACAAATATTCTCTATTAATCATAGCACAAAAATCAACACTATAATACATATACCTAGTTATTATTCAAAGTTCAGATGCAGTTCACCCGCAGTAAAGGTTTAATCAAAATAGTTTCGCCATTGTCAACTGTCTAACATATGGGAGCCATCGCCATAGCAGAAAGCTGTCTCTGGCCATAGATAAAGAATTCTGTGGAATGTGGAATTATATTATAGGAGCTATATAGGAGCAGGATGCAGGTCAAGAGCTTGAGGTATCTCCATCTATCGTTAGTTCTGGAGAATCTACCGCCTAGCCTTGACTGCCGATAGATGTAGCAAAATGGCGATTGCTTTTCACTGATGTTTTCAGTGTAGTAATTTAAAAAGCAAAACTGCAAAATTTTAGTACAATATGCGTACTATATCTAGTTGCTAAGTACATAGTACACAAAGTTATAATTATAGGACAAATACTATAATTATAGTACGCTTGGCAACACTGCTGTTCACCGAGCTCTGAGACAATACATGCGCTGTTCACGTGCGTTTAGTTCACCAGAGCTTTCATGCGTAAAATTATTACCAATACTCAGTAACTGAAATTAATAAGTTTAAAAGTCAAAACACAATAACAATACAAATGTAACACTACGTAATTATCACGTCCTTATCAATACACAATAACTGAAATTAAATAATGCACAAGTCGAAGAACAAATGTAAATACACTATTACGCGAATTACATACAACTGAAGTTGAGAAAACCGTTGACAATCTCCTGAAATATGCAACCAATGGGGATGGAACACGTCGCGGTCACGAGGTAATCACGCATATTTGTTTGTCTCAGCTTTAGTTGCTTCGCTCTCGCTTGCCCCTATCACTATACCTAAACGAACATTTTCCGAATCTGTATACACTGAAACTCATCCACCTCAGACTCCTCAAAATGACAATTTAATTGAAGAGCAGCCGAAAGAATTTTAAAAGGAGGTCCTCCAAAATGCTTAAGCGTGTTTGTAAATAAACCTCATACCAAATTAAAGTGAGTACATTAAAAGTTCTCTTGGACACAACTCTATGGGATGCCAGGAACATTCATCAGCATTGACCCCTGAATTACAGCAGAAAATGAGAGAGTTGGGGGGCGTTGAGTGCCCCAAAAGGTAGCTATCATAAAGAAATTTATAAAATTAATATTTCGCCTCGGAAATGGGCTCTGGGAGGTTTTTTGGGTCGTTGATCACAAATCCGAGGTCGAAATTGAGGAATTCCATATTTCAGTATGCAATTCGTACCATTTTTTTAATGAAAATTGCACTTTTTCAGGAAATTTAAATATAAATATTTTGCTGCGGAAGTGTGCTCTAGGGGGTTTTTCTTGTCGCTGATCATGATTCCAAAATTCCAGACTGGAATACATCAGATGTTTTTGGAGCAAAATTTTTTTTTTAAATGACAAGTTTTTTTTCCTCCAAAAAATTTTATAGACATAATAGTTTTTTGAAAAAAAAATACACAAAATACGAAATCAACGAAGAAGAATACGATAAATATAGCCACGTTGCCTCCCGCCGTGGATGATTTCAGAGAACATCTTTAATGGATGTACTACCAAATGCAATGTTGGATCGGCTTCTTAACAGATTCTCATCATAACAGAATCACAACATTGAATCCAACTGATTGGGGTTGGAAATTGATCGACGACATCTTGCATCCCGTAAGGATGGCCGAACCGCCCGCACCAAAAAAGAGTATGAATGCTATAATGTGTGGCTGCGTAACTGGATGCGGAGCAGCTTGTGGTTGTCATAAGAATGGCGTATATTGCTCTCAAATTTGTAAATTTGGTCACGGAAACAACTGCAATAATTGTGAGGTACCTGGAGCACCAGACGTAATGGATGAACAGGAAGATAAAAGTGACACTGAAGAAGAACCAACAAATCCTGAATTACCAGTTCTCGAATATGATTCAGATTATAATTGATGTAGACGGTGTGAATTATATTAAAAAATGATGATAAATTAATAACTATTTCATCACACAGTATGCCTTTTCTACCAAAGCAATAATTACTGTATTTTTGTAAAAATTGTTATATTTTAATCACTTACCTCGCTTGAAAGAAAAAAAATTGCATGCATTCCTGTAGTGTTTATAAAACTGCCATGTATATTAATTTGAAATGCTCGTAATCGTATCCCTTCGGACCTGTTTTCTCATAATGCGCAAAAATATTGTTACCACGAGATAGGGCCCTTCCCAGCAACTCCACCGTAAATGGATATTTATCTGTGGAACGGTTAATAAAAAAAAAATATATAATAAAAAATAAAAGCTGCCAGATTCAGAAACAGAAAACTTAGAAGAAAAAAATAAGGAGCTGACGAAAGATGGAAACTTAAAAGAAGCATGGAAACTGAAAAGAAGCATCTCGCAAACACCTGCACACCCCAGTGGATGAGGACAGATGGAAACCTAATAGAAGCATGGAAACGTAAAAGAAGCATCTCACAAACACCTACACTTCCCATCCTGTATTCCCACCCCATGCTTCATGCGGGTCTCGCTTCTGACAACAAGTATGTCCAATGTCCAATCCGACGTATGCAGCCGATCCGGCGGTATATAAAACATCCGAGATTTGGTCTCGGCACGCGGTTTGGCCGTCCGTTGGGCGTATTCGACCTCCATGGATGCCCGGAATCAGCAGCAATGCCCACCTTACACTGGCAAATCAACCAATCAATCAATCAAAGTGAAATTGACTTTAAATATTATTTTGAAATACCTACTCGTAATATTCATATATAATTTTCTTCTTCAAAGTGTAATTCGGCACGAAAAATGGCATGTATTCCAATCTGGAATGTAGAATCCTGAAATTTGGACCTCAAAATCGTGGTCAGTGACTAAAGAAACCCCTTAGAACACATTTTGGTGGAAAACGGTAATATTTAATTTTTTTCTGAAAAATGGCATTTTCCATGGCACGTATTTCACTCGGGAATATGGAATTGCTCAATTTGGACATCGTGATCAGAGAGAAAAAAATCCGTAACTTCCGCAGAAAAATATTCATGTTTAAATTTCCACCCGAAAAAGTGGAATTTTCATCAAATAATGACACGAATTCCATACTGGAATATGGAATTCCTCAATTTGGACCTCGGATGCGTAATCAGCGACCCAAGAAACCCCCAGAGCCCATTTCCGAGACGATTTTTTTAGGATAGCTCTTTGTTGGAGCACTCAAACCTCCCTAACTTTCTTATTTTAGGAGGTAATGCAGGGGTCAATGCTGACTGATGTTCCTGGGGGCCTAGAGAACACGTGAAAAGGGGAATTTTTCAAATTGGTACTGTTCCACCACTTTTACACATTTTACAATTTTTTCCGACTTATTTACTGGATTATAAGCGTCAAGGTGCCAAAAAGTGGTATTGTAACCTCTGATATCTGGAATACTGTTCATATTTGATCTCGGTGACTATAAAACTTTTTATCCAGAGATAGAAGGGGAACAACGTATATCAATTCCAACCAATTTCACCGGGGGACACTTCCCATAAGAAATCAGAGGAGTCCTGTAAGGGATTATTAAATTGTACATATGTTTTGACAAATCTCATACGTTGTGAATACTTATTTCGTCGGCTTAGGATTAGTTAGTTAGTGTATCTAAGTAGTTAAATATTTATTTTTGCTTTTTGTGTAGGGATATCTTTAGACACGTAGCAAAAGTTAAGCATCAGCAGAAGGGGATTCTTCATACTCTTCGTCAGATGTCTCAATAACGATATATTCTCGACCTAAAAATTCCGCTGGTTTCGTTATTGTTTCAAGTGTTCTGTTAAAATAGTAAGCAGCAATCGTCAATGTAATAGACGTTTTGTTCTTTCTCTTTATTTGACAAAATTCGAATCCTTTTATTTGTTAAGTATTGACTATTATATTTTTACAATTAAATTCGTAGTCGTATCCACCAACTTTGGACATCTTGGTTGCTTTAGGGTCGACATACTTGTGCTATTGCAACTCGGTCTATGCAACTATGCTTGATGTATGTTTGATGTAAGAAATCCGAGCCAGCAGATGTATTCTAGCATTTTCCCATTAATTTCCTTATACAAACCCTTTATTAACTGACCTGTTGTAATGGCGGAATTGCAACAACAATTTATATCGGCCAAACTCGCACTATGTACAGCTCGTGGTAATATGCTTCTTCGTGACGGGTACCTCTTTGTAGATTATGATTCTAAGCCGGAAGCCAGGCGAACTGCATAAAGTCGCATTCAGAAGCTACTGCGGAGAATCGTGCGTCCATTTAATGTAAATTTTATATTATAACAATTATTGAGGATAATAAGAGGACTGTGATGTAAATTGGAATCGTGAGAGGCCGGAGCAAAAGCGCAAAGCCAGCTCAGTGTGGTCCGTCGCTATCTGCAGGAAGAACATAACTGTGTCCACTGGTGTATGCTCTTATTCAAATCATGACCTTGCCAGATCAAACATCAAACAAATTAGCATACAGTTTGTATCGCGGTTGTTAACAGTTACCTATGCTGCCTATATTGTACTCCAATTTGCTACTTATCTATTGGTATGTATACTTGGGACTTGGATAGCTTCGTAAATATAGGATAACGAGTACGGTTCTTGTTTACAAATAAGCATGCCATTATTAGTATACGAGAATCCTATAAAGATTTAATAGTCTCTTGCAGTTTTAAAGCAGTAAACAAATTGTTACAGATTGCAATTTCTTTCGAATTATTATCCGGTCTGGATTTCCATTCACAACTAAATCTTCCTAATACAACTAGCTAGAAATGGAAACTGGAATGCAAACATGAAAAAAACTAAAAATCATTTAATAATATTTGCTAATACTCCACTGCTATCTGACCGACTGTATCAAAATACAACCCAATAGAACAATTTACCTTAGAGGTAGATGGAACCTTCAGTGGACTGGAATCTCTTAAGTAGGTTTTACAAGCATCAAAACAGTAGTTGTTTTTTCTTCATGAAGTGTAAATCTGTTCGTCTGATCAACTAAAAAGTTTGTGTCATCGGCGAAGCACGTAATATGTATTTGCTTTGTACATATAAGGTGAAATCGTTTGCAAAGATAAGATAAATAAGTGGCCCTAATATGGACACTTGTGGTACACCTGCATTTTTGGAATTTTATTGCTCCTTGTTCCATTCACATAGGCTACTTGCGAACGGTTACCTTAGAGCTGGCAGATTATTATAGTTGGGTATAGAATTGTTTGAACTTTCAAATAGTATATAGATTTCTGATTTTGAATGACGTAGCTTAATCACTGAAAAGCTACCCCTTTAATGGGGTCTGTCAGGGGTGTAAAGGATGACACACCGAGCTTTTCTCTAACTAATCCCTCACTATCTTCCTATGTAAGCATGATTATGATTTGTTTTCGCGTTTTCGAGGTGAAAAAAAATTGCAACCGTTAGTCGTGCATTTTCAGCCGTTGCATTGAAAATAAATGCTGGCACAAGATTCTTGTACTATACCATATTATCGATTTGATGATGTTTCATCCTGACATCAATCAAGTAGTATTTTAAGGATTTTCCGGATTTGGAATTTTTGTCATCAACTTTAGGTGCAAAGAATGTCTGTAGTGAAAGCTAGGTTTCTAAGTAATCGGAAAATATTAATAAAAGTGCCCGGACATTTCTTGCTAATAGACAGAAAACATCTTGGATTATATATTACAGATTCTACAAGTAAATTTTACAACATCTGTTATTACATAATTTTTAACCGTAAACTTCTACAAGTAAATAATGAAGAGAAAAAGATTCACTGTTACCAATAAATAACGAACAATCTCGTACGTCAAGTTCTTCAAACACTAATATATTTATTTAGTTCTGTTTAGAGCCTTCTTTGTGTGAGAGATAAATGCAACTTTTTCATCGTGTCGCGTAAAGACAAGCTCAAGTTACGGAGCAGAAGAAAAGAAAGGCTTTAAAACCCGATACTCCACTAAAGGCGCGTGATAGACGATATGACGTTTAGCGGAACAGTCGCTCGGGATGAGTTTGTATCAGTTTAGTTATTGGATACATATATAAAATAAACGTCGGCTTTCATAAACTCGATAAATAGAATAAAACCACCAACTAGCTCACTTCTCATATTATATGGGGTTATCGTAGACCACACAGTTTATAAAAGAGCGACTTACTGTGATTCACATCCTGTGGAATGAACCTTTTTTGAAATACGATAGCAGTTGTCGGATTACACGCAAAGAAAAGTACCGTTTCATCTTCTGTATTACTGCTATTATCACTCACGAAAGCATTATGGGATGTATACATATTATGCATAAGTCAGAAACGTTTGTTATATTCATCAATAGTCATTTGCATCACCTCATATTTAGTTTGATCCTTAGGATTATACCGGGCGGTGCAATAATGCGTCGGACCTCGATATCTCGAGTTCTACGATAGCTAGAAATTTTCGGTAAAATTGCAAGTAAACTAGATAAAAAAGTCTATAACTGGAAATTATTTTCGAACATACAGGGTGAGCCAAGACAAAATTACAGGAGCAAGTGCCTTTTTTTAAATGGAATGCTATGTATATAAGCACATTTTTTGATGCCTCTTTCTAGGCTCTGTTCATTCCTATATTAGCATTGAATATCTCCCAACCACTTGGATTTAATGATTTTTTTTGTTGAAATAAATCAGATGGATATTTAAAAAATCACCACAGTCACAATTATGGGTGTTAAGAAAAACTTGTGTAAACACCAGTTACGAGAGATCTAATTAATGTTCTTGAATCATTTTCATTTCGTAAAACTGTACAGGGTGGCCAAAAATTATTTATCAATTAAGAACTTTTTAACTTGAATTTTCGCATTTTTTTCAAATGGAACACCCTGTATTTTTTTCAACGATGTGATGTAGGAATAAAAACGAACATTTTTTGTAAGTACTTCCTTATGGCTAATTGCAACCAATTTCGTTTTATTGAGCAATAATTACAAAATTCAAAAATAAACATAAAACAGAGGTTTCTTCAAATAACTCAGTAGAAAAAATTATAATAAATGTTCCACATGTTGCCAATTTTGATTGACACACTGTTCCTAAAACTGCCGGTGTGATAGATCTAAGGGCAGTTATTATTCTTTCCTTCATATTTTATAGATTTTTGGTGTGTTTCTATAAACAATTTCCTTCACGTATACCCATAATAAGAAATCCATTTTTGTAAGATCTGGGGATCTAGCTGGCCAGTTAGTGGATCCATTTCTTCCAATCCATTGATGAGGGTAGGTATTATTTAAGTGGTCTCTAACTGCATTTAAATAATGTGGTGGAGCACCATCTTGCTGAAACCATATCCTATTTCGAATTCCTTCAGGGAGATTTACCAATAATTGTGGGAGATAGCTTTCCAAAAAATGAAGGTAAATAGCTCCAGTCAATGTACCATCAAAGCAATGTGGCCCTATTACATGTTCTCCAATAGTTCCCCCCAAACGTTTATAGACAGTCTGTGTTTGCATAAGAAAATGAGAATTTTCGGAAGCATAATAATGGAAATTAACAAATGCCTATTAACAAATCCATTTTTATGAAAAGTTGTCTCATCAGTGAATAAAACATTATTTAAAAAGTTGACATCATCTTGCATTTTAGCTCTGGCCCAATTACAAAATTGTAGGCGCTTTTGAAAATCGCCATCAGATAATTCCTGGTGCATTTGATTATGATATGCATGCAACTTATTTGTTTTTAGGATTCGACCCACAGACCGTCTACTTATTCCTACTAATGAGCTCACTTCTATTTGACTAACATGGGGATTCTCAACCGTTGCCAGCGCCACATAAAACTCATTTTCTTCGTTCACAACACGTTTTATTCTTTCAATTTTTTTATACTCGACATTTCCAGTTTCAAGAATTCTATCGAGAATGTTTTGGAAGCAATAAACATCAGGAATCCTTCTTTCAGAATAACGTTGGTGATAAATTCTATTGGCAAGTAAGCAATTTCTGTCTGACTCGCCCAAAACAAAAGTCATGTCTACAAGTTCCGCTTTATTAAAATTCATATTGTAAAATTTCAAATATTTTAAATTCATTACAAATTGTAACTAACGATCGATGATAAATGTGATAAATACTCCGTTGTACACGATAATTTGTACCAAACTGAGGTTTTATTGCTTGTCGAATAACGAAAACGACAAAAAAATGTACAAACAAACATTACAATAAAGGACCTGTTAAATACCATTTACTCATTTCAATGGATTGGAATAAATAGTCCCACTAAATGGCCTCATTTCAAAATTATGTCAACACGTCGAACACCTATTAGACATGTTTCTAATGAATTATTTGAGGGAACCTCTTTCTTTAAGTTTATACTTCAATTTGACACTTATTTAGTTATAAAACGAAAATGGTTGCAATTAGCCATAGGAAAGTACTTACTAAAAATGTTCGTTTTTCATTTCTACTTCACATCGTTGAAAAAATACAGGGTATTCTATTTGAAAAATTGAGAAAATTCAATTTAAAAAGTTCTTAATTGAAAAATAATTTTTGGCCATCCTGTACAGTTTTAGGGAATGAAAATGAAAAAACATTAATTAGATGTCTCTTAACTGGTATTCACATAAGTTTTTCTTAAAACCCACAATTGTGACTGTGATGATTTTAACATTGGAAATGTTTATGTTCGTATATGGGGGTCGAGTTACCAGTTTTCGTTCAAGGTCAAGAGACAGCAGTGTCGCGGTCGAGTGAGACTGTCGTATATGCAGCGGCTGATATATGCAAATGTAATATGGGTTGCATATACCACAGGGGCTCAAGTTACCAGTTTTCATTTAAGGTCGAAATGTTGCAATCGAAAGTGGATCGTAGTTGTTTCCGGACGAGGCGAAACCGAGCATCAATCATCTAGGTTTATACAGGAGTAAGACCTAGACAGTTGAGGTAGTAAATATATTGAGCATTCACTGAATCTGAGCGTCGTCCAACCGACGATATTACCCCTGTACACATTCAGCTGACTGCAATTTTTGTTAATTTTATTATTAAAACTACCATATAGTTCCAATTTCGACCGGTATTATATCAATTTTATGCTAATTTTGTCGCTACAACATGCTTCTTATACTTCCCTGATAAACAAAACCCCCATTAATGACAAAATTGCTAAAACGAGAGATAAGGGAGGTTAACCACCAAGTTACCTCCCAGCTAAGTCTGGTGGATACAACATATAATAATTTTTGTGTGCCATTAGTGCAATTTTGTTGCATATTTTAATCTAACTAATTCCAATTGTTCTAATATGATATTTTCTTACAGTAAATGCTTGAATTGTGTTCTCATCTACCATTAAGGTCTTAAAAATGTCATATTTGCTAAGCAAAATCACAGTAATAGGAGCAGCAATAGGATTTGTCGAGGTAAAAGCACAGTTACACTGCTTTAACAGTTTATTGAATTCACAATACCTATAGGTAGGTAGGAAAATCAAAACTCGCTTTTTTACAACAAATTGAACATTCAGAATTAATTGCACCAAAATCACAGCATAAACTGCTACTGCGCACTGCTGAGAATTTCATATTATACCGCATTCTGACGTCATACTAAAGAGAAACCCCGCATCTAAGAATAAACTGAATGAAAACACGGCCAATTTTACACGATATGTTTCTTTTGCGCGGTGTTTTAGTTTAGTAATGACAGTTTACTGTGTTTCTCTTTAGTATTATGAAGTATTTTAGAAAATACGGGGTATTATTATATACAGTTAAACATATTTAGATTTATTTTACTGGATTTCTACTTAGTAATTAAGTATATCTTGATACCAGCTATGCCAGCAAAGAAAGAAGACCAAGACAGAAAAGCGCCAGAAGGAACGATCCCAGCTAGCAGGGTCCAATGGCCAGGACCACCTACACCGTCTGCATTTGCGGGTGGGGTAGGCGAAAAAGCGAGCCTACCCCTTACGAAGCCGGTCCAGGTCTACAGCAATGATTGGGGCGAACAGCTCAAGCTCGACCCCTAATCATCCGAGACCGTCATCTTTAGTCAAGAATATTGGCGATACCAGCTATAAGAAACTGATTCTAACTCATTTTCAACAAAAAATTATTTTACGGGGGTTTTACTTCGTAGGGTATAGATTGCTGCTTCCATAATATTTAATTTGCAGTTGTAAGATTTATATAATAATTTAACAGTGAGTTCTTGTCTCTAACATACATTTTTAAATTAGTGGAGTAAAAAAAGGACAGTGGTATGCATAGTTTTGTAACAACAAAATTATGATTTCATACCTTCAGGGGTATCACCAGGGGTATCAAATGTTCAAAATTTCTCCCTTCTTCATGAATACACATATTGTACCGTTTCAGTAACTCTTCATTGCAAACTTTTTGTAACGTATGTCTATTTATAGCAGCAACACTTGCATATCTTTTATTATACAAATCGGCCATATCCTCAATGGGTTCAATGTACACTACGCTTTTTAAATACCCCCAAAGGTAAAAATCTAATGGAGTCAAGTCAGGTGATCGTGCTGGCCATCTGTTGTTTCTTTGTTGTCTTACTTACTTTAAGTTTTGGGAGCTGTTTTATTAGAAGCGTTATTAGAAAAAAAAATGTAATATGTAGGAACATATGGATATTGGTTCATCATGTTAGTTCCGGTTTGGCCGGAAGTGGTAAACATAATTTTATGATAGTGTATTATATCACTTTCCTTATCTTGAAAAAAAGTGTTTGGTAACCAATATTCTATAATAAATAATAAATAAATTATAGGAATTTATCAAAATTCACGTGTACTGGCATTAATGAAAGAAACTCATGTAACTCCAAAACGGCTTGTTTTTTGTAAATTCTCTATACCATCAAAATTATTCACAAATTATTGTTTAATCACATGACTTATGTTTCAAGGTTCCAGCCATCAAAAAATAGTTTTGCATCGCAGCGCCATCTCTCTGTGCTGTTGAGGAAAAATGCTAATCACCGTTATTTAAACCTTTCTTTGGTATCAATCATCTGCCATTTACAAAAATAAAATATCTTTATTAATTTTAGAGATAATGGCCTGGGGACTTTTAACTGAAACACCCTGTATACTCCTGGTGTTACCCCAGAAGATATGAAATCATAATTTTGCTGTTACAAAACCATGCATATCTCATCGTTTTTTGGGTCCTTTTGTACTGCACTAAGTGTATGAATTCTATTTGTACAGACCTTGAAATATTGTAACATTGTCACGCCATCTCCCCGACTATTTTATTAAGGAATGTCTTGAGAACAAAATGGATTTGGTGAAATGTCAAAAAAAGTCAATTTTAGTTCGCTTGCTGGACTGAATTTCCGATTTCGCCGGTACGATTTACGATGCCGATAAAATGTCGGAGACTGGGCTACCCCTCCGACTTTTTTTAAATTTTATTATTAATTTTTGGGTTTTTTAATTTAAATATATTACATACACACATTGTTTGTTGGCACGCCTTTTCTACGGTCTCTATCATGGAAAAGAAAGAGAACAAGGTGGTCATGCGCAAGAGAGTAGAAAAAGATAAGATCCTGAAAAATATAACGGCCGGTCGGTCACTTTTAGTGCACTAACAAATTCTAATTGATCTTTTAATAATTGTTGAAAATTGTTAAATCAAAGTGCAGTGAAAGCAACGCATTATTGTCCTTAACCACCGTGGATGCCAGGGAGAGCTCTCCAACGAAGCCATAGCAACGGCCGAAGGTAAGCCTGCACTCCATGTGTGTTATCTTTTTTTGAACAGCTATTGAAATTTTTTACATACGGTCCTTCTAAGTTTCCACGGTTGAAACAGCCAATGTTCCCTTTTTCACAGAGACATCGTACTATCTTCCAATCGATGTATTTATTTAGTAATGAACGATTGAATATTGGAAGTTTTAGCATCTGCGATGAAATTTAAATCGATATTCCGGCCTAGTCCACCGCGGATGCGACGTCTGAAGCTTGTTTCGCTTATTGTTTCTATCAAATCTATTACTAAAAATTAGAATCAAGCGGTATAAGAATACTTCCAAAAAAGCAACGTTGTCTCCCCAACTATAAATGGTGTAACAGAGGAAAAACAACAGAGGATACGAGACTGACCTACTCAAGCATTCACTCACAAAATTCATAATAAAATTTTCGCTACTTCGAAAAAACCGAGGTTTAACCATTTGATAATTTTCTATCATACAAAAATTATCAATGGCCTACAGCTTGCCAGCACAATATGTCTTAATTTAAGTAATTTTCTCGAATGCTGTTTCCTTATTTTTTTTTCTTGTTATACTTGAATGGCCTAAAGCCAGAATAGTTATTCGCCGTGGATAATACCAGACAGCTGCTTGATACATGCTAAATACTGTTTTTCTTAACTTAAAATTCAGCGATTTAATTATCGATACGGAGTTAATTTTATATCAAAATTATAAAATTTCCAGCTCGTAATTGTATATTATTTTCGTGTTTTTAACTGTGTATTAAGCCTCGCAGTATTAAAGAGAAATACAAAATTATTGGTAAATATACCTTGCCTCTGAAATAACAGCCAAGAGGCGAGATTTATTAACACTTATTATTCAGTGGTGGTAAAGGAGGAGAACTTTAATATTTACATAAAAATACTCTTATGAAAAAAAGTCAAAGTTGTCGAGTGAATCTGCAGAAATACTGATTTTTGTTAAACATTGTTTATGTTTCTGATTACATCTCCTTAGAACGAAGCTTAGGTTCAAGATAAAGTTATTCCATAACAAAAAAAAAACTGCCTAAGGAATCACTACTTCCACATCCACATATCATATCCAAGTCTCTATAATCAAAAACATCTTGTTGCTGTGTTTTCACTCTAGCATGTCGAAAGAATTGCTCATAGAATTATAATAATATAATGTTTGAAATCGTCTGCCCTGACGAGGTAATGTGGGTGTGTGGGTGGCTGAGGCCCAAACATTTTTTGAGAACTATTCTCATACATATATGAAAATACAATTACGGGACATCTTTAGTTAAATTAAACACAGCTTCTTCTACTGCACATAATTACAATATATTTCAAGAGCAGCAATAAACTTAACCTAATTAAAATGCATATTGAATAGAATGATTTATTGGTATTAAATGCACAAAATGCTTAGACATGTCAAAATACAAACGATAAAATAATTTATAGAAAGAAAAAAATTACTGAATATCTATAGTGCCCTAGGTTAAAATATGTTTAAATAGATTATACGTTTAAATAGATTTTAAAAAATTGTCCTGTCTATCTCTTTGTTCAAGGAAATCTCTGTACTTTTGGAAATTAAATCTTCGGAATGTTGACCACAATTGATAATTCTAGATATCTTCTTTAAAGCGGAAATTTGCTCCTATCATCAGACTTTTAAGTTTACTGCTTTCTGGACTGATATCTCTTACAATAAAATCTTCATTCTCATCTAGCTTTTTCGTAATATGTTCTGTTGTTACGGTTTGTTTAACTCTGTATAATATGTACATCCATACTCTGGGTTCTTCTGCTGTGAATACATCGTCCACTGCTGTCCTATATTTCATGTTTGTCTGGCTTTTTTATATCTTTTTTTTTTCTCTGGACTAGCTCAAAATCTTGTTCTTGGGGCAAGTGATAAATTTAGATTTGATTCCTTGGTCATAATTTTACTTTGATTAGTAGTTTCGGTATTAGTTTTTATTGGTGTTGCTTTGCTTCATTCGTTGGTTGCTTTGAGCTTCTGTTAATTTATTACGATTCTGTTATTTTGGTAGACCTTGTATTCGTTTTAGTGTCTAGATTATCAGTATCCTTGGTATTTTTTTCTGGTCCCTGTTTGTTTACAGAAATATAAGTTCTATTTGTGTTTTTTATACCTGTATTTTTATATTTATCTGTTTCTCTTCTATACTTTTCAATTTATTCTTCCAGCAAATTATTTTTCTTTAGTAAAAAATTATTCTTTTCTTCTAACAGGACTTGATTTTCCAGTAATGGTTTATATCTATCTTCAGGTACACTCAGGAGTTTCTTTAGCATTTCATTTTGTACCTTTACATGTTTTATTTCTAACTCTGTGTTGAATTCGTTTGAGGTTACATTGCAACATGTTATTCTTCCATCTAATTATTTGGTCGCTATTTTAAGGTGTGACAAGACCTATGGTAGATATTTCCACAGTCGTACCGTTGTATGTACCGATTAATGTTATCAAATTTCAGTCTTATTTATTTGTTTAATAGGTGTAGAAAAAGCGTAGTATAACATTCGCGATTATGACCAGTATTCACTCAGAGGATTTGCGCCACTCGTCTTTCGGCGCGTGGACTCAAACATAATTTTCGTGAATAATGGCTATCATAATCGCTCATATAATGATATACTATTCTACATACTGGAGTGCGAATATAGTATCAGGATGTTTTCCTTTAAAGACTAGAAATAACCAAAATAAAAATTGTTTTGCATATTACTATTCAGTATGCAAGTGCTGACATCTAATAATGACAAATAAGACGTATTTCTGTAATGTAGCTTCAGATTTTTTTTTTAAATCAGTTGTATCTCTGAAGATACTTCACGAGGTTCATGATGCATTGATATGTATCCACATGTATACATGGCCTGCTGCGCCGGCATCCGTGTATTACCGAGATCACTGATATTTATTATTTACCTCTTTTGATATACACATTGCAACAAAATAACATATAACTTTTATTTATTAATTTCAGATACATAGTTAAACTTAACAACATAAATTTACTCTTTGAAAAACATGAATTGTTCTTCCATGCACTCAGCAGAGCTCTCAGGATCCGACTCATCATTTACTTTTGGAACCAAAATCATTGTATCAAGTTCCTCGTCCAGTGCAGAATCGAATGTAGGCATCCAATTTTCATTATTTTTTTAGTTCGATTCACATTGAGTCATGTCTGGGAATAATTAATAATTCATAAGCGAATGAAGAATAAAAATATTCGAAATGTAATACCTACAATGATATAATGAAAATAATTCTATAATATATAACTAAGTACCGATTATTTTGACTACCTTGTATATAAACTATGTATTCACATAACTCACATACTAAGGTAGTATTATCTACGTAACCAGTAATTGTATCTACTGAAATACAATATTATTTTGTTACGAAGCTGGTAATGTATCTTATAGAACCGTTAATAAGATTCCGTCAACCTGGCAACGTATCTCAGCAGATACTTTATTTTGTAAAGCTCGCTGAATTATGGTTTTTGGTAAAATCAGAAAAATTAAAGTTCTCATTACTTCAAATGCTCGAATATCATCGCAAGATAATTTCACATGTTATAATAAACACATGACTTATGTAACATTGACAAATGGCATTCAACGGGGAATAGGAAGTATGACAAAAAAGTAATGTAGAAATAAGTATGTCTGAGGAGATACGTTGCCAAGGATATAAGGTTAAAGAGCATTTGACATGATTAAATTGAAATAACAACAGTAACCGTATTAAAAGATTACTGTAGCGTTGAAAAAGAGGTTTTAGCTTGCCCAATTTGTTCAAAGGTGGGCCACCCTACGAGCAACGTGGTTAGCGTCACTGGTTTAACCTGTCTAGCACGGCAAAGATACGGAGAGCAAATAGGGCAGTGAGTTCAAGGCTTGGGCGCCATGATTACTTAATATAATCAAGGAGAAGAAAGCTAGAAATAAACAAAAGACACATATTACATATATACAATAGTACTATATTACAAAACATTATATTACAAAAAAACGAGCTATCACAGCATCAGCGCAAAATATCAAACAGAAATATGTACAAGATACTATATTACAATAACCGAAGTTCAGGGTAAGCTTGAGACTTTTACAAGAGCCAAATTAAATATATTACAGAAGAGATGACTCTTAAATTGTCTCATTTATTAAACTAACGCATATATTACAAGACGACAAAATACTATATTACAAGTTCTCTTTTATTAAGGGAATATTAAATTAAATAAAGGATCTATATTTGTGTTGATAATATAATCCTACATCCTCATGTAGCTAACAGACTTTATTATAATTATAGTTTAATCTACTCAACTTCATTTTAAAGTTAGTTTGATTTATTTATTTAATTTAATTTGAATAATATCAAGCGTGCGCCATATATTATCCTGAGGCGTAAGCATTAGCTACTGGCAATTTCTCTTCTGTCATAGAAATAGTTCGTAATAGTACCACAGAATAGGAGAATAAAATTTTCGATTATTAAAAATGTTTCTAATAAATGTTAGAAAATGTAACGAAGGATGCTTTTGCGCATTCCGCACGTTACATTGCTACGACAAAAAAGTTAGCATAATTAAAAAATTGACAATACATTTCGTGAGCAAATTAATTAAAAAGCTTCTCGAATCTATTAGCTGTTAATTGAGGTAACATAAAAAAACTGCAATTTGTTATCTCTTATGAAATAAAATAACAGGATAGACTTTAACTATTTTTTTATTTTTATTAATCAATTGTAAAGTTGATGCCCAAAATGTTCACCCCCATTTCAAATACAAGTATGAGCCCTTTTTCGCATTATTTGTTATGCGGTCATTTTTGTTTGTTCAACCAAATTGCTCACAAGAGTTTATTGCTATAGAAATCTTGGTGTGTAATATCTGGACACCTAGCTATCAGGAATGGCATGATCACCATTTTCCCAATTTCTGGATTGAAAGAGGAGGACTGATGCCTTGGTCCACTAGGTGTCCCGATCTCACACCCCTAGATTACTATGTCTGGAAGTGCATATGTACTCCGATACATTGAAATGTACCATTATTGCAGGCAAAACCGATGCCCCCCACCCAAGTTGAGATATCTTAGCGAAAAGTATTTCATAGCACTAAATGTGCATCTGCGCTTTCCCCACTGTTCGCTGTCATCCAGTGCCAAGGCCCCATCTTAATGTCAGTCCCAGTCCTGTATATTTTTCTAACTCTCCATGCCTATTAAAAATGATTTTAATTGTCGCATGGATATCGGCGTAATATCTCTATACGTAAGTTCTATATGCTATGAATGCACTTTGCATTCACGCTGGTTTTCTGGTTGAAACCATTAAATTTATGACATTAGGAGTAGGTAAATAAAACAGCGTACAGCACTATAGCCGTAGGGTAATGAACATAACTCGGCTGTATTCTACCTAAAATAAGGATGTGTAGTGCACATTACACTAATGCAATTTTGATAATGCACCATGTTTTATAGTTGTAACATGTTGTAGGGCAATTCTTCACGTTCTAATTGAAAAACTGCTAATGGTTGCCTTCACTGCCGTAATAATTCAGTCTTCACATGGCGTTTACCTAAAGCAATGTAACGAGATGGCTGTGATAACTTTACACAATTTATTGTTTTATATCATCGTTAATGTGATTGCGTTTAAATGTAGTGACGGGGCATGATTCTTTTAGAGTAGAGGAGGAAATTGTAATAGAAAAAATGAACTGTGCAGGTAATGCATAATGAAAATCTCATATGCCTACCTACTGCTTGATTTATATTTAATCGGATGCGTATTTAAAAGCCTAATTACAATAATTTATGGCGTAAATTTCTTTAGTGCATTCCAATGAACACTGGACGATAACTTGTGATAATTAAAAATAGGAAACATTTCATGTTTAAACTAGTTTTTTAGTAGAAGGTACTTGATCAAGTGCTGTTAGACAAGGCGAGAACCTCGCTTCCATATGAAAAAGAATGTCCCATAAGATATTTTTACATTTTTAGGTTCGGGAGACGCCGGATGATAATCTGGTCCCAATTTTTTTAAATTAATTTTGTGTAAACAAATTGCAAAAATCCCTTTTTTGGCCCGAATTAATGGTTTTTAGGTTTTTTCGGTAATTTAAAACCAAAAAGGTCTGTTGTAATGTTACATTCAAATGACTTTTAACCTCACGCACTTAATTTTCATCAAAATAGATTGTCGAAATTCCTCACAAGCAAGCAGCATCGTTCGATTACCAGTTCTAGTAATTCAAAGAAAATAAAATGTAAAGAACAGTCTAAACCGCACTGCCGCACAGAGAAAAATGTGTGTGATATTTTACCACAATTGTAGAAAATTGTACTCCAAATTGGTCTTAAAATGGTGACAGGAACAATTTGTTCAACTAAATAATACATTTTTTGGCAATGATTTTGTACAGTTTATGTATTAACATTGTTTGAAATTTTTGTACAAACTTAAAAATCACATAAATTGAATTCTTTACAAATTTGAATTATGGTTGCATAAAAATACATAATTTTATTCCACTTGTGGAACAAATCTCTGAACAAATTAAGTTAGTTTCTACAATTTGTGTGAAATTTTTAAATATATTCTGAAGGTTTCCCAAACAAACATTCACATCAAAACCTCTTCATTTGTAAAACATATTTACAAAAAATTGTGCTCTTAAGTGACACAATGTTTATAGTTTTTTAAGAGAATGTGTTTTTAGTTTTCCACAATTTCTAAATGAGAAATCCACAAATTGTGTGTTTATTTTATCAACTTCGTAATTCATTTTGCACAATATACACACTTAATTCAAAGAAGCTGTTCAGTATGTATGAACTGGGGTTAATTTTGCACAATTTATTACTGTATAATCTTCAAATTATGTATATATTTTTTGGTTCACCGTGCACTCATTTCACACACTATATGTACCCACTTCATTTTAATTGTATTATTCTGTAACATAGATTGTGAAATATTATTTCCAAAATTGGAGATATTCCTAAAGGATTTCAATAAAAAAAATTAAAGAATAAATATTTTATTTTAACGGAACAACAATACATAAAAGAGCATGCATTTATATATTATCATATGGTAAATGAAAACATTTCTATTTTTTTAAATACATATAAATTTTATATGCATAAAGTTCTAGTTAAAAAGAAGTAGGTGACTTACATTTATGCTTAAAATAAATCCATTTAATAATTCTAAATTGGAAGGCTTCCAGTGCGTCTTCTTTTTAGCTTCTATTAACGCAGTTTGTAGTAATAAAGCTTATGTCACGTCATATTCTAAAAAAAAAAAAATAACATTTATCAGTTCATCACCAAAATCAAATGTATTGCTTACCATCAGAAGTGTTATCTTCATTTTGAAGCAGTTCTTTTACAAGTTTGCCTTTTGGGTTTAGTTGTTTAGGAACAGCTTTCTGTCGCTTCGCATAAGAAAACGAAATTACTCTCTAGCTGTAAACGAAATCAAGTATTAGAAGATGGGTATCATGCATTCTTCGCATATAAACAAAAAATCATTTTTATATTTATGTGTTAACGAAGTTAATTTAAGAGAACATATATGCAAATCTGTAACTCTCTGTGAAGTACTTACCTATGTGAATGCTGGAATTAGATCTAGGAAACCCCACCCGGTTAAAAAGTTTTCAACACATTCCATCACAAATGAAAGTACTTGTATAATTCGGAAGTGTACGTCTTCACTTAACGAAATACCACCTGAATCTGATGCGTGATTGCCTGCGCGTATATGCGTAGCGTGGCCGGCGCGGTCAGTACAATTTTGAACCAATAAACTTTACGTGAAACAAATTAAACAATTATACAAAATTTTAAAACAATATCACCAAACTGATTGTGAATAGTATGTCATTAAATTGTGCAATTTGTGCGGGCGGCATAGATTACTATTATTATTCAGCGGAAATAAATATATTGGGACTCCTACTTTCACAACCGTTTATAAAATAAAATCACATTTTTATGTTACACAAGTTGTGCAAATCCTTTAAACAATTACTTAAAACTAATTGTAAATAGAATGGCAACAGAATATATAGTTTGAGGATACTATTAACAATTAATTAAGTTAAATTTGCTATGATTTGTTGAGAAAGAATAAATAAATTTAACTCTAAATTTTGTTAATTTGTTGGTCGAAGTTTCCAATAAATTCATCGTAACTAAATCTTTATATTGGATAAATAAAACGCACAAGAATTATGCACAATTAAAATGTATAAAACTATATAACGTTGTGCCTTAAAATTTTACAATTGTTTTAAAAAATGCAACAAAACGTTGTTCCACAACATTGTGCAAAATGTTCCAAAGCGATTTCTCTCTGTGCGGTGTACGACCACAAACACAAACAGCTTTCCCATGTTCGGCATTATTTAAGCGTTACTAATGACACATCTTACATACCAAATTATCAATGCTGCATAAACTTCAAGGGGCACACATTACTTCACGATTATTCATTACGTTCCGTTGCGAAATCTATATTTTACATTCAACTTTATAAAAAGGTAACCCATTTTAGTCCAACCATTTCAGAATAACTAATAAACATGGGCTTTTGTATGGGGTCTGTGAAATATTAGGTGCCCACGTTCAAATAGAGTTATTATAAATTTCGGTTGACGGCTAATTTATAAATGACTACGAGCGGTCGGTCGTGTGTGCGCGTAGCACCTTGAATTTATGTGTGACAAAGTTTGTTATAAATGTGACTATTAAATGCACAATGACAGCTACATTAAGGCGGCGTTATTGTTCGTCCTACATAGATGTATGTTACAGGCGAGAAATGGGGGTTTAGGTCCCGAACTTTTTTCAAAAACCAATGAAAGCAGTAATAGTCGAGTCGCTGTATCGAAATTTTAAAAAAACCCAAAAAATGTTCAATACTTTACCGATTTTTCTGAAACTTCGAAAATATCTTCTTGGGCCCATAAATCGAAGAGTTAATAGTTTTTTTTGTCAGTCGAACCTCCGACATTGTTAAATAAACAAATTAAGTTAACAATTGAATAACTTCCTGAATAATTATTCAAAATGGCTGACATTTTTTAGGGGGGTTTTGGGGGTCGCTGATTACGAATTTTATATTAAGGAGTTTAAATTCAAAATGGCGCATATGTTTTTAATTATTTCGTATATTTTACACTAACAATTATATAACTGCCAGAAATATAACTGAAAATGGCTGAAACTTGTTTGGGGGGGGGGGGGGGTTCGAAGGTCGCTGATTACGAATTTGATATCAAAGGGTCCAAAATCAAAATGGGAAATTCAAGATGGCGGTTGTGAAACTGATTGTTTGGAATATTCTCTGTGAATATTAATAATTGTATCGGAAAATTTCCAGAAAAGCTTCTTAGGTCGCAAATTATTAATTTAACATGGAAAAGTCAGAATTGAGAATGGCTGATTCAAAATGGCCGAAATATCATTCATTATTTTAAATATTTTTGTAAATCTGTCATTCTAAAAAAATGATGACTCTCAGAGAAATCGAATTTTTTAATGTAACAAAATGTTAAATATGACCATGCTTAACGTACGTTTAAAATATTATCGGGTTGGAGTCCAAATCAGTTATTGTATTCAAAGGCCGTTACTAATAAGCATCTACTCTGCGAGCATACGGTGAGAAAATCGCTCCGTTTTATTTAAATTTCTGGAAAACGGTTAAGAATTTTTGATGGAAATAAAATGCAAAGTTAAGCTAATAAACGTACCTTTCGACTGTTTCTTGTTCGAAGTCGATATCTATAATTGTTTTCAAATGCGACCCCTCACAAGCAACTATCACACCAGCGTGTGGTCGAATAATCGCTCCGTTTTTTTTGAATTGCTGGAAAACGGTTCAGAATTTTTGAATGAAATAAAATGCAAAGTTAAGCTAATAAACGTACCTTTCAACTGTTTTTTGTTTGAAGTCGATATCTATAATTGTTTTCAAATGTGACCCCTAGAAGCACCTATCTTACCGGCGTCAGATCGGAAAATTGCTTTGTTTTCTTTTTCAATATCTAGAAAACGGTTTCGAATTTTTTAATGAAATAAAATGCAAAATAAATCCAATACACGTACCTTTGGACTGCTTTTTGTCTGGAGCCAATACGTGCAATTGTTTTCAAATGCGACCCCTCATAAGCACCCATCCCACCTTCTCCCAGCAGCTTCTAAAGCATGCGTTTTTCGACAAATTCGTCCAAATAAAAGTTATAGAGCATTAGATTTCCTTCACTTTTCATTAAAAATACTTATCGTGATACAGCAGTTCAGAGATGGAACAAATATCTCAAAATGTAAAAACAACGCGTAAAATTCAGGTTTTTGCTTCATAACTTTTATTTTTCAACATATATCTATGAATACTATACATACTACATAACCATGGACCCCACCCCAATCCACTGACACT
The DNA here is from genome assembly GCA_963583905.1 of Stenurella melanura. Lineage (NCBI taxonomy): Eukaryota > Metazoa > Arthropoda > Insecta > Coleoptera > Cerambycidae > Stenurella > Stenurella melanura. The sequence goes on from OY757310.1 coordinate 10,596,907, forward strand.
TCCCCTCTTCCTTCCTAGTTATAATTATTTTCTTCGTTGTTTCAGAGTTGATATGGCGTCTCCTGCAGCGCATCTGTGTTTCATTTGCGGTGAAACGACGCCACCACAAGTGTATTAAAATTTTTTATAAAATGCCTGTACCTATCCAAAAGAGGCCTGGACGTTCTAGTATTCGCAACTATGATCAAGGCATGGAAATTATATTCGTTTCTCGAGGAAAACAGTGACGAGTGCCAATTTTCTATTGGGCAGTTGCTCGCTCAGGTATCTGAAGATTCTCGTCCTCACGTGGAAACTTTGAAAACGTGTCTGGAGGAGAAGTATAAAGGCATTTTGTAAACATTTTTACTTAATTTTTACACTTGTGGCATTCAGCGTTAAGTACAACTAGATCTGTTTAAAAACTGTCCAGCATGATTAAACGTTCTTCAACTTTCTGCCCCCATTCATCATCTCGCTCTTTGCATTGATTAAAATTGTGTTTGTTACATCTGGGAGCGTCACTTTTGCGTCTTTCAACATTTAACCTGGCATGTTTTTGTCTATATTCTTCAGTAACTTCTTCCTCGCATTAGAGGCATCTGTTGTTGAAATCAAACGATGGCCTCCCTGCTTGGGGGCAGTTCTAGGGGTAATCCTGTTCACGATGTATAGAGACCAAAATCAAGTTTTCTTGTTGTACTTTTTCTGGCAAGCCGTGTGGGATTCAGGGATATACATAGTGTTAGTATACATAGGTATGTACATGTTGAAAAATAAAAGTTATAAAGCAAAAACCTGAATTTTTCTTGTTATTCTTACATTTTGGGAACCACCTTTGAACTGCTGTATCTCGGTAAGTATTGGGTCAAAATATTTTTTTCTTATACTAATTTTTAATAAAAAGTGAAGGAAATTTAATGCTCTACAACTTTTATTCGGACGACTTTCTCAAAGAACGTATGGTTTAGAAGATATAAGTGAAAAATCGAAAAAAGTCCGAACATTTCGAGGTTCTCTGCTCCCCTCCACCCTACCCCACGCCATCCTCAAACAATATCTCAAAATTTCATTAAGTTCGGAATTGTGTCCAGGCAGAAAGTACCTGCCGACTGGAGACAAGCCGGACTTCCGGTTCCGCCATGCAATTTGATATCAGAATAAAGGGCCAACCTTCCTCTTCCATGGAGACCTAAAACGACCTTCCATTCTACGAATTCACTTAGTTATGTACGTTTGAAAAATTCATATTTTTATATTTTTAAATTACCGTCCGGGTAAGGCAGGTACCTGAAAAACCCTCACGCTTACACCATATACAGGATGTGAAAAAATTATTTAAAATTGCGTTAAAATAATTTCCTTATTTGTCGTCCGATTCCGCTGAAAATCGGCATGCGGGGGTTTTCTACATCGCTGATTACGAATTGAGAATTTAAAAATGGCGAATGATTTTTATGGTCCGATTCTGCTGAAAATCGGTATGCGAGAGTTATTGAAGTAGCAAGTAGCAAGTTAATCTGGACACATTTTATTATTTACTGTCCGATTCATCTGAAAATTGTCGGTCACTATTTTTCCTAGATTATCTGGCACCAAAAGCATTATGTGGGAAACTAACGTGCAGTGATAACAAGATTTTCCAAGTGTGGGAAAATTGGAAATTTTCCTCCACTAGAGACGCGGACGAGGCGGAAAATATCAGTTATTATTTTTCCTACATTGTCTACATTACCTTTAGTAGAAAAACAAGGACACTGACGTGCCGCGATAAAAAAAAAATGGATAATTTATTTTTACATGTTCGATAAATGAATTTGCCCCTATAGCAACGCCAGACATGATATGAAACTGTTTCTTCAGGGAGTGATAAACTATTGAAAAATAATCGAAATCTTCATACCCCGATGAGGGTAAATCCTAGTCGAGGGCTCCCCTACTATAACTGTTTCGTAAAGTTGATGTTTGATGGCATTTTCTGTACAATTTTCTGCTCTTTAATTTGCATCTCTACGAATTTTCTGCTCTTTAATTTGCATTATATTCAAAGATTTTTTTCGGCATCACCATTTTGTTATACGTTTCTCTCACAGGGACCTTAATAACTTTTTAAAATACTTTTCTTCTACTAAACACCTACCAAAAAATCAAAAGTTATCAAAGGATTATTTATTTCTAGCTTTTGTCGTTATTTTTTCCCTGGGAACTGGATTAATATTAGGTATGTCGGTATGTGACAATAAACGGTCCACCGTCTTGGAAATTTCTATAAAAAACATCAAATTTTATTGTCGTGTGAGCCATATACACATGCAAAATTTCAAATTGATACAACATCTGGAGGTGGGGTAGAAGTGAACTTCATAATTTTCTTACATACAAAGTTACAGATCAAACTTATACAACCGTGTTAATAAATGAACACGAATTAAAAAAGAAAATATGATAGTTTCTGCACTTAATGCATTTTTATTGCGTCTGAAAGAAACCATTCACTCATTTCTACAAAAGGAAAGACATTAAAACTTTTAATTACAGTTTAAACCATCGCTACAATACCAAATCATGTTATTAACCCTCTTTAGTACTTTCTTATCTAGCAATTTAATCACTTCCCTCAAGGCTTACGTATATATAGACTTATCTTAACTGCCATTAAATTTTTTTAAACTAGATACTACATAAGTTGTTAGTCGAGCAGTTTTGTGACGCTAGTAAATCTTGTCAGTCCCTATAAAGTCTAGTTCCTATTAGGAAACAAGCTGTACTCACAACGAACATGTCATTCGAAGTCGTGACTTAATTAATCATGCTAATTAATCGGCTGATTTGAGCTAATCAGTGACTGCGGGCACTTAATTACTAGGTCACATGACGTGTCACGCCCTGAATGTGAGCGTGGACCACCCCACGTGACACTTTGAATGCCTTATGTTTTATATTTATTCATTTGCTTATAGACAGATCATTTATTCAGTTAAAACAATAGTAAAATTGTGTATACTTGTCAAATATGCAGAGTGACCCGTTTAAAAGCGGTGCACCTCTCTAAAATTTGTATTTATTGGCCGGTTCAAACGATTTTTTTCTTCAATAACCCTACTAGGGAGCAAAATTTCAATATTTCGATTTCGAAAAAAATGTTGAAGTGTGAGAAGATTTTCTTAGGGTAAATTTACCTTAAACCTTACACTTTGCTTCAAAGGGTTGTCAGACTGTAACAAAGATCTCAAACGTGCGTCAAATTTGTTTTTAAGGTCTTTGGAGGGTACTTACATACATTCAGAATTTCAAGTCAATCTGACCACTAACAAGCTTTTCGCAGCCATTTGAAAATGACCTTTTTTCACGACCCAAAAAAAATTTCCTATTTTATTCGAGGAAAACCGTTATATCCTTTTTTACAGCCCTCCCTTGTGGGCGAGAAAAAAATTCATTGTAAAATATACAAACAGCGAATATATTCTCATAACTTTTAAGTAGTTAAAATAGTTACTAACAGAGAGTTATAGTTCAATCGGCGACGAAAACAGACGCGTTTAAGTGGCTCTTAGAAAATCTCAAATAAACTCGGTTAAAACGGTGCTAAATCGTACGAAAATGTCATGATTAAAACGCGAACAATTCCACATTAGTAGATATAAATTAGCATAAATATTTGATTATAACATCATTAAAAGCATATAGAAACAACTTGAAAATGAAATATAACTAAAAGCAAACAAACACGTGCAATCGAAAGACCCAGTGCTAGGTATCAAGTGGTTCATATCATAAACTCATGAATTACCCTGCAATAAAAAGCCAAAGTGGCAGATATATGAAGTGAAGTGTAATAAATCAGACAAGAAAGGCGATTACTGAAAGCTGAGCTATATTGATTTCATTTATGAAATATTAACTTAATTTCTTAATTGAGATAAGTTTTGTTTAATTTGTAACTTTACTTGTTGGTTATTTCTTTATTAAAATTTAAGAAATTGGAATTGAAATTGGAGAGGTACTAAACATGGGTAGTGAAATAGAAGAATTACCCGGAATTGGAAACCGGAAATTAAAACTGATCCCTTCAAAAACAAATCAATATACAAGGTGTACTAAATATTCCCTCAGACCTCTTTCTCATGACTCGCTAAAAAAAGCTCTTTTTTACCGCGAAATAGGGCACTCCATCGTAAATGGATATTTACCTGTGGAACGGTTAATAAATAAAAGCTCCTTGCGGCGCATGTATGTATGTAATGTATGTATGTCCTGGCAGACAAACGAAGGTGACGCACTGATGCAGGACGTTGAAAGAAAACCGATTTCTGGGAAACATGAAACCATATATGGACGCAAGCAAGCAGAGGGAGATGCACATGTCGGATTCAGAAACAGAAAAAACGGAAAAAGTAGCAGAAGAATAAATAAGACGATGATAGATGGAAACTTAAAAAAACCATGGAAACTGAAAAGAAGCATCTCGCAAACGCGTATACTTCCCATTCTATATTCCTACCCCATGCGTCAATCAATAACATTTAAGTAGTTACTAGCAACTTTTACCTCGTCCCTCGCAAAAATGACCTAGTATAAAATGGGTGTAAAATTAAAAGCCTCCCAGTCTTCCGTGGAAAGGTGCGTGTTAGGACTCGAACATTTTTCTCATACGGTAGCTCCAGAACTGAAAGCAAATGAAAACCTTCCAAATGCGCTAAGGCTAAGGCAATTGTAAGGTAGTAAACAATCTTGGCGCTTTTGTACACTACTGACAACTCAGAATATGAGGTTTGGTCTGTTAGGAACATCACAACACGCTCGAAAATCAGGCTTGCCAACGTCCTAGTTTCCTTTATCTTTTTGTATGGCCCTGTTGAGGTGGCAAACAGACGATGTATTGATGGTTTCGAAATATGGATTTAGAAGTGTTGACTATGAATTGCTTGTGAAGAAAACCATTATAATTCGATCCACAATTTAAATGCTTTTTAGATTTGTTTAGGTTTTATCAGTGTTTTATAATGGCCACCTCATAAACCACTGATTTATACCAGATTTATTAAATGCCAAATGCACTTAAAGATAGTTTTGCCTTAAAGAAATTTTTAAAAAGGCCTTCAAGAACTTATATTAACTAAATTACCTTTTACTCTTTATTAGCTTATCAAGGTATTTGTCAAGCCTTCAATAAAACTTAATAGCTGTTAAGTTCAAGCTAGGGGATCAAGTTTTACAAAGATTGAGCAATGTTGTGGTTTTATAAAATTAATTTGAGGTGGTTGTTAATGCTGGGCTATAATTCTAATATGCTTTGAAATCACCAAGTTTCCGGCCGAACCTTCATAAAACCAATTGATTGTTAGAGTTTTAATGGAGTAAACAAGCATCTGCAATAAATCAGTCTTAAACATAAAGGGATTTGGTTTACCTTAGCCCAGACTATAAGGTATTAAAATGGGCAGTTTTAAAACTGTGATATACATATTCGTCGGCAATAAATACAAGAAACCTTTGTAGAGTTTGGAAATATTAACGTTTCGTTCCGTGGCTACTCCGTGAACTCGTCAGTAAGGCTGGAGTAGCCACTGCCTTATATAGCTTTTCCAACGAACTCAACATGGCCGCTCGTATATATACTTAGTGGACGAAATGATGTGGCGGTGAGATATAAGGGAAACGTCATACGCCACACCATTCCCCCACCAGTGAAAAAGTCACGTCACCTGTTGGTGGTAGGAGATTGACGGACTAAAACTGGACAGGAACGAAGCGAGTACCCCACTCTTTACTTGACGCACTTTACTTTAAATAACTCATAAACTCGAACATGCTTGTGCGCGTGTCTCCGTAGGGTGTAGAGTACGTCGTAAATCATGTTGCGTGTTCAGATCACGTCGGGGTCACCAATGTGGAGCTTGGAAATATTAACGTTTCGTTCCGTGGCTACTCCGTGATCTCTGGAGTAGCCACTGCCTTATACGCTTTTCCAACGAACTCAACATGGCCGCTCGTATATATACTTAGTGGGCCAAATGATGTGGTGGTGAGATATAAGGGAAACGTCACACGCCAGAGCCTGCTCAAAGCATGAGTGTGTCTTTTAAGTTTTGACATAGTGCCTAACCTAAACCAAGCTGGCTTTAATAATACTCTTCAGATACTACCTGAGTAAAGCTTTAGACAATTCACTAAAACGAAAGTTTCAATAGTAGTTTTAAAAGGAGGCGTGTAGGTCCTTCTGAAGGTGCCCCTGTACTCTTATAAAGGTTTTTTAATCGACTTCATAGAGTCCTTCCAAACTATTTACGTTTATAATATTTTAAAACTACAATTGTTACTTGCGTATGTCTATAAATAAAAAATGTGTGAGTTTCAGTTTTGGCAGGTTGTTTAATATGTATGTGTGTGTGCGCGCGCGTGCGCGCGCTTATATTTAAGCTTTAAACTCCTAATAGAAATGTATCATTATAAATTGGAAAACAAACTAGTACCACTAGTACCAAACATAATGTTGCGTTCTTTGGGAAACAGTTGCTACCTACAGCACGATTAAATGGAACTGTAAATAATGTGTACCGTGTAGGCAGTAAAAAATAATAAATCATTGTGGAATGTACTATTCGTCATAGATTATTATTAACAAAATACTGTTTCAATTTCATATTGGCTATTGACTCCAGCAGAGAACTTAATTAACCGAATTAATCCATATAATAGGCTAATTGCTCGTAGAAAATGGCTTCCTTGTCCGTACGCAGTAAAAATTATTTACTATTTCAATTTAAATCAAAGAGATATTTATTTTAATGACATGACTTGCACTGCCATTAAATTATGAACTAACATACTTTAGGTATTCAGCCTACTAGATATTAGATGCCCCCGGGGAATTACAATGAGTTGTAACAATGTTCTATGCAAGTTTACTTGTAGCTCGGAATGTAATTCACTGGCGTACGGTGTGTCAGTGCTACGGAAATAGGTTGGTGAAATATTATTAACTTTCTTACATTAACGTTAAGTAATCTAGGATTTAGAAACAATGTACTGAGCTGGATAATATTTCTAGATAATAGAAAATTATTCATTCCCATAGACACTTATGATATAGATACTGGTTCATTACTCCTTTAATATTTATCATTGATTGTCCGTCATTTTTTAATGAAAGAGATAGTTTTATCTACGTTGATAACACTTTTGGATAGTCGTAACGGTTAAAACTGTGCAGAAATAGAATTTAAAGTAGTGAAAACAGAAAATCAATTTGAGGACTGGTGCCAGAGAAAAATCACATGTACCAGGCCAATTTTTGTGTTTTTCTAGTTCATTACTCAAATCAATTCTTATTTTAAACTGTAGAAACTAGTAGTGGGACAAAATTTGTCGAAAGTAATCTGGAGTTTTTTGTTCCACAACTAGTGTTTATTGTTAATTTCGTACTCCTCTTTGGGTAGGAAATTGTACTTATCCCTTGGCGTTACACTAAGAAATGCAGCTCTATTGGAATCTGTTCCAGGTTTTTGAGCCTTTTAGGCGACGGTAGTCCTCCAATAAATCAGTGTGCAGGTCACAACAAGGGATCACAGAGACTCATACCCCAGGAATTTCCTTAAAATGTGCACTATTCCCAACAGTGCGATCTTCTGCATTTCTTCACACTCAGTTGTCCAGGCAGTTCCTGCAACTCCGGTCATGGTTCTTCTTAACAGTTCTGAGGACCCCTACAATTACTGACATGATTGTGTTCTTCGCATTCTACATTCCGCTTACTTCAGTTTGCAGGTCCTTGAATTTGCTCACTTTCTCAGCTAACTTGAGCATCACGTTGACGTCATTCTGGATGGACACATCGATCAGATAATAGGAATTCTGATTTTTATTATGTACGACATTGCCTGCTCAATTCGCACAAATTTCCCTGTCAATTCCGATAGGTACGTCCCTTATACGTGTGATCATTGGTGTTAACTACTTTTTCAAAGGTATGCTCATAATCTTTTGCGGCACTAGTATATCGTACTGCTTACACTTGATCCAGTGGAGATGACTGGCCACTCTGTTGCGTCGGTGAGTGTATCCCGATGGTGCTGCATCTGCTGTCCACAAGCAATTTCAGGATCATCCTCTAGTGGTATCTGGTATTTAGTGCTTGTATAACAAACCCTTCGTTGTGTTTAGATTCCTTCACTTTTATATCATATTTATGAAAGAAAAGGAAAAACCTCGATTACTGCTCCCTTTCTATTATACAGTAAGTTTGGGAATCTTTGTAACCAATTACAGTATTTATGAGACAACCCGTGCTAATTTAAATATTCATCGAAACGCATCATTTTACCCCGTTCTCGATTATTTGACACAGCGTTTGTTACATTTGTAATAAAACGATTTGGTAATGACGGGATTGAAACTTTCCCATGATTCGACACTGTTAGTTCCTGGGTGGTCTATATTGGGGTTGCAAGAAATTCGTTCTGGTTTTTTTCCTCCCCTTGGCTTTGAATGAACCATCAGCCAGTAGCTATTGATTTATAATATACTGATGCATATGCAAACAAGACTAATCCATTCTAATTTTTAATCCTTTATTTTTTCCTATGCACTACCCCAAAACAGAACTATATATGACAATGTATATGCGTACCACACATGTACCACGTGTAAATGCACACATACATACACCTAAGAGCGTACAAATCTATCCACCATCGGGATATACACAGGGCCACACGTTTCACGTCAAGGGGTCCATCTTATCGACGTTATAAAGACAAAGGTAGGGGACCACGGTATTCGTTCTGTTTTGAAAGCTATAATACACAATGTTTTACAACATTGCCGAAAAGTTCTTGTCGTTGACACGTACAATTGTTATACTATACACTATACACTTACACAAGCTTATTTGCTTTTTTAAATCCTCTAATATTACTTTGAGCCGACTTCATTACAACCTTTTAGGGCCTTTTGAAGTAGCATCCTAACTTTCTACAAAACGTCGCGCTATTTTATGAAAATAATTTTAATTTCTTAACCCCTTTATTACATTTGTTACATTTGGCTCTGTGCTGCTATTGTTAATCTTTCCATTTTGTCTTTCAATCCGAAGTCACTCAACCACTTTATAGATGATTCCTTGTCACTGCCGGTCAGTCAAGGTCCAGGAAGAATTGTCCATGTATCGACTTGCGAAGAGCGCTTCTACTTTCCTCATTCCAGTGCTGCATTTAATGTCCTTCTTGGCTTCCTCGTCAGTGGTTACGGTTCTCAAATATTCTTGCTGAATATTACGTGCTTCCTTCTGCATAGAGTAGAAGAAGAAGTTTCTCCTAGTTATGTTCTTTGAGTTGTGTATATGTGTCCTTCCCCTGTCGGATATATGCGCTCAGTCCTACAATAGAAGGGTCATAACCATAATCCTGCCATATTAATGATGTATAACCTTATTATTTGTTTTCTGATGATGAATTCCGTCCGTTAGTATCATTTTTAATATTACTCTTAGTGTATAAGTGTGTCAAATGTAACGCAATATTCAACAAATCTTTACACGCGGACGTCTAGTTTGACATTGACTATCTTTATAAAAATGTGCAAAATAAACAAAAATTGTAGTAAGAAATTCATGGCTGTCTCGAGCTTCAAATTTGTAAGGAGAAAAAAAAGTAGGTAGAAAAAAATCCGTTCCTTTAAATTTGCCAGAGTGTGTGTGTTGATTTGAACTGAAATAAAAATATTTGTTCGTGTGTGTTTGTTCTGTTAAACTAAAAGTGCGCGTGCCAATTATAAGACAGTGAGTATGCACGAAAGGACTAAACAAAACGCGATAATAAAATACATTTAAACGGGATTATTAAAGACCCACAATGAGGAAAATGTATTAACGTTTTGTCGGTCTTTTAGCTAATATTTCTCGGTGAATCAGGTGGGTTCGTGACCGTGACACGTTGCCGTCAGTTCGACGCAACATGACGACTGACGGCGTATTTGCATATAGAATTAGTCGCCGCCATCAGACACGCAATTCTCATAATTCTCGTCCCATCTTGAATTCCACCAGTAAATTACGGTGTGCCCGAAATGTTATTATGCCATTGTCTCTCTAGTGATGATAATATACATAATTCAGTAGGTGGATGTGTTACTTCATACAGCCGGAATTTGCAATTGCATTGTGTTGCATTTTAGCCAGAGGTTGCGTTATTGTAGGTAATAAGAATGCATCGAAAATTCTACAATGGTTTGGAAAATTCTGCAGAGATTTTATATACAAAGTGTGCTATTTAAGACCGCAATACGGATTATGCTAAATTCAGTTCTGGTGCAGAATATTTTTTTCATCGTGGCGGGTTCAAAATTCGGGTCAGGAGAAGCAAAAACATAAAAAATTCAATAAAATGACCCAGCCACAAAAAAAATTCTCATCCTGAAACTTGACTCAAGTAGTCCAATGTATTTTTCAACGCTGAATTCGAATCCGATCTCATTTAGAGCTAAAGCGAAAAAAAACACTCTTAGAATGTGGTAAAATCGCCTACTCCTAATGCACAATCCTAGGGTTTTTGAGTTTGTTGATTTCAAATTTGAAAATGCCAAAAGCCAAGGACTTTTTTGTGGCTGAGTTATTTTATTGATTTTTTCATCTTTTTTGCTTCTTCGATATTGAAAAAAAAAATTCTGCAGCCAAACTGAATTTAGCATATCCAAATATTTACTCTACCAATTTTCGTAAATTTTTATCGAAAATTTGCTAGGTCTATTGACGCCTGTTTTCAAAATAAGCACCACTGTGCGACGTGACATTTAATACGTTTGAGGGTGGTAATAACAAGTTTATATTGTTAACCCCTTAACAATGAGATATGCATGGTGGTATCAAAATTGAAACCTTGGTTTCCAGTATATGTGGACACCAAATCCCAGGTTTATGAACTCTTGCTTTACATATTTACCCCTACCCCACAAAAATAGTTACTGACCGAGAGAAACAGATAGATCGACAGATATTTTTTCTCTCAAATTTAAAATCTCGACGTTTCTTGGCATTCTTATAGTTATATCTATCCTGTAAGACTCTTAATGTCACCAAAACAACATGGTTTTATGGAGAGCCGCTCCACCATAACCAATTTGGCAGTATTCTCTCAATATGTAGCTACCGTTCTGGATAATCATGGGTAGGTTGACGTTATATATACCGACTTTGCCAAAGCTTTTGATCGTATCGACCACAGAGTAATTTTGTCTAAGCTGAATAACTTTGAATTTGGAGAATCCCTTATAGCACTTGTTAGGTCCTACTTAACTGACAGAATTCGGTATGTATATTATAATGGTTTTGATTCTAAACAGTTCACTGCCACTTCTGGTGCACCCCAGGGATCAAACCTTGGTCCGCTGCTATTCTTACTCTTCATTAATGATTTGATACAGGTTGTTGACGGTGAAAAAGTATGATTTGCCGATGATCTCAAAATTTACCATGCTGTAGAAAATGTTGAAGATTGTTTATTGATTCAAGAACAGCTCTCGAAGATTGAAGTTTGGTGTAACGAGAATAATCTCAAAAATGTAAAAGCTTAACTTTTACATTAAAGATACAACGTATAGAGTTCACCTATTAATTACAGAGTACTGACTTAAGTCGGTGTGAGTCCATAAAAGATCTTGGTATACTGGTCGATCCTAAACATTCATTCAATGAACATATCAATCAATCCACAACATCTGCATTAAAAATGTTAGGTTTTATGATTCGGAATTGTCGTAATTTTCATAATCTGATTGCATTAAAAGTACTTTCATATGTAAGATCAAAATTAGAATACGGTTCGTTGATTTGATGTCCAATTTATAATGTTCATGAACTGGCTGTTGAAAATGTCCATAGAAAATTTCTGAAAGTATTGCAATATGAAGTCTTCGGAGTATACCCTGTAAGAGGCTATGCTCAACACGTATTGTTAAACTCCTTGAACTTTCAGTCGCTACATCTAAGAAGAGTACCATTTGGAATAGGCTTTATTTACAAACTTTTACATAATTGATTGCATAAGTTCCATCAGTAAAATATCATTTCGAGTTCCGAGACTTTCTACAACAGTTTCGACTACTTTTCACTTACCTGTGGCTAGAACTAATATATTGCTAAGGTCACCTATATATAGGGTGTTCCAGATTTAACCGGACATATTCTAGTGGAAGCTGTGGAGCACACCCAGCTGAGTTCAAAGCACCCCTATACTTACCGTTAAATGCGAACCGTTTTTAAAATACGGGGTGTTTTATGGTTTTTGACCAGAACTTGTCCATGTTCACTACTAAATTGGTATACCTTTGAAAACGTTTTATGATCTAGTACACGGTACGCAGATGATACCGTACTATACGGTCAGTCGTTTGACGCCCAAACCGCGACGCAAAAAGTGCGGTATCATCTTGCAAAACTCATCCAATTCTTCCAAAAATGGAAAATAAAAATTAACAATAACAAGGCACAGACAATTACGTTCAACAGGAAGTTCACTAACATCAAAACCTTTACAAAATTACAGATAGACGGACAGACAATTGAGGAGCGAAACTCAGTCAAATACCTAGGGGTAACCCTGGATAAAAGACTGAGTTTTGCTCCACATATTACGCAAACTTTAAACAGAACTTACGCAACACTAAACAGACTTTACCCACTTATTAACAGGCGTAGCAAACTATCGACAAATAATAAGCTTACTCTATATAAGGTCATTCTTAGGCCTATAATGACTTATGCCTGTGCTGCGTGGAATGCAATCTCCGCCACACAGTGCAAAAGACTCCAAACCACGCAGAATAAGCTTATTAGACTATTAACTAACGCTGACAGATACACTCCGATAGCTGAATTGCATCGGGCCACTAATCTGATGATGATCAGAGACTTCATAGACGAAACTGCCCAAAAGTTTTTTCACCGCAAAAATTCAGCTATCGGAAATGACAACGGACATAACACGAGTTAGAGCGCACGACGACCCTAGACATACCCACAAACTTATTCACCATAGTCTATTACAATAGACGGTGACAATGACGAACCACACATAACTCACGTGACAGATAAACCACACAACCCCCAACCCTCTTATCCCCTCCCCCTTTCCATGCCCCCTAACCCGCTGATATTTTATAATATCACAAAACTTAAATTACAAACATAAACAGTAATAAAAATCTTGCTCCAGTTTTTAAACAACCCGACCCATTATCTATAGCAGGTTTTGGTCATTTTTTCCTGTAAATCTGAAACGCTACTCTCTGGTCTATTTATATATTTTCTTTAACTTACCGTTATCTAAATTTCTTAGGAAAATATTTTAAATGTAATACATATAGATCTCAGCAAGTGTGTCTTTGTAGCTCATAGATTTAAACAAGCTTGGCAAGGTCCCCAGCCATAACAGCGGCACTCTGTGTATTGTTTTGCACTTGCAAATTAAATACATAGAATACTGTATATTATATTACAATATACTACTTTTATTACCTTAGTTATAAGCTTGAAATGTATAATAGCTAAAGAAAATAAAAACAAATTAAATGGTAAAATGGTACACGGCGATTTGGAAAATACCTTTGATACTCTCTTTTTGCAGCTCTCCCATTTTCGTCGGAAAAACCATACACAAAAATAATACCCGCATAATCTTCATTACCAAGTTGAAACAGCATCTTAAAATTTTTAGTTTTAATAATTGGTTTTTTATCACTTATTCTAATAATTACTAAGAGCGAACAGCAATTCTTATTTGTAAAATTACACATTTGATTTGATGTGCCTACTTGGGATTTTTAATGCAACAATGTCATGTGTTAATTGCATCATTTTATTACTTATTTTTTATTCGTGAAATGAATGGAATGTGCTTTATTTTGAATAGAAAAAACACTGAATGTCAAACCAAAAACAAATAACAACCTCTTCTACGGGGTATTTAGCTAAAATTAATAAAATAATTATGTTAGCAACTGGATTGTGTAATTTGTAGAATGTCAAATTTGGTCTTTCAATACTTTTGAAAATTTATTGAAGAATAACCATAAACGTGCCATTAAATATTATGACATTATTTTATAAACTGGTCCATAGGCTTTTTAAAAGTTTACTAACATTTACCAAAAAATAGTATACAGTGTGATGTTAATGACCCTAAGAGCCATATTAAAAAAATGGAGGTCGGTCCTGGAATTTTTCCAAAATCACTTAAGCTGTTCATTAACCTAACAGAGTATAATATGTATACCAAATTTTATCTAAATATGTGCAATCATTTCAAAAATATGACGGACTGATGGCTCTACCTTCCACTAGAGTATGTCCGGATAAATCTGGGAAACCTTGTATACTATGTGCAAAATAGTGAGTGGAGTTGGCATGTATTGTGATATACAATATGATACTTAAACAAGCCGACTAGAGTTTTCACTGATCATATTAACCCCATTTAACATACCTATTTATTTAAGTGTCGTATCATATTTTTTGTTTTTATTTGTCTTGATTCAGTTTACTGTTTGTCTGTAATTCAACTTAATTATTTTGATACAATTTATTTTACTTCTAATAATTTAATTTAAATTTATTTTTAATGTGATTTATGTGAATATAAAATAACTCATCTTGAGTATTAATTAAGTTTGTCATGTAATTGGATTTTTGTAATCTGTTGAGCAATAAAATTGTTTATTATTATTATTATTATTATTATTGTTTATTATTATTATTTTACACCAATTTCACCAAAAAAAAAATTAATTTTTTTTACGACTACTGTACGTTCACTCCACTACGTGGAAAAAAAAAATTTTTTTAAATACTTTTAGACGGTCAAAAAATGAGAAATTGGTGATTTTTCAGTTTTTTGAAATTAGTTGTATTGAAAATATCCACTTTACCAAAAAAGTTATCGAACATTTCTTGTTGGAAATCAGTCAAAAAATATTTTAAGAAACTGTTTCATTGAAAAAATTATATTTGCTTTAATTATAAACAAAATTGATTTAAACAATATCAGATCGGGTTACATTCTGGTAACAGGGATTTTTATAACGATAGTTATTAGCAGTGTACTTGATATCGGTGACACTACGCAAATATGGTGTCGTCGATAATAATAATGTACGATCCGTTTCAATATAACTTAATAATTTATAATCAATGGTGGCGAAGTTGAGTTTTTTCGACCACCCTGAAAGGCAAGTTGTAAATTTTATTTAATTGGTTTATGCAATTCTGCGGTCTATATTTTTCATAATAATATTAATTAAGCACTTACATTAACTCAGATGTATGCTTTTATTACGGCCTTGCCAAAAAAACTACTATACACGCATTTAATTGCCATTAATTTTACTGTCTGGAAGTAATTAAGATAAAATATTGTAAAACAAACAAAAGTGGATGTTATTGCAGTACATTCTTTATTACTTAGTATAATTAAAATACAATATTTTGTAAAATTTTCTATAATTTTGTCAACTCTGTCAAGTGGGTTGATTATGTTTCTGCGAATATAAAAAAAACACCATATTTCGAGATTTACAAATATTGTCTATTTTCTATAAGGCTCTCAAGGCAAAACAATACAGGACGTTTTTATATTTAATGTATATTTACGATGTGGTAATTAACCATGGTGGCTGAAAGTAGACAAAAATACATGTTTAAGTTATATTTAGTTAATAATCTGAAATTCAGCTTCATTGCAGCTTTCAAATTATCAAAAATATTGTTTAATGCTAAGGATAAAACTGATCCTCTATAAAATCAGAAATTTATAAACTAACGTGTCCAGATTGAAATGCCTTGTATATAGTTTAAACTGGCCGTTCATTAGAAATTAGGCACAAAGACCACAATTTTCAAAAAACAGATTCAGCTTTTGTAAATCATGTTTTAGAAACAAGTTGCAATTTTCCTAACATAAACGATCTAAAGATGTTAAATGTGAAAGAAAAGGGCTTTAAATTGCATTTACTAGAAGCAACAATTTAATAATTTCCAAACTTTTTGGCCGTCAACGAACTGTCATTGTTGACAGCCAAAAGTTTAGAGGACAGAAGTAGAAAATTTTCCGAAACGTTAACTGTCTTTAATTTTCATTTTTTTACTTTAAAACCTTATTCTAGTTCATATATTTTTAAGCGTGGGACATTTTGTAACAATCATATTCAAGAACCAACCCTCTAGGGTCTGATCCACTTGGTGCAGAGGTTCTTTCATTAAAATTTTTAAATATTTTAGTGGCAAAATACCCAACAAAAAGTAAGAAAATGTTTAAAATAATTTATGAAAACCTTTTATTTTGATATTTTGGCAAAGTTTTGAGTAATTTCTGTGACTGCGTGGTGACTGGGTGAAATTTTGCTTCATCATTTTTAGTTATCTTTTTTCCGAAGGGGGTTTCGATTTTTGTACAATAAGCTTTATTCTTAAAATAAGGCCTTTTAACTGATTTTACAGTCCTACTGATAAAAAGTCAGACACCCTGTGCATTACTTGTTTATCAACGTTTTACGCTTAAATCAGATCATATTTATTTTAATGCCAGCTGCACATTCATATCAAAGGGACTTCCATCTAATTTCATTATTTCATTACGGAGGCCAGACATAAACATGAACGGAACATAAACGACCCTAAAGTAGCCAAATATTCGCTCATAACTGTTCTCCGGTGGCCATAACCATAAAGACTCAAATAAAACCTTCAACTGTCCTTTATTCCATTATCTCTCTGAAAGCCCCTGCCACTGAATATAATATAAAAATATTGACAGTTTTCTGTCATGGAGAGAAACGTTGAAATAGTAACTTTCCACGTTGCTTTATAGGCGAGCGGTTCACCCCCATAAAAACAGCATGGACCGACTAAATTTTTTTAATAAAAGGCTTCTATTTGAAACTTATTCAGCATTGTAGAGCATATTTTTCTGACAATTTACGTATTTTTTGCATAATTTTTTAGGCGGTCGTTCAATAGTTATAAACAAAAATGTTGTAAAAAAAATAAAGCTTAATAAATCGCTCTGAAAACGTTTTCTGTAATAAAAACCGACCAAAATAAACACTTTTTGTCTCTCGGCTTTTTCTCGAAAAATGCACGGTTTCCGAGATATGGCCAATTTTTCAACAAAAAAACGCGAAAATAGGCGAACTTTCGGATTTTTTTTCTCAATAATGTCTGAATGCACAGTAATTCTGCACAAGCCAAAATAAACGGCAGTTCATCTACTACAGGTGTGATTTTTTGTGTGTGGAATTATGCACATTAAGATTAATTAAAATTGAATTTAGAAAAGTACCATTGAAAATCAAAACAATAACAAAGCAAATAACATGGCGGCCGGGGGTTAGGGAAGCAGAAGCCGCGCGTCGGCGCAGATGACGCGCACGCGACCTACTCAAATTAAACACGAATCGAACAAGTTTACACACGACGACTTTAGTACTTCCAGTAAGAGCAAACATTAAAAACTATTTAAAAATTATGTAGCATGCAAAAATACATAAACTACCTCTGAGTCTTTTAAATGTTTATTAGTTTATAAACATTATAAAATTATTTTAATACAACCAGTAAAAAATAAACGTGTTCGTTCAATTGTTTGTTACTGTGCAGTTGCAATGTTGCAAATGTAAGTTAGGTAAGTTGTTTTGAAATTTGATTTGAATAGTTTATAAATATAAATGAAGTAATTTATGTCTCACATAGCTGGCTAATTATGGACATCGACAAAATTGTTTCTGTAAAAAGAAAAACAAGCTTTGACCACGAAGAAAGCTCAGACACCAAAAAATCATTGCGATCCACCAAAAGTTCGTTTGATTGGCAAAGTTTGTGCTTTATTTGTGGACTAAAAAAAAGCGAGATAACAAAAAATTAACATTGGTAGATATCAATAGCAACGTGAAAAAAAATGTTCTTGAATCTGCTGATATCAAAAATGATGCCACTATAAAAAATAGACTTTCTTACCGCATGATTTATCAGAAATAGGTGCATATTTATAAATGAAAATGTGAAATCAATCAAAAATATAAAATATTTGAATTTGAGTAGGTCGCGTGCGCGTCATCTGCGCAGACGCGCGGCTTCTGCTTCCCTAACCCCCGGCCGCCATATTATTTGCTTTGTTATTGTTTTCATTTTCAATGGTACTTTTCTAAATTCAATTTTAATTAATCTTAATGAGCATAATTCCACACACAAAAAATCACACCTGTAGTAGATGAACTGCCGTTTATTTTGGCTTGTGCAGAATTACTGTGCATTCAGAAATTATTGAGAAAAAAAAATCCGAAAGTTCGCCTATTTTCGCGTTTTTTTGTTGAAAAATTGGCCATATCTCGGAAACCGTGCATTTTTCGAGAAAAAGCCAAGAGACAAAAAGTGTTTATTCTGGTCGGTTTTTATCAGAGCGATTTATTAAGTTTTCTTTTTTTTACAACATTTTTGTTTATAACTATTGAAGGACTGCCTAAAAAATTATGCAAAAATACGTAAATTGTCAGAAAAATATGCTCTACAATGCTGAAAAAGTTTTAAGTAGAAGTCTTTTATTAAAAAAATTTAGTCGGTAACTCGCATTTCTAAGCGTCTTTTTAGGGGTGAACCGCTCGCCTATTATGGTAGTTGGGTAGAATATAGCAAGCATTCAAGCAGCGTTTTTAATTTCATTTGAGGGTTTAGTGCAATAGCATATACACTATATATGATGAAATACAGCTTACAAATTAAATTACATAGATAAATTTCTGTGACCGTTTTCACACTTTTCACATTCATTAACGCTTTGAGCAGCGTTAATATTTATTTTTTCAATTTTGTGCCAAATGTAAATTTTAGAAGTATTATATTGCTACTTAATGATGACCTTGACTTTGGCGATCTCTACTAAAAAGTAAAAACACCCTCTAAATGACTTATGCATGACCAAGTCAACGTAAATTCAAAGTTACCTATAATTTTCGTCCGAAACGTTTTTCGCAATAATATATCTGCAATAGAGTAGAATATAATAGAATAATATTTGTTGCGTAAAAATTACAAAATTATTTACACAAAGGGTAAGAGTTCGGCATCGCCGTTCTTCCACTCCCCTTAAAAATATACAAAACATACATACTCGCTGAAAATACACATTTGTAAAATACACGCTAGTGAGGCTAAATTTAAACAAATTTAACTCTCCAATAACATGATTTTTACGTTTTCTTTAAATGTTTCTCCTGACAAATAGTCCATTGACCATTGACCTTGAATATTGGGTAGAACAAGATTTTTTTCTTTTGATGTTCGAAAAAGAAGAGGTTTGTACAAAAATTGCAAGAGACAAAAAGAGTTTGGAATCATCCCAGGAATTGAAACATATTCTTTATAGGATTTTGCAAACAGTAGAAAAAATAACTATCTGTAACTAAAAGAAAAACTTTGTGTAAAAATGTTCATGAAATATTTGCAGTCTTTCGATAACCTGAATTCTGGTTATGCTAGCAAATTAAAATCCTAAAATGAATTTGTCTGATTTCTTATTTGACAATTCCCATTCTAACAATAACATCCACACCGTCCCCTACGGCCATGCAGATTAAACTAGTATCATCATAACCCCCTACGATCATGAAGATTCAGTTAAAAATGAGAACAAAGGCCTAAAATGAATTTATTTACTCCTTGTCTTAAAAAATTGTTCATTCTGATGGATTACATTTTCATGAAATCTATCATTCTGTTTCTTGCAAATGCTTACCCTTTGAAACGTTTTTGGCCCTTATTCTGGAGCTCATCAGAAAGACACAAAGCCACTCATAAAGATGTTTCATGCAAAACCATGACAATTTCGATGAATAGGTGTGAAATATTACATACTACATTACTGATTTACTGGATTTATTTTTGATACATTGTCGTTACACCATTGACTAAAACTGCTTAGATCAAAGTTTATTTGATTGACACACTCTATAGCTTTTCCTGGTTTAGCAGACATGTATAGTTGATTGTCGTCAGCATGCAGATGGTAATGCGAGTAAGTTAGTGATTGTGGTAAATCGAAAGTAGATATTGTAAAGAGAATAGGTCCCAAAGTACTACCCTGCGGCACGCCACTCTTTGTAATAAGTCACCGACTCTTACACATTGCCTTCTGGAGTGCACATACGAATTAAACCATTCAACACACGTGTTGCTTAAACCAATGTAATGCAGTTTGGCTATCAAGTCAAAATTTACCACATCAAGCGCTTTACTTTGATCAAGCAGTGTCAGACATGTAATCATCCTGTTATCCGTTGCCACTGAAATATCGTGCAATACTTTTAAAAGAGCTGTTTGCGTTTCATGGGCTTCTCGGAAACTCAGTTGTAGAGAAGGAATTATATTGTAAGTTTCCAGGTACACTTTCAGTTGTTCAGCTGCCAACTTCTCTCAAATCTTGGGCATAGCTGGTAAAATAATGACAGAAATAAAGAGTGGGGGTCAAAATATAGTGAATAACCCTGTACCTATGCAACAAACTACTGAAAAGGAAAGGACTAACTATAATCATGTTTTAAGGCAGTAATTTAAATAAATTGATTTTTTAAGTTTTCATAATTTATGTAAATCACTTTTTATTAAAACACACTATTCTAAGAAACATTTTATTATAAATCTCTTGTATAGTGCAAACAATATAGGATACAGGGCGTTTTACTATGTGTTGTGTTGAATTTAACTTAATGTAGTATTTCTAACACCATTTTAACATTCTTTTAAATATTCCTACGAATTCTAGTGTACTCAGTTTATCGTATATTTAAATACAATTATGAGTTGAGGCATTTGCGTGATAACATCACCATATTTGAATACTTCTTATAAATATTGAGATAACTAGTGATGCAGCATGAATATTTACGCAGGTACTACAGGATGTAATTCAAATTATTTGTCATACAAGATGAACAGTCAGCAATTTATTCAAAACAATTATGCATTTTTTTCACTCTGTAAACAAGCTTCAAAATGAGAAATTAGTGATAATTGGAAATATAACGTCTGATTTATTCTTTTAATTGTTTGACGTAGTTATGGAGATGTAGACAGGTTGTATGAAGAAAACTCACCAGACTTCCGGATGTTATAAAGTTACGGTTATATATGAATTAATATTTGCCTGACAATTATCAGTATGGTTTATATTTAACTTTCACATAATGTAAGAAAAATGAGAAAGTGCTTTAGGACCGTATTCTAGCACTCTAGTTGAGGAAAATTACATTAAATTTAAATTACCACAAAACGCAAACACTTATTTTCAACTTAAATCCTCATGTCTACATCGAAAATAATAATCCTGTAAAGTGTTTAGGTCTCAGTTTTAATAGTAAGTCAACATGGGAAACCCACATAGATAGCCTATCCAAAAAGCTGTCAAGTTACATCTATCTGTGTTAGAGAACATCACATTCAAACTAGCTATAATACCAGACATAGATCTATATTGGCACCATTTTTGCGTTTATCGAAGAGTATTAATAATTACAGGTATAAATCAGAATTCCTGCTTTAACCGAACCAAATATTCTAAAATTATGCAACATACTGTTTACAGTGTATGGTAAATCGTTTCTATTCTTGTAGGTATGGAGTAGCAAAGGTGTTCTTGGTATTACTTTATCACATTCTCCATAAATAATTAACAAATATATGTCTTCGTGGATGTAATTTAAACGTGCTGGCAATTTTTAACATAAGGCAGTGACTGACGTTAATGATTGTTTCTAATCATGGCTAAGTTGATGGCAATCTTTGCTAAAAATTCTTGAACATTTAAGAAAATCGCCAATATTCCAAAAAGTTGTAACTTTAACATCTACAATGCCGATACTAGAAAAGGGAATTTAATTTTACATAATTTAATGTAAAAAATTCAGGGTGTTTCATTTGAATTAAAAAAAAATTGAGGTTAGAATGTGGCAAAACTACTACTAATATGAAATTTTTTTTTATATAACGGTTCTTATAAACCATTGCACCTGTCAAATTTTTTATAAAATGTCAAATATCTCCGAAACTACTGGGTTTCGGTATAGGTTATGCTACATGTTTCAACTCAGAACTTTATGGTCATTTCGAAAAGTCGAAAGTATATAGGGTGTTGCATTTAAAATAAGCAAGTTGGTATCGACTTCCGGTATTTCCGGAATTTGAAATTATTATTTCCTGACTTGTAATGGTCGACTATGAAAGGGTACCAAGTCTCAAATGTCTATCTCATCTTCAAGTGGGAAATATTCTAATGGCCGCCTTAAAAGAATCACCCTGTATACACAGCATTATTTTACCGATGTGTAATATTAATACTATTACTCCAGATATTACTGTTATAGTTATTTTTGTTCTTGACAAGTTAATACTAAAGCTTATTATTCCTTGTTCTAGGTGCACCTGTACTTCAGCGCCCTGCCCGAAGACAAAGTGCCGTACGTGAACTCCGTGGGAGAACGGTATCGAGTCCGTCAACTTCTTCAACAGTTGCCGCCCCATGATAACGAAGTGCGCTACTGCCATGCCCTCTCGGACGAGGAGAGGAAAGAGCTCAGGTTGTTCTCCGCCCAGAGAAAACGGGAAGCCCTGGGCAGAGGAGCTGTCAGACAATTACCTGGACCTATACAGTGCGATGCGGTAAGTTAAAACATTTGCATCAAGCACCGGTTGAGTGTTTTTTAAAGCGGGAATTCTTGTCTGAATTACTATATTTGTTATAGCCCAGGCGCTTTGACAATAAGTAGTATATGCTTTGGGCTACAGATTCTATTCTAGGAAATAACAATTGTAGAAACAAATGAAAATATATTACCAGAAAATACTAGTAATTTATTCAAACTTTTACAAAATACTTATCACAAATAAGTTTAAAACATATATCTTTCTTATATCAATTATAACAAAGAATATGCCCATTATGAACAGTACAACTGTTATCATAATGTTATTTTTAATTTAAATTATCCTGCTCAATGAAACCCAAAGATAATCAAAACAAAAGCACTTACCGATATAGCAGTAACACAAAACTTTAGAACATCCACAGACACGTGTTTCGACATCTATGCCTCTTCGGTGCGGCTTTTTCTAAAGTTCACAATCAACTGAAATATGTAAGCAAATACTCGTGTTATAACTATCAAAGGATTACCAGAACAGGATATTAAAAATTAAATTATAACAAATTCCCCGTAAAGGGATAATTATCAATATAATTATATGCAAATGCAACTTCCTGGAACTGTAAAAGCTCTATAACAATAGAAACAAATGAAAATATATTACCAGAAAATACTAGTAATTTATTCAAACTTTTACAAAATACTTATCACAAATAAGTTTAAAACATATATCTTTCTTATATCAATTATAACAAAGAATATGCCCATTATGAACAGTACAACTGTTATCATAATGTTATTTTTAATTTAAATTATCCTGCTCAATGAAACCCAAAGATAATCAAAACAAACCACTTACCGATATAGCAGTAACACAAAACTTTAGAACATCCACAGACACGTGTTTCGGCATCTATGCCTCTTCGGTGCGGCTTTTTCTAAAGTTCACAATCAACTGAAATATGTAAGCAAATACTCGTGTTATAACTATCAAAGGATTACCAGAACAGGATATTAATCTGGTAATCCTTTGATAGTTATAACACGAGTATTTGCTTACATATTTCAGTTGATTGTGAACTTTAGAAAAAGCCGCACCGAAGAGGCATAGATGCCGAAACACGTGTCTGTGGATGTTCTAAAGTTTTGTGTTACTGCTATATCGGTAAGTGCTTTTGTTTTGATTATCTTTGGGTTTCATTGAGCAGGATAATTTAAATTAAAAATAACATTATGATAACAGTTGTACTGTTCATAATGAGCATATTCTTTGTTATAATTGATATAAGAAAGATATATGTTTTAAACTTATTTGTGATAAGTATTTTGTAAAAGTTTGAATAAATTACTAGTATTTTCTGGTAATATATTTTCATTTGTTTCTATTGTTATAGAGCTTTTACAGTTCCAGGAAGTTGCATTTGCATATAATTATATTAATAACAATTGTAATGTTCTGCAATTTAAAAATGTTTATTAAATAATGATTATTGAGTTTCCTTATCCGCTATCTTTAAAATATGGCCGTCACATCCATCCTAAGATGATTGCTAAATCATCAAAAGATAATCATGCCCTAAACCGATTTGAAGCCTTGTTGTTTTCTTCAATTAATTACTAGTCGCCTCATTTTAGCATGAGAAATCTGAAAACCTCTAAAATTGAAAGTACAGGTTCAATTGGCTTCATTTTTGTTGCAAAGTGTTCAGAAAGGCATTTGGAAAAAACAGTACCTTTTATTTTTTAGCGGAAATGTTTGGTTTCATTTTTTGGTCCAATATTTGGCCAATATTAATGGCCAATTCAATTAAATTAATTGAAAAAATTGTCGTCATACACAATATGCCACAGAATAAGAAGAAAATGGTAACTCGGGAGTTTTTGGGGTCGCTGATCACGACTCCAAGGTCTAATTTGGTAAATTCAAAATGGCGGACTGGGCGTAGTCAATTTCTCAGGAAAAACTCGTATATTTTCCATTTTTGGGTTGAAAATGAGGGTTTATGAGATCGCTGATCACGAATCAGAGGTCTAATTTACGAAATTTAAAATGGCGGACCGGAATAAGAGTCAGTTTCTCCGGAACACTCGTATACTTTTCTTTCTTGAGCTGAAAATGGGAACTCAGGGGTTTTCGTTATCGCTGATAACGAATCTGATGTCCAATTAGGGAGAATTCAAAATGGCGAGCCGGAAGTAGTATATTTTTCAGGAAATACTCGTATTTTTGTTACTATCGGCCCAAAAAAGTAAAAAATATGAAGTTCTCCAGAGAAACTGAGTGTTCTTCCGATCTGCTATGTTGAATTTTGTAATTTGGACTTCTGATTCCTAATCAGCGACCTCAAAAACTCCCGAATGCTGATGTTCAGCCCAAAAACGAAAAAAATTCGAGAAATTGACTCTACTTCCGGTCCGCCATTTTGAATTTACCAAATTGGACCTTGGATTCGTAATCAAAGACCTCGAGAACCCCCGAGTACAGATTTTCAAGGCCAAGACATCCACTCTCATTTTTCATGAAAAATGGCCCGACTTCCGGTCCGCGATTTTAAATTTCCCAAATTGGACTTCAGATTTGTGATCAGTGACCCCAAAAACCCCCGAGTAACCATTTTCGTCTAATTCTATGGCATATTGTGTATGATGACAAATTTTTCAATTAATATAATTGAATTGGCCATTAACATTGGCCAATTATTGGACAAAAAATGAAACCAAATATTTGCGTCAAAAAATAAAAGGTACCTACTGTTTTTTCTAAATGCCTTTCTGAACTCTTTGCAACAAAAATGAAGTCAATTGACCCTGTACCTTCAATTTTAGAAGTAAAATGCCAAAATGACGCTACCGTACCCAATTATTGCTAAATTCATTACCAGCAGCCACTTTTTGTTTTCCGTTATATCTGGATGTCTTCCAGATTCATTGTTTTTAGGAAGTACTGGGTCTGTTTCTCTCAATCTTTGGTAAAGGGCTGTAAATGTTGAGCGTCGAAATAAACAAAACATGTTTTAACAGAGAATGAATAGGGGATAGTTGCCAATATTAATGATGTTGATGAAAAAGTAAAACAAGTAGTAGGAGATCAAATTGATGAAGTGTCTAATAATTATGATACCAACATTGTACTGGTATGTAAACGAAAACACGCAAAAAATACTTACCATCCCATTCTTCAAATAATTTGGCCTGTTTCGTATTGCTTTAGGTCTTCTGCCATCATCTTTGGTATATGCGTTTACCTCGTAATAGTCATTATCCAATATACTTAAAAAATATTACAATTTGTTTAATTATCTAGTAATATAAATAATTGTAGCTTAGTTTTAAACCGAAAGCAACTTATACTCAGGGTTTCATGTTAACTTTCATTTGAAATGCTCAATGTGACGCTTAGCTAAAAGTAAATTTCTCAACACGAGTCACCTTGGAATTGAAAAACTGGCAGTTAGGAAGCAATTCGGATAAGGTGATATACATCAAATCAACATAAAAACATCTCCTGAGATTTTCGTTTGATAGGCAAATTTCTGGACACCCTATATAGCAGTTGTAGCGTACTTTCCAACTTTATTACTTAAATGCATAATTTGTAATATCGACACGTTTAAGCCCAAAAATCAACAGAGCTGACAGTTCAATTTAGAGTAATAAACAACCGTAATAGACGACCGTAATTGAAGCAGGAAATGACCGCTCATGACTATACCCTTGCGCTTTGTTACCTGCATAGCAAAATACAGTCAGGAATTCTCTAAATCTCAAGGCTTTAACCACTTACACGCGAACCTGGTGCACTTGTAAACTTTATTTTGTTAAATTTTTATTAAATAAACACCTTTTTCTGAGTACACGTTTTTCTTGGCTGTGCCACGCTAGCAGTCACAGTGTGTTTTATTTATTTCCTTCGAGATGATAAACTACCCCAAAGTAAGGACCCATAATCAACTTGTTGAGTACGTTATATTTAAAAATGGTAAACCAAACTTGTGGCCGACTTTTTTAAATTTTGTCAAACTAGTATCAAGAGAGAATACACCAAAACCATTTCGAATTATTTAAACTGCACTATAATTATTAAAACTACGCTCCCATTAAATGCTAATGTGGGCAAGGCTTCCTTGCAATTTTCATTAAAGAAATAATTATAAAACGAGAGTTGGCAAAGAAGGCCCAGGGAGCTCTTTTACTGCCGGGTCCTTACTTCTCATCAGCCGTAAACTGTTTTATGATTCGTTCTCCCTTCGAAGCTGCAGACCGCGTAATTAGTACAAGTTTAATTAATCGCGTCAATCAAGACTTACTGGCCACGTCGAATTGCTTCGACGGATCTTGAAACTGATGCAGGGGGTAACCCATGACGATGATATCTAGACGTAATGAGTCCGTTTAACCGCCTACTCGGTTTCAGTAAACGATCCTGCCCATGAAGCCACCCTTTCATTTAACTAGACGAAGATTAAGATGTTTTTCTATTAGGGATTTATCACTTGACCGAGAAGGCTAGGCTTCTGCTCTTCTTAGTGATTTACGATGAGCATTTAGGGATATAGTTGGGATGTAAGCAAATTATAAAAGTATTCAAGTAACATCTTTTATTTAATAATAATAATTATTATAATCGTTTTTATTATAATCCAGAAAAAATAAGTTATACATTGATTTTAACTTTTTATAGTTCCTTGCTATTTGACAGCTAGTTGACAGCTGCCAAGTGTCAATATCATCTATTTGACATTAGATTTGAATTCTGCTACTTCAAAAACAAAGTTAGTAGTGCAGTAAAAAAACCATTTTAATTTGCACAGTCTGGATACAGCAAAATTATGATTTTATCCTGTTTCGGGTATCACCCGGAGTATATTCCTAAGTTTTGGACCTCGAAAACCTTGTGCTACTTTTTTTATGAACAATTGAATTTTTTTTACTGCGTTTTTCGAGCTTAAAATGTGAATAACTCCGGTTCTATAAGCCGGATCGAGGCAAACTAAAAACCAGTCTCTTCATAATAAAATTTCCAATAAATTTTCATTAGTTTCAATTCTCTGAAATACGTACATAACCTACAAAACTGAAAAAACGGGGAAAAAACAGTATTTTTTCATTTTAGTGCCCAAGACCGGCAACTCGATCAATTTGCATCAAACTTTCAGAAAATATACTTTTTGATGTAATAAAAAGACGCTGAAAAGTTGGTGTCAAAATATTGAACCCATTGGCCAAAATTGCATTTATTATCTAAAATTTGAAATGCCCGCCATTTTATGCCATTAAGTCCAAAATGAAATTTTTTTATTTCACAATGTAGATCACGACGTCAGCTTTCCAGTGCAATTAAAAAAGATTTTTTTAATGTAATTTTGGCCACTTTTTTTACATTTGTTTATAACTCAAATAACAACAATTACATTTTTTCGGCCATTTTGAAAAACAAATTAAAGTTTTTTGTCAGTTCTGGTAGAGAATTTTGGGTCCTTTAATTTAAAAAAAAGAAAGTTCATTTTTGTTAACGTGAACTCGAGATATTTAACTTTTTGCATTTTGGCCAATTGTTAATTATCAAATGCATATTTTGAGCTAAAATTTGGACCGTATCATTACAAACATTATAATGTAAGTATTGTTAATTGAGCTAAAAAGTGATTTTCTTGATTTTTTCATAAAGCTCAATTGCAAAATGCAATAACTTGTTTCTTAAAATTCGGCTGACTTTATTTTTTTAAATACGTTATATTTTCCCTCGCAATGCGACCATCAAATTAGTTTTTTGTTAATAATGCAAATGAGTATTTTTTATTTCCAAATTCATATGTACACATGTACCAACGATTGCTAACGTATAAACCTGTATAATTTTTTTTTAAATCTTTCTATATAAATATGAATACTTAGATTAAATTTATATTGTCTTCTAAATATAATGTTTTAAGTTTTATTTAAAAAAGGAAATAGCAAATACTGTAATATAAATACTTGTTAAAAAAAGTTTTAAAGGCGAGGATTAATAATATGGTAAAAACATTTTATTTAAAAATAAACATTTTTATTCTTATAAATTTACAAAATCGTAATTAATGTATTTTACATCTCTTGCTTGGTAATGTGTACAATTCAGTTTCACTCTCTGAATCTGTTTCAAATAAAATTTTTGAAACAGATGAAGACATTTTTAATTTATATGTCGGCGTCACCGAAAATAATTTCTCCACGCCTATGATTCTTAGGAACCCTTCACTAGTACTTATGACTGTTTATTATTTTTGTTAATATAAACATTCAGGTTGACTTATCCCAACCAATAATAGTTTAAGATTCTATGTATTTCCTTATATGGGCATAGGAACACGCTTACGGCGAACGAAACGAAATCAGCTAGCCCAGGGCAGAAAGGCATTCTATGATTACCTGTGAAAGAGTTAAGATTTGATTATTGCGGGCTAGCGGGTAGCGGATCGTTAGTTCCTTTATTTTACTAAATTTATTCGGTGATATTAAGACTGTATTATTTACTTGCATCATTCGTGTGGACAATTAGACTTTGTTATTAAATTTTGTATTAAGTGAAATATCAGTGTCGTACCTGTTAACATGTCCAAGCGGTCTAACCCTAAACGTGCCCCCTTAGTATCACACATGTATTAAATTAATTTACAGCTTCTCAAATATAAAAATGTAAACAGACAATACTGCACGGCAACCGATCTAAGCTGTAAGGAATGGAACTGGTGGGGAATAAGAAAGAGAAAGAAAATGTAAACATTTCTCCTCATTTATAAGCAACTATTCGCTCCGCAGGTAAAATAGGTTTGTACATTAGCAAACGTTGGTTGTATATAAATTTAAACATTTAAAATATTTATTTTTATTATTATTAACAAAAAGCTAAGTTGATATCGCACTGCGAGGGAAAAAATAACGTATTTAAAAAAATGTCCTCCTAATTTTAAAAAACAAGGAAGTTATTGCATTTTGCAACTAAGCTTTATGCAAAAATTAAAAAAATCACTTTTTAGTTCAATTAACAATACTGACATTATAATGCTTGGAAATAAGTTTCTATAAAACTTATTTTTTTTTTTAATTTATCATATGAAATGAATAGGTTTCAAAATGATACAGTCCAAATTTTAGCACAAAATATGCATTTGTTAATTAACAATTGACCAAAATACAAAAAGTTAAATATCTCGAGTTCACGTTAACAAAAATGAACTTTCTTTTTTTTAAATTAATGGACCCAAAATTTTCTACCAGATCTGATAAAAAACTTTAATTTTTTTTTTCAAAATGGCCGAAAAAATGCAATTGTTGTTATTTGAGTTATAAACAAATGTAAAAAAAGTAACTAAAATTACATTAAAAAAAATTCTTTTTAATTGCATTAGAAAGCTGGCGTCGAGATCAACATTTTGTAAAAAAAAAATTTCATTTTGAACTTAATGGCATAAAATGGCGCGCATTTCAAATTTTAGATAACAAATGCAATTTTGGCCAATGGGTTCAATATTTTGACAACAACTTTTCAGAGTCTTTTTAGTACATCAAGAAGTATATTTTCTGAAAGTTTGATGCAAATTGGTCTAGTTGACGGTCTTGGGCACCAAAATGAAAAAAGTACTGTTTTTTTCTGGTTTTTTCAGTTTTGTAGGTTATGTACGTATTTCAGAGAATTGAAACTAACGACAATTTATTAGCAATTTTATTACAAAGAGACTGGTTTTTCATTTGCCCCGATCCGACTTATAGAGCCGGAGTTATTCACATTTTAAGGTCGGAAAACGCACTAAAAAAAATTTAATTGTTTATAAAAAAAGTAGCACAAGGTTTTCGAGGTCCAAAACTTAGTAATATACTCCCAGTGATACCCCAAACAGGATAAAATCATAATCTTGCTGTATCCAGACTATACCTATCTCTTAATTTTTTTGGCCTTTTTTTACTGCACTATAGGTATTTCAATAATCAAAGTATGCGTTATAAAAATGTTATAAAACTACTGAAAGTAGTAACCTATGATGGAGCTATGGAGATTTGGTGCTCCATAGGAGCCAAAATACTGAATATATCGTGGCCATGGAGAATTTTTATCAGGACGACAACAGCTACAAGATACCAAAAATTCAGACGGTTCTACTAAATCGCAAATTCCAAAAGGTTTTAAAAGTGAATTATTTATTATTTGTTTGCTTACAGTAATGAAACATATTCGTTATAGGATTTTGCAAACAGCGGAAAAAAGCTATCTATGAAAACTAAAAGAAAAACTATATGTAAAAATATGAATGAAATATTCTTTCGATAAACTGGTTATGCTAGCAAGTTAAAATCCTAAAATAAATTTGTCCAATTTCTTATTTGACATTCTCATTATGACACTAGCATCCAACATAGTCCCCTACGGCTATGCAGATTAAACTAGTATCTACATGACCCCCTACGGTATGAAGATTCAGTAAAAAATGAGAACAAATGCCTAAAATGAATTTATTTACCTACCTTGTCTTAACAACTTTTTTCATTCTAATTGATTACATTTTCATAAAATCTCTCATTCAGTTTCTTGGAAATGCTTAGCCTTTGAAACGTTTTTCGTCGTTATTCTGAGCTCATCAGAAAGGCACAAAGGCCCAATATCCATGAATAAGTATAAAGTATGGCTTTGTGCCTTTCTGATGAGCTCAGAATAAGGGCGAAAAAACAGGATCCTTTCTAAAAACTGTGCAACTTTTATACGAACCGTTTTTTCGAGAAAGTGAGCCGTTTCCGAACTTTCGGAGCACCCTGTATCCTCCTCCTACTTTTAGACATTTAATTGATTAAACCAAATACAGCACGCTAAATACATTATTCTGCTTTATATATCCCTGTGGCGCCATTTCCTTCCATCTGAACTCGGTCTTTAATTAGGTTTTTTTCGGCTTGGTTATTCCTCAATCTCCCGAGACTTAAAGCAAGCACCTACTTTTTCATGAAAGAAATAAATGACCTCTTCACGTTGTATTATCATCTCTATCATAGGCTGCACAATTATAAAAATGCAAATTCGGCTCTTTTTAATTTCAACGATAATTGCCTGGGATTCCTATGTAGGATGGGCGAGTCGAATCTCTAATTTGAAGTACCAAAATTTGCATAGCAATTATCATTGGAATATACCGAACTCGTTTTAAGCAAAATAATAAAATTAAATTGGGAATACACATTAATTTTCATAAAGTTTTTGTTAATTCGTACTTTTGTAAATTAAAGCTCTTAACATGCTGTATATGCCACAATTATGTATTTTAACGTCATTAACAGTCAGTCAATATGACCATGTACATTATGTACAAATTGAATGTAATTTGATGTGATTTTGGAGATTTCGATGTCCAGTATACAGGGTGTATAAAAATTATAAAACTTCAAAAATAGTGGAAATAAAAATTTGGTTTAATTATTTTTTGTAAATTGGTACATTTGTAAACTAAAGCTGTTGATGCACTTGTTCTTTTTAAGAGTTTATTTTTTGTTGCGGTTTTTTTTTTAATTTTTAGTTTAACTTTTATAACTCGTTTTATATTATAGTTACTTATTCATTTCGTTTGATCAAAATCATATCTTCTGAATTGTAAATCAGAAATGGAAGCCTTCCATAACATAGACTAAAGCGTTCCTTAGCTTTCTCATTTTATTGACAACACAACCCTTTAAATCCACGTTTTACTATAAATTACATAAAGGATGCCAGAAAAATCTGACGCAGTCTAAAATTATTTTTCTAGCAAGTCATGTGTTCAGCAGGGGTGGGTTACACGTGATACTAACTTTATAAGTTTAGCACCCTCACCCCTCACTTTTATACACTAAACGCGATAATGGGAAAAATAAAGATGACTGAGCAAGTTTAAACTTGATCGGAGTTCTTTTCCTGTTTATATGTCATATTTTGTCACGAATGTGATTGGTTGATAACTGATAGCGCATCTCGAGAAACCGGTAGCATAAATTGTGTGGTGCATTGCTTGTGATAGAACAAAATAAAATATACATAGAGCCGATTAGAAAAATCGAGTTGACAAGGTCGAAATTCAAACAAAATAATACTCGAAACATTGGGTTGTGTAATCTTCAGATCTACATTTTTTTATTCAGTTAATTACATCCTGATCCACGTATTGGTGTGGAGGTATAGTCATTGTAAAGAAAAATTTCAATTTTTATTGGAATAGATTTGGAATGTCATGAAACGTCGAGATTTTTAATTTGGGCGAAAAAACATTTCTGCCGGTCTGTCTTTCGGTTTGTTTGTCAATCTGTCTGTAACTTTTTTGTGCGCATGTTTTCACCGGAACGGTTTAAGATATTGACTTGAAATTTGGTATATGAATGGTTAGGTGTTTACAAATATTTAATGCAAATAAAAAAAGCCATAAAAAACGACCTTAAATCACTACCTTATTAGCTCCCACAGAGCCGTATTTAAAAATTTCTGCACTATTGGCAACTGTGTGTACTGCTATTACACTAGAAATACTTACTAACTAATTCCCACAAAATGTAAAAGCTCTTGATTTATTAAAATATAGAATAAAACATGTATTTCTTTCTTTCATTACCTAACTATGAAATAACTAAATGCGCCTGTCTTTCTCGTTGTTAAAGGACTTTTGTCTCCTCATAATATCTTAAATTCTGAGAAATAAAATTTTCAACGTTCTCTAAATGGACAAACTTCCCTAATGAAATTGAGGACTTTTATCTGTTTGTCGATTTAATGGAAGTAATATTTAAAGTGCACTGCCATTTTATTCAAACCCTCGCTATATTAAAATCTTTATAAAGACACTTAAAGGCTAATGCAGTAGTTATAATGAGTTTAGCCCTCGCAGACATCAATTCGGTCCATTAATCTTAAAGAGATCCTTTTTCTTCCACTTTAAAGTATTTCGCAAACAATCGTCATTAGAGGCGCTCAATTAACCCCAGCAGTACTTAAATTAATTCATATTTCTAACTTTTCGTAGAATTTTTCATATATTTATTAGTAAATATACTTAATGAAGATTATCATTGGGATAAAAAAATGAAATAGTTATTAAATTTTAATTTTAGGTTTATATTGTATGACGTATATACAGTATATTTGTGATTCTAATTTATTGTATTGTCGCATTAATTCACCTTTTTGGAAACACCCTGTGTGAATCCGTGGGTTTTAAATAATTTCAACGAGAGATAATCACCACTAACACTTTATTTAACAATTTACTGACTGTGCAATACTTGTTTACTAATATTTAACCTCACTTTTTACTTTTCAACTTCACTTTTATAAACTGTCTTCTTAATAAAACTTCCCCTTCCGCGCCGGTAATCGCGCCTTATATACTCCGAATCTGACTCTCTAGATCCATCTAGAAACAATCAAGAATCTTCTCCAACAACACTCCAGAAAAGTCCACCTCATTCTGACAGCTTCTAGTCACAATTAGTAGGCATAGGCGTATCATCTCCAGTTCCAAGGGGTTGTAATTCATAACAGTATACTAATTAATTATCTATGCTGTTTTGTATTGTAGTATTGTATTGTCTTTTGTATAGGAAAAGTTGCTGATAAAGGTCTATCTATCTATCACCTATCATTTTAGTCCATTGAAGTGTTACATTGACCTTGTATTTTGGGCAGGACAAGCTTTTTTATGTGTAGGTGGGCACAGCGCGAGTATAAAACTCGGTTTTCGGGTTGGCCGACGCGCGACGTCTTGAAAAAGGGGTGTAAACAATTTTTCCGCAATATCCTGAGAACCATAAGCCTCACAAAAATCTTCTAAGACTCATTTTGTAGCGAAGTCTCTATAGTCTTGGTCTAGATACTTCTTACCATAAAATTGAAAATGAAAAGTTAATAAAAAATTGACTAAAATTTTCAAGAAAAATGTCATTCAAGGGTTGTAACTTTTTTCTTTTGATTTTATTGAAAAAACACATGAGATGCTTTTTGTAGATCATTTTATTGCGAACAATTTTCTCTACCTATTTACTTCCACATCCACATAGTGGAGTGGAAGTATAGTAATTCTAAAAAAAGATGATTTTTTTTTTTTTTCGTTGAAATAGGTTTAGAATGTCACGAAACGTAGACATTTTAAATTTGGGCGAAAAAAAATTTTCTGTCTGTCGGTCTGTCTGTCTGTAACTTTTTTTATGCGCACGATATCTCTGGAACGGTTTAAGGTATTAACTTGAAATTTTATACGCTTATGTATTATTATGAGATCTGGAACTGGATTGTTTTTTGAACTTATCTGGTGAAGGGTTGGAGTTTAACTAGGGGTAAATAGGAGAAAATAAATAAAGCAAGCTGGTAAAAGTACAAAAATTTGAAATTTAGTGTATATAGCAGAAGTGGAGGCCTCAGATTTTGTAATAATATTTCAATCCCCCTTACCACCCCACTTCATTTTTAAAAGGGTTGATAAAATAAAATTGAAATATTCACTTGAAATTTGGTACACGTATATATTATAACGACATCTGGGACTAATTATAATTAGAGATGATTTAGTTAACGGATTGGGGGTTAAATAGGGTAAATATTGGAAAATAAGTAAAGCAAACTGGTAAGAGTACAGAAACTTGGAATTTGGTGTGCATACTAGAAGACAATGCCTCAGATTTTTGCCTAACATTTTTCAACTTTCCTACCACTCCCACTCCATTTTAAAGGGATTGATAAAATAAAATTTAGATATTCACTTGAAATTTGGTACACGTATATATTATAACGACACCTGGTATTGGATTATATTTAGATATGATTCCGTTGAAGCGTTGGGGGTTTAGTAGGGGTGAATATAGAAAAATAAGTAAATCAAGTTGGTGAGAGTACAGAAACTTGGGGCTAGCTGTATATACTGGAAGTCAAGGCCTCAATTTTTTTAATATTTTTTAATTCATCCCACCACTCCATTATTAAAAGGGTTGATAAAATGAAATTGAGATTTTCACTTGAAATTTGATACATATTATGTATTATGACGATAGTTGTATTTAGATTATATTTTGAGATGATTCCTTTGCGGGGTTGGGGTTAAATAGGGACAAATATGGGAAAGTAAGTAAAGGAAGCTGGTGAGAGTACAGAAAACTGGGATTTGATGTATACTAGAAGCTAAGGTTTCAAATATTTCATAACGTATTTCAACCCCACCACTCCACCACTACCCTACCACTCCATTATTAAAGGGGTTAATAAAATCTATTATCTTGAAATTTGATACACGTATGTCTTATTAAATATAATCTAGTTCCAGAGGTCGTTAATCTGGAACTAGATTATATTTTGAGACGATTCTGTTGAAGGGGTGGGGGGTAAGTAGTGATAAATAAAATAAAATGAGTAAAACAAGCTGAAAGTTGAAATTTAGTGTATAGTAGAAGCCAAGACCTCACATAATTTTTACCCTGAAATTTCATTTTTAGCGTATATGCTAGAAACAAACACCTCAAAATTTTTTATGTCATCTACCTCAAATATTATTAAAATTCTATGACCAATAATTTCCACATACTAAAGTGCAAATATAGTCAAGACGTTTTCCTTTCAAGAGACTTGGATGGAAAATCTGGACGTGGAAGTAGTCATTCCTTAGGCAGCGGTTTTTAAAATTTCTTTTCTTTGGGGAGGTGTTAGAGACGCTGCAAAGGGATCAAACCATTCAAAACGCGCGAAAGGGTGCACGAAAGAACACCGGTCTGAAACTACTTTGACTATACGTTTTTTGGGTCCCTGATTCCGAAACTTGGGGTCCCGAAATCCTAAAAGTTGGGGAGCATGCCTAAAAACGCAAAAACACCCCTTTTAGAGGGTTTTTTGCGATAATTTTGGCTATCCGAACGTCTCTGATTAAGTTACCGACGTATTAACAGTTTACGTCTGCAACATATAAGACCACTAATTTGCAGTATTAATTATAACTGAGAGTAAAAGACGCGACAGAAAAAAGTGTATATTATATAGGTTCAAAATAATAATTTATTTTTATACATAAAGTTAGTAGGTGGTATCGAGAAGGACAAAGAGCCTTTGCGCCGTTTTCGTAATTTATTATCAATTGCAAAAACGGCGCAAATGTTCCTTGCTCTTCATTCTTAAGTTACAGACATAAATAGAGATTGGGTTTTCCTAACGTCTCATCAGTAGGTGGTATCCCACCTACTGATGAGACGTTCGGAAAACCCAATCGCTATTTATATCTGTAACTTACGAATATGTTTGTCAGGCAAAAGTAAATTATTCTCAACCCTTAAGAGGGTAAAAGTACCCTCTTACCGCTCCATTTAAGGGGTGACAATATTTTATTCTTGCCTAAGAGAGCCCATGTATCCAAATTTGAAGCTTAAAGTAAATACATATTTTTTACCAATTTACCAAATAGGGAATTCTCTACAAAAAATATCCCTAGAAAAATTTTTGTACTTACCATTCTCAAGAAATCGCGGAAAAACTGTTTATACCCTCCTTATTCAAGATACGCCAAATGGGGGGCTTTCAACCCCGAAACCGAGTTTTATTCTCACAGTGACCCTCCTACACATAAAAAAATCAACAGGAAGGTCAACTTTTAAATACTCCTCAGTTCAAAAAAAATGTATTCGGAATTTTTTGAAAAAGTCCTGACGCAATAATCGACAATTTTTTAATGGCAACCTCCATTTTTGATAAAGCCATTTGATAGAGCATATTTTTTACATTGGAAGTTATAGATATTACAGTATAGTCTTATTATTAAATCTATTCAACCTCACAAGAAATAATCCTAGTGAGATTAGACCAGGGGATCTAGCTGGCCACTCTATTGATCCCCGTCTCCGTGTGGAAACTCACACCCATTATACGGCGAAACCTCGCCCGACGGTGAAGAACGAAGTTAAAAATGACAAAATCGCATTAGTCAATTACTTATTGAAAATCACTTCAAAGACTATAATATATACATTTATGAGTAATTTTGCAGATGAGAACGCGTACTATGACTACCTGGAAATAAGAAGAGTAATAAAGGATCATTATAAATGCAAATTCTATAACATGGTCAGTCATAGAGGTATAACTCATCTATACAGGGTGTTGCATCATGAGAGGGACATAGCTTAATAGGAGGTAGAGAACATCAGTGGTAACCGGAACCTCCCATAGAAATGTCTCATTGGGCCTTCACTACGAAATTACAGGGTGTTAAATAATTTTTGGCCAAACCTGTTTTTTGTCATAACTTTGACAGGAAATGAAATAACGGATTCATATTTGGTACGGCTAATGTACAAACGAGCCCCAAGAGGTACATGTATAAAAAAAAATATATCCAGGTCCGGACTTACTATAATTTATGTTTCTTCTTTGCATCAATAAAACATCACCCTGTATATATTTTTTTGAAATTTCGATACGATATTCGAAAAGAGCAAGAAAAAACAAACAAAATGGCCTATTTCATTTTTTTGTTACACCTTCGTGGTTATTTAAATACGTTGTTAAATGTGCAAGAAAATGGATTACAGAACCCTATTAAATGAGAGGCACGTGAAATAAATAGTTTTATAACTAAAATTTGCAAAAATTCTATTGAGCCTAGGTGGTCTGGGTGAATCCTAATTCCGGCACGTTTTAAAGGTCCATTTTGGTAAAAAACTGTGGTCCTAATAAGTAATCGGGTATGAAATAACAAAATTTTTAATCAATCACAGTATGCTTGTTCAAAGAATAAAAGTGACAGATAATTTAAACCATTTAGGCCTAAGCAACCAGTTACTTTGATCAAGAAAATCAACATTTTATACTTAATAAAAATTGGAAGAGAACAAACTAAAATCTAAATAAATAAAATATTTTCCATTCAATTAACAATAAATAACAAAACAATAACTAAATGTGTTTAAAAATAAAACGTAATTGACACTAAAGTAAATTTTCAAAATGTCCTCCCCCAAATTCTGTGCATTTTCTTGCGCGTTTAGAAAGGTCACCAATTGCTCGACGTATCATTTCTGGATTATTCCATATTTCGTCGCAGGTTGTAACGATGCGCTGGATTAAATGTTGTCTACTTTCAATTTCAATGCTATAAACCTCGTTTTTTAAGTGGCCCCATAAAAAGTAATCACAAGGGTTACAATCAGGAGATCTTGGTGGCCATTCATGTGGACCCCCGCGTCCAATCCATCTATTAGGATACACATTGTTTAAGTGTTCTCTTACTTGAAGGTTAAAATGTGGTGGGGCCCCATCATGCTGAAACAACATGCCTCTTATACCGATATTTTCTAACATATTCGGTAATGTTTTGAAGAAAATCAAAATAAATTTCACCATTCAATCTTTCTTCAAAAAAATGTGGCCCTATCAAATCTCTATTCACAAGTCCGACCCAAACATTTACAGAAAACCTGTGTTGCGAACGGCGTTGGCGTACCGCATGTGGGTTTTCCTGTGCCCATTTATGATTATTTCGTGAATTGTTTACTCCATCCCTTGTAAATTGTGCCTCATCCCTAAATAAGGTTCTGTAAATGACTGGGCGATGATTAGACAACCAACGACAAAATGCCAGGCGGGGGATATCGTCGCCTTGTTGAAGACGCTGTACCTGCTGGATATGATATGGATGGTAACGTTTTCTTTTTAGGGTTCTCCATACTCGCCAATGAGGAATACCAGTTGCCAAACTGATTCGTCTAGTGCTCATATTTGGGTTTTCTTGAACTACGTTTATAATGTTGTTTTGTTCCTGCACACCTTGTTGTAAAACACGCTCCACAACTGCAGAAGTAGGAAACTTTCCGTGTTGTCTTGCATACTGGAACACCGTACTAAAGGTTTTATGATTAGGGCATCGACGACCAGGAAAACGCAGCCGATATTCTCTTTCCGCCGACCTACCATTTCCATTACAGAAACCATAGATGAATATTATGTCAGCATATTCCCCGTTTGTAAATTTTACTGGCATAGTTAAAATATTTTCACAAGTTTTCACTAACTAAATGCGGATTATGGACACATTAAATTACTAACAAACAATTATTCAACTGTTTAGGAGAGTTCTTTTTATTATCTGTCACTTTGAACAAGCCTACTGTGATTGATTAAAAATTTTGTTATTTCATACCCGATTACTTATTAGGACCACAGTTTTTTACCAAAATGGACTTTTAAAACGTGCCGGAATTAGGATTCACCCAGACCACCTAGGCTCAATAGAATGTTTGCAAATTTTAGTTATAAAACTATTTATTTCACGTGCCTCTCATTTAATAGGGTTCTGTAATCCATTTTCTTGCACATTTAACAACGTATTTAAATAACCACGAAGGTGTAACAAAAAAATGAAATAGGCCATTTTGTTTGTTTTTTCTTGCTCTTTTCGAATATCGTATCGAAATTTCAAAAAAATATATACAGGGTGATGTTTTATTGATGCAAAGAAGAAACATAAATTATAGTGAGTCCGGACCTGGATATATTTTTTTTATACATGTACCTCTTGGGGCTCGTTTGTACATTAGCCGTACCAAATATGAATCCGTTATTTCATTTCCTGTCAAAGTTATGACAAAAAACAGGTTTGGCCAAAAATTATTTAACACCCTGTAATTTCGTAGTGAAGGCCCAATGAGACATTTCTATGGGAGGTTCCGGTTACCACTGATGTTCTCTACCTCCTATTAAGCTATGTCCCTCTCATGATGCAACACCCTGTATAATAAAACATATTAGAAGGAAATTACTTGACTGTTTTTTATAATGATCCTTTATTACTCTTCTTGATTTTCAAATAGATTATAGGTATTTGTTGATTTAAATTTGTATATTCCATATCTTTAATTGCTAAGTAATACTATTCGTGTAATAAAAGATTTATTGGCTATAATTTTTATCGCTTAGGTATTTGTTTTCAGGAATCTTAAATTGTAAACAATTGGTAAGTGCTTATAAAATGTGAATTATTTCATGAGATGTTTGGAGATTCTGAAGCGTTTATTTAGAAAAATATTCATGACCGAGCTCAGTGAAAAATACAGGGTGGTTCATTGCAGTCGAGACAGTAAAATGTCTCGGAGACAACGCATTTTCACAAAAATGTTTCAAACAGAATTATTTGTTTATGAGGGGGGAAAAATTACATTATTTTCTTTCGGCTTCTTTTTTTTTTTTTAGATGCACTAATTCCATTGAGAAATGATAATATTGAATGCAAGGTACATTAATATTCCAATTGACCTCGACATCTGACCTCGCATAACAATAAAATAAGGATAGTATCAACCTTTAATTTCTAAAATATTCAGGTTGGGCTAATAATAAATAGACCATAATTCAAAGGGTACATTCTTTGGAACTAAATATGAGAATGTAACTAAACCTGCGTTAGTAAATTGTTACTGTGGCAAAATATAGAGGGTATCAAAGTTGTACTTGCCTTTCTTTTTTTGGGGGAATATCACAACGTCTTCTTGACCGATCTTCTCCTTTGGTATTTTTTAAGTTAATAAACAATAGTTTTATGTATCACATCGCGCTAGCCCGTTAAAGGTGCCTCATGAGCTATATCTGATGATGAATAATTTTTACCTTTTTTTTACGAAACGTTGGGGCACTTTTGATTAAAAAATCTCATACAGGAGTCATCTCTACGTAAAAAAGGCACATGATGGAACTTGATCGTTCCAACCGTTTTCGAGAAAATGGCCGCAACAGATTTCAAGAATTGTTTGAAAACAAACTCAATTTGAAGAGGACAAATTTATTGAAAAGTGGTCTTTATTTTATTAGAAAACACCAAAATGTATTCTTTAATATAAGATTTATTATCAAAAGAATTGGAAAATGCATCGAAAATTTACTATATGTGGCAGCAAATAGTTCATAAGAAAGTCAGTGACTTTGCGTAGTCGTCACTGTTTAGTTTTAACTAACGTTGTGTAATTTAAAAAAAAAGAGTTTCATATAAATGTTGCTTTTTCTTCATAGAATACGATGCTGTAATAAATATAGAGGTTTTTATTTACAAAATTGAGACCGACCTTTAAATTGCCAAATCTAAAGAAAATAATGTCATCTTGTTTCCCCTTCGAAATTGAAGAACTTTCATCTCAAACGTTTTGTTCTAAAATGCGGTTTTAGAGTCATGTTACTGTCTCAGGTTATTTGAACCGCCCTGTATTTACAAGCCGGTTTATATATGTATTTGTTCACGTGATTTTTCTATAGCTCCTAAAATGTAACATTTTCGTGTTTTTTTAACTAAAGCAGGTCCCTGTATCATTTGTTTGACACATTTATTACACCCTAGAAATTCATTTTAAAACAGTTACCATGTTTCCCTAATCTAACTAGAATGTTGCATAGCCGGTCAAACTTATAGAATCCCGAGATTAGTGTAATGCATTAGGCCCCTGTTTATCTATAACACGAATCTCTTCTAGATTTTGGTCAAATTCTCCTACATTATTAACCCTTAATACGTCCAACCCTCCTAATTGTTTCCTCTGCGAACCCGCGTTGGTATAGTTATAGCTTTAAATTTTAACTGAATTTATTAAGGCTGAGCTTAAATTTAGATTAATATTATAGTGTAATATAAATCGTGGTATTATTGGGATTTCATATAAAACAAATTGAATCTAAAATATGACTTATACAGGGTGGTCCGTAGAAAATGGTCTATAGAGCAGCACTGAGTTTTTAATATTGCGATGTAGCTTAGTACAAAAGTTGGTATTAACAGAGATACAGGGTGTTAAAGTCAATATTATATTTTTAATTTTCTCACAACTTTAGAAGTTTTTCATATATTGTTATTAAAATTGGTGAGGTTTTTGGGATGAAAAATTCAAATCTGCTCCCATTTTTGTGTAGATTCTAGAGGGCGCCCCATAAGCAACGTTTAAGGTGTTAATGTACTCTTAACTTTTTTACCCGCAACGTTATTGCTTTTTATATTAAATAATCCTAAACCTATCTCATTTTGGCGAAAAATAAAACTTGTCATTAGTCTTAGAAATTGATCGTTTTCGAGAAAATAGCATTTTAACAATCGGCCTCATAATTCATTATAAGAAATATTAACGTCATAGGCGCCAATGTCAATAATACTTTTGACATTTAAACATTGTAATGTTGACACTATTACAGAACTAAAGCGTGAATTATCAAGTTAATAAATTTTATTTGAAAAACAATGAGGAGACAATTTTATGAAACAGAATTATGATTTAAACAAGGGTTTAACGAAAAAAAAAAACAGAATGGGAAAGAAAAATCAACAAAAGAAATATTATTTTAGAGTAAATGTTCAATATGCCCATCATTTTCCTTGATACACTTATCCATGTTCATGAAAGATCGCAAAAGATATCGACTTTGGAGCCAAGCCCTAGAGAAAATTAAGTTTTTTAATAGAGACAATTAAACTAATTCAACTCATTTTTTAAATAACCAGTCACAGCCATTAAAGATAATTTTATTGCGGACAAAAAAACAAAAAATTTCGTAAGGTATACGTTATTTCCTATGAGCCATGTATTTTTATGAAATTGAAAATTATTTTTCTTGTACTATATGCAGAGTTTTCGTATTTATACGTATTTGAATATCAACT
Organism: Stenurella melanura; assembly: GCA_963583905.1. Taxonomy (NCBI): domain Eukaryota; kingdom Metazoa; phylum Arthropoda; class Insecta; order Coleoptera; family Cerambycidae; genus Stenurella; species Stenurella melanura. The sequence goes on from OY757310.1 coordinate 10,640,208, forward strand.
GGTTTAAAAATGTCGGATTGACCTTCGGTGAGAGACGTCCGGCAGAATATTTAAAGATTCTTCCCTACAATATCTGTTCTCTAAAATAAATAATTACTCGAAAATACTAGTAATTATTTCAACTATTACGTAAAACCTATCACACATAAGTATAAAAAACATATACAGGGTGTTCCTTAATGACGTGCCAATATTTCACGGTGTGATTCCTTAGGTCATTTTATGAAGAAAAGTTCTTATGTCCATATTTTCTTCTTTAAATTGTTATTTTTTAATACCTCGGAAAGTATTTTAGATATTATTTTCAGTTTTAGTATGAGTTAATAAGATATGAAACCACATATTTTAGCTAGTTTTAGAAAAGTTATTTCATCGCTTCACCAGTGGCGTCCCTGCAAATTAGTTCTCTGATATTTTTCACAAATATAGTGGTACGCCACTGACATTTTTCCGTATGGATATTTTTTCCGATTAGCCTTGTCAATTTTACATGAAAATGCTCTCTTGCGTTTTTCTCATCAGACGCACAGTTCTTGAATAAAACAATAAACCAAAGTTTATTAAAGAATTCAATGGTCCTAGCCAGATAAAAATGTGTGTAAAATATCCCTAAAATAAATTATATGAATGGACACCAAAGTATTCCCTTGGATGTAAAGAAAATATTTGTTACAATTTTGTTTCAAAAATCCTTAAGAAAGTTGAACTTTTGCAAAAGAAAAAGTTATTAAAAAATGGTTGCACCTTACACAATCAATAAATAATTCTGAAAAACTTGGAATACAGAGGCCAAGACGGGCGAAACCATCCCATTAAATGAAGGTGGTCATTTCCAACAATTTTTATAAAACAAAATTAATCATTAAAATGTTAATAATTAGTTTCAATTTGACGAAAAAAAGGCAAAAGACTGTTTTCATGTAGGATTGACCAGACTAATCAGAGAAAATATCCATATGGAAAAATGTCAGTGGCGTACCACTTTCTCGGTAAAAAAAATATCAGAGGACATGTTTGCTGGGACGCCACTGGTGTAGCTATAAAATAACTTTTCAACTCAAATATGGGGTTTTATATCCTATTGTCACGTACCAAAATTGAAGACAATATTTAAAGTACTTTCTGAGATATTAAAAAATTACGATGTTAAAAAGAAATATTCAACATCCTGTAGCAAAATATTTCAGCCCAACTACTTTATCGGCTACATGCCACGATTAATATTTGATTATAAGTAATACAATATGCACATTATATCTTGACTCACAATATTATTTTGGTGTAGACTGGTCCAAAATACCAAAAATAACAGTTATATCAAACTTGGAAACATACACAGACTCGTCTTTCGGCGTCTAAATCTCATCAAATATTTCTCAGTTTATTCTAACTTTGAAAGTAGTCACACTGATGAGAGGTCGACATCGAAACAAGTTTCTGTGAATGTTTCAAAGTTTGATATTATGTTATTTTTAGTAAGTATTTTTCCTTCGATTGATTTTAATTTCATTGAACAGGACAGTCTAAATATAATAATATTTTTTGACAGCCATGCTATATATAAAGTGTATATTGCCTTCTTGTAATCCAATATTGATTGTGGCATGTAGCCGGCAAAGTAGCTGTTGAGAAAGATATGTTATCTGGGGCCATTCACGTTCACTTTTTCAAACCCCTTCCCTGCCCTTCGTTCATTTTATCACATTTTCGGTGAACGTCTGCCCCCTTCCTCCAAACCGAACGATTCATTGAATGGCCCCCCCTATACTTATCTGTGGTAAGGTTTTTGTAAAAATTGAAATAATTAATAGTGCTTCCTGGTAACTTCCTTTGTTACTATTAATTTGGTGGTAGCATTTTTATTCTTCTGTTAAAAATTCAAGTCTCTGGCCTCTGTTTACAGTGAATAAAAGTTGATTTTAGATTTATTACATGGCTAGTAAGAGGATGTAAAGACCGGAGAACGCAGCCAAGTTTCATCAATTATCGTAGCGCTGTTGATCGCGTTTTAATTTGTTGCCTAAGGGACGATAGGAGACAAACTCCATACGGGGTTGGTGTATCGTATAAATATGGCACTAATTCATAGCGAACCGTTTCTAATATATCCAGTCTGTGTCTGGGTCGCCTGCCTGGGGCCGATGTCGTAAATTCTGACTTATCCTCGGTCGACTCTCATCCACGCGCACCATTTGTTCCCGACAGATTTATTAGGAACATGAATTCTACGGCTAGGGCGTGTGTTTTGACAGATTCTCATACAACACACTTTTTCCTTATTTCTTTCAGTACCTATATAATAGAAAAGTCTTACTTTTTGCCAGTCTGCGAACTAACGATGAAGTGATAAAGTGGATACGGTATAGGGGTCGTACAGCGGAGGGATCCAATTTTATTAAAAAACTATCAAGACTGTTTATCGAGGTAGAGGTACCGGGTGGTCTAGCCTATAGGGATGCTCTTGAATGGTCGATTGGATTATTTTCAAATTTGATGTAGCGACGTGAGATAGACAATTATCAATTAGAAAATTGTATCCTTGTATAAGATAATTCTAGGAAAAAGATTGACTGTTCAGGACAATAAAACAACTCCAATTTTTCACCGGCGTTTTATCTATTATGCAGATACTTCTTCAGGACCGCAAATCAAAGCTTAATTAGGACTATTTGAAATAGATAATCACCATATGATTGTTAAGGTGGCCATTCCCTAGAAAGAGACATCCGAGAGGGAAATATTTATTATTTTTGCCCATAACTTTTTTTTCTTACTACGTAGGTATATTTAAAAAAAACTATAAGAGTACCTAAGCAGAAGATAACAAGACTATTACTATGAATTTTTACTCAATAACTTCAGTGGTTACTACGAAATAGGAAGATTAACATAATTCTTAAATTTAAATCTAGCTATTTTGCAAACCACTGAAATTATTGAGTGAATATTCATAGTAATAGTCTTGTTATGGTTCTACTTGGGTACTCTTATAGTTTTTTTGATTATACGTAGTAAGAAAAAAGTTATGGCCAAATACTATAAATATTTTCCTATCGGATGACTCTTTCTAGGGAACTCTGTAAAATTGTCTTGATTACATTTTAATTTATAGCACTAAGGTAGAGTTTACCTGTAGTAAACGAAATATCGGCGAAAGAATTAAATGTTTTTTTGGGATGATAGTCCAGTCAAAGGAGCGCTAAAATGACCAAAATCGCTAATTTGAGTGCTAATGAATAGATTTCGATGAAACCTTGTGGAATGTGTTTGTAATGACGTTAACAAAAAAGTTGAAGAAATATTAGAGTAGTAAATGATCGGAAAACACCCCGTTTTATCACGGGTTCCGTAACTTGTAGAATTACGTATAAAATGAAAAAGAAAAAAAAAACAATATATTTGCCCTTTTTTGACTCAAAACAACACTAAAAATGAATACTTTTCGAGATATGGCCACTCAAAAATTCCTAAAAGTGGGGAAAGGGGAAATGTAAAAGTTGAAACAAATCTGAAAAAATTAATCGAAATACAAGACTTTTTATTATTTCTAACTTTCCTGTAAAGTGCGTTTTCACCGAGTTTTTCATGAAAAACATGAAAAACTACTCCTTTCTTTGAAATTGCAGCGCTTTCAAAATGTTATTTAAAAATTTTAAAATTCGGACGTATGCACTGAGACCTTCTAAACATCTTTTGTCTCTTGGAATTTTTTTGTAACTTGCAAATTTTCCGAGTTACAGGCAGTTTTTCACGATAAATAATGTACTATATTTTTGCACATTTTCAATTTAATAACTTATATTAAAGCTTTAAAAAAATGGTATAGCTATATCGGTTTCATATATTTTTTAAATAATATATAAAAATCACGCTCATTTTTCGAATTATTATGTAATTTTTAGTGTGCAAAAAAGGTGGTACATTATCGTGAAATACTGTCTGTAACTCGGAAAATTAGGAAGTTACAAAAAAAGTCCAAACGACAAAAATTTTTTAAAAGACCTTAATGCATACGTCTGATTTTTTCCAAATTTAAAATTACATATTTTTAAAGCGCTACAATTTCAAAGAAAGGGGTAGTTCTTCGTGTTTTTCCGGAAGAACTCGGCGAAAACGCATTTTACAGAAAAGTTCCTGTCGGTAAAGTAAAAAATACACCAGAAACTCGCAAAAAAATGTTAAGTATCTGAGATTTTCCTTCCGTAACTGTCAGTGCGAGGATTAAGCATCACAAAACCACAAAAATCAGTTCTGGGGTGCCGCGCAACCCCTCAAAAAACCACCCCTTCGGTGAAAAAAGCCTTATTTTACTGTTAACTCGTTAATCGTTGAAGATATAAAAACATTGCTCATCATAAAAAGAAAGCTTGACTAATTGTCGAAAAAAGTCTTGTAATTTTTTTGTATGCCATGGTTTTCGAGAAAATCGATATTGAAAAAAACTGAAAAATTTGTATTTTTAATCCGTGCGAATTTTCATTTATTTGAAATTTTTTGCGCGCGGCCTATAGAAAAAATTGAATTGCCAGAAAACCAAACAAGCTAGGAAGAAAAATCAAAATGGGTTTTAAAGGGGATATTCAATTTTTTGATGATATTTTTTTAATACAATGTTTTAACTATTAAATGATTGGAAACAATACTTATATGATATATAAACTAAAACAAAATTTGAGCTAAATTTTCAATATGTTTGGGTCTTTTTTCATTTTTAAAAAACAATAAAAAATTGGCCAAAATTTGGCTAACTTCAACATGCTGGTAAATTTTTAAATGTGGATATTTTTATTCCCAAGTTTTTCTGCATCGAAGTACTACCTTGAACTAAAATATGATGCATTTATAACTTATATTAAAGTCAGTTATTTTTTATCAAGAGGTAACTTTATTATATTGTTATTTTTATATACTAATAGATATCAATAGCCATCAAAAGTGGAAACATAAGAGTGTTTTATATCCCCTTTAAAACCCATTTTGATTTTTTTTGCTAGCATGTTTATTCTTCGAAAAATTAAATTTTTTCTATAGGCCGCACGCAAAAAATTTCAAATAAACCAAAATTCGTGCACATTAAAAATACAAATTTTGCAATTTTTTTTATAATATCGATTTTCTCGAAAACCATGGCATATGCAAGAAAATTACAAGAGGACTTTTTTGAGCAATTAGTCAAGCTCTCTTTTTATGATCAGCAATGTTTTTATATCTTCAACGGTTAACGAGTTATCAGTAAAATAAGGCTTTTTTATCTATGTATATTCTTTTAATTTTTGGCCTTATTCTACAAGTTACGAAACCCGCGATAATAGGGGTGTTTTCCACCCTTTCAGATCATTTTCTACTCTAATCCTTTTTTCTACTTTTTTACTAATGTCATTACAAACACATTGCATTAAGTTTCATCAAGGTCCGTTCGTTAGCTCACAAATTAGAGGTAAAACCACCCTGTTGACTGGCCTATGACCCGACAATTATTTCCCATGTCGTGAGATAAAATTAACAATAATTTTTTATAGCATATTCTGAAAGAGTTTGACATGTATAGTAACTTTACCAAAAAGAACAAATTTTTTGACTACTCCTTTATGATAAAAAATGTTGACGCTCTCAAAAGCGCTCGCAATATCAGAAAGTCAAGTTGTGACGTCACTTCGTCCAACCTCCCTGAGCTAAAATTCAAAGCTAAAATAGCTCGCAACCTCTAGCAAGAAATTCAATGTCTGAGTTGAAACAAAAAGTTGAAATTGTATGTCAAAGTCGCTTCAGAAATGTGTGTACAGTTTGTCCAGTCTCAATTTGAAATTTATAAAAAAGACCGACAAAGGGATGGTTCGTAATCATAACGTACACCAGCGAAGCCATAAGCGTCGATTGTCAATTTTTATAGGCACTATAATTATTTTAAATATTGTTTTACTACTTTATACTAATTGATTGACATGATGTAAATTATTTATTTATAATACATTATTTATTTATAATAAACAATGCTAGTTTAAGAAACAACTCCATAAATGATTCAGTTAAAATAAATAAATATCATTTAACCTACTGCTGTGCTACCGGCAATAGCCAAGCGCTTATAGATTATAACAAGGAACTTGTAATGGTGAACCAGGTAAACAATCGACTACTTTCTTTTGAGGTAAGCGCATAACATATTTGGTGAACCATATTCGTATACGGATATCGTTTGCAATATTCAACTACGCGATCTCGGGTGCTTTATATCACATCAAGATTTGTAATGATTAATCCAGGTAGCAACGCTTTAGACAAAATTTCCAAATTTATTATAGAAATACTATACTTTCTACTGATTTTATAGAATGTTTGCCTCTCCCATACACCCCTGTTACAGTCTGCTAAAAAAGTATTTGTGTAAATCTCCAATTTGTGAAAATCTTATCTGATAGTAATGAGAGCATTTGATTTGCAGTGCGAGGAGACGATGTCCACTGGCGACATATGCGTGTTCGCGTCGAGAGCGGGCCCCAACACCAGCTGGCATCCTGCCTGCTTCACGTGCAGCGTCTGCAGAGAGCTGCTAGTTGACCTCATCTATTTCTTCAAAGAGGGCCGCCTCTACTGCGGTCGACACCACGCAGAAACTATTAAGCCGAGGTGCTCGGCATGTGATGAGGTAATTTTCCGCATTTTTTAAAGCTAACATTTCTTACTGTTGCTGTAGACAATAACAAAAAAACGTTTCGAGGCACAAAAAATTATATAGTTTTATCATGACAGTAATTACATTACAAAAGACGTGGAAAAATCTAAAAAAAGTAATTATGATATACAAGTATAGCCTTATAATATTTTTTTTATCCTGAAGAGGGTAAAAACCACCCATTGACAAAGACACTGAAGCAATATTCTCAGACAACAAAATACCGAATAATGTACTCGACCTGCATTTTTCTCTCCTGATGATTCTTAATTGATTGACAAAGCCAGAGTTGAATGCAGTATTCTGTACTTTAGTGCCAATTCTTAACGTTCCCTTATAGTGCATTGTGTAAGTCGGACAGGAATATATAAAATTGTCTTAGCCTAACGAGACTATGCTCCCCCTCCCCGTGGCGGTGGTTAAATCTCTGCGAGGTCACCCCACCCCCGAAATGGCCAAAGACGATCCCCGAAAGTGGTAAATCGCGTATCCGCCGTCTCCTACCAGTCAAACCTGTGTTACCCCCGCTTTCGAGGACGCTGAGCACGATGGTGATGTCAAGATAGGGATCTTGACATCACCATCTCGACCCCCGCCAACCTCCCAAACGGCCAATAACCACCCCCGAAAGGGGTGAAACGATAGGCCGTCTTCTCTCGGCTAAACCCCCCTTTTCGATGATGATGAGCATGAAAATCAACATCACCATGGAGCTCAGCGTACTCGAGGAAGGGGGGTATCTCAGGTTTGGCTAGTAGGAGACGGCCTATCCGCACTTACCCCTTTCTGAGGTGGTTTTTAACTGCTTGGGGGGGTTGGCGGGAATCGAAGAGGGGCCTCGACATCACCATCGTGCTCAGCATCCTCAAGGTAACATGAGTTTAGCCGAAAGAAGGGGGCCTGTCCGCGTTTCACCCCTTTCGGGAGTGGTTTTTGGGCGTTTGGGGAGGGGGGGGTTGGCGGAGCTCGAGAAGGGAGTTCGACATCACCATCGTACTCAGCACCCTCGAAAACGGGGGTAGCACAGGTTTAGCTGGTTGGAGATGGCGGATTCGCGGTTTACCCCTTTCGGGGGTGATTTTTGTCCATTTGGAGGGTGGAGTAACCTCGCAGAGAGATTTTACCACCGCCATCATGTTCAGTATCCTCGAAAACGGGGGCATAGTCTCGTTAGGCTAAACAAGAATTAATCTTTTTCGAGGTTCCATTCGACTCACATAATGCAGTATTATGTGGTATTAACCTGATTGGTGAAAAGTATATGAGCCCCTATTGAGCCCCTATAAACTTAATAAAGTAAGGCTTAATTTAAATCGATATATGTTACATAATTATTAGGATATCGACAAAAGAGTTGTCTATCATATTTACAACGGAATTTTATCAAATAATGCTGAAAATAAAAAATCGCTTTAAAGCACCCTTTCATGGCTATCAGTTTTCCTGTATGGAATTAAATTATTTAAGGTATAAATTCAAACGCGCAGAATTTACGCGTCTACCACCATTGCCACAGGTGATTTGCCCAAGAAATCAAATCCAACGATAGGTATGTCTGCTGTTAATAGCTTAGTGAAGGAGAAACTAAAATTTGTAGGTATTTTCTCATAATCTTTACATTTCGCCGAGTTATTATAAAGGATACCTAAAAATTAAAGCTTTTTTCAGTTTTGTTTTCTCCTGAACTATAATAGATAAGGAAACGAAATCAAAGGGATACCTTCGGGTATATTTAATACTTTATTATATATTTTTCCAATTTTAAATTAACAATAAATAATATTTTTAAAAGACAGAAAAAATATTCATTCGCTATTTTCAGATAGTTATATAAGAGTGACCACTTATTTCGGATGACTATCAAAATAGAGCTAGCGAATACTTCTTTTATTCCTCAAAATTAGATCTCAACCAAACGAGTGGAACATACTGAAAAAAAACAATCGTATATTTGGTGCTACCCATATTTTATTTTTGCCAGTACAACTATAAATATTTGTTTCAATTTATTTATATGATAACCCTAATACCATTTATTATCTGTGACTGTGGCATGGGGTAGGATCTACCATGTTCGCCTCGTAACAATCTGGAGACGTAAAGCATGAATCTTGTGCGTGTTATAACCAGTTCCTAGTTAGGAGCCACGAGACGTATCGGTGTGAGTATGGAGAGCTATTTTTTGTGATAACGGTAAAGATTATGAGAAAATACCTACATATTTTATTTACTCCTTCACTAAGCTACATAACAGCATACATATCGTTGGATTTTATTTCTTGGGCAAATCACCTATGGCAATGGTGGTAAACCCTATGTTTAAAAAGATAACCTCGAATTTCGACAATCTCGCCTGCATCGCTAAATCGCTTCAAATATATTCTTCTTACAGTGTTTTGGAAAAAACTCTTTTCTAAAGGCCTGTGAAAAAGTTGAATCGGTTTAGAGATGTAGGCGAAATTGTCAAAATACGAGGGCATTATTTTAAGCAAATGTGACTATTATTTTCGCCCAGCTTAAACAAATTATTTAGGAACAGAGTCAGAAACATAATAATCGATTTTAAGAATTAAAAATAGGATTTGTTTTTATGCTTAAAGCGAATGTCGTGCTTAATCCACCCCTGTCCTTGTAGGAAGGAATTTCATATAGACCTTCCGTCAGTGAATTTAGGCAACTTACAATACAGTGATAGTGATGTTTGTGTTGCATAGACAAACTTTTATGACTATTTTACATAGGTATTAATATTTCTCTTGAATATTCTTCCAATTAAATTCATAAAATACTTGTCTATTGTAGAAAAAAATACACACAATATCCAAAACCATGAAAGACATTTATATTTTTTATATTTATTCCATATTATAATAATTCTTTATAATTTCAATTCATATAATATAAAAGATGCTATGTTGTTCAAAAGGTAGATCATCATTTTTGAAAACATGGACACTATACTGGGTGTCAACGAGATCACTTCTGGCTGCCATTTATTATTTTTTTAATGGATTCATATGAAATTTAGCATGTCAAATTTCTACGACTTCTTGCCAAGACATATTTGATACACTTTCTGATTTTAAATCTAATGCCAATGGCAAAAGAAAACGGAGATGATTATTGTGTTGTAGTAGGTACATCATAGTTTCATATTGAAAAATTATATTTAGCTGCAGTAGAAAGTGATGTAAATTCAGTAGGTACATATTTTTCTTTAATCATTGCTAAATATTAGAACAATTTTAGGGACATATTAAATTAGAATTTATTGTAAACATTTCAAAATGGGGTAAACAGTTAGGCAAATAATAGTACAAATATATTAATTGGTATATTCTGAACAATTCTGAAAAAGCGATTTGTGTGTGCAAAAATTAAGAAAAAATATCTTTTTCCACAAAAATACATGGGAAAATATCAACCAATTTTGCTCAAACTTGGGGAATATCGTTTTTTGGGATTTCGACTAAATTTGCGTAGGGAGGGGTAATGAGATAAAAAAAATTAAAATTCATTTACGCAAGTATAAATTTGATCCCCTGTACATGCTTTGCCCCCCACCTATTTATAGGATAATATTTTCATGCTAATACACATCAATAATGCACATATTTTAATTTCAGATCATCCTGGCTGATGAATGCACTGAAGCCGAGGGCCGCGCGTGGCATATGAAGCATTTCGCCTGCTCCGAATGTGAACGTCAGCTAGGAGGCCAACGCTACATAATGAGAGACGGCAGACCTTACTGCCTCCACTGTTTTGATGCCATGTTTGCTGAATACTGTGATTCCTGTGGTGAACCAATCGGAGTAGATCAAGGTCAAATGTCGCACGAAGGACAACACTGGCATGCCACCGAGAGCTGTTTTTGCTGCCACACTTGCCATACGTCCCTTCTGGGAAGGCCATTTTTACCCAGAAGGGGCGCCATCTATTGCTCAATAGCCTGCAGTAAGGGGGAGCCTCCAACGCCGAGCGACAGTTCTGGACCCAACACTAGAGTACCCCGGCAACAGCCCAGAAATCGACCTCCTCGCCCACCTTCGCCTAATGAGTCAAGCACTCCACCTGCGTCTCCTTCGTTGAGGAGACATATGCCGCCTCGATCTCCAACCATGTCTTCCCCTTCCTCACCACCCGGTTTAATGCACTCTGGTCAATATATAAGTAGGTCGCCCACCACGATACGATCTCCTAAAATGGGCAGGAGGGCATTGCAGCGGTCTCCCAAACCTGGATCTATACCTAGCACCCCTACACTGTCTGATAACGGTGCCAATACCTTCCCAAATGAACCACCAAGCGAAGATATAACAACGAGGGGTCTCCCTTCCGCTTCTCCCAGCTGTCGAGGATTAGACCGAGTTCTGTTAGAGAGGAACCTAGAAAGGCTTCTCACTGAAAGAAGTGGTCAGACTCACTCGCCTGACTTAGAAAAACTGCTACTTGCTCGAGATAGAAGCAGGGAGCCGCTGCACTTAGCAGACCTAAGTCTAGATGATTGGCCTACGAAAGCGCCTCCTGATTATAACCAAGAACCTGACGCCAAACAAGACAATAATACTGAAGAAAAAGACAATAATAATAAAAGTAGCGTGGAACTGCCTCCACAACATGCCTCTTCAATGCCAGAATTAGCTGTACCAGGATCAAGCGAAAGCACAGGGAACTCCACTATGCCTGGCTCACCTAACAAAAAAGGAAGAGGTTTACTGAGTGTTCGGTTTCAGGGCGACAACGAAGCTTTCGAGGCAGACGAGGCGGACAATGCAAGCGTGGAAGCAGCCAAGAGGTTTCCAAGAAGTAGGAGTTACTCTGGCCGTTCAAGGCATGTGGACACTTTGGAAAGGCGGAGTAAGCCGAGGAAAACCACGTCCGAGTCGCAGATGGCCGGTTCTAGCTCTAAACATAACAAGAACAGAGATGATGACGCGGAGAGTTATTGTTCCACTTGTTCTTCTAGTTCTTCAAGTGATGATTTAGACTATCAGTTACCGCCGAGGAGAGCATACGGAGGTGTGCGGATATCTTATGTTCCTAACGATGCTCTTGCCATAGCCAGACGAAGACAGGCGACAATTCAAAAGTCGCCGAGTAAAAAGGGCGGGATTGACGATAAAGATAAAAATTGTGTCATATCTTGATTGTTTATTGTAACAAAAACCTGTTGCCTTCCAATATATAAACAGTTTGCCAAAAAGTAAATGTAATGCAATATATTCAGGGTATGTATTATCGACTGTAAGATGAATAATTTGCCTTGAAGTTATGTACAATTGGGCATACGTTCAAAATCACTTTTGTAAATTACTTGTGTTCCCATAGCCTTATGTACAAATTAGGTTTTCCAATTTCTTAATTGTTCAATATTTTTTCTATCTACAACTATATGTAGACTGTAGCTATGTACAATAATATATTTATTAAGATTAATATAATATTGTTTTTAATTTTGTATATTGTAAATAACTTTTTGGTTTTAAATAAATGTAATAAAATATGTTTTTTTCTTTGTCTGATGTGAAATGGCGGGTTTTTAAGGGGGCCCAGATTCCACCTGAATTCTGAAATCCGGGAAAAGTTGGAGACGCATATGCAAAATTTTATTGAGAACCTTGAGTATGTTACTACCCCCAAGACTCGACTTTTTCTAGACGGCCCTGCATACAAGTATGTGTGTATGAACATAACACAAAAATAGAAAACAGAAAATTGAAATTTACTACATAGTGTAGGCGAACAAGCATTTATGATTAAAAAGTTTACCGAAAGAGTGGATTTTCACGTAACTTTCTCGATTTTGTTCGTATTGATGAAACTTCACAAAAAAAATTTTGCCGCCATTTCCTCGAAATTTTTTTAAACAATGATTTTGTTGCTAATTTGTTAATTTCAATTAAAAAAATTTAAAAAAACATATTTTTAGAGAACTTGTCGAAAAATAACAACGTTTTAGTCTTGTAAAATTTTCGAAAAAATGCTTTTATTTTCCGAGATATGGTGGTTCGGATTTTTCCAAAATGGGGGGGAGGGGGAATAAAAAGTGTTGAGAAAAAATCCACAAAAATTCTGGTGAATATATTATTAAAATGCAAGACTTTTCTTCCTTTATGACTTTTTCCTAAAATGCATTCTGTCCAAGTTTTTCCGGAAAAACTTGAAAAAATGCCCCTTATTGGAAAATGGAAAATCTCGTAAACTTTGAAATTTGGAAAAATTCAGATGTATGGGTTAAGATATTCCTTAAAATTTTAGTCTCTAAAATTTTTTTGTAACATGCATATTTTCCGAGTTTTCAGCAGTTTTTCACAACCAAAAGCGCGTTTTTGATCGTGAAAAACTGTTAAAATCTCGGAAAGTATGCATGTTACAAAAAAATTACAAGAAACGAATATATTAAAGAATATCTTAACTTATACCTATGTCTGAATGTTTTCAAATTTTTAAATTTTACGAGATTTTCCATTTTTCGATAAGGGCCATTTTTTCATTTTACTTTAGGAAAAAATCAAAAAGGAAAAAAAATATTGCATTTTAATAATACATTTACCAGAATTTTTGTGGATTTTCTCTCGTCACTTTTTATTCCCCCTCCCTCTTTTTTGGAAAAATTCAAACCGCCATATTTCGGAAAATACGCATTTTTCCGAAAATTTTACAAGAATAAAAAGTTATTATTTTTCATTATAGTAAAAATGGGTTTCAGTCGATTGTTCTGAAACTTGGGGAAAATGTTCTCCTGGCCCCCTGATTAAAATTCTCTTTGACCACCAGTTCGACCTAATTCGATTTTTGTGATCTAGAGGCGATTGAAACTGTGAACCTCTGCGAAGGTCTGCTTAAATGTTGATTGATTTATTGATTGATTCACCAGCGTAAGGTGGGCATTGCTGCTGATTCCGGGCATCCATGGAGGTTCGTTCCAACACGCAGCTTGGTCATCCGTCGAACACGACCAACGAACAGCCAAACCACGTGCTGGAACCAAATCTCGGATGGGAAGTGTAGGTGTTTGCGAGATGCTTTTTTTTAGTTTTCATGCTTCTTTTAAGTTTCCATCTATCGTCGTCTCCTTGTTTTTCTTCTACTATGTCTTCTGTTTCTTCTGTTTATGAATCTAGCAGCTTTTATTTTACTTTTGTATTTTTTTTTGTCTTTATTTATTAATCGTTCCACAGGAAAATATCCATTTACAGTGGAGTTGTTAGGAAGGGTAACAATTTTTTTTTCGCGTTATTAGAAAAGAGGTCCGAAGGGATAATTCGCTCACCCTGTATGTCGTTTTCTTGAATCAATCGGTTTCAATTTCAGGCAGTTTTTCTATTTCAACATCTATATATTATGTTTATTACCTATATAGTATATTTAATACCTTTTCAATTTTGATCTCCATAAACAAAACTTATCTGTTTCATTCACACATTGGCTAGCTGTTGCTTATTTTATATCACTCACTTCAAGAAGGGACGGATCCAGGTATAGATTCCACGGTCAAGCAGTACACTTTCTCAGGTTGTTTATATACACTGTTTTGTGTTTCTTTATTCAACCAACATAATTCAATCAAATATCAACTACATGAAATAGCCAGACCCGCGCTAATTTATATCAATCAATGCAGAATCGTTCACGCTTTAATTCAATATAATTTCGACGTCTTGTTGCGGCTTTATCTCAAGATCCCGTAGGAGCCACGAAACACGCGTCTGCCACCGAATTCGACACACTTTGAACTCCTGAGAAGGTCTGCTTATATGGTCCATAAAAAATCTGAAAATATTCAGGTTCATTTTTTGGAGAAGAATAAGCATCTTTTGTCACTTGGTGTTTTTTTCAGTGCTTCCTTCTCCCAGAAAAAAATGACGTTCTGACGTTTCAGAACACGTAGATTCCGAAAATATAGGTTTTTCAATTCCGTCAGTCTGTCTGTCTGTCAGTCAGTCTGTCTGTCTGTCAGTCTGTGTCTGTCTGTCTGTCTGTTGGTGCATTAACTAAAAAAACTACTTGACGGAGAGCAGTCAAATTTGGTAGGTAGTTAACTCTACTGTCTGCGAAGAACTGGTAGAATTTTCACTGAAAAATATACAGGGTGGACCGTCTAAACGGAATAAATAGTGAAAAAAATTTTTTTTTGCTCAAATTTAAAATTTCCACGTTCCATGACGCGCTAAACCTATTTCAGAAAAAAAAAAATTTTGAAAATTTTTTTCAATCATTTTTTAACAAATTTTTACCACTAAAAAAAATTTTTTTCTTTGTTCAAATTTAAAATTGCCACGTTTCATGGCAATCTAAACCTATTTAAAAGAAAAAAAAATTTTGAAAATTTTTTACCAACATTTTTGAAAAAATTTTTACCACCAAAATAGATGAATTTTTTTTTCTCAAAATTTAAAATTTCCACGTTTCATAGCGTTCTAAATCTATTTAAAAAAAAATTTTTAAAAAATTAAAAATTTTTGAAAAAATTTTACCACAAATAGATGGAATTTTTTTCCAGATTTAAAATTTCCACGTTTCCATGGCATTCCAAAATGTTTTAGAAAAATAAAAAAAAATGAAAACATCTTTATGTAATCTATTTATCACCATTATAGAATAGACGAAATATTTGTTTTGCTCAAATTTAAAATTTCCACGTTTCATAACATTCTAAACCTATTTCGGAAAAAAAAATTGCAACATATTTTCACCAATTTGGAAAAAAATTTAACACTAGAATAGACAGAAAACATTTTTGAAAATTTGTTCTATATTTTAATCACTACTATACTTCCACTCCATTACGTGAATGTGGGATTGAAAATGTGAGAGATGGCAATAATATTTGGCATATCCTATTACATACGTTTATTGAATAATGGCATCCCAAGAAATAATTGAGTCATGGTGGACATTTATAAAGGTATTTGCGCAAGCCTTCCATATTTGGCACCTGTTATTTAGTATATTGAACTTTTGCTGTTGGATGAACACTCTGTATATTTTTTTGACCAAAAGTTATCAGGTTTTCTTTGTAATAATACCAATAATTATATTCCGATTATTATTCCCAATGTCATTTCGTAATTAATAGTTTTTTTGAGTGACTATCATGCACAAATAACGAGGGAAGTTCTGTGTAAATAACTTTACCGATTTTTTTTTATGGGAAAAGGAAGCACTGAAGAAAAAGTTGAAGGGACATAAGTTGATTATTTTTACCTAAAGAATATGCCTGAATATTTTGGGATCTTTCTGAAGTAGAAAAAAATAAAAATCTAGGGAAATTCTAGGTCGAAATCATTTTTGTCTAAGATATTCTGAAAACCGACAGGCGTGTTCTTTGAACAAAAATAAGCAACTTAATGCTCCCCCCAAGTTTTCTTCAAAGTGCTTCCTTTTCCCGTAAAAAAATTCCAAAAAATAAATTTTTTTTTGTTTGTTAATTTTTTCCGGGAGAAGGAAGCACTTTGAAAAAAAAACACCAAAAGTCCAAAGATGTTTATTTTTCTTCAAAAAATGAGCCTGAATATTTTGAGAATTTTTATGGAACATTTAAATAGACCTTCGCAGATGTTCACAGTTTCAATCGCCTCTAGATCAAAAAATCGAATTTGGTCAGACTGGTGATCAAAGAGAATTTTAATCAGGGGGCCCAGGAGAACATTTTCCCCAAGTTTCAGAACAATCGACTGAAACCCATTTTTACCATAAAAAAACTGCGGGGTCCTCTACTTAAATTTTGGTATTTAACAAATGAACAACAAAATCATTGTTTAAAAAAATTGTGGGGCAACAGCAGCAGAATTTTTTTTGTGGTGTTTGATCTAGACATCCACACGAACAAAATCCAGAAAGTTTTGTGAAAAGTCATTCATTCGGTAAACTTTTTCAAGTTTAGGTCGATTTTCGTCTAATTCGCCTACACTAATAGACTTTTAGCAGAAAGGCGCTTGTGGTGGCCTATAGGTAATAATTTACTTGCAGAACAGGTACTGCAAGAGACGAATTTGAAATTAAGTATACACTCCAAGTGAGACTATCAGAGTAGATGCACACAAATTGTTTGACTAGAATAAAGCTTTGTTTCTTCATTGAGTCTATGGGTGTTGAATATATTTCACATCATTTACTGGCTTCAAGTTGAGAGAGACTGTTGCATAATTGTAAAATTTTTGCAAATTTTCATGAAATTGGACTACTAAAAAGGATAACAGAATTCTATTTCAAAGCGAACATTCTGAGTAAATAACTTACCAAATTTTTTTTAAAAGGTGATTCAATTTCATTTACAATATCTCTAAACAGGTTTAGGTTCGTTATTTCTGTAAACACTAGCACTATTCCTGCCTGTAATATATATATGGTGTCTTCTGAGTAGACCCCAGTTCCTGATCCATAGTTCATTTTTGAACCAGATTATGAGCTGATACATCAGTTTTGTCGGTTTTAGGATGTGCTCAAAGTTTTTGCTGAAACTACGTATAGGATACTATAACACCAATGTGTTATCATATCTTCCTGTCTACAGGCTTTCCCCTTAACTTTGCGCTATATATGCTATTGGCCCAAAGATTGCAATCTTAGAGTAGTCCCCAACCACCTCTTCAATAAATAATTTTAATGAGGGAACGCGCAGTGCAGCCTCAGACATCACTTATTGGGTTGGGTTATAAAAGAGTTATCTACAAATGTCAAAAAGCCGTTTTTGATTTGCTCATGCCGAACCGAATTTTCAATTTCACCGGAGCAATTTACAATGCCAGATATAACTTAAGCAGTTGTGATTATCATTACCAGTGCTTAAGATTAATTTAAAAAATGCTACCTCGCATATGTTTTATTTATAAAATATAAACTTCCTCAGAGTTTAATGGTCCTAGTTAAAAATAAGCAAATCAACTAGATCGGTCGGGATTAGGGAGTAATCTACCAATTGGAGAAAAATCTTCCTAATAATAATAAAAGTTCTTTATTGATTGTATTAATATCAGGGTCGTCGATAAAAAATCCTTGGCATAATTTCGAAAAACGGGGGGGGGGGGGGGAGGGCATCTTCTTACTACATACATATACAATATTTATCTCAGTTGAAAAAAATTCGAAGGCTCTGAGGGTGGCATTCCTTACATTTTTATTTTATCCCGGCTGAAATTGCGAAGTTTCGACGAGCGGGGGATGATATTCCTTGAGATAGAATACTTATCTCGATAGAAATTAATGCAAATGCAATCAAAATTTTTACGTATGCATCTCCAACTTTTCCAGAATTTCAAAAATTCAGAAAAAATCCGGGAAACACTCCCGATTCCCCCCCCCCTCCTTTCCTCGGGCCTGATTAATATACAATGTATTACAATATAATGAAAAGGCTATCAACCTAGGTCCTTCAGCCAAGGAGATAATATCATATTTAACATTTTGTATAGAAAATATGGAGGGAAACAAAAGGTCGACTACATAGATAAATTGTAAAAAAAAAAACTAACGTAAGGCATGGAGTGCTACAGTACTCCTGAGACATCAATAGCATTCACTCGAAAATTGGTCTTTCCATATGTGAATCTGATTGTATTGTTATTTCGAGCAATTATGAGAGGTTGCATCACTTCAATATTGTGGCTTCTGAGTGCGTACTTTTCGTTGGGAAGTGTATTTTGTCTTCGAAAGGAATTGTTTTATGCTATATCATACAAAAGTGCATTAGAAGAGTTGTGTAAAAGATTGTGGGGGTGCCAAATCTCCATATTCTAAAAAGGTCTACAAATAGCTTTGTATATATTGGCAACTGCTACGGTTTTTATTCCCTTGTTTTTGAATGTTAATTTTCTAAAATGTTTCGCATTAGATATACATTTTTTCTTTGCCATTTTAGAATGCAACTTGAAATTTAATTTATTGTCGAAATAAACTCCCAAATATTTGACATTGGTTACTGAATGAGTTTGGTGATTACTTATTAGAAATGCTTTCTTTGAGAACAGAGCTTTACAGCCAAATATATTTTTTAAAGAATTTAATGTCATAAATCTCTCCAAATTACGTAAAATTATTTTTCAACAACAAAATAAATATTCTGAGGATGAAATTGACTTTAAATTAATAAAAAATACATTTGAAGTCATCGGGTATCCATTATTACATATTATTAACACATCGTTGAATAGCGGAGAATTCCCAGAAATGTTGAAAACATCACTAATAATTCCTGTACCGAAAGTTTCAGGAACGAAATTAGCGGAAGAGCATAGACCTATAAACACATTACCGTCTCTGGAAAAAATTTTTAGAAGTAGTAGTTCATGACCAACTTGCTGAATTTATAAACAGTAATACATTGCTGCACGATAACCAATCCGGATTTAGAGAAAATCATTCATGTGAGACGGCTTTACAAAAAATAATTAATGATTTTAAATATTCCATAGACAAAGGTGAAGCTGTAGTAACTGTCTTTCTCGATTTAAAACATGCATTTGAAGTTGTCAATAGAGAACTTTTACTTAATAAACTTTACCAGTATTTTGGGATTGTTGACACGGCGCATCGATGGTTTAGGTCCTATTTGCATGGACGGAGCCAACAAACCAAAATAAATAATACTAAGTCTGAAAAACTTTTAAATAATAACGGAGTACCACAAGGCAGCGTACTAGGGCCTATGCTTTTCACGCTATTTATTAAAGATATATTTTTAATCGATTCGCAAGAATGCAAAATACATCTCTTTGCTGATGATACTATCATATATTTATCTGGATCTGATCTAAAGCAAGTTATTCTAAAAATTAACAAGACATTGGAAATAATTAACGAATGGTTTACAACGAACGGGCTAGTGGTAAATGTTAAAAAGTCAAAATATATGATATTAGGATCTAATAAATATTTAAATCAGAACGTCGATGATATTTGTGTTAAATACAACGGAGAACACCTTGAAAAGGTAATAACTATGAAATATCTAGGGATTATCATAGACTGTAAATTAACATTTAACGACCATATAAATTACACAAGCAAAAAAATATCAAAAAAACTTGGATTCGCCTATCGTGTAAGTAAACATTTAACTTCATCTACCAAGAAAACAATTTATAACACAATAATAAAGCCACATTTTGAGTATTGTTCCAGTATATTGTATATGTGTAATGATACCCATATATCTAAACTGCAGCTACTTCAAAATAGGTGTATGCGATTTATTTTAAAATGTAATATATATACTAATATAAAAACTATGCAATGTACACTAAACTACGGTTCTCGGTAAAAGATAATATAAAGTACAAGACACTGATATTCTTATATAAACTGCACAATAATTTACTACCAACATATTTGTCATCAAATATTCAACATCGTGGATATATTCATAATTATAACACAAGGCAAAGAAATCATATAAACATTAGTTTTTCAAACTTAATGAAAACAAAATCCTCCATATACGACAACGGAGCGGCAGAATTTAATAAATTACCTGAATTTATAAAACAAGCGAAGAATGTCTTTCTGTTTAAAAAACATTTGTATAAATTCATGAACAAATAATTCTAGTTTACTTTATGCATTAGGTTGATTGTTAAATATTAAGTTAATTATAATTAATCCACAAATATTATATCCTAAACTAAATAATGAAATGTATTCCTTTTTTGTAATATGTAGCAAATGTAAATGTATTTTTAAGTATACTACATCTGTGTTTAATAGCTGATTGTGCTAAATAAAGATTGTTATTATTATTATTATTTCGACAGAGGGAGAATTATTGGTTCATGAATGATTGAATAAAATGTATTCCGATTTCGGCGTATTGATTTGCAGTCTCCATTTGTTTGTCCATGCCAGAGTATTCTTCAGCAATATTTGCAGTTTGTCCCTTGCCTTTGTAATCGACTGATTGTGTGAGATTTAGGATGTATCATCAGTATATTGCAAAATGGATGACCGATGCTGAGGTTATTGTTTATTAGTAAATATGTAGTAACAGTAAATGTTATAATGGTGGAGATAGTGAGGAACCCTGCGGGACTACCTGTTCACCTGTAAATTCTTGAGACATGGT
Organism: Stenurella melanura; assembly: GCA_963583905.1. Classification (NCBI taxonomy): domain Eukaryota; kingdom Metazoa; phylum Arthropoda; class Insecta; order Coleoptera; family Cerambycidae; genus Stenurella; species Stenurella melanura. Next base: position 10,660,943 of record OY757310.1, read on the forward strand.
ATTGTTTATGAGACCTTCCTAATATGCAAATGTTAGCTAAAAGTACTCTCGGCAATCGTGTAGTATTAATTTATTGACACGAATATATTCCTTTCCATTTAATAAGCCAGTTAGCCAAAAACAGCTAATTATTAAATACCACTTTAGTATTATACTCTATTAATAGATGGAGCCACCGTCCCTATTGACCTCAATTGTACTAGTTTTATTCGAAAAGACTTTGTTAAATCTTTAGACTTCACAGAGATATTCACATAACATATGCACATAGCACATATGCCATCCAATGTATTATTGGCCAAAGAAACAAATAAATTTATTATTATTATTATCATATAATATAAATCAATTCAGATTGCTCTCACATTTCATATCGAGGCATGAAGTGCCCCCTGCCCCGATGTGGTCAAGTATTTCACCATTTTAGATATGTATCAGAGCAAAGGAATTACAGATGATAAACCAGATAGTTTAGAGCTAATGGTCCCAATAGGAAATGTTCTCGCCAGCTTTCACCCCCGGGAAACCACCCTTAACTCGTGGGTTTGAAAATTATAACAGGAGATAACCATTAACATGGTTTATGCAATAATTTACTATAAACTTAGCTTCGCAATACGTTTATTACTATTTACAACATGTTTACTAACGAACATCACCTTAAATACTGGTTATTCTTTGATATTTTCAATTTCAATTTCATATGGGATCGCATCGGATTTATTTCAACTTCAACTCATTTAAAAACTGCTCGTCCGCCACTGACTGAGTCCTTAATACTCACTATAAGATCCATCTAGAAATTTCCAGCAACCACACCCTTCTACAGGTTTCTAGGATAATCTAGCAAAGTCTCGATACACTTTTCTGGACTTTCCTCCAAGTTTCCAGTTTCTAGAAGCGCTTCAGAGATAGCGCAGAGGTGGACACTCTACAGGATTCCACAAAGTGAATACAGATCTGAGGTATGAAACATGCCAACGACATAATATAAAGCTCCTTGAAACATGCTAAATTACATTCCTACTTATTAATGCCACCCACACTTAGATGGCGCTACTGGCGGCACAAAATTTTATATATTTAGGCTTTTGTGCAGATACTGGAGGTATCTTTTGTAGACATTTTAACTTCAATGTAGAGATGAGGCATTATGCTGAAACTTTTAGTTGTTTTCATTATTTTGTAGAGGAACTTGGGTATCCATACTAACATTGACAGTTTTAAGAAACATGAAAACATTATAACACATAACATATTTTCGCCAAGGACATAAAAAGCTTAATGTTGGTTTAGGAACCTTTTATTTCATTATTTTAATAAATTTTCATCGTAAATAAAACTGCTAATAAAAGAATTATATCTTTTATAAAAACAAAAACTTATCCATTTTAAAATATATATCCATAACCAGAGACAATACATAGAGAATGCAACCCTTGCTGTATTCATTTTATCAATAAGTTTAATCCCAGTTAAATTATTATATTATATAGTGTATACCAGTCAAATAAGATGCATATTGTATACATTCAGTGTATCTGTGAATTCTAACTCAATTGCATATGAATCAGTTAGTTTCAGAACTTTGGGATATAAAAAATAAAGTAGAATTAAGACAGTTTGGGATATGATGAAATATCTATACGTAATTTTTTTTAAAAAAGCATCGAACATATTGTTTGTCCTCTATGTAACACATAAAAATCACCTCAAATCACTGGCCGCACATAACAAATATGTGAATGTTCACATCTATCTGGCAGATATTTAAACATATTAATATTCTGTAAATATCCTCCCTGTTTAAATGGAACAGTCTTTATGTATTGTTTCTGCTATAACAAATTTATTTATTGAACATGCATACTCATTAAAAAAAAACCGCTGCCTAAGGAATCACTACTTCCACATCCAGATTCTTCATCCAAGTCGTTTTAAAGGAAACATCTTGACTATATTTGCACTCTAGTATGTGGAAATTATTGGTCATAGAATTTTAATAATATTTGGGGCAGATGTCATAGAAAAGTTTGAGGAGTTGGTTTCTACCATATACGTTAAAAATGAAGTTTTTAGTTCACCCTACTTATTTTCTACTATTCACCTCCCACCCCCTCAATGGAGGCATCTCAATCAGATGTCACTACAATACATACGTGTACTAATCTCAAGTGAATATCTCAATTTGATGTTATCAATCCCATTAATAATGAAGCGGAGGTGGTGGAGTTTGAAAAATATTAGAAAGAAATCTGAGGCCATGGTTTCTAGTATATACACCGAATCCCAAATTTCTGTACTCTTATCACCTTGATTTACTTATTTTCCCCTAGTCACTCCTATTAACCCTAACCCTTCTACGGAATCATCCCAAAATATAATCACCTTGATTTACTTATTTTTCCCTATTTACCTCTACGTACCCCCACTCCTTCAACGCAATCATGTCAAAATATAATCTAGTTTCAGATATAATTATAATATATAAATGTACCAAATTTCAAGTGAAAATTTAAATTTAATTTTATCAACTCTTAATAAGGGAGTGGGGGTGGTGGGGAGAAATAGAAAATACTAATAAAAAAACCTGAGACCTTCGCTTCTAGTACATACACCGAATTTCAAGTTTCTGTAGTCTTACCAGCTTGCTTTACTTATTTTCCCCTATTTACCCCTATTTAACCTCCAACCCTTCAACGGAATCATCTCAAAATATAATCTAGTTCCAGATGTCGTTGATACATATGCGTACTAAATTTCATGTGAATATCTCAATTTTATTTTATCAACACCTTGAATAATGGAGTAGGGGTGGTGGGGGCTGAAATAAATTATCAAAAAATCTGGGGCCTTTGCCTCTTGTACATACACCGAATTTCAAGTTTCTGTAGTCATACCTGCTTGCTTTACTTATTTCCCCCTATTTACCACTAAATAACCCCGAACCCTTCAAAGGAATCATCTCAAAGACTAATCTAGTTCCAGATGTCGTTATAATTCATACGTGTATCAAATTTCAAATGAATATCTCAATTTTATTTTATCAACCCTTGTAATAATGAAGTAGGGGTGGTGGGGGTTGAAAAATATTATAAATAATCTGAGACCTTGGCTTCTAGTATATACACCGAATTTGAAGTTTCTGTAGTCTTACCAGCTTGCTTTACTTATTTTCCCCTATTTACCCCTATTTAACCCCCAACCCTTCAACGGAATCATCTCAAATTATAATCTAGTTCCAGATGTCGTTATAATACATACGTGTACCGAATTTCAAATGAATATCTCAATTTTATTTAATCAACCCTTTTCATATTGGAGTAGGGGTGGTGGGGGTTGAAAAATATTATAAAAAAATCTGACGCTTTGGCTTCTAGTACATACACCGAATTTCAAGTTTCTGTGGTCTTACCAGCTTGCTTTACTTATTTTCCCCTATTTACCCCTATTTAACCTCCAACTCTTCAGCGGAATCATCTCAAATTATAATCTATTTCCAGATGTCGTCATAATACATACGTGTACCAAACTTCAAATGAATATCTCAATTTTATTTAATCAACCCTTTTCATATTGGAGTAGGGGTGGTGGGGGTTGAAAAATTTTATAAAAAAATCTGACTCCTTGGCTTCTAGTACGTATACCGAATTTCAAGTTTCTGTACTCTTACCAACTTGTTTTACTTATATTCCCCTATTTACCCCAAATTAACCCCCAACCCTTCAACGGAATCATCTCAAAATATAATCTAATTTCAGACGTCGTTATAATACATACGTGTACGAAATTTCAAATGAAAATCTCAACTTTATTTTATCAACCCCATTAATGGGGTAGGGGTGGTGGGGGGTTGAAAGATGTTATAAAAAAATCGTAGGCCTTATCTTCTAGTACATATACCAAATTTCAAGCGTCTGTTCTCTTACAAGCTTGCTTTACTTATTTTTCCCTATTTTCCCCTATTTAACCCCCAACCCTTCACCGGATTTCCTCAAAAAACAATCCAGTTCCAGATCTCTTCATAATATATACGTGTACAAAATTTCAAGTCAATATCTCAAACCGTTCCGGAGAAAACGTGCGGACAAAAAAAAGTTACAGACAGACCGACAGACAGACAGAAATTTTTTTTTCGCTCAAATTTAAAATCTCGACGTTTCATGACATTCTAAACCTATTTCACGAATAAAAATTTTTGAAATTTTTTTTGCGATTACTATACCTACTTCCAATCCACTACGTGGATGTGGAAGTAATAACAAAATACCTAATTGTAATGCTGTTCATTTCATTATACAAAAACAGTCAAAATACGACTTAAAAAATTGTTCTGTAAAAAACTAGGTTTATTGATATTGTTACATAATTTCAACTCATTTCAGTAGAAAAATTTAATCAGCCAGATCTGTGATATATTTTAATTAATATTTGTTAACAAAGAATTTATACATCAGTGCCACAATCCACAGTATTGGCTATAGTTTCATCAGAATTTAAAAAATTTACCTCTTGTCTGAATGAGTTATAAAAAAGCAGGTACAGCGATAAATAAACAAATGAGTAATGGTAAATGGCAAAAATGCAGTCATTCCAAATATACACATATAACATTTAACGGCAAGGTTTTTGTGATTTCATTTACGCAACTTTCACCCCATTCTCACCCTCACTCATCTGTTCTGCTGTACCTATTAGTTTTGCTCTGATTAAACATACTGCAAGTTTCCTTCCAACTGATAAGGCATTCAATGAATTACTTATAACTATTCATCAATTAGAAGAATATCAGAAGCTTGGTGTCAGGTCCTAGATATGCCCAATTTTGGGCGAGTAAAGAATTATATTTGTTTATTCTACATCCTTCTTACTTTTCTTCTTTTTAATCTTCTTTTGTTTCTCTTTAATATCCTCAGCCTTTCTCTTGTGTTTCTTTAACTTCTTATCACTAGTAACAGTTTCCATATTATTAAAAATCTCTTCGTATTCCTCATCCCTAACTTCTTTCTCAATTTCTTCCTCTACATGCTCCTCTTTAACGACTGGCTTCATTAACATATGTGTCAGATTCTGTTTCATATAGATCTAAAACAACATCGGACAAGTAAATAAAATATCAGGTCTATTAACATTTATAAAATATTGACTGTGGTTAACCTATTTTAAATGATTTAGTCGATATTTTTAACTATAAAGAATTGGGAATAATGCCATATGTATGTTGTATCCCCCTGAATCTGTACAGCATAATTTTCACTTCAATCATCATCTGACTAGAAAGATATAAATTATTTATCTAGGTTGCTGGTAATTTAAATTCTTTAACAAAGAACACAAATTATGAAACAAAAAACTTTTTAAAAAATAGTTACCTTGTGCAATAATTCCTTAGTTTCTAAATTGTGTATCCTTAGGTGCCTGTCCAAACTTATACTAGCCACATATGGCTCTGTAGGATCACACGCAATTCCAGTAACACTACCTGTATATGATGTAAAGGTCCGCAAACATTTTCCTGCTTTCATGTCTAACAACTGCATATAACCTTTAGTTGTTCCTACCAAACATTGCCTAAAAGACAAATTATTATAAATCATGATTAGAGACATTTTGGATATCAATACAACATTCTGTTTTAAAAAGGCAGAGTAATAAATCGCTCTAAGAAAGATCAACCATAGACATATAGTTTATTTAAAGTCAGTTTGAAAATCTTAAAAAAAGACCGACAAAGGAATAGTTGATAATACGAGCGGCATCTTCAATGTCGACCGACAATCATTTTAATTACTGTAAATATTGTTTTACTACTTTATATTAATCAATAGGCATGATGTAAATAATTTTTTTAAGTAAATAATGTTGCTTTAATGAACAACTCTATAAATGATTCAATAAAAGTAAATAAAATCAGTTAACCTACGGCTATGCTATCAGCAATTTTAAGAACGAACAAAGAGCTTATAAGGGACTTGTAATGGTGAACTAGACTAAGTACTTTCATTTGACCGCATAGCATATCGGGTTAACTAGATTCATATACGAATATCATTTGCAATATTCACGCATGGTCTCAGGTCGTATTCTATCATATCAGGCTTTGTAATGATTTATCCTGGTAGGAATGCTTTAGACTGAATTTTCAAATTGACAATAAAAACATTTCACTACTATTGTTCTTCAAATGTATGGAAATTATTATAATTAAATACTAACTAACTGGTTCAATTATATCCAGTTTTCAATTTTGCCATCGGTAATTGGGTAAAGTTGTATTGTTGTATAGGTTACGTACTAAAAGAAGATGCTAAAATGAGGGAACTCAACAATAGGGAATCTTACACAAAGGTGTAATAACTTAAACAAAATTAAATGTCAAATGGTACAGTACATTTTGATGACATGAAAAGTTTTAATTGATATATTTTGCATGAAAAATAATTATGAACATTTATTTTAAAAATACCAGAATTAAAAAATCTGGTTTAAAAACACGGTGCATCTCTCAGAGGAACAAAGACCTCATTGAAAGGTTGGTATATGTATTAAAATTACGAGCAATATTAAGCAATATGATAATTTTATGAAGTTTTATTAAATTTGAAACTTGTCGAATGTTCCCAATTACTTAAACCTACTGATTTTTCTTAGTTCTGGCACTCAAAATTTTGAAGAATATTAAGTTGTAAATATAATTTACTGATTTTCATATTAACTAGGTAGCTACTTAACTGTTCCTTAGTATAATCTTCAGTTCTAAAGTGATCTGAATAAAGTCTTAAATGTTTTGTGGCCTTAACTTTTTTATAACGTACAGCTATTTCCCATTGATTCCGAGCTTTTTCTTCTTTAGGGGATAAACCCCTTTATTTTGCATCCAAATATTAATTCGAATACAATATTTTATCCTCGAATAACAAAAAAGGCACAAGGAATATACAAGCATACTCTTATAGGCAGAGGCAAAATGTCACGTCGTGTTTACGTTATAACACATTGGCGCCTCTAACGGGATAAATTAGCAGTAAGATTCTCTATTGTACTTACATCACTATAGAACCTATCATTATTAATATAATGTAGAAGCCACAGATAGTTCGTTAGAATATTCAGAGGAAGAATTATAAAATTCTTTGTTATTTTACATATTTATACATCACTACATTGTATTTTATATATTTTATTATAGATACCATGTTCCATTCTTCAATTCACCATTTAAATAATTCATTAATTTAAAATGTGACTTGTCAATTTATGTGTGCCAACATTAGCATGCATTTTTTATTTTTTGTTACTCTCTCCCATTTCCAGATATACAATAGTTTAAGATTAATTCTAAATAGTTTAGTAGTTTTATTTAGTGTGAAAATCTACCTTTCTCTGTAAGCGCACGATATGGTTGTATAACTGGCATCTTTCTCTAAAAATTTAACTATGGGCCTTCTCTGAGCCCTATCATCGTACATCAAAACATGACCTTGCTTTGTAGCACACCCACTCAAGTGCTCATTTTCTGGGAAGAACGTGATACCACGAACTGAAGTAGGTATTGGTAAATTTAACTCATCATGTCCAAGCTAAAAAGAAATTTAGATATTTTAACTATATCAAAACATTCACCTCCGCTTTTACTAGACGATTGGCTACTTACGGATTTGGCTTTAAAAACACACTGGTGCGTTTCCACATCCCATAATTTAAAGTCATTGTACTCTCCTCCCGTCCCAACAATATTTTGTCTAGTTTTATTATGTATCAAACAATCTAGTGATCCTTTCTGGTCCAATTTAATATCAAAATAATCGTTCTTTTTACCGTCCCAAGTATTGATAATACCATCGAACCGTCCAATAATAAAAGCGTTGTTTACACATCCTATTCCTACCACTCCCCCATCACCCTCGAGTTCTGCAAATGTTTTGGTATATTTTCGTTCATTTATGTTATAAATTTTTATATAGCCGTTCTCATAACCTACTAAAATCTCATCATCACTTCTCCCGAAAGTTAAACAGGTTATTTCCGAGGCCTCTTCAGTTTTTATAGACTTTATGTCTTTGGGTTTATCGGTAGTATCTAAAATAGAGAGTAATTACACACGAAAAAAAAACGTGAAATGTAATGTTAACTCACACAATAAAGTACCTCTGGCAGTGCCAACAAAAAAATTATAATTGGTTATGTCCATAATGATTGTTCCACAGAATACACATAGAATAAAGTAAATTAAAACTTAATGGGTATTTTTCTTTACACTTTAATACACAAAACCTGCAAAACCTTCGTGGTACTCAGAGTGAAATTGGTTATATTTTCTACAAGAGTCTAGAGAGACCGAAATGCGAAAGCTTCGAGCATGCGCATTACCTTGTAAATGTATAATAAATTTGTGCAAGTGGAGAAATTGAAATATTTCCTGTTATTTTGTGGAAAAAAGGCGGGGGGACACCCCCCGCACCCCCCATTTTTTGTCTGCGACGCTAATACTGCCTGCGGCGCTAATAAATATTAACAATTAGATATCAAAATAAAAACCTACTAACCTAACCCAAAGAAATCACACGAAAGAATGAAATTATTATATAAAAAGAAGGAAAACCTAAAGAAATCAGAAAAGAATTTGTAAAAAAATATATTAATCGTTACACAATTTTAAAAAAAATTGTGCGGGCATACGAATTTGAACCCGGGACCCCTCGCGCCACAAGCAAAAGCGTAACCTATGTGCTAACCATCTCGCTGAAAGTAAACGCTAGAGCAAAGAAGAAATAGTCCAAACTAGTGATATCACGTGTTGGGCGTGTCTAAGCTTTCGCATTTCGGTCTCTCTAGACGCTTCTAGGTTAGGTTTATTTGACAGCACGACAGTCAGTGACGTCAGTGTCGCCAACTCCCTGAGGCGAAGAAACTGTAGATAAGAAAAAAAAACAGTAGAAAACAGGGAATTTATTGTAATGAAACACAGGGCCGTCGTCGAGAGAAAATCAGAACCCGGGGGGATCGCAACTTACGACTCCCACCAATTTTCAAAATAAATTTCGAAGGACGGGGGGTGGCATTCATAATAATAAACTATCTATCTATAAAAATTTCGGTAATTCTGGAGAATAACGGGGCATTGGAATTTTCGCGTAATTTTTTCAGGGTACACTAATTTGGGGTCGTAGAACACAAATCTGAAGTCGGTTTTCAATGCAAATGCATAGTTTTTCCAAACAAAATTTTTTGAAATTTTCCACCATAGCACGAACTTTTTGTCAGTGTAAACACCAAAAACACACCTCGATTTTGGCCGATTCGAATCCCGTATCCACAATGTAGGTGCTTTTTAGAACAATGCACTTTTTACACACTGCAAAAAAATTGCTTTTTCATAATAATACATAGTGTAAATAGTAATTTTATTTATCTGAATTCAGAACTCCATTATTTGACAGTTCAGCCATAAGATTGTCGCGCATGCGTGTCAAAATACCTTGAAAAGTTGGTGTCTCAAGGCACTACAAAGAAATTCATTTTATAAATACTCTATTAAAATTGATAAAATAAAATATATAATTTAAATAAAAATGCTTTTATTATTTATAATACCAAAGCCTGGTGTTTTATTAAGAATGTTTTCAATATATATCGTGTCCCAAATCGGTTTATTTAAAAATGGCCCGTTTTTGTTATTGCCCACTATAAGGACCAGCGAGGAGTTGAGATGACGCACATACCTTGCCAGGAGAGGAAATGCTCCTTGCACTTCTCGGATACCACCTACTGACTTTCAATCTGATTGTTATTAATAAGTGGTGTCCGAGAAGGGCAAGGAACATTTGCGACGGCGCAAATGGTCCTTGCCTTTCTCCGATACCACCTACAGATTTTCAACCTGGTTATCAGTAATAAGTGATGCCCGAGAAGAGCAAGGAACATTTGCGCCGGCGCAAATGTTCCTTATTGCCCTTCTCGGATACCACTTATCACTGATAACCAGGTTGGCGTAAATGCTCCTTACCCTTCTCGGATACCACCTACAGATTTTCAACCTGGTTATCAGTAATAAGTGGTATCCGAGAAGGGCAAGGAACATTTGCGCCGGCGCAAATGTTCCGTGCCCTTCCCGGATACCACTTATTACTGATAACCAGGTTGAAAATCTGTAGGTGGTATCCGAGAAGGGCAAGGAACGGCGCAAATGTTCCTTGCCCTTCTCGGATACCACTTATTACTGATAACCAGGTTGAAAATCTGTAGGTGGTATCCGAGAAGGGCAAGGACCATTTGCACCGGCGCAAATGTTCCTTGCCCTTCTCGGACACCACTTATTTATTAATTATAATCAGGTTGAAAGTCAGTAGGTGGCATCCCAGAAAAGCAAGGAGCATTTCCTTTCCTGGCAGGGTATGTGCGTCATCTCAACTCCTCGCTGGTCCTTAGTGGGCAATAACAAAAACGAGTAATTTTTAAATAAACCAATTTGGGACACAGTATATATTGAAAACATTCTTAATAAAACATCAGGTTTTGGTATTGGCGACGATGATAATAAAAGCATTATGTATTTTATTTTATCAATTTTAATAGGTATTTATAAAATGAATTTCTTTGTTGTGCCTTGAGACACCAACTTTTCAGGGTATTTTGACACGCATGCGCGACAATCTTATGGCTGAACTGTCAAATAATGGAGTTCTGATTCACATAAATAAAATAACTATTTATTATGAAAAAGCAATTTTTTTGCAGTGTGTAAAAGGTGCATTGTTCTAAAAAGCACCTACATTGTGGATACGGGATTCGAATCGGTCAAAATCGAGGTGTTTTTGGTGTTTACACTGACAAAAAGTTCATGTTATGGTGGAAAATTTCAAAAATTTTTTTTGGAAAAACTATGCATTTGCATTGAAAACCGACTTCAGATTCGTGTTCTACGACCCCAAATTAGTGTACCCTGAAAAAATTACGCGAAAATTCCAATGCCCCGTTATTCTCCAGAATTACCAAAATTTCGAAGAGCGAGGGGAGTATTCCTTAGAATTGAATATATTTCTCAGCCGGAATTTTGAAGAGCGGGGGGACGTATTTCTTAAAATTGAATATTCCCCTCGGTCGACATTTTGACAAGTGATATTCCTCAAAATTGAATATCTGTATCGATCGAAAGAGCGGAGGGTGATATAATACCTTAATAAAACAATTGATCTATACAATATGCAAATAAAACAGTAGATTTAGCAGTTCGAACAAAAAAACATGGAAAGAAACCAATATACAGAAAATCTACTGAAAAAACAGTAGTGTTAGCAACACTGACGACAGTAGTTACGGTTAGGTCTGTTCAAGACATATATACCTATTACCTATATACTGGTAGCACGCTATAAACTATGTACGGAATTGAGGCTAGAGAAGGAGGTAGTTTTCCATCTCTATTTAGAACTTGGGAGAAAACGCGCACGCTCCGACGACAAAAGCGCGTTTTTGAATAGGTCACTGGCCATGTGGCCAATTTCTCCGATTAGATGTGACCATTTGCCTTCTATATTCAGTTGAACGGTCACAATCTCGCGTCACTAAGGCATGCGCACCATACCCAGAGTACTCTTAAAGGATAGAGAGGCAGGCTTTCCTTGGCGTCAAGTTACGAACAAAACTCATAGTAACTAATATAGTTAATATGTATATGGTTAAAGAACCTGCACCTTTTGCACTAAATCTTTTTTGGCGCGGTGTTCAAAAAGCTTGGTGTAACTGTCATTAAAACTACTCGTTATTCACAAATTTCCAGTGTAATGTACTTATAGACTAAAAATGTTACCATGAGTTTTGAACACCGTGCCAAACATTGAGAGACCTAGAATCACAGA